>CM056198.1:124362461-125072461 GCA_029692085.1 Gymnothorax javanicus
AGTTATTATCTCGCTCTATTTTTGTGGCTCAGACGCTTGTAGGAGTGCGATTTGACCTCAGGTTAACATACAGTGATAAACACTCCCTCACCACCATCTGGACTGACTGTCAATTACACGCGCCCGGGCATTTTTTACATGATGGATTGATATTGCGTTTGTAGTGGCAAGGTATATCCCACTTTCCATTCTTGGGTTGTACATCAAATTGAAAGGCAGATAATGAACAAAAATAGAGAAATGAAGTCTACCATTGACTTCCCATCTTGATATCTTTTTTTTTTTTTGCCACAAAACCTTTCTGAGAAGCTTATGTGAAAAATTGTTGAATAACGTTTATCTCTATCCTGGCATATATCTCTGTTTTCTACAAAAGCTACTCACTGTACTTCTCACCGATTATGGTATAGACATGGAACTTGAGCAGATTATATCAGGTAAATAAAACTGAGGGATTATACCCCATGATTTTTTATATATTTTAATAATATCAGAGCTTTCTGTGATACAGTCTTAGGCGAATCATGCATATTCTGTGCACATTTCTTCACTCAATTGACTTGATGTGCCCTTATAAGACTTTCACTTTACAATACATTCAGAGGATGCTAAAAAAAATGAAGTATATATAATCTAAAATTAAGTGCATTCTTTTCTCTCTCATGTGAGTTCCAAAACAAAGATGTTTCGGAGAACCCCCACGGTGACTACATCTTGGGAATTAGATCCCTGTATTGTGGTAATATAATATAAAGTATGGAAATGCGGAGCATCTCTCTCACTCTCTCTCTCTCTATTGTGGAGGGCGCTTCCATAGAGACATATGTGGTGCTGCCTTTATTTCCAACTAACATATTCAGGCAACTAAAATTGGGACACAGGTGTGTTTGTGCAACCCTTGTTTGTCCTGTTCCTTGATATGAAATCTCTTGAAATGGTGCCCAAGAAGCCTAACTCTATAAGGGTTTCATTTCAACAGCAAAGGACATAAATTAGGAATGGCAGTTTCAGCTCAAAATTCTTCAGGTGCAGTGAAATTTAATAGGAGCATTTGTAATGCCAAATGGCATCATGTTAAACCGGCATTAACCAAGATGAACAGATTTTATCTTTGATGGGGGATGAAAGAACCATATTTGTGAGGTATGTTTTAAAGCAGCGAAGATAAATTTGCGGGCTAAGTTTAAATGTGTGTTGATAGCAGAAGAACTGACAGACTGTTTTCTTATTTTTTTATTTTTTATTTTTTAGGCTTTATTTTACCGGGGAAGTTCCATTGAGAACATGTTCTCATTCTTACCGACATCTGGCGTGAAATGCCTGATAGAATTATGACAAGTTAGGAGGGATAAGGATAAACGTGGTATAAAGCCCCTGGAGCAGTATGGGGTTAAGGGCCTTGCTGAAGGTCCCAATTGCTGAATTCTTCCCAAATTCATCTCTCCAGATCAAGTCAGAATCCCAAGCCCCACAGGGTGCTCACACCTGCAACTCCACAGTTTCCAGTCAAGCAAAACACCACATGGCTTCCCGTATGCCCTACTGCACTCTCTTCTCACACCAGTCTTGAAGATTTTCCAACATTTAAAGTGGTAATGGCCCTGGACAATGATATCCTCCCTGCATGTTTCTTGCGATGCTCAAAATTTTTGCAACCCCAAGATGTTGCTAGAAACTGACAAAAGCAAATTTGGAATAAATGCACTACAGAAGTTTTGTCCATTTGCTGAATCTTTTGCATGAGGGAGCAATGACCTGTCATACAGAGAGCAGGCCCAGTTAGGGCTTGGAATGACAGTAGCAGACAGTCTTTGTTCCAATTATCAATGTGAGAAATGTAAGCAAAATATTTTGGATAGCATCGTCTTCCTTTTACACCCATGACTTGGCAGTAATCCTCCGGAACATTGGTTTTCACTGATAAAAACTTGTGTTGATTTCAGCTTTTTTTGTTGACACTGAGGAAGTCACTTTGCAGTTGTTTTATGCGCCCTAGCTACACTATACACATTTTGTTTTGCTACTGGTTAGTTCTCTGATGCTTTGTTCTTGATATTCCCTAAACAGCTGTACTGCAACACAACAGTCATTCTCCTGACATCCTGACTTTGTCTTTAGCAAAAAATGGCATCCTGTTTACTATTTACCCAGAGATATGCAAGATTATTGGGGCGGCGAGTGAGTCGACTTTTAAAACCAGCTATTTTTAGGGAAAAACATTTTATGTGACAATCGAATCAAATGAAATGTGTTCATGGTTATTTATTCACACATATGTACTTAAACCTGATCTGAAAAAAAATTAACTGAATGAAAGAGAAGACATGCATAGATCTTTTGACATCATGTGATGTTCCTGGAAGTAAAATGTCTTGGTATTTTACCGGAAGTATGGGGATTATCAATGACACTCAGCACATTTTTGACATGGAGGACTAATGAGTCATCACAGATACCAGCTTCACTTTCCTCGTTCTGAAGGATAAACTATAAGAGCTGTTGTTTGTGGTTTCTTCAACTAATCATTGTAAGTACTTAGATGACACTTTTTATACCATAGGCCTATTGTCTAACATACTGTAACCTACTGTATATTTATGACATTATATTATCAAAGAGGAACCATTATGATGATAAAACATGGCTTGAAACCTAAAGGGAATATGTTCATAAAAAATGAAAAGAGTGACTCTGATATGATGCTGCAGTCATTCCCTTATCCCCTCCGTAAAAAGCTGTCACAAGCTGTGTCTCTCAAATGGTCATTCAGCTAGAAACCATGGATGTTTTATCAGATATGGCCCAGCAAAAGAGTCGTGTGTCTCAAATTGTTAACATCACACGCTGCCTTCAATGTGGCAAACTGTAGTCATCAGTTTCCTGTTTATTCCAAGCGGCTCGCACAGGGCAGGAAGTAAAGCTGATAGCAGGCGACCGCAATTTCACAGGTGATTGGTGTAGCCCAAACAAGACGCGGCTCCTATTTTCCTCCGCACTGCATGGTATCTTATGGTTGAGAGCTCAGCGAGGACTTTGAAGATCTGCAGCCCTCAGATAACAAAGCAACTGTAGTTTCCAGTTGATCCCGCTGACTGCACTTTGATGTGTCCCCCTTGAGATGTTCATGTAATTTTTTCCCCACTTCCATCCCGCTTCCTTAAATGACTTTTTCCACAGCTTTTTTTTGACATCCTCATGTTAAATCTTACCTCTCAGCAGGTCAAGCATGTGTAACGACCCCGTGCAATACCTAATCCAGAGGTTCCGTGCCTTTGTCTCACAGTTCAGATGGTCTCTGAATACATTACCAGTAGTCTCTGCACTGCTGTGAATCAAGTTGAGGGGGCACTGATCTGCACTGGGTTGTAGGGCCCTAAAATTATGTGTAAGCCCCCACAAAGTCTCAGGTATTCCCCACTGGATACCCCAGAACTTACATTTCTTTCCACGAGATAAACTAGAAATTTAATCAGGTCTCTGGGCCCAGTGTACTGTACTGTCCCTCCCCGAGGGTAGTCATGAGGAAGAAACAGGAACTGGTGCTCCAAAATTAATGACAGTCAAGCTAAATAAGACATCTGTCTGAGAAAGGGAGAGAGGAACTGAGAGTTAAAGGACTCAGATGGGACCTGACTAACAAGGAACTGGAAATTCATTTCTCTACTCTCTTGTTTTTTCTCTGCACAGAAATACCCTCATTCCACCAGGTTTCCCAGACCCTGAGGAGAAGAGATTAAAATAGAGCAGCGGGTCCTGAGAGAAGGCAATCCTGTTGGGAATCCGTCACGTTTAAAACAGACCGTCCGACTCTCCAACAATGCCCCCAACCCACCTGACCTGAGATCGGAAGCACCTGCCTCTGAACTCGAAGAAAGCCCGACTTGCTACAAAGATCCCCCTCCCCCATACATACCAGTGGGAGGGGCTGGTGGATGTTTGGTGAAGCGCTTAACATTTCCTCACAGCATCAGGGGGTTTGCTAAGAAACTACAGCCCCATCTTTCTCCTGAACAGGATACCACTTTGACGATATTCTTTGGAGAAAACACTCAAAGAGACAGTCTAAATAAGAAATGGAGTGAACTCTGCATTTACAAGCAAGTATCCTGCATAAACATTTACTTGAAGCTAAATTCTTCATTTTGTTTGTTGGACCTTTCTTTGTTGGCTTGGAAACTCATAAGTGCCATCAAGGCTTTCAAACCGCGGAATACGCTCTGGCACTGTCTGTGTTTGACCTCAAGAGGGAGCTGTTAGCAGTCAGCAAAAGCCATGAAGGAGGAGGTAAATCGCTTCTTTACTGACCTCTGGGGCATCGCTGTCTCTAAGCACGACCAGGGCATTTACAACACGGTTTGCCTGGTGGTGCTTCTAGCGCTTCCCCTGGTGGTCCTCCTGACCTTCTTAATCATGTGCTGTCACTGTTGCTGCTGTCGGCACCGAGGGTGCTGCCCCTGCTGCTGCGGAGGAGGAACAACTAGCACCTACAAATCTACAAAGAAGAAGAAGGACAAGACCCCCCAAGAGGAGGATCTCTGGATCTCAGTCAAGCCTGGACCCATGACTCCAGACAGGATGGCCCTGTCTATGGTGTAGCAGGGATGAGCTGCGCAAGACTTCTGTATTTTACCTATTTATACCTTTTGCTTTTTTTTACTGCATGGTACATTTGAGGGTACTGACCTGCAGCCATAGCACTTGTTCATTATCCTCAAGGAGAAGACCCTAAAGGAGTTTGAGAGAGCGAGCCAAAGTTAGGGTGGCATTCTTTGAGATATTTTTTGGGATTGCACAGCTTGTTCGAGGCAATATGCTAAAATTATGTGTTTGCGTGCATTTGTGTGTGTGAGTGTGTGTGTGTGTGTGTGTGCATGCATGAGGAAGAGAGGATATGGACATGTGCGTGTTCTTTTTGTATGCATACCTACATGTGTCGTAAGGGTTGCTCGAGAAAATGGAATTTGGGCAGCGATTCATTCCAACCCCATTGGGCTGGCCCTAAAGGAATGCTATACGCAGTGCACAGTGCACTGACATGCACAGTTTCAACTGATGAGAAAACTTTTGAGTCAAAATGGGTCAAACAGGCTTGATAATCCACATTTCACGCTCACTGCACTCATAACACCCATCCTGAGACATTTGTGTTTGTGTGTATTTTAGGGACAGAATTGTTCTTGCAAAGCATTGCTGTCATCCACAGTATTAATGACCATGCTCAGTATTTATAAGATGCTGTTGCAGAACGTTGTCTAGGACTCACTATTTACAAAATGAGATGTTGTCAGGTCTAAAAAGAAACAGGGGGAATATTAAATGTAATTTCATGGCTGAGTCGCTCAAGTTAATGTCATCAATGCGCTGTGTGTTGCTTCATTTCCGAGGGCACTTTCAGATGCATTTTTCTGGGCGGAACAGAAACTAATATGAATCTTTGCACAAGGAGATGAAGAATAAGAAGACAATCAGTGAGCATCCCCATGACACAGCTGAGGCTTTACGATGAGGTAGACATTGCAAACAGCGATGCAGGAACACGGTCCAATTGCAGCGAGCTACCAGTTTGGCCGACACCTATCAATGCGCGACGTTCAGCAGGAGATCAATAACAGTTTCCATTTTTCCATTTTCCTGCCACTCCAAGATGTGCATTACACATATTCAAGAATGTGATTCGACTCACCATTCCCTCGGCATTCTGTATTACATCCAATTTGCATGGCTCGGTTGACCTTTATTACTTGGTTCACCATCCCCACAGTTTGTCCTCAGCCGTTTCAGTAAAAACCAATTTTCTGCACTGTTCCCATTTTCAACCTTTTAACTACGAGCCTTTATTGCCTTGCTGTAATCCTGTGCTCACAATCAAAAACGTATCCTTCGCTGACCTGAGCTGAAACTCAGGTTTTTGGACGAGCGCTGTCGATTTGTGGCTTTACTCTGGTTTACGTGTGCTTTGCTGTCCCTACCAGTATAACCTCTGTGGCCATAACCCCCATTTCACTGACAGAAAACAGCCCTGTAAACATCCCCCAGAACATTTTATGAGGAGAAATGCCAGCGAAGTTGTATATGCTGTATTGCCCATAGGCTGCTGTACACTATAAGCTAAAAATTTACGAACATCCTACATTTTTCAGAATTCAGCTGGTTTTTGTCATCTTAAAGTTAATTTTGAGCAACAAAGGCACACGAAATGCCAAAGGGACACTTGTATTGACTAAAAATGTTGCTTGCTAATAACTGTACATCTTGAAATTCAACTATAGTTTGCTGTGGGATGAACTCGACCGGGCAGTCGGAGAAGTGCGCCCATCAAGTTCAAAAGAGCTCATGAAGGACTCCTGAAAGCCTGGAATGAGTTGTCAGGAAGTTCTCTCCTTAAACTGCTGGAAAGAATGACTACGATATGTCAGACTTTAATCAAGGCTAAGGGGGAAGAGGGGGGGATTACTTTGTAGAAAGTTGAATTTGAAAATGTATATCTCTTAGCAAATAATTTTGCACATTTCTAGTTAAGATGTGTGTTTCTATGTTATTCTGTTTTTTTTTTTTTTTTTTGTCGTTGCTGAAAATATATTGTAAGTTGAGAAAAACCAGCCAAATTCTGAAAAATGCAGGGTCTTTGGAATATTTTGGCCTAAGGTATGTGTGCAAAGAGTCTGTTATTTTCAAATATTTTCACTGCAAAAATCTAGCACAGGATGTCTGAAAGTCTCTTTCTTTACACAAAAGTTTCTTAAACAGCAGCAATAAATACTCAGTTTTAAACAATCCAGATTTGACTGACATTGTTTTTGCTCACTTCATTATTGGAAAAAAAAAAGTTTGTCGTTTTTCCTCTAAATTGCCTCAGTGCTTTATTTGGATCAGAAGGCCATTCGGCGACTCAATTGAAGAGTAGAGATGAGAGTTGGACACAGGTTTAGCTGGCTGAATAAGGCTTTTGCCATGTCTTTTGTCCAAAAGCACATGCTTGAAGCAATTATATTCCAGGTCAATAACGACAGACAATAGCAGCTGCATGAATGCAATATTTCTCATAGTGTTTTTTTTTTTAATCAGAGGTATGTGCAGGAGACCTTAAATTTTTAGAGGAAAGAAGGATGAGGAAAGACTTGTTTTTGTGGTCGGGGTGGAGTGGGGTTAATTTAATCTATTTGAACCGTCAAAATAAAAATCCAAACAATTGAAATGTGGATGTCTGTATATGGGGTTTGGGTAAAAGAAAACAACATGTTATCTAAAACTAAATCTCATCATGACTCAAAGCTCACGAACAGAGCATGACTCTCACTGAACTTCGGTCTAAACCACATGTGGTCATATTGACCTCATCACCTTTTTCACCATAAGTGAACGCTTCATTTCAATTTTGCAGGATCACCTCATCTTGTACGGTCAAATGTCATGTATCACAATACCAGCTAGTCTAGAGACCGATTAATTGGAAAATATTAGGGGTGGACATTGTCTTCCTATCTCCCCCATACAGACATGCACGAGAACATCCACATCTAGCACAACCATATCCCCATTAAACAGTTCATACAGTAGCAGAAAAACCCCTCCAGTCGTGTCTAATTGTTTGAAAAATTAAATAATAACACCTTATCATTAGCCTTCCTGCTGCATTTTTACAGAGCCATGGCGCACAGATCGCCTTTAAAGAGAACTGTGTCTCATCGCCTTAAGATGCCTGGAGGGACCCCACCCTACAGTTGCCATGGCAACGCTCGACGGCAGGTCCAGACGCTGCGATGTGCCGCGCTGACTCGCGGTGGAAATTCTTTTCAGGGTGATGCCACGGGCTCCATGGAGACACGCCCACAGTCTCCTCCCCCCGCCTGACGCACCAAACAAACAGCCCTCGTAATCTCCTGTACAGCTCGCTGAGGTGTGGCCGGAGAGGTGAGAATAAACAGGTCCACAAAAAAGTCCGCGCAGAGGCGACTGTTATTTACAATACTTGATAGTTCCAAACTTTAAGCTCTCATGACTACAGTGCATACATACATAATTCCCATATAACACTGGCACTATTCCAGTTCATATTACTCCACTCCTGTTACACACAAAAAAGTTACCATTTCAAAAATTATTCAACCCTAAAAATCCCAGGGACCCGTGTATGGGCCCGCAAAATGCAGCAAAATGTATTCAAACCTGTGGAACTTCAAGCCTGTTTTAAATTCAGTGGAGATCCCAAGGTGCCAACCAATCCCAAATATCTCCTGCTGAATTACTGGGAAATGTGTATGAAATAATGTTCAAGAACCAGATATATGATGTAATGCTGTGGCCACGGAAACATGACATCGAGGGTTTGAATATTTCTCTCAATATAAGTGTGATGTAGCTTCAGTGAAGCGCTACAACAAGCAGATACAGAATTTGTATGTGACGTTGTCCTACAATATGAAAAAAAAAAATTTTTCTGACTTTGAACCTAGTTGAGGAAAAAATTATGTGCAAAGTTAGAGTTTAAAGGGTTAATCGTGCTTCTGCCAACAGCATCGCAGAAAATATAGCACAATTACCACATTAGCACTGAGAGCAGTAGTGTGGAGCATTGCACTGTTCAGATAGGCGACTCTTAAAGTTGAGCGAGAGGTTGCATAACACGTCCATCTTGGTTGCAGTCAGTGTATCATTAGAAGCAATCGGCCCTCGTTTTTTCACAGCAGCGGCGTTTCATTCGAAATCGGTTATTTGCAATCAGCGGGGTTGAGAGCAGGTCATTATATCGGCTGTTGCTAAACGACTGCCTTTGCAACACCACGCAGAGATGTCTCCACAGTATGCAAACTGCACCTAGAGTACCGAACCTTCACAACCACATCATTGCCCCACGCTGGCCACATTTTGACTAATTCACTACGCGCCTTACAGCCCGGGGGCTTCCTGTATGACTTTTTCACCTTCCCTTAGGTCCGCATTGGTTATTATCGGATGTTACATTCTCGCATATCGTGCATCAAAGCAGAATAAAACATGAATCCACCTACTCGCTCTTAGCACAAGCTCGAGCACAAACTTTGCGGGGGAATCTTTACTATTACAGCCAATATAAGATGGTCTCTTGGCAGGCAAGGGTACAAAACTGCTTCTTAAACTTTTAAAATGTTTGAAAATCTTCATGCTACCGTTGTGTGGGCTGTTTTTTCCGTGCTATGTTCTAGATCATGATGATCATCTTCACTTGTTGAAGAGTAGGTTTTCTGCAATTTTTTTTCTCAAAATCTGTCACTATTTAGGCCTTTTCTGCATTTGTTTTTTTTTTTTTTTTTAAATTTGGCATCTCCAATCCCACCCAAATCTGGAATGCCCAATTGGTGAACTATGTACAAAGCTTGCTCAGTATCGACCCCTTGCTGCCAACTCAGGAGAGCGAAGACAGTTCACGGCTCTCCTCCGGCACGTGCCTGTCAGCCACTGCTTCTTATACACTCATTGGTTGAATCTTCGCAGGTTCAGAACGAGGGCGGAGGATACCCGGACATGAACAGACTTAGAATCTTCCTGACGAGCGCCGCCTGGCCAACAGGAGGCGCTTTGAGCAACGAACAAAGCTATTCAGCTATTTCCTTTCCCGCAGTCCTTCCCAATTTGAAACCCTGTAGCGCGATGGCCAATTGTGCGCTACTCTGAAAAAGCTGCCGACCACTGCCGGTTGGTACGACCGGGGGTCAAACCCGCGACGTGATAGTCACTTCTGCACTGCAACGCAGTGCCTTAACTGAGTGAGCTATCCGGCAGCTTGCATTTGTTTAAAGAGAAGATTTTTTGGGGGAATTTTTTTTAACAAACTAAATTAATGTTCCAGAACTCAGTTTGAGTTACCTCCAGATATTGTTACATCATCACTCGAATGTTCCGTCAAGAAGATTTTGATCACACATTTTTGTTTGTACTTTTGAAAGAGTTATACTTACGAGAACAAAATAGTGAAACTGAGAAAATTGGCCTTTAAGTTTTACTCTTGGTACTGGAAGGCAATTACATGGACCACAATGTTATCAATGACATTGATTTTCTATTAGACCCTGAATTTTTGGTGAATCAAAATATTTTTGAGAAGTTGACCCAGATAGGAGATACTGCGGATACTGCCATCTAGCTTAACTTCCTGCCCTACTTTTGCAGATACTGCTAACTTGCACATGCAATAACTCTGTACATGTGGATTGATCAGGCTAATCTCTACTAAAAATAGATGGAGCTGGTGCTGTAGAGGGTCAATGGCGGGTTTTCCCAATTTTGAGAAATTTGCAGGTTCTGCCATCTGGCTTGACAGGGCAGAGTTGAGCTGTTTATTTTCAGGGCTTTCTGTAAGAATTTGAATCTTTTTAAAGACCTTAGAAAATGTCTGGTAAAGAGGTAGCACATTCCCATCAGAGTTACTGCTAAAATAAATGGTATATACAGTATTACAATGAAATCAGAATGTACAGTAAAGAACTGCTGTCTCCTTTTGGTCACAAGAGAATAACTGACACAGATGTTGACTTTTCATTTTGTTTATGAATGTGCTTTTCTATCAACAGAGATACATGACGGATCTGTAGCAATGGCACTGTTTTCTTTACACGTTGTGAGTTATAAATGGCTACTGAATGTTATTGAGCTAAAAACGAACATTCTTGTGGCGAACTCAAATGACGGCGCCTGCGGTGATTCTTCAGAGTTAACTTTTTTTGAGCGGTGGATAGGGTGTGAACATCCTGTGCAACAGTCAGGATACACCACCTCTGCGCCGCAGATAACGAATCTCTACAGCACCTCTGATACCCCAGGAAGTCTCCTCAGTCTCATATACGGCGGAAATGTTATTGCGCCGAGCGAACTGAAGTGGCAGAAGTTCTCTCCGCGTGCATCGGGCACTCGTATTCGGTCGTCGACACGCCCTTGTGATTGCCGATACTGCTGAATGAAATTCCGCATAACATGCTGTCCCTATGCTATGGTGTTTTTTAACATTCCATCTTCAAAATTGTTTGCATAAAGCCTCACTGACATAACGAGCGTGCACCCCTCCATGGGGAACCTCAAATCCAAAATGGACGTGTCCGTACTCCGTGGAGGAACTGAGCTTGTAACTTAAGGGTTGCTGGTTTAATTCCCGGGTAAGACACGCAATTCTTTCCATGAGAAACGGGATAAAGTTGCACTGCCTCTATTACATACTCAGTCATTTAAATGGATATGAGGACACGCACCAGTCACTGTGGATTTACTGCCTGCGACGTGCCTGAAATGAAATGCAGAGCGATGCGTGAGCTCGCACATATTCTGTGGGAACTCTTTTAGTTTATGTAGCAATAATAGTTTCTTCATTTGTAGCACTGGGATTATCTATAGGGTACTGCTGTTTTATAGCCAGTCCACAATAAAAGGCTCTGCCTTCGTATCTTTTTTCAATCGGGGCTCCCCACGGAATTTTGAATAAAGAGTTTGCTGTGGAACCGGTGTTTTCTGTTACAGACTCGGCAGAAGAGGAGTCAACTGCAAGGTTGAAGATGAGCCAATAGGGTGCGTTTATAATGAGGGGGATGCAGAGAAGAACCTGCTGTACCTAATAATTTGCTCATTAATAGTTTAGGCCACTGGAAGAGACACCAGGAGGGATAACTAGAATTCAGGGTAAGAGGTCAGGGAAAACTGTCACAGCAAGCCTTTAGAGTAAGACCCCTTAGAGTAAGACAATCCAGCCCCGACTGAGACAAGGCCAGCAACTTATATGCACAGGACGATCAAACAGAAGGAAGTGGTTACAGCTGATCACACTAAGGGAATAGGGGAGTTAACAAGATAATCAACCAATTAACAGGAACAAACTGCAGAACTCATGCAGACTGCTGGGAGTGGGGAAGAACTAATTTGAAAGACTCGAGGGGTCAAATAGTTTCCTTACAGCAAAGGGTTCTCAAGTGGACGCAGTCCCTCGCAGAACTACCATCCAAACCACAGAACCCACTCAGAACTCTTCCCTCTCTCAGAAGGTGCGATGGAATGCTGAGGTGTCAATATGTCCAATATCGGTGGAGCAACTGCATGTTCAGCTAATCAGTGCTGCAAACCAATGAAAGTGTCACAAAACAGGAAGACACTTGGGGTCCATCCTAATAGCCATACTTCAAATTCAATTTTGTACATACTGAATTCTGTTGGATGCCTACTACTCTATTGTCAATGTAGCAGGCACAATGAGTGTGCGTCAGCACCTCGTGTGAAATTGGGCGCACCTTACGGCCCCCTTCCCACCCGTCCTACTCCTGATGTTTACCCGTGACGTAGTATAATCTTTCCACCGCGCCGCGGAAATTTCATGGCCTTTGGCACACGGCCTCCCCTGCCCATTCCGAGGCCTCCTCAAAACATTACTTCGCAATAAAAGCCGATGCCTGCAATTTCTCCTGCGCCGTAGGACCTTTCAGTTAATGACGCTGAGGCTTGCGATGGCAGCAAACTGCTTGTCCGCATCAGGAAGCAGCAGTGCCTTAAGCGTGGGGACAGAGAAAATTAGCATTACTGTTTGAAACCGACGTGAGTCACTAGCCTGATTTGTTTGCTGCTTTTGAGTTGGACGGCTGCCTTTCGGCTGTTTTTCACGAGCAATAGCCTGAGTGCCGACTCCAAAATGCGCTTTGAAAAGAAGAGCTAAAAATTATATTCAGGTAAAATGCTGCCTCTAATCAGAGGCCTTTTCTGGTGCCCGTTATGGCGTACGCCTGTAATCGAGGCTCGTATTCATTTATTCAAAAATTATGACAAACGGAGGTACAGAACAAATAAGTTTGGTTTGATAAATGTCTCAATTACAGCTACAAGTTGCGGGAACGGTGGCCTGCGCGATTCCAATTTCAAGGTACAAACTGAACAAATAAAGTCGACATATTTATTTGGCTTATGTTCTCTATCATCGCACTCTAACAAACAAATAATGCATTACACTTCAATGGGCTTAAAGGTGCACTATGCAAGTTTGTTTACTTTCTGCGCAATTATATTTTTGTCTCAATTCTCCGACATCTCTCCACGATCCGCTAGCTGCCTGCCCCTAAATTCACTGTAAAAAAACCCAGGCTCTGGAGACCGCACAGGCGTCATAAACTGCAAATAAACACAAGGGGCACAGGCTGTGCCCCAAAACATAACAAACCGTCCCGGCCAATCACCGACAAGAGTTGACAGTTACGGAAGCATGGGAAGGAGGGAACTATGGGAGGGAGGGGCGGGCTACCTCGGTTTTGTCTGAGTTCGAATGTCAACAGAAGTGAAAGAAAACAAACTCGCATAGTGCACTTTTAATGAGTGCACTAGCCTGCAGTGGATACAAATACATTAGCAAACACACGTTAAACGTTACACAATCTTAGTTGTGGATATTCTACACAACACGTCATACACGAGCCATTAGATTTCTAACACGTCTCAAGGCCATCATCTAAGCTGGTGCTGACCAAAGCCTGAAAAAGTAAAATACAAAAAATGGTAAGAATGCTTAACCCTTTAAGGCACGGGTGCCAAACTGGTCCATAAAAGAGCCAAGGGGCTGCAGGCTTTCAATCTAGACGACTAATGTAATCAACTGATTTCAGCCTGCACTGTTGAGGAGTTGTATCCAGTGAGCTTCTGCTCGGTTGGAATAAAAACCTGCAGCTCCTTGGCCCTTTTATGGACCAGTATGACACCCCTGCTTTAAAGGAGGATTATCACGCTTACCTGTTTCGACCTGTATTAACTGCACTGAAGTTCAACAGCACCCGCTTCGAGTATTTCCTCAAGATAATTAGCCCTTTCCACGTAATTGGCGATAATTGCCCGTAATTTCCATGATAAAATCCAAAATGGAGGCTGCCATTGTTTTGAACTCAAGCTACGCGAGACAGAGTTTCAGCCCGTGAAAGCACGGAATCGTGACGTGAATGCGGCGGGTAAGAGTGTAAACAAAGCATCCCTGAACAGTGATATGCATTGTGCCATTGTGTGAGTTTATAACCCAACGGCGAATTAAATCCCTGTCCTTTGGGAACGTGTGCATTGTCACGCTGGCCATCTTCTGTTTAGTGTCGTTGACACAATCGTATGCCTGACAATGCAGCATTTTCAAAGCGATTTCGGATCTGTTCACCGACGAGAAAATCTCATTAAATTGAATGCATGGCCATGATGCCTGGAAGCGCCAGACCTCCGCGCTGACGTCATGATCTCGCGCCCCAGAATCAGACGCGACAGGTGCTACGGAAAATAATGGCGGTGCCCAATGGGCTCAATTAAATTCGATTTTTTCGTCAATTAGCCAACTGAGCTATTTGAATGCAGTTTAACTAGCAGGAGATTAACGAATTGAAATAACAGGAGGGCAGAAATTTTTTGATGATAGTCCTCCTTTAAGGTGTAAAATTTGGCGTAATTACGTGATCAGACTGTAATAAACACAACATGCAGTTGCTGATGCGTTCTCACAGTTGACAAAGATGGAGATTTAGAGCCCTGACTTAAAATTCTCATGACAAAAAAGTATTCTGAAAATAATTTTCTCTGAGGGTAGAAGAGAGCAAGGCAGGGGCGAGATGTTGGGGTCGTCAGAGGGAACGTGGGCGATGATACTGACAGGGTGATGACAAGGAGGGCCGCGACAATCGCAGAGCAAGGCACCATCGACCTGATGCCCTCTGACAGCTAACATTTGGCAGCTCAGCATCTGTGAAAACTAGCAGAATGAATCATGGGAGCTGTCCTCTAAGGTTGGGAGGGCCTTTTTTGCCCTCACCCTCATGGACCAGGAAATTAGTTTTTTGTCCCCTGTGGAGGATATGAGACAGAGGTCTACCGCCTGCACTGAAGAGCCTGTACTGCAACCGGCACTTTAAGCAACATTTAAAATAAGAATAATGAACCATGTTTTAGAAACAAATTTTTACTGACGTTTCCATAATCAAAGACATCTTCTTGGCTCATGGCATAAATTGATTTATTTTTTCTGCCCGGTCGGCTAATGGATTATATAATTAATGAAGGTTTTAAAGAAATGAAAAATACCTCCTTTTATGGAGACTTGATATGGTGAACTATATGGCTTCATTCACATAAAATATGGTCTGTTGATCAAATATTGTTTAAAATAATACTGTTGTATCACTATGTATGGTGGCATTGCACATCCCATGATAGTCAAAAATGATTGCGTTCTGAAGGTTCTGCAATATTCATTCAAGGATAAGGCAGTACTTCTGAAGGTATAATGTGGTTTTAATGTGCTACAATTTGTACAGAGTTACAAAAATACAATAAAAGTGGCCTATTCCAAAGTATACACACATACAGCATACTGAGCACAATTCGGTACAGAGGAGAGATCAGTAAGCCAAGTTGTGGAGGCGTAGCCCGTGGTTCACCGTGCGTCCAAAACCTTAATAACTTAATTGGATCATTTTCGCGGCTGAGTAAGTGCAGGTAATCGGTTGTTCATGTCGCTTCAACATTCGGCGGTATTGAAAGAGCCTGAAAACACCGCGGGATTACAGCTCAGCGGGAGCATGGCGGTCTAATTCCGGAAAGAATAAAGATAACATGAACTGCATACTGAAATGTGGCAGAGTGGGGTTTTAGAATCATAATTATTATCCAGCCTCATCTGACTGCGAGTGTACAAGTTCTCATTGCTCTCTGCTGTCCCCTGGTGGAATTTATTTGTCCTGCACCGTACTCCTCCTTACTCCCATCGACCGCCGCTTCCTGCCAAGTACCGGGAGGCTGGCGCCCACGGGTCGGATCTTCATCTCGGTGAAGTCGAGGGAGACGAGGTGACCTTTCCATGGTTCCCAGTTCACCCCCTACCAAAGGGATGAGAAATATTGTAGAGTCCAGTATTTCCTGCATTACATATGCATTACATATTCACACATTACAATACCACTCATTGCTTTCTGTGTAGCTACTGATATCACTGTCAAAATCAATTATTCAAGTCTGGTTCCTTGCACGATAAGCACTTTTTTTTTTTTTTTTTGCTCAAATGGTGTTCCAGTAACGTTAATTTGAAAATAATAGCAATAATAATAATAATAATAATAATAATAATAATAATAATATTAAAATAGACCAGATACAATATTAGCCTACAATATTGGCATTTATAGCTAAATTCCGCAAACATACACACATACAAACGCACAGTCACACAGTCAATGTACTAATGCAATTGATTCTCCGAACTGTCTCTTTGAAAGATTGACGGACATTTTTCGCATAACCTCACACTTTCTCATCCATCACAACTACACATTCTCCTTGTTATGAGGCAGTGGAGAATGGATAAGAAATGATGGCAATAAACTCCATCCTGGACCGCTGAGACTCGTTGCCTGAGCAGCGGTTTTTATGGGAGGTGATAGATTCAGGCCATCAGTATTCCAAGCTTTCACAGAATACCCGCAAAATAATTTCACGCCGCTCCCAAATGCCCGTAAATCCGAGGAGCATACTGCCCTCTGCTGGTTAACATTAGCGTTACAATAAAACAATGCTCGCTTTCAGCACGTCATTATCCACTGGCCGTCAGCCGAGTTCCTTGTTTATTCTCAGTGTGGTTCCATTTACAGAGCGTCTCAGGCAGCGTATCATTTAATTGTACGCGTGGACAAATCGCATTAAACGCGCGTTGTGTTTCTGTGTCTCAGTCAATTTTCTGCAGTGTTTCTCTTTCTCCTTTTATAAATGAAATTCTCTATGTCCTGACTTAAGAGTCGTGCCAATGAGGAGGAATAGAGTGACATCATGGACCACATTTGTCGATGAAATAGAATAATCAATGAAAAAAGCCACTGGAATTCAACTATAATCAGGGATAATTGAAAACAAAAATCTTTGACCTTCAGTGGATTCACTTTGTATGATCAGTACAGAATGAAAGAAATGCCCCAGGTAAATCTGTTTCAGCTAGTCACAGCTATTCAGAAACAGACCTGGCTGTTACTTGTCATCCATCTAAGCAGAGGTATAAGATTCAGGATCCGACAGTACAGCTCTTCCTTTCTATTAAGTACTAATCACCTGCAATTGCTAAATTGCTGAATTCTTTGAACAGGGGATGGAGCTAATGTAACCCACAACAATGTGTCACTCATGTATTCCCTGATGAAAACTTACTATAGTTCCAAGCTATAGTTATCCTATGGTAAATGGAGGGTATTTTTGCCACCATAGTGTAGTATTACTATAGTGATACTATAGTTATTCAAACTACAGCAGTGCAGTTGTGTGGACCATAGTAATATCATGGTACTGTTGACTGTGGTAATGCTATAGTTATAATTTGATGATCATAGCACTACTCTAGTTATATTATGCAAACTATATTAATACTATAGTCATGTCATAAATACTGGAGTATTACAAAGAAATAACGATGCAATATTTTCATAAGTATTTGCCTAATCATGATCATTTAAGGTGGCACAATGGTGCAGCGGGAAGTGATGTCGCCTCACAGCAAGAATATAGAGGGTTAAAATCCAGCTGGAGCCAATCTGCTTGGTTTACATGGACTTCCTCCAGTTACCCTGGTTAATTTTCTCAACAGACTAATCGCACTAAACAAAAGATTACCTGGAGACTCTGAAACGCCCATAGGTATGAGTGCGTGAGTGAATGGAGCATGTGCCCTTCGGCGGATGGGCGAACCGTCCAGGAATAAGAGAGTCGAATCAAGTGGTGCTCACTGAAGAGACATAGGGGTGGAGCTTGACCAACAGTAGCTCCACCTCTCAGGACCTCATGAAGCTCCACCCCTCTGTTGTATGATTTGTGCGAGAGTTGCAGTGGGGCTGGACCAGAGCTGGGGCGTGGCTAACTCTAAAGGTGGAGCTGGACCAGGCGAATCACAGGAATCAGCTCTGCAGTGTGCAGCCTCTCAGGTCAATCCCGAACTGATAGATCGACATCTGACAAGGCTTTAAGGGGCATTTATGTAGATGAATTCTTTGAAAGGTCGGCAGGTTTAAAACGACGTTCATCTCACCATACTGTGCCTGTTGTCCCCCCACTTCCCGTTCAGGTTAGCAAGGTGGCAGTTTTTGTACCACCAGGCACCGCGATGCGTCAGGGCGCAGTTCCCCAGAGCCACGTCATTATCCGAGTCCACCGTGGAGAAGGGCCTGCCCTGGTGGTAGGTCATCGCGTCCCCTGGGAATCAGCCACGATTTAGACTCCCGATACAAATAATGAATGAACATCTATTAGCATCCAACTTGCAATAAACACCAGGCATTAGCGTAAATAGCTACAAAGTGAATTGCAGAGCACAGTATAATAAGCTATAAAGGGTTATTCTTGAAGTCTCTCGTTTCAGAAAATTAAAACGAGTGTAATGCTTGGATTATCAACAGAAAGAATTTAAAAAGCCAGAATAAGGAAATAGGTGGGTGAAATTTTAGATTTAGGCCTACTTGACGAACGAAATGCGATCTTTACCTGGGTGGTCCTCAGAAGTCTTTGTGCATTGTTTACCCAGTATATGTGCAAATGTAAGCAATATGTATATGCGCTAATATGGGAAATGGACTGCCCGCTTTTGAGGGAAATTTTATTGTTACTGCGTAGCATTGAATCGCGAATGTTAAATTACATATAAAAAATGTGCAGAGGAAAAACTCTGGAAATATTTGCTCCTCAAACCATTAACACATTTGTATGCATATACGCTCGCGAGTGAATGTGCACCCATCGACACGTCCAGTAGGTACTCAGATGTCAGGGATGGCAAGCTGTGATGTAATCACTCCGAGACCCATATGTTGACCTACCAGAATTTCCTCTGTAGTTTCCGACAGTTATCTTATACTTCTGCCTGGAGGACGCCAGTTTGAAGTTGTCGTAAACGGCATATGCTGATTCTGCCCCCAGCCTCAGGTCGATGCGTAGCTCGTACTGGGTCTGTGTGTTGGTCAGCTCATAAATCTTGTCCAAGCCTGAGAGAAAAAGCAAAATAAAAAGACAAAAGACAGAACAGATGAAGAATGGCTTTGTTCCACATACCGTTTAATGCCTCGTGCGAGCAAAACTCATGAACTTGAGGGTATTTTCTCTTTGGTTTCATGATAAAATAGGGACAGAATTCACTTAAAACCATACAAATAACAAAGATAATTTAGCCAGCACTTAGCGTTTTCAATATTTCCTCACATTTTTTTTTTCTGCAACATGAAACAAAAGTGTTTTCAAAGTGCTGCGACGAGAACCTTTTCGAGACACTGAAAATAATTGCCACCCATTTCCTGTAACGGGGAACTGTTCCGTTTCTATTGAATAAAATGTTAAAATGTTTTGCTTGTTATGAATCAATATGGGATCTGAGGCGTTATGTATTTTCCTATACAAAGTTCCAAACACAAAAAAAAAAGCTTTAAATGCGGTGGAGCAGAAATAATAATGAATAAAATCAAAGTAATTTCTCCCGAAGTAGTTTAGATGTAGAAATCTGTTGCACTATATCAGGAAATGCTGAAAGCATTGCCCAACTACAGACTGTGTGTGTGTGTGTGTGTGTGTGTGTGTGTGTGCGCGCGTGCATGCGTGCATGTGTGTATGTGAGAGTTTTTGTTTTTATATCGTGCTGGGGACCATTATACCTCACAAAGATAGTAAAGTCTGAGAAACCATGCCTCGTGGGGACCTTTTCTGGGTCCCTATGGGTACGATTCTTAATTCAGGGCTTAGGGCTAGGTTTAGGTCTAGGGTTGATATTAGAATTATGGTTTGGTTTAGGTCTAGTTTTAAGGTTAGCTATTAAAATTAGGCTCTACATTAAGGTAAGACCATAAATTAAGGTAAAAGGTTTGGCTGTTTTGGGGGGTGTGTGGGTTAGGATTAGGGTTAGCTTTAAGATTGAGGTTAGGGTTAGGGTTAGGGATAGGGATAGGGTTAGGGCTAGGTCTAGGGGGATGCTAATGGGATTTTGAAGCAAAAATAATTTTTTAGTCCCCACGGGGATACAAAAACAAACATGTGTGTGTGTGTGTGTGTGTGTGTGTGTGTGTGTGAATGTATATGTGTGAGCATGAGTGAGTGCTCGTACAAGTAAGAGACGTAAAAAAAGCGGTCAACTACAACTGTATTATCATCTATCCTGAGTGACCTTTCAGACATGAGTCCTAATGTTATGAGGGGTGGTCCATTCCTTATTTGTCTGCATGAAAGGTGCCATGCTTAGCCACACACAAACTCAGGCACTGTGAGAGGCAGCCATTTTCATGTATAGCACAGACAGCTGCTACTGACCCAGCCAGAATTCATCGGTTAATTCCCCGAAGCCTTGGACATACTGTCTCCAGCGCTTCATGAAGTCCAGCTTTCCGTTGGTGCGCCTCTGGAGGACCTGAGCAGAGGCAAAAGGGACCAGACTTGAGCCGCTTTCACACCGGACGCGAAATGAATTTTTCGCGCGACAGATTACATTCAAAGTCAATGCAGCACTGACTTAGAATGTAATCTGTCGTGCGAAAAATTTGTTTCGTGTCCGGCGTGAAAGCAGCTTTAGGCTATGTTCACACCAGTATGTTTTAATTTTAAAACGCATAACTTCTGTTACATATTCTCCCAGCATACACACAAACTCCGACATTTTTCGAGTGTGGTCCGTAAGTGCTGTCGTTTTTAAATGTTGTTTTAAACAAAAGCGTATTTGTGTGGATCTAACAGGCTGAAATCAGTGTGGTCAACCCGATTCTGATTTATCCAACAAGAAAATCTTCAAATATACAGTAGATTTTATTTCAATAATGGTAAACAGCTACTGGGTTAGCTCACTCAGTTAAAGCGCTGCTTTGCAGAGCACCGTGGCTCAGGTTTGAATCCGGGCCGTGCCTTGATTGTCTACAATCAAGAAATAAGCAAGGCTTTTTCTCTTCCATTATAAGTAGGAATATTAATAATGCTCAGGCTTCACTTGCTACAGTGGTAAATAACAAATCCACCCCACACAAACAGACCCGGAACTACATTCCTCCATAGCCAATGTAATGAATCAGCTTCCAAAATCAACCATAAAAGGCAAAATACCAGTGCTTCCCTGTCAAGACATGAAGTCCTGTTACCTAAGTTTTCCCACAGAAATAACTTGACTATTATATTACAATTAAGTTGACTTTAAAACTCCTTATGAAACATTGCAACATCTTAAACCGTCGACCAGCTGTCTTGATGCTCATCCCACAAGCTTTTTTTTTTTTTTTAGAGCTGTCTGACAATGGATTCACTCTAAGTAGTTAATGCTTACCTCCAGCCTGGCACATCTTCTAAATTAAGATCTGCAGTTATCAAACCACTACTAAAAAAGAGCAAATTGGATCTTTGCTTATTAAGACACATTTCGAACCTTCCTTTTAAAATAAAAAAAAGAAATAATGATCAGCTCCATCGTTCAGTTTAGCAACGTCATAGCCCCCAAAATGGCTACTTTGATAGCTTTCAATGAGATTTCCTGCCCTATCACAGTACCGAGACTGCACTGCACCTGAAAACAGATTCTTGTAACAAATCAATCCTGGAGCTTTTGGACTTGGGCGCGGCCTTTGATCCTATAGATCTCCAAGTTCCTTTAGACGGTTTGAAAACTGGCTGGGACTTCCTGGCACAGTCCTGAATTGCTTCAAATCTTATTTAGAACACATGGACAACTTTGTCGCCATTGGGGATAAATCAGAGCCATCCAACAAGACGTGTGGAGTGTCCCAAGGTTCAATCCTTGGACCACTTTTATTCAACCTCATATATTGGGTTTGTACTATGTACAACTTGTGGGAATGTAATAATTTTGAAATAACAACTCAGGACAAATCGATGCAACAAAAAGGTCACAATATTTTAAAAAATATTGTTTATCAAGAGATTATTGTTCTCTTTGGAGTGAATATTGAAATATCTAAAATGTGCTGGGCAGGGCTACTCATTTTCATGACCATGGCTGCGGACTGACGACATTCTCTGCCCATTCTTTTCTCAAAACTCCTGTGATCTGGAAAAACCTAGTACATTTGTCACTGTTGAGAGAAACTGAGTTTGACCCTCATCTGCGGTAATTAAGAGTGGTGAAAATCTTAATACAATAGCTATTAGTGTAATTTGAACTGTCAAAAACAAGTTTCTATCATTTTTTTCTGTTAGGAAAAGTCCAGAACCTAAAAGTTTTTTGTTCAATTGCAAGATCTTTGCCACTGATAAACTTACTAGGTTTTTCCAGATCACAGGAGAAAAGGAGCCAGGTCCACTCACCGCCCAGCCGCCTCCATCGGTGGTCATGTCACAGAACACCTGCATAGGCTTGGAGCGGTCGTTGTTCACGTAGATGGTGTGGACCCCGCTCTCTGAGATCCCGTTCTTCATGACCTGTGTACAGTCCATTGGGAAGGGGTAGGCCACACCCACTGCGACAGTGAAAGAGAGGTGAGGGAATAACAATCTTTTTACAGTCTTTCAAGATTGACGTCCTTATTTGGGCTCCTGGTTCCAACAAAGTTGAATCATTGAGTTCCCACAGGGCCAAACTCCAATGAATTAGAGGTCTGCATATCTTAACAAAAAGCAGTACTTTCTTGTAATTTCAGCCAAAAGTGCCCCGATAACACTCTCTTGTAGAGAAATAAACTAAAAATACACAGGTCAAAACATATGGGCAAAAAAAAAAAAAAAAATCAATTTTTCCCTTTTTTTAAAAAGAGTGTTCCTTAGAGTTGGGTCCTTTGGAAACTCAATGATTCAATTGAAGACCCTGGGGCTAAACGAACTTCGGTCACAAAATGTCCATTTTGAGAAAACCGACTTGGGTAACTATAAAAAAAGTTTCACATCCGTACGTCTCGGTGTGTGCATATGTGACGTAAGTACTTACAGCACTAGGCTCTTCAATTCAACTCCAGTCAAAAAAACACGGGAATTCACCGAATTCTGATAGAAATAACTGAGAATAAAGTACCTATGAAGGTATTATGCTTGTCAGTTGGATGGTGCTACACAAGTTCATACAGTTGTCCGAAGTTCATTTTTCTTCTGCAAGGTACTTGTAATCGGTCCCAAATAATATTTTAAAGTATTTCAGGGTTTATTGGGGAAAATTGAGGAACAAAAAAGAGCCAAAAAATACCCAGCATTCATACATTATATCTGAGAGTGAAGATGGTTTCCACAATACACACTAATCAAAACCCCGTTACAAAACAATCAAGACATTGGTGCCGCACCAGTGAATATGTTAATTGAGTAATCACAGGGAAAGCAATCACTTATTAACTGGTAGATTCTTTCATTTCTTTTCATTGTTATTAATTTTATTATCATCTGTCTGCCCAATTTTGTACCTGCTGCTCCTCATACAAGAATACAGATACTGATTTCAAACCTGGATTCGTGCATTTGTCTTGCTTCTTTGTGGAGCGTGTGCATTTTGATTTTTGATCCTTTCTGTCATTTTCATGTTGTTATGCTTTGTAATCTAGTCTGTTCTGTTGCCGGCAGTACACAATTCTGAGTTTGAAACTGTTTTGTGATAGACAGAGAAACTGACGCCACTTCAGATCCTCCAGAGAAGATGCTCCATCTAGTTATGCATTTATCTCTCCTTTCTAGTACTATAATACCTATATGCATGTGTGTCTTTTGGTATGTGTGTATGTGAGTGTGTATGCAAATGTGTGTGTGTGTGTGTGTGTGCTTGTGTGTATTTGCATATGTGTCTGGGTGGGTGTGTGTGTGTGTGTTTGAGTATATGCATGTGTGTGTCTGTGCTTGTGTGTATTTGGGTATGTGTGAGTGTTTGTGTTTGTTTGTATGTGTGTGTTTGAGAGCGTGTGTGTCTGTGTATTTGCACTGGTCCTGTGAGTGAAATACATCATGCAGCGGGTGTCTTTGTGAAAAAAGAGAAGCCAAGCCTGTAATATGAAAGTCGATAGGTGCTCAAATTGTGCATCCTTGATGTTATCGCTTAGGTCTTGATATCTTTGTCAGATTCTGTCTCAGCAGTAACTGTGGTATTGATCATCTCCACAGGCTGTTTCCCTGGAGAGACAGCAGGTTGTAAAATGTGCTGCTGGTCAAAGGAGGGGTTCTTTGCAGTGGTTTTCATGCCAACCCTCATTCAGCAACTGCAAATGTCACTGAGCTGCTAACATCTAAAACCAGGAGGCAAATTTGGCTTGAAAAGGAAACCTGCTGAAAGGTAAATCTATATCAATTCAGTTGGTGCACGGCAGGGCTATCAATGCCAGTTTCCATCTCACAGGTTTCATTTCGACCCTAATTTGGAACACCTGGCTCCACTAATTATCAGCTGAAAGACACCTGCAGTCTTTGAATGAAGTGTACAGTGTTGGCGTTAGAATGAAAGCCAGTGCAATGGTATAGCTCCAGGAACACGGAGTGGGATCACTGTTCTTGCCAGCCCACTGAAATATAGTCCGCGGTCTCAGCGAAGGAGATCAATATGACAGTTATTGTCAAATCTAAAACTGACTAAGACATCAAGACCTTACTGATAACATCAAGGATGAAAAATCAAAGCACTTATTGATTTTTCATACAGTGGGCTTGGCTGCGCTCTTTCCCAAGAAGATGACCTTCAGCTTATATCTCCCACACATTACACATGGGCACACACACACACACACACACACACACAAATCACACACATTTCGCATGGCCAAGCACAGACACTGGAACTCACTCATTCACAAACATACAATCACTCTCACACCCAAGCTCGTACGCACACACTCACTCTCACAGTCACAAAAACACACTCAAAGAAGCACATAAACACACAAATGCATACACACACACACACACACACACACGCACACAAACACACACACGCACACAAGCGTACCCACCCATACACACATGCACAACCACACACACACACACACACACACACACACACACACACACTGCAGGCCGATGCTTATTACCAGTGCTGAAGCTGATCTGAATGAGCCGGCTCTTCTTCGCTCCCCTGTAGGCCTGCAGGGTGACGATGTACTTCTTCCCCATCTCCAGGCCCGTCAGCCCAAACCGCTTCTCTCCGGCCCGCAACTTATGCTCCACCGCCTGGCCATGAAGCACAACACCCACAGGCTTCAATTACTGCCAGATTTTGTTAAGTTATTTATTAATTATTTACTGTTGTGTTTATGCTGTTTCATGTCTTTCTTTTCTTTTCCCTGCGTTTACCGCGAGTCTGTGCTTATCTTCCCCTTCCTCCTCTCTCGCCCTCCCTGCTCTGTTTCCCTCATTGCTCCTGTTTCCTCGTTTGTATTCACGCCCCTCTCTGCTCTCTCCTGTTCCCACCCCACCTGTCTCTGATTTCCCCCAATCAGCTCCTCCTCCATTAGACACGTTCACACAGGAGAAAAAGTGCGATTTGGATCGCAATCCAAAAATCAATTTTTTTTTTTTTGAGCGCATTCACACACGAGGCAAATTCGCACTCGCACTACTGCGAAGCTCGGAGAACGTCCAAACTGTGCACGCCTGAAACTTGACCGAAGAATGACCTCTGCATGGGGATTTCCCGCACGTGAACATACAATCATACAAACGAGCGAGAACAGACAAACAGCCGATTGCGAAACACCGGATGTTGGCCTGCGCTGCGCAAACATGACTCATGGGATAGAAAAAACCTATTTTCAATTCGCGATTCCGTTCACACACGCTGCGCAGGGCATATAATCGCGCCAATTCCCGAAAAATCGCAAGAGCTACTGCGAATTCGATCGCGATCAGCGCCAATTAGTGAGATTTTTATGTGCACACACAGAAAAAAATCGAAAATTGAATCGTGCTCGGAAAAATCAGTTTTTAAATCTCACTTTTTCCCGTAGGTGTGAACGCTCCTATTTAATCCCACACTTTTGTTGCGAGTTCGTCTCAGTCTCTGTCCAGTTACTTAGGAACCTTTTTCCTGGGTTTGATTTCCTGTGCTTCAAGTTTCTTTATGACAAGTGTATAAGTTTCTAATGCCCTTTGCGTCCGTTTGCCCTCTGGTTACAATGCTGTATGATCGCTGGTTTTTGATTACGCCTCTGTTCCTCTACTGTATTCTGCCCGGCTGGTTCTTTGGGCTCTGCCTGTTTATGACTACGATTAATGCCCAGTGATTCTGAACCGCAGTCCTACCTCTGGTTTTCGACTTGGTCTGTCTTACCCTGATGTTGGTTTCCTTAAACTGTGTGGAACTTATGGCGCTTTTCCACTATGTGGTACCGGCTCTACTCTACTCTACCCCACCCGCCTTGGTACCGGGTACTTTCCTGGGGCGTTGTTTTCCATTAGAGGGTAGTACTGCCTCAGCGTAGCTGGTCGTTATAGCGGCGCAGCACAAAATTTCCGTGACATCATCCTCAACACGACACAAAATGGAGCCGCAGTTATATGAAGTTTACATTTATTCCGTCGATTTTGTTGAAGATTTATGAGGTCAAATCAGGGGCACTAAAGTTATGGCACTAAAGTCCGGCGAGTGTTAAATTTTATTTTCTGTTTGACATTGTCTTGTCTGATTCAGCTGCACATAAAATTGCGTACCACCTTACAACGCAAAGCACTGATATCTGTAAAAGGCATGATGAGCAAATGTATATTTCACTCTGAATCTGACGGCAAAAAAACAAATTGTTAAAGCATGGGATAATTAAGTGATCGTTGCAGAGCAGAGTTCCTTGTTGCAAATCCACAGATCTCAGGAGATGGCAGAGAATCAGAATTCATCGCTTTATGATACGTCATCTCATCTGTGATAACTGTGAGAAGAAAATGATTCGTCAACACCCGTAAAGTTATTTTTCTGCGCGAATGATTTTTCTTAAAACGGGGGTAGCATCTCATAACTTTCTCAAGGGGAATTAGTTAGGGGACCATAACTGGACACAATACGTCACTTAATTTCACCACGAATGGAGTCATAGGCAAAGAGAAACGCATTTCATGAATGTAGCAGCTTTGGTGAACAAGCAAAACCGTGTTTGAAAGGTAAGGCAACGCGCAGTAAATCAAACAAGTTGCCTAAAACAATATAAGTTGATGAACATAATAACTACGCTAATCTTGAGACTCCTCAATCTAACTCGAATGAGATGTCCCGAGGTCGACTACGGAGTCGTCTTTTGCAGTGGTGATTCTCTCTGACCAGTCAGTGGGCTGCAATGTTATCACGTCACATTTTAGTACCCACTAGTACCCAGTTGGCTGTTTTTGGAACCCCAGGAGAGCAGGTACCAGAAAAAGTGGTACCAGGTGCCAAGTACCAGGTACTTTTTCCTAATGGAGAAGCAAAAAAGGCGAGTAGAGTAGAGTAGAGTAGAGCCGGTACCACGTAGTGGAAAAGCGCCATTACACTCCTGTCTGCGCCTGAGTCCTGAGCCCGTCCTTGTCAATCACAGTGACTGACAGGTGCCAATAACTCTGTGTGTGGGCCAGTCTGTCAACAAAGCTGAGGGTGAACTCCAGATAGCTTATATTGTCCATGTTATAGAAGCCATACTATTAAGTGAGGGGGAAGAATGCAGGCGGAAGCAATAAGCAGGGTTTTAAATAATGATATTAATCAGTAAATATATCTGCTGCATAATGTAAAGTGGTGCAAGTATGTGCAAGAGCAAGAATGCAGGACTGAGACTGTTCTGCTCAATGCAGAAACTGTACTGGGGTGTACTGTTAATAAACAGGGCTTGCAAATCCTTAAGAAATGGGAATACTCAGAGTTTAATGTTAGTTGGGTCGAGCGCAGCTGAATGTTCTTGCCATAGCAGAAAATAAAGATCTTGTTTAAACATTTTGTCATAACAAAAGCAAGAGAGACATAGTTTAGACGTAACATTGCGCACATAGGTTGAATTTTAATTTCACATCAAAGCTCATAAATGAGTCGCTGTAATAAAAATTCTGCTTTACCTCCTTGCCTATAGGGGGCAGAGATGTTCTACAATGGCTGGTCATGGATTTTATGCATGCAGTCAAACTTGCCATCAATGACCACTACTTTTTTTTTTTTTTTTAGTTTATGTGATCTTATATTCTATAGGAGCAAATATATATAGAAACATTTTTGCATATGTATGCTGTCAACCTAAATATAAAATTCACCTTCAATTTTCGCACTACCTGTTTCCACTGCATTTTACCACCAGTGCTCATAGTTTAATGCTGGAGAACTCAATCTTATCCCGAACGGGAGAACGGGCTAGTTTGAGTACAGGCTTTTATTCCAACCAAGCAGTTATACACCCGATTCTACTAATCACGGTTTTTATCAAAGACTTTCAAGGGATGATTAGTAGAATCAGGAGTGTTAATGGCATTTAAGGAATTAAAGCCTGATAAGATTGAGTTATTCAGCATTAATGCATACTTTTTTGGCGCTGAAGATAGCAGACACAGAGAGGAAAGAGGCAAATTCAAATGTCTTCTCCAATATCATCAGCACATCCATTAGCAGCAATAGCACTATAATCTGGCCTGTTTTCACAGAGGAACCCATAGTAGTTCCTTATGGAACCCTCTATGTTCAGTGTGAAATATTGTACATGAGAGCTCCCACATCCCCCAAGCCTCACAAAGACCCCAGAAATTCATAGGTTCCCTCTAATGAGACACTAAGGAACTAGAGCTCTTCCACAGAGATTAACAGAACACTGTACCCGAGCGCTGTTGTCCTCTGGACGATACGTGAGGATGTACCCATCGATTGTGGCCAGGGGGGCCTTCCATGTCAGGTTGGCGGCATCTTTCAGAATGCCCGATGCCTTGAGGTTTGAAGGAGCATCGATCTCTGTCGTGGAAGCAAGGTCAGAGCAGGTCACGATGCACAGGAGGTCATGAGAAATAAAGAGAGAAAAGTATTTTTGTTCATGTTTGTCCAGATGGCTTACACCAGTGTCTCCTGAAGTTCATCTGCCCTGCGCATTTCAGATGTTTCCTGAGTCTGATACACCTAGTTCAGTTAATTGAGTTCTCTATTAATGAGCTGATCTGCTGAATAAGGCATGTTAAATCAGGGAGACATACGTATAAACTATACAGGGCAGAGGTACTCCTGGATCAGGGTTTGGAAACACTGGCTAACACAACCCAAACATGTCTCTGTAGCTTTACCTCAATTCCATCAAACATATATGGCCCAAAAGATTATTCAAAATGATTCCTCCCCCCCAGAAAACAGCTCTAAATAAGCACCGACGGAAAGACTCTTGCACATTCCAGCTTGGAAATATTGATTGATGATTAATTGCTTCTTGTTTGTTTTCGATATTTTCACCCTGCCGTGTAAACGATTTCATGCTTAGGTACAAGCAGTCGATAGACCTCAAAATGTCCTAGTTCTCTAATGATTTACCTGGGTTCTTGTAAAAGGGTGGAAATTGACAAGTAATGAATAGGTCAGTGGAATTTTGTTGCGCAGAGAAATGTTTGATTTGAGGAATAATATTGTGATTAATAGACTCGCAGTAGGCCTGTGGGTTTAAATGAGGACAATCCTGTCACAAGGAGAAGAAGCAACATCTTTAGAGGTGTGCTATAACCATTAAGAGCAAACTTGACTGGAATAAAGGATTTTCATAAATGAGCCTTGGAAATCCTCAGAGAACACATTTTTTTCTGTCATGTGGATTCTGAGTCAGATAACATTACAGTCATATTAGTGCCTTTCTCTGTCCCAGGTCTGGGGTCACTGTTGAAGGAAAGATAAGTGGTCAGGCTTTAAGGGGTCAAGCCTGGGTTCACTCAATTTAAGTACTTCTAAACGCTAAAAACACATAAAAATTGTGTAAACGGAAAAAAAGCTTAGAATGGAATTTGATTTTAATCAAATTTAATAAGTTTGTTACCATGAAAACCGTACATTATTGGCGAAAAATGTGAAATCTTGTGGCAACAATATCTCAGAAACTATATCATATTTTCCTGTAATTCTTTTTTTTTTTTGAAGCTAATATAACCAGCTATAAAATGACATACTCATTCTGGGTATTTTCATGGGAAAATATTTTGAAAAATTATTTGGTCATAGAATTTTAGAAATGGGGGCAGAACCTGTCTGGCACATGGATCATAAATACACCATGTATCTACCTATCCAATAATGGCTATGTCATTGTGTAGAACATAACAAACTGATGCTATGGTGAAAATTTCAGAGCAATACCTTGAAAAATGTTGATTTTATGCCTGCCACAAGCCTGATAAACTATGAAATTTTGCGATGCGAGAAAATCGTGTTTTTGTCGCGAAACGAATGCACTGGAGACGTTCACATGATAAAAATCCACTTAAAAGATAGTTTTTTGGTCTTAAAATCACCTTTTATGAATGTTTTGAAAGATTTTTTACAAAATGAAAAAAATATATATTTTTTCAAGTCTCAACCTAGTCTTGACCCCTTAATCTCTCTTGCAGAAAATATATGCACACCATTCACACCTATGGGCAGAGTCTCCAATTAGCCTGACATGCATGTCTGTGGACTGCGGGAGGAAACCGGAGAACCAGGAGGACACCCACGCGAACACGGGGAGAACACGGGAACTCCCCACAAGAAGGCCCCAGGCCGGATTCGAACCCACAACCTTCTTGTTTTGAGGCGCCTTGTATAGCAATTTACAACTGACTAGACGAAGAGGGGCCAATCATCTAGGAGACATGAAAACCCATGCTCGAGAGCGTCACCAAAGCACTGGTGCCATCATGCCTGCAATGGGACTTGACCCAGCAACCTTCTGAGTCTCAGTCGAGCATCTCAGCCACTAGCTTGGGGTGTGTTTCCCAAAAGCATAGTTGCTAACTTACATGGTTGGAACCATTGACTATATATGGTTCAATCTATGTAAGCTGTGAACATAGTTAGCACCTAAGCTTTTGGGACATTTACCCCTGGATGCCCCTTAACCAACATTATATCCTTCTGTTGCCTCCTGATAAGAGCCCAATGCGCTCTAAAAACAGCTTGGAAACAGGAAACATCAGTTGCATAGAGACATGTCTGTCAGCACACCACAAAGTGATTGTTACCATAGGTCAGTAAAGGATAATCTTTTGAATATTTTTAGATTTACTTTAAAAAATATCAGCAGTCTACATTAGTGCTTCAGTAGGTAATGTGCAACATCCCCAGGGACGGGAGAAAAATCCAATGTCAGTATAAAAAGACCGCAGACAGATTTTCTTCAGATCATCTTCCCATATGGTAGATATAAAGTGAAATAAAAGACCATAAATGAAGCTGAACATCAAACCAAGTCTGTGTGTGGTGCTTGGCTTTAGACCCTCATGAGTCTTTAGTCTGAGGTCTGTGTGTCAGTGAAAAGCGGTCACGCTCTACATCGCCGTTTCCCTCTTCCCTTCGAAATGAAAAAAAGAGTTGTGCATGCTTTTTGTTTAGTACTCCAGAGGGACAAAAGCTCATCGTTTAAAACCATCCCATTAAAAATTTTATGCCTCTGATTTACGTTACACGCATTTGGATTTTTTTTTTCCCTCTGAATTCACTTACACAGACAGACATACACAGAGACAATTCATTTATAAAGCAATAATTCACTTTCAATTCTTTTTTTTTTTCTATTTGCAGATTACCGCAGTGCTAGCAAAAGCAGCTGTTCGTAAAAATGAACAATAAAATCAGCGCTCTTCCTGATTTCCCAACTCCCAATTCACTCACATTCATTTTTGGTACGTTGCTGAAAAATAATAGTTTTAAGGGACAAATGAAATCAAATGATAGTAAATCAATAGGGGCGGGCACTAAAAAAGTGAAATACCAACAAAACAGCAGTGTCCAATCTGAGAGCCCAGCTCCCAAACATAGACCATGAGCCCAGTTCCTTGACCATGACACCGTTTTTAATCCTATGTACATGACTGTGAAGGTACTGACCCGTCTCTGCCTCTGTGTGCGTCTTCCTGCTGGTGCGAGACCCTTTCACAGCCCAGATGTAGATGGTGTAGACCACTCCAGGCCGCAGTCCAGTCAGCCTGTAGGAGGCACTGTCTGCCCTGACTGGGATGTCCTGGCTGGTGCCATTAGGAGAGGTGTATCTGATAACATAGCCGTCGATATCGGCTCGCGGTTTGTCCCAAATCACCGTGGCAGCGTCTTCTGTCACTTCTCTGGTTACCAGATTAGTGGGAGCATCCAAGTCTGGAGAACCGTTGGCATAAACAGCAAATTATGCACCATAACATCCCATCATACATCTCATTACAGCAGTGATGGATGAGTGATGGAGATTCTTTGGTTACTTCTACCTTTCATTACAATAACGAGACACAAAAACATTCAGAAAACTAGAGCTGGACTCGCGAGAGCCCATACCTCCGCCAGCATAGCTGGATTTGAACTTTGGCCGATATCTCAGCTGTACTTTGGCCTAGGTATGCCAAAATTTAATCACTTGTTCCTCTTGTGCTACTTTAACATCCTGCAAAGTTTGGTTAAAATCTATGCAATCGTTTTTGAGATATCCTGCCTAAAGACAGACAAACAAATAAATAAATAAACAAGCGGAAGCAAAAGCATAACCTCCTTGGCAGAGGTAATAAATAGGTCACAAATCAGGCGTGGCTAGCGGAACTAGTTCAGGTAGACAACTTGAGACACGCCCTCATTATAAGACATTCTTCAGTATATTTACCTTTGCTCAGTCCCTCTCAAAGGCCGACTATTTAAGCCCCCTGTTATAAGAAAAAACATTCTTGCCTGCTGCTGCATCATTTGCTGCTGGTAACACTTCTGCTGCTGCATCACTCCCTGCTGCTGAAACACTGCCTGCTGCTGCATTTCTGCTGCTGCCACTGTCTCCGCTGCTGCATTTGCAGCTGCTGGTAAAATCATTCCTCTGCCTGCTGCTGCATCACTCTCTGCTGCTGCTGGTAACACTGTCTGCTGCTGCATGCTGCTGCTGAGTAACACTGTCTGCTGCTGCATCATCTCTCTGCTGCTGCACTGCTGGTAACACTGTCTGCTGCTGCATCACTCTCTGCTGCTGCTGGTAACACTGCCTGCTGCTGCATCACTCTCTGCTGCTGCTGAGTAACACTGCCTGCTGCTGCATCACTCTCTGCTGCTGCTGGTAACACTGTCTGCTGCTGCATCACTCTCTGCTGCTGCTGGTAACACTGCCTGCTGCTGCATCACTCTCTGCTGCTGCTGGTAACACTGCCTGCTGCTGCATCACTCTCTGCTGCTGCTGGTAACACTGTCTGCTGCTGCATCACTCTCTGCTGCTGCTGGTAACACTGCCTGCTGCTGCATCACTCTCTGCTGCTGCTGGTAACACTGCCTGCCTGCTGCTGCTGAGTAGCATCACTGCTGCTGCATCACTCTCTGCTGCTGCTGGTAACACTGCCTGCTGCTGCATCACTCTGCTGCTGCTGGTAACACTGCCTGCTGCATCACTCTGCTGCAGCTGGTAACACTGCCTGCTGCTGCATCACTCTCTGCTGCTGGTAACACTGCCTGCTGCATCACTCTCTGCTGCTGCTGGTAACACTGTCTGCTGCTGCATCACTCTCTGCTGCTGCTGCATCTGCATCACTGCTGCTGCTGGTAACTGCTGCTGCTGCTGCCTGGTAACACTGCCTGCTGCTGCATCACTCTCTGCTGCTGCTGGTAACACTGCCTGCTGCATCACTCTCTGCTGCTGCTGGTAACACTGTCTGCTGCTGCATCACTCTCTGCTGCTGCTGGTAACACTGTCTGCTGCTGCATCACTCTCTGCTGCTGCTGGTAACACTGTCTGCTGCTGCATCACTCTCTGCTGCTGCTGGTAACACTGTCTGCTGCTGCATCACTCTGCTGCTGCTGCTGGCTGCTGCAACACTGCTGCTCTGGTAACACTGCTGCTGCATCACTCTCTGCTGCTGCTGGTAACACTGCCTGCTGCATCACTCTCACTGCCTGCTGCTGCATCACTCTCTGCTGCTGCTGGTAACACTGCCTGCTGCTGCATCACTCTCTGCTGCTGCTGGTAACACTGTCTGCTGCTGCATCACTCTCTGCTGCTGCTGGTAACACTGCCTGCTGCTGCATCACTCTCTGCTGCTGCTGCTGCTGCATCACTCTCTGCTGCTGCTGGTAACACTGCCTGCTGCTGCATCACTCTGCTGCTGCTGGTAACACTGCCTGCTGCTGCATGCTGCTGCATCAACACTGTCTGCTGCTGCATCACTCTCTGCTGCTGCTGGTAACACTGCATCACTCTCTGCTGCTGCTGCATCACTCTGCTGCTGCATAACATCCCTGCTGCTGGTAACACTGTCTGCTGCTGCATCACAACTGTGGGCCCTAAATATGCCCCAGGGGAGGACATCCTGACACATCCTGCTCTCTTTTCCTCAAACTTCGTAGGCCGCAGGGTGTGTCAGGGTTGGAGCCTTGAAGCCAAACTATCATTGTGTGAATTTGTTACAACTGATAAGTTAGCTGACTGAGCTGTCCTGGAGAAAAGTTTTTGAAAATGTTATTTCTGTTTCATTTGCAAATATATACAAATGAAACTAATGAGAGCATGGCACATGCAAAAATATCTGATTTTGATCCTTGCACTACATGCAGGAATTATGAACACCCTTATTAAAAAAACAGGGCATGCATGCAAGCTCTTCAGTTTGGATTCAGAAAGAGAACATGGAAATTCTCATATAGATTGTTATAAATTAGTCACAAAAATGTATGTTTATTCACAGGTATTAACTCAAATATAAAACTTAAAAAAGAAAAAAAATGAAAAAAAAAAGTATTTTTCAGAGCAACTTCCACATCAATTTTAGGACCTTTTTAAGTGGTCTTGAAATAAAGACATTTTCATTGATTATTTATTTTTATTTATCTATTAGATTTTCTGCACATTAGTAGCAGAGAAAAGTTTTTGGAAAGTTCCCTTTGAGCTGTCTAATATGAGATAATGTCCTGGTTACACTTTTTTTGGTTAGTCCCATAGATACTCCACAAAATGCCAACTGAGATTTAAATTAAATATCAGCAAGTTTCCAGTGAAATGTCACCGAAGCCTGAAATAACATTTCAACAATATCTCTGCAAATAAACAACCTTTCAACAGACTATCTCTAAATTTTTCAGTTTAATGTCAATAGCATTTCAGTAAAACTTCAAAAAATCTGCAAATATTATGGCTGAATATTAATAGGGGTGTCAAAATATCACCAAATATTCCTATATTTTGACCTCTTTTTGCTATCTAATTTACATATCAATTGAAAGTGTACATAACATGCTATTTACATATCTTTTGACATTCGGGTGGAATGTGCCAGAAAAAAATTTCATTTACTTGATATTATTTTTGAAGACAAAAGGCATTAAAAAAAACGTGAACAGGGACCCGCCCGGATGACATCACGAAAAACGTGAAAAATTGTCACGTGATGCGGATGTCGGGCAAGCATCGGGCATCTGCCATAGAGAACCATTGAAAACGAGGCGCACTAAACTGCTTGTTATTCGTTATTTCTCCATGGAATGAAGCGGAAATGTGTGCTCAAAGGTAGTTTAAAAATAGAATTACTCCTCCCGAGGCATATATCAATGAATATTAACTGATTACACTAAATGAATGGGCGAAGGCCGAGCGGTAAATTTAGTCACACTCCTCCCTTCCTCCCCCGTCCCGGGCTGCGACTTAAGCATTGTTCTTGAACATCAACATAACATGCACTGCGAGGTTTGAAATAAGCGGTATTGCAGCTCATCACACAGCCGCAGCCATACCATTATTGGATCTGCTCCAGTCGTGTGACTGAAGCTAAGCAGGTGTGGGCTTGGTTAGTACTTGGATGGGAGACCACCTGGGAAAACCAAGTTGCTACTGGAAGAGGTGTTGGTGGCCAATAGTTTGCGCTCTTCCCTCTGGTAAAATAATCCCCAATGCCCCAGTGCAGTGACGGGGACACTGTACTGCAACAATCGCCGTCTTTCGGAAGAGACGTTAAACCAAGATTTTGAATCACTGTGGTCATTAAACATCCTATGACACTCTTCGATAAAAGTAGGGGGTTTCCCGGTGTCATTACTAAAGTCCCAACCTGGCTCTTTCGACCTGCCACAAATTGCCCTCTCCCTCCCCACCTCAACCCCCAGGGCTCCCTTGAAAAAGAGAGTTCAATCTCAACGGGATTTCTCTGGTTAAATAAGGGTTAAATAAAAAAATAAATAAAATTTGCGATCTAAAAATGCCTACTTTAGAACCAAAATGAACAATACCGGACAAATGAATCGCAGCCGCTGCGAAAGAAAATCCTAACAACATAGGTGGAATAACTTCAAATTCTAGCAAAGAATCAGACAACTTGTGTATTATCAAGTAGGTTAACGAACTGTTACAAAGCTAGCAAACCTGTCACAGGGGGTCACAAATTAAAGTATGAATACAAAGTCTCCCCCGTTATCCCGCCGTGATTGGAGCATTGCACATGTTGCTTTTGCATTTCTGTAGCTGGCTAAGCACAAACAAAAAAAAGGGTGTTACTAGCCCTTTTTCCAACAAAAAGATAATTTGCTTGAAAATCTGATGGAAAAAGGGCTATTGTCGCGGTTTGTGTTATCTGGACTGCCCCTTATCTGTTTCCCTGTTAGCAATCGATGGCGAAATGAATTTTTTCAGAGCCATTGTTGCTCTTCTCGGTCTGCTCTGCCGAGCCAGGAAAGCATTTCTCGAAAGAACTGGTGCGAACTTACATAGTTGGAGCCATTGACAGTGAGTGGACGAACTACATAAGTTGCTAGCGTAGTTTAAAAAAAAAAAAAAAAACTACACTTTTTAACGCACCCCAGGTCCCTATTGTCAACACAAGTTAGATCTAAAATAAAAGTTGATAAAATCACCTAAAAACCCTACTTTTTCTAACTAGGTACATTGCCTCCTGTTGTTCGCTTGCCCGACTTCCAAGCTCGGAGAATGACATTCACCTTACGTACAGGCTATTTTTAGATATCGGGCGGGTCCCCATTGTTTCACCCCAGGACGTCTTTGCTGCCTCTAGTGGCAGGGGGTCTGTTTTTCTTTGTGGGTCTCGTGTTTATTTGATAGCAGGATTGGTGGCACCAGGCAGAGCTCTTCTTAAGGAGTTTGGTGATGTCACTCTACGGCAATCACTCCATGTTCAACGCATGCTCTTCTTGCAGTTTTGGGTCAATTGTTTATCTTTTATTGTGTTGTTGCAAATAAATAAATTTTTTTCTTTCTGCTTCTTGGCTGCTTGTTTTATGTTGCAATTGGCCACCAGGCTAATTGGGGGCTCGTGTGGGAATTGAACCTGAGGTCTATAATTCACCTATAAAATTGTCAAACAGTTGAATAGATGAATTTCAGAGGTTTTAGTGAAATGCTTTTTATATACAACTGCGAAGCCTATTGATACTCAGTTGGAAATATGTTTTCATGATTTACAGTCATATTGTTGAAATATTATTTGAGGTTTGTGGACAATCTACTAAACACTAGTTGATATTTACCTTACATTTCAATTGACACTCCAGTGAATATCTCTATACGACTATCAAAAGAAAGTGTGACCAATGTCCTTAACTGACTGACTGCCATACCGTGTTAAAGCAGGATCTGTTTAGTACAGATAAGTTCAGACTGATTTTTCTCCAACATTTTAATTTATTTCAAAATAGGAACTTTTAATTAACCTGTCTCCGCTGCAGTATGGATCTTCCTGCTGTAGCGGGATCCCTTCACAGCCCAAATGTACACAGTGTAGGCGACTCCAGGCCGCAGTCCAGTCAACCTGTAGGAGGCGCTGTCCGGCGAAACTGGGATGTCTTGGCTGGAGCCATCAGGTGAGGTGTATCTGATCAAATAACCCTCGACATCGGCTCGCGCCTTGTCCCACGTCACAGTAATGGTGTCCTCTGTTACTTCCCTCGTCACCAGATTAGTCGGGGCATCGAGTTCTGTGTAGTCATTGGGACAGGTGCTGGTTTATATATTAGCATAATGGATTCTGTAGTAAGTTACAGGCCTGCTTAGGTAAATTTATTTCTAAAATTTTGAATCAGAACTCAGCCAGATTTTCTCCAAATGCATTCTCTTAATTGACTCGTAATTCATTTAGTCCTATTACGCTTTCATCTGGGTTTTGATAGCTTAAATTGATTTAACCTTAGATTTTTTTCTGTTCTATGCCTTTTCTCAGAGATATAAAATAGACAAAACAATGCATCACGTTTTCCAGCAAGTTAGCCAATGGTACCTGCTCTTTGGATAGTCTGGTTGAGAAACAATAAAAATTTCCACTCTGATTGGTGTTTGATTTCAAGGCAACTTATTGACCTGTCTCAGCCTTCTGCGTACGTCTTTCCTGCTGGTGCGAGAGCCTTTCACAGCCCAAATGTAGATGGTGTAAGAGACTCCAGGCCGCAGTCCAGTCAGCCTGTAGGAGGTGCTGTTCGGCCCGACTGGGATATCCTGGCTGGAGCCATCAGGCGAGGTGTATCTGATCACGTAGCCGTCGATGTCGGCAAGTGCCTTATCCCAGGTCAAAGTGATGGTATCTTCTGTTACCTCGCTGGTCACCAGATTAGTCGGGGCATCAAGCTCTGTGTAGTCATTGGGACAGGTGCTGGTTTATATATTAGCATAATGGATTCAGTGCTCAGTTACAGGCCTGCTAAGGTAAATTTATTTCTGATATTTTGAATCAAAACTCAGCCAGATTTTCTCCAGAAACTTTCTCTTAATTGACCTGTAATTAATTTAGTCCTATTACGCTTTCATCTGGGTTTTAATAGCTTGACGGAGGGGCCCTCACCTCAGCAAAGTATATTTCAGCAGAAAGCAGAATTCTTGAAGTGTCTAAAATGCATAGTTTTATAAATTTTAATTTAGCAGTAATCCAGTGCGATGCATTTTAAAACCAGCGAGTCTTCAAATTGGCTTCAATATCAGGGGGCAGACATTTTTACTTCGGGAATCAAATTTTATCCAATCAAACGCCCACATGAAAGGAATGGGCTTAATTGATGTCACAAGTACCGTGGCGCAGTCTAGTGAACTGGCGTTTGATTGGATAAAATTAGATTCCCCAAGTAAAAATGTCTGCCCCCATGATATCAAAGCCAATTTGAAGACTCGCTGGTTTTAAAATACGTTGCACTGGATTATTACCAAATTAAAATATGCGTTTTAGACACATCAAGAATTCTACTTTCCGCTGAAATATACTTTGCAGAGGTGAGGCTTCCTCCTTTCAATTGATTTAAGTTTAGATTTTTTCAGTTCTATGCCTTTTCTCAAAGATATAAAATAGGCAAAAAATGCATCTAGTTTTCCAGCAGGTTAGCCAATGGTACCTGCTCTTCAGATAGCCTGGTTGAGAAACAAGAAAAATGGCAGCAATTTCCACTCTGATTGGTGTTTGATTTCAAGGAACTTATTGACCTGTCTCAGCCTCTGCGTACGTCTTTCCTGCTGGTGCGAGAGCCTTTCACAGCCCAAATGTAGATGGTGTAAGAGACTCCAGGCCGCAGTCCAGTCAGCCTGTAGGAGGCGCTGGCCGCCCGACTGGGATATCCTGGCTGGAGCCATCAGGCGAGGTGTATCTGATAACGTAGCCGTCGATGTCGGCAAGCGCCTTGTCCCAAGTCAAACTGATGGCGTCTTCTGTTACTTCCCTGGTCACCAGATTAGTTGGGGCATCAAGATCTACGGAACGGTACATTCAAATCGTAGCAGTGGTAAGACTGTCTCTAGATAGCAGTTAGTAAATGATTTATGATTATAGATACTGTAATACTAATGCCAGCTAGCACTCTGCTTCGTTCATTTTTGGGTGAAAAAACTTGGCTAAGTTAATTAGTCAGAATTCAATGATTTTTTTTTCTCATTGAATGACACATTATGAATTTCTGAGCCACATTTACAATGTATTGCTTTTTCTGTTATTTATAAACTATTTATTGTGATAGATTATGTAAACTGTTGTTGTTACTGTTTTTTTCAATAAGTCTTGCTTTGAAATTTTCTTACTTGTTTATCCAACTTTTGCTATTGTACTTATTGTTATTTCCTGTATTTCTGTTGCTCTAATCATGAGAAATTTAGGAATAGTAGGGGTACTAATATTACTACACATAATATTAACAGAAGTCAGAGTGCCAAACGTCCAATTAACGCTCCAGGTACCCAGAACTCTTCTAATTACATTTCTGCCTCCATATTGTCAGAGTTTACCTAACTTGAGAAGCTCATTCCCTACTATACTGTTGGAGGAAAATTACTTTCTTTAGCTAGATTTAACACAACTGATCCTGCACCATAATACAAAAGAGATGAAGGAAGGAAAGTATGCTGGAGTTGAGTATCTGGTGTGAGTAAAGAATCTGGGGTGACACTACTGGAGACAATGGGATGCTGCTAAACAAATGCAGTTTCTGAAGACACTCTCAGCTCTCCCAAGTGCATGCACACATGCTGTGGAAGATGAAAACAGTGAAGAACAAAATTAGAAACATGTTCAGACAGCAAAGTAAAAGGGAAAATGCTATTTCACAAGATGTATGACACATGGTTAAACACAAATTAATGACCAACTAAGAAAAATGGCATTTGTAGTCCTCATTCATGTAAGGCAGGAACTTCAGGTTGCTCCAGGGGATATCATCCTCAGAAATATGGCACTTGACCATGAGAATTTAATATGAGTGCCCCCTAGAGGTCATTAAAGGTACTGTAAAGCAGTGGTCCTTAATGTTAGTCCTGGGGGCCCAACATGTAGGCTGGGTATTTCTGTCAAATTACGGCTTAAGATCGAAAAATAACTGCTCTAAACCAGAAATGCACCTCATTATGACAAATTAACAGCTTTTTAAAATCTTATGATTGCAATTGTGGTTGGAAAAAAAAAAACCTGCATACACAGTGAGCCCCCTGGACCGACGTTACGGTCCACAGCTTTAGAGAGTTCCTGCTCACAGTAGCTCTCATGATTAGCCATAGAATGTCCGTTTCCTGGTCTGCATTCACAATGCACCCCCTCCCCAGCTGCCCTCTCACCCTTTAGGAAACTGGTTTAAAACAAACCCCATTTAACAAAAGTTGCTGGGCCGCTGAATGTACTTGAGAGTAGGAGAGTTTCAGAGCTGGGAAGTCCAGGTGACTGTAAGTAAAAGTTCTGCCATGAACAGAGCCAGCTGTATTCACCTACATCCTGGCTGAATGAATCACACTAAAGAGCAAATTTGACTGGTTGGAACAAAACAATGGGGAGGGTCTTGACTTTGCAAACCTAGGTTTTCCACCCTAGTTTACACACCTGGATTAGATAAGGCTTAATACCCCTGCCCTCAGGACATCTCCTGCACATCTAAAATTTAGGTGTAAGCCAGAAAACTGGTCTAAAGTTGCAGATTATTTCTCTGTGGGTGTGACTCTGATGACTCCAGAGCTTCCCACTGGTGCCGTAAAACGAAACGCTTCTTGTTTGTCAAGAGTTCCCCAAGGTATCTCAAGCAAGACGGTGACACATTAGCAGAGGGACCTGAATGACAGTCAAGGCTTCCAATGGTAAGAGCATGGTGACAGGCTGATGATAAGACAGCCCTGATGTCACTGCAGGGCCTGTCTGTGTCGTTCTGATACAGCAAAGATGGTTTGTCACAAGTGTGGTCACATTGCCAGACAAGAGACTAATTAGGCCAGACTTTTTTATTACTTGTTTCTCGGATCCGCCGATGAACCAATTCTGAAAACCAAAAATTTTTTTTTTTTTTTTGCCATTTTGCGGGCATTGATTGCCCCGGTATAGAAAAATAATTTTTGATTTTTATTTATCCCCGTCTGCCAACGTGGAAGGAACATAATGTATGTCAAACAAGTTTGATTAACCTCAGAACCATAATCCTTGATGTTCCTCAACTCGACAATAAATAAAAAAAAAAAGATTTATTTTTATTTCTTCCTCCGTTGCAAATACAGGCTGAATATTCTTCGAGAAACCCAAAAGTGCTGAAAAATAAATATAATTAAAACATTTTTTTTCCTCCCTCCTCAATTAAATCTTCAGGACAGAATTCTGAGAAACAAGTAATAAAAAAAGTCTGGCCTTAGGTTGAAGACCTACCTGATTTGCGCTCAGATATCAAAAAAAAAAAGAAGAAAAACCTCTAAAAAGCATTCAAATACCAAACTGGGATCACTAAAGCATACTCAACGCCAGAAACAAGACTGTCAAACATGTGTAGGAGGTCTAATTCTGCTCAAGATATACACATAAGCTTGGAATCAATTCTTGGAAGCACTGTTGCCTTGCGCTTCATAGACAGTTGCTGCCGACTGGTAGGGATTGAGATTGTTAGATTTGCCTGATATTTTACTTTGAGAAATAGACTTACAAGCATTCAGACAGACTATAATGGTAATGCTGAATGGCACTCATATCCAACAAACCTCTTCAACAGATGAAAGGCAAAAGAGCGCAAGTCGTGTTTATGACATATTGCTGGAATGACGATTATTTTCCACAGTTGTCAAAATGCGGCCGCTTACTTTTATGACACAGCCCATGCTTGACCAGGCACGACCAATTTGGATAAGAACACAAAGATGGCCACCAGAATAATTGGAAAGGACAGAGGAGGAAGAGAGCCTTGGTAACATGAGAGGAAAGTTAAAATTGGCCATGTTACGATGAATACGAGAGGGCCAGGGGGTTTGAAAAACTGCCCGGCACTAGAGTCAAGCCAGAGGGAATGATGTAGCAGATATTTTCCCCCAATAATCCTCTAATCGAGGACTTCTGCCAGAAAGTGGGGGGAGGGGAGAGGGTGGGTGGCTGTTTGAAGCACCTCAACAATACTGCAGCTGTTATCTTACAGCCCAGATACATACTGGGAGAAAATTATGCAAATCCCATCAATCCTCAAAGAAACGCTAAGCAACAGGCGTCTGCATGGAGAAGCTTTGTAGAAGTGCAGAACGAGGGAGAAAGCCGAGTCTTCAGACTCCAGTGCGGCGAGCTTACCTGTCTCGGCCTCTGTGTAGGTCTTCCTGCTGGCGCGAAGCCCCTTCACAGCCCAGATGTACACGGTGTAGGCGACACCAGGTCGCAGCCCGGTCAGCACGTAGGAGGTGATGCCCCGCCCGACTGGGATCTCCTGGCTGGAGCCATCAGGCGAGGTGTACCTGATCACATAGCCATCGATGTCAGCCTGCGTCCTGTCCCACCCCACAGTGATGGTGTCCTCTGTCACCTCTCTGGTCTCCAGGTTAGTGGGAGCATCTAAATCTAAGGGATCGAGATTTTAAGGACGTGGTTTAGTCATTTTTCTTTTTGTCTTGAGCCCCCCTGAGGAAAATTATGGTCGCTAAGGAGGCCCAGCTGGCCATTAGAAATTCAGCAGAAAACAAAAGGAAAAAATAAGAACTACAAAGAATGTAAAAGACCAAAATTTTTTTCGGAAAGCTAAGTGGAAGCTTTTTTTTTCTCCATGTTAGAAGAGACTGTCCTGATTTTCTGGGACAAGAAGGTAAATAAACAACTTTTGCCTGCAACTCATTAAGCCACTCTTCATCCAAATTGGGACACACAGTTTCACAGATTTCCCTTGTATGGTTCGGATTCCGCCTGTAGGACAATGATGGTCTTCAGTATTTTGAGCAAAACACAACAATGTGACAACATGGCAGAGCTACTTACATATTTTACTTCCATGAAAGGACACCAGAATTTTCGTTTATACTCTATCACCATGTGGTAATCATAACATGGTTTAGTATGCAAATCCAAAGTCGAGAAAATGTACTTAAGTCCAACCCAGTATTTTGTGTCAACAATCTGGATTTGGTCATTAGATGAAACTCTCTGCCAGGGCATAGAGTTGATTACTGAAATCGTTTGGCTGAGTTCATGACTACTAAATGCTAAGTAGACTTTCACACGGGAAACCCAACTCAGTCACATGACCTCACGTAGTGCGTAGTCTCGTTTTCATGACACGATGCCTAAATGCTTCCGGGTAATTTCCAATTCTTGATGTACGTTGTAGACACTAGATAAATGGTAGACCTAGACTTGAGACTACCGTACCGGTAGCCTGAGTTATAAGACACAAAGGGCAGGACTTTAACTTTCGACTCCTAAACTTTCCACCATAGCTCTTAAGCACCTAAATCGTGCTCTCCAATCCAAGTCATGGAGAATCCCAGGTCCGAGTCACCTTTGTTATTACTACTCTTGAGTAGCACCGCAATTTATCTTGCAGTAGCGCTAAGTCAGACCTTGTTGTATCTTAGGTCTTGGGTCTCAGTCTTTGTCCTAAAAGTAACAAATAAAGACAGCAGGCTCTGCATTTCTATAATGCTGAAAACGAGGTCCATTGCTCTAAACTCAACCACGGCAGTAAACCACATTCTTCCGATGAGGTTTTTCCCCGGATTTGAAAGAGAGAACATTGACACACGGTTAAATAGATGGAGTCTGCCTGCAGAGAGGAATATTAAAAGAAAACGAAGTGCCGAAAGGAGAAAACATCAGAAAGACAGCAGGGGAGGTAGAGAGGAGGAATCTGATGTGAATGAAGGCAGCATTTTGGGACAGTCAAGGGAAGCAAGTGACCATTTAGCATGGGCAGGACAGGAAATAAGAAGACATGCAAAAGCAATCATCCATGTTGGCTATTCCTCTGTGGCTCCTTTGTGCTCTGCAAGATGTCATGAAGCTATTCAGTTTTTGAGGGTGGAAGAATACCACTGGAAAAAAAAAAAAAAAAAAATTGCCAGGAGCAGTACACCTGGTATGACAGTTGACTAATGGTGGAACCTTAGCCGAAAAAGAGGACAAATAAGGACGAGTATACGTAGATTTAGGCCATGCCAGTGAGGTAACCTTAATCGTAAGCAAATAAAAACGTCCCATTGTGAAGACCAAGTCCTACCCCCATAAAAATGCGGTGACACCATTACATCATGAAACACGTGCCTGTTGCTAATGGCTCCCGAGGCATGCCTATAAACCAGAAATGCAGACGACCACAATCCCTGTGGTTCACCTCGGTTCTCAGCTGTGGTTTCATCGGCTTAAGCAGGTCAGCAGTTTTGAGGGAGGGGGGGCTTTGCATTTTGGTGGAAACCTTGAAAGACAAGCTTCTTTTAACGTGTGGGAATGGGAGCCAGACGGTCACTGATTTAGAATCTCTGGATTTGTCAGGCACTGTGTCTGCAAACGTGAAGCAAAGTGTCTGATTGGCGTTGACACAGGAGAGCATAATCTCAGAGGTTTTGTCGATAGTTCCTGACCGTATCATCATGACAGCCATGTGGGATGCAGTTTGCAACGGTCCATTCAAATGGTTCCCAATTTTTCCAGCCAGTGTTTATGCAGCCAGCAGCCCAGCAATACCACAGGTTCCTGACTCTCAAATAACTCCAATGACCCCATAAAGGTATGATTACAAATGTGTAAAATATGGTAAAGTCATAAAATCACATACTAAGTCCACAACTAGACATACTCAAAGAAAAGTTGTTTTGTGGAGGCTAAGTTGTCAAGAACAAAAGTTAAAATGTTTGTCTTTCCTCAGAACTGCTTGTAGAAGTTTAAGGGTTTGAGATAAAATTCTTCCATTATCAAGACAATGTTAGCCTTGAGTCAAATTATTAGTTGATTTCACTAGCAAAAATGAAGTTGTTTGCATATACAATACACTTTATACATATATTTGCATGTGTTACAGTCAGATTGTGAAACCAGTCATTTCATGAAATGACCAAAAATTCCTGTCATTTCAGGAAAAGGCCAGAGCTAATCTTCACTCAGTTCACGAAATGACTTAAAATTTTTAGTTATTTCATGAAATGACTGGTTTCACAATCTGACTGTAATATACGCACCTTTTAGGTGTACTGTGAACAGTTCTCATGTTCAATAGGTTTTAGTCTTGATACTTCATTCTTAATGAGGTACAAATGCACCCTTCAAATCCAGCCATCGACCACATCTTTGCTGTATGTGTAGCCACAAACTTATGAATACTGCTACACAGGCAAAAATGTCCTTTTAAGGGCAAGAGGGGACAGTATTAAGATGCGCTTTAAAAATGAAAGGAGTCTGATTTGAATCTTGCGTGCAGTTTTGGCGGAACAGGACTTACGCAAAACAGGCTCAACCGATCTGAAGGGCCCCATTATACCAAAAGAGAAAGCCCTTTTAATCCAATCTGCCGGTTCTGTTTATTGTGGCTCCGACAAACTGTTTGCGTTTGATTAATCCAAACCAGCACTGACTCACAGGTTGCGCAAAAAAAAGAAAAGCCCCAGAAATTCCCTGGCAGCCGTGGTGGAACAGTCACCCTGTCAGTTTGGCTCGTCCCACCCAGCACCCGTATCCGTTTACTTTCCACTACCGTCTTGGCAGGGACAGAGGCCAACAGATGTGGAAAACGATTGCCGGCCGGCTTTTCATTCATCACATGCGGATTTACGGTACTGATGCCGGGAGGGCACGACTTGCCGAAACCACACCAAAGCGATGAAGCTGACAAGAACAGACGTCGGGGCAAAACATCTAAGGTGGTGAAGACACCTTCCATTAGCTGCTAATATGGCCGCCGGCTGAATTGAAAGCCATAGAGGGAGCCGTTATTCATGCCCAGCAGTGGAAAGGGTAGCCAGCGTTCAGTAAGTGAAGTCTCCATGACAGTAGGTCTCAGGAGCATCCCCAAAGGGATGAGGCTCCATTTTTGGGGTGAACTTACGACAGCGAATTTCTCATTGGTTTTGCAAGACAGACTCGCCAGTAAGGGAGAGCTCCAGTGCCTTGTTGAAAATGTGAAGAACTGTTCATGAACAGTTCAAAAACAGTTCATGATTTAAGTTGGTGAATTATTCATGAACTGTTCCTGAACACTAAATGGCCGTTCATGAACTTTGTGCCTGAAAGGCATTCATGAACTGTTCACAAACTTATTCCTGAACTATTCATGAGCAGTTCATGAACATCAACATTCATGAAAATATGTGCATGAACTTTTTGAGAACATTCATGAACATAAGTTCATAAGCACTTGAAGATCATGTGAGGAACTTCTTTTGGTAATTAGTAACTGTTAATGAACTATTTTTGAACTACAAATAGTTTGTGAACTATTTTCGCCGGGGTATGGCACGCTTTTTTTTATGTCCATACGCATGCTTTAAAACCAGAGGCAACAAAGGCACAAATAACCTGATATGTTTTGCAATTTAAAAGAGCCTTAGAAATGCCCAGTAACCAACTGGGACCTCTAGGCACCGTAATGCCTTTTAATCCTTTGAAATATAGATTTTATTGGATGTTATTTCACATTCTAAGCTTCAGTTTGTCCTCTATTGCTTTCGGTAACCTGCATTGATAGTGACATCTGCCTTAGAATATTCTATCCCAACATTCAGACTACATGTTTGTAATCTCACAGGTTAAAGGGAGAAGCTGCAACATAATAGTGGCAATGAAGATTCTGTAATAATGCGAGGAGGACCCCAGTCATAAATAAGTCTCAGAATGATTCTCAAATCAGTGACGAATTGAGACTTGTCTTGGCGATAGAAGAAAGGACAGTGAAAGGGACCCATCAGTCTCTGTGCTGGCTCTAAAAATTGTCCTCACCTCACTCCGAAAACATGACCTCAGACGTACCAGAAAAGCCCATCAGACAGCAACAGACACTCAGATTCCAGGAAAATGACTCAGTGACATTTCTCTCTCCAGAGAGGATGAGTTCTCCGGTGAGGAAACAGGGTCACAGCGTGGGCACCCTGCTCACTTTAAACACCAGTCTGCTATGATTGAGCTCCTGCATGAAAAATAATTCCCTGTATCCCAGAAGCGCCAAAACGAAAGGTGCTGTCGGTGAGATGAGCGAAAGAAGCGGGACAGGGGGACGGGGATAATCACTGCGCCGTAAATACGCTCGGCGGTCCAAGGCTCCATCTTCCCTCTGACCGCCAAAGAGACCAGCAATGAGGGGCCAATTCTACTACAGCAGCAAAATAAGGGTATTACCTTGGCAACCAGGATGCATTTTCACTATCTTGTTATTATGGGAACTTTTTATTAACAAGGAAAGTGATCACTTGCATAATTAGAATCATCCAAGATGGGAATAAATAGGGTTTAGTCTAGACTAAAGGTCAGAAGGGCACTTGAGCTGTTTTGTTTTGACGTGAGATGAAAGATGCAGCCAAGGTTTACAAAAGCACATTCAATGTTTTTATCCATGCTAATGAAAAGGCAAAAAATGAAAAATACTTTAGGGCATTTTAACATGAATGTTTTTCCTCAGAAATAAAAAGCCTGCAACCAAGCTCAATCATGAGGCTACAGGTTTGGTGCTTACTGCCTCTAGCCACAATGTGGATGAAATCAGCAGGAGATTTGCAAAGACCAGCAAAGGACAGTGCCTGAGGACTGTCGACAACAGAGGCAGGCTGTTTTCATCAGAGAGAATCGCTATCCTGAATGGCTCTAGTTTGACATGGTGGTGCCTCCTGTCAGGCTTACTTTGAAGAATATTCCAGAATAACGTGCATGGGCATGGGGAGTGCCATACACCGCGGGTGGTCAAATCATCGGAAACACAATCATAAATACCAGTGTGATAATGAAACATCCTGCAGAGTATTATTTCCACATTAACTGTTTTATACCAGATTAGTGAAGCTCACAACATATGGTTTTTGTTGAGACAGGTCCAGATATGGCTTAATTAAAATCTGTGGTGATTTTCAGAGCTGCGGTTCTGTGGTTATTAGCGGCTATCCAACCCAGTCTCCGTCTGTCCCTGTCGGAGAGCTTTGATTACAGCCACAGCTCTTCTTTGTAGCTTCTCTTTTTGAATTTTGCCAATATGGTCATAATTTTTTACACATCTAATTTTTGTCACCTAAATTAAATTGATTAGTACCTGCGATTCAGGCACGAACGATTAGAAAATTTTGGAACGTTCCAATTTCCTTATGCAGCAAAATGCTGCTAGCAGTCCTTCTGATATTTAGTGCGATCTGTGTAAATAATCTGGCAGCTGCTGTTTAGAGACTTCAGCGTAAAAGCTATTTTGCTATTTTTTTCCACTCTTGTGCTGTTGTTCACCTTTCTAAGAACTCACCTGTGATTCCCATTACAGACGACGCCTTCCCCTCGTCCGCACCTCGGATGGCCTGAACGGTTATGACATATTCTGTCCCTGGGTTAAGACCTGCCACATAAAATATCCCCATAAGTCACAATGACTGAAAAGTTGTTAAGACTTTATAACAGTGTCTTTATCAAAGCAGTTAAGGACAATATCTGGCAGCTGCTGCAGAGCTTTGAAAGATCAGAAGAAGACCATATAACACACTGGACTTACCAATTTAAAGGTTCACTCAGAAAAATTTTTGGCTATTTTTCGAAGAAATGGATCATATGTTGCAAGTTAATATGCATCACACATTTGTAAATGCTTTCTGTAACTTTTTATCATTATTTGAAAACTAAAATTTGGCAGGTTTGTACGGTCCTAAGCCCCGCCCCTCAAAAAAGTCGTTGCACGGACCTCGTAATCATATGACCTGTGACGTGTGAGAAGTAAGTTGCAAACGTTCCCAGCTGATCGACCAGTGGTTTGTTCTGTACTGATAATTGATTTCGCCTTGATCAATCCTTGATTTTGTTGATTTTGAAATAACATTCATCAACATGCCAAAAAGGTGTGTAGTGGCAGGCTGTAACAAGACTCCAAACGATGGTGTGAGTTTACATCACTTCCCAAGAAAGAGATGCCAAGTCGTACGCATTCGGTGGAGTCTCTCGCCTCTTAGTGGCATTCACCTTCCTGTGTCGTAGTCAGCAATTTTTCAATCAACGCGCACTGAAGAAATTCACTTGCGGCATTGAAGTCATTGAGCATTAAGTTAATCAGTTTCACGTGCATTACGGTGGATTTCCCCCACTAATGACACGGAAATCGATTATGACTCGGGAATTCTCACTCTTGTCTTTACTGAGAGTTCACTGAAAGCAATGGAATTGCATAAAGACGTTTCAAATGGTCTTGTTTCATTAAAACAATTTTAACGATCATGAAACACATGCATTGTTTCCTATCCCTGAGTAAAGAGAAGCACGAGAAGTCCGGAGTCATAAACGCTTTCCATGGTGAGGTCCACCTTTACGCAAGTGAAACTGAAACTTCAATGCACAAGGATTTTAATTCCGCATGAGAATCTCATTAATAAGCTTTCATTGAATAATTGCGGACTACGGTGAATAAGCCTAAAAAATGTGTAGGACCTACGTTGAATGCGTGAGACTTGGCATCTCTGAGATCCATTCTCGTGCGTACTCCCCAGTTGCTCAGCTGCTACCCCGCTGGGCCCAGCGCGGGTAGCCCACGGCCCTGCCCCGCTGTACGGCTTCGGTGTAAATGTCTATGTAAGAGTGCTGTGAAGACGAGCTGACAAGTGAGCTTGAGTTTACGTTGCTTTGTTGTTGTTAGTAACTCAGTATCGTTGATCATTGTTGTTGATAATGACATTCTAATTTTGCATTTCTGTTTGTTTCTGAAACAGTGGCCATATCATGATCCTAGTCACCGGGGACTACTAGGACTTAGGTCTGGCACATATCTGAAAGCGAAACCCAAACATAAACACAAGCGACCGGTCCATGCGAGTATGAGGTTGCCGTGTTTCTCAGTCGCTTCTATGTTCGAAGTCCAAAATTTGCACTCATTTTGTGTAGTATACAATGCAAGAACGCGTAAAACGACTGTACACGCGTTTACGACCAATGCAAACTTTTCGTTTTCCAATCCCAGATGAGATCAGAACTTTGTTCATGGAAAAGTTAATAACCCACAAAATCTGGACATTTTGTGTCAAATCATTTCATTGAGTATGTAGAAAATGTATCGATAAGAATATTCGTCCCAAATAAGATAACTATAACTTTTCTTTCTTCCACAAATTGGCTGTTGAAATGAGGAGTCAAACAAGTCATTTTGCATACAAGCTCCGGTGCAACTTACTTCTCGTACGTGACAGCCGATTAGCCAATCGCTCGCGAGTTTTAAGGAGAGGTCTCAAAGTGTCTAGTTTCTTCATTTTTTAGCCAGTATGACATACAGTTACGAAAGTTAAATGCTGGATTCGTGAATTACAGGCAATAATACATCTCTACAGCGTTTGTTTTTTTTTCTAATTTAATAGACCTTTAATAAGCCAATGGATTAAGTTTTTGTGTCAAGGAACATTCTATTTATCTCTATAATTTATAATACTATTTTTATCTACCGCCAGTAAAGCCCAGTTAATTACACCACCTGTCAGTCATTTTGCATAGAAGCATCAGGTGAATGCTGAAATCGAACCAATTCCAGAAGATCTACCCTCTTATGGGTCTTCTTTTCAACCCAACTTTGGCCCACCTGATCCTGCTAATAGGCAACTCAAAGCAGTCTTTAACTGTTAAAGATGTGCTACGTATCAGTTGGAGTGAAAACGGTGGAACTCCACAAACAGGATTGGGCAGCCCCAACCTATATCATAGACTAGAGAAGACCCCGTCTAGATCACATGAATTTGAAGCAATGCCATTTTAGTGAACGAGGGAATCGGATTGACATGATGAAAGAAGATGGGTCGCAAGCGTGCACTCCGCCAAAACACACTGGTGATCAGCAGGAATGCTGAGGCACTACTTTGCCCCATACTTTTCTAAGTGTAATTACATAGGTCTTCTCTGGGTACTTCAATCTCCTCACACAGCCCAAAGGGAGGCATGGCAGGCTAACTGGAGACTCTGATTTGCTCAGAGGTATGAATGTGTGAGTGAATAGTGTGTGTTCCCTGCGATGGTTCAGCAAAATTTCCTGGGTGTGTTCCTGGCTCTTGCCCGACACGCACCTTTGTGACCCCGATCCTGGATAAATACTGTATATAACGTAATGCAATGGACATGGGGCGCCCTGTAGGCTAACGGCTAGCACATTTAACAGAGACTCTGAAGGTTGGCGGCTCAAACCCTTGACCAAGGTGTGGAGGGGATCGGCCCCTGCTAAGTCTTATCAGCTATTGGTCCCTAAAATAACGTTAACTAGATAACTCGGTCGCCATAGGGAGTGAATCGTTTATCTCCCCAATCCCCAAATTTAGGACAAAATGGCTGCCGCCAGCCATATTGGACGTCCGAAATTCGCGAAAATCGGTCTTGAGCATTGTCCAATCAATATCTTCACCTGTGTGAAATTTGGAGAAATTTTTATTATAATTATGGCTTCCAGAGCCCGGAACAGAAAATGTCTGCGGCGGCAGCCCCGAACTAAACCATAGTATCTCCCGACTATCGTCGTCGGGGAGATACAATAATATAACGTTAATAAAAATACAAGTGTCCCTAAATAACGGTAATGAACTGTAATTACCAACGATGGTGTGCTTGGTCCGGGCCTCTTGGCTCATCGGGACCTCCTCCCTCTCCTCCTGCCCGCTCGGGTCACTGTGGGTCAGCCTGAAGTGGTCCAGCTGCACCGCCGGGTTCTGCCAGTCCACCAGGATGGAGTCCTCGGTTTGCCCGAGCACGCGAATGCTGTCCACTGAAGGTACCACTGTTAGGGGAGGTCAGTGGTGGATGGGGTCATTGATTTCTACCTCCTGTCTGTATTTCAAACAGGGGCACGTAATACAATGAACTGGACTGCATTTGTTGAAATAAACTTGATGAGTTTGAGACGCACTACATTGTACAACACAACTTTCTTAAACTTGATAGCTTGGTCCTGATGGATGTTTTTCAACTGTTTATTGCTGAACTGTCACACAAATGAATGCATATGTTCCCTGCTGTAATTCTGAAAATGTTGTCTCCTGTTCAAATGTCCTTGTTTCTAATATGTCTCCTCAATGGCACTTGTGCTCTTCAAAACATTTGGAATAGTGCTTAGTGTTAAAATGTTTATACTTGTTATTTTTGCATGGATCTTAGATGAGGCATCCTTTCAACAGATCATTTTTTATTTCAAAAACTTACTGATTGTATAAAGATAGGACTGGAATTCTAATGCAGTAACAGCATGTTTCAAAATGTTAGTGTGCTGCAATCTGGAAATTTTATTCTAAACCAGCCCTCTGCATGTGAAGCTGATGGGTCAAAAAATATTCCCTCAATATAGCCAGAATTAGATTGGAGGAAACAAGATAGCCAAAAATCAAAAAACCTTTTAATCAAAGGGTCTTAGATTTATATTAATGAGGAATTTTTTCTGTTCCAAAAACATCAAATATCTAATTACTAATTCCAGTACTTGTAAGTACGACTCTGAACACGATTCTCGGAGAAACAGAAAATATAATTAGAAATGGAAAACACGTGAAGTGTAATCTTCCTTGTGCGGCCATAAATGCCTGGTACCGCCATGGAAACTGAAGCTGTCTGTCATCGGCAGACCGTCCGCAAGTTTTCCCAATCCAGCTGGGAATGCAATGTAGCGGGAGATCATATGACTAACCGCTTAACAAGCTCTGCAGACCTGCAATCCGCTATAATTCCTGTTGAAACATCCACAATGGCTTCTGTCCCAGCTAGCTGGGAATGAATTGAAGCGAAGGCAATTTGCCCAAACCCCACATGACTCAAGCCAATGGACACAGGTAAGGCACAGTGTCCGCAGGTGGCGCAGAAATTACTACAGGCCATGAAACAAGCAACTGAGATGACAATAATATTAATGGAATGAAGGAATGGTTTTAAGATTTATATTAACAGCCTGTAAAACAGGACCACCATCTTTATTCGAGTCTTCTACAAAGGGACGCACATATTGCCTCATTAAAAAAATCCATTTTCATGCACTCATAAATATTTGTCAGACATACCCTTTGATTTTCCCTGCAGGAAATAATGCTGCAGTTTTTTATTCGACTCATCATTTTGATAACAGAAAACAACAGTAATGCTGACTGTTTTTCATCAATAGAATGCAAGAGATGCCTCTTGTGTATTTAATTAAATTGAGTGAATTAATCACTGCCTCTGGAGTTTTCAATATATTTTTGCTTTTCCTTTTACTTTTCTTGTATAACTACATTGTTTTGCTGGAGGTTTTTGTTGTGCCTTTCAGTAATATTACAGTGAGCAGAGGCAGCCTTATTTCTCTAGAGTTTCATTTACGTCTCCACTTCTAAATCAGCATTTTATTAGAATGAAATACAAAAAACTTTTTTTCAAAAACATTGCTGGGAAACAAACAATCAACTGCATGCCTGTGCACATCAGCTAAAGCTACCCATATCCCCTGAAAATGCCAAAATTTTCCCAGTAAACAGTAAAAGGATGTGTTTAGGGATTGTGCAACTATGCAGAAAAACACACATGCTAAAATAGAAAGATACCCAGAGGCCTAGTCTCTCCCGTTTACCTGTGCTGGCCACAAGTCTGTCTGCTTCGCTGGTAATATCCTTTAATCACCGCGTGCACCTGCACAATATACTTCACCCCGGGGTTCAAGCCGCTGATGAGGTAGGAATTCTGGGTGTTGGGCACTCTGACAGTTTGCACGGCCCTCTGGTTCCCCTTGGGGTGGTAGGAGAGGACGTAATACTCAACCCCTCGCACCAGATCCCACTCCACCAGGAGGGAGTCCTCCAACGCTTGGACCAGCTGGAGGTTCTTAGGGCCCAAAACTGAAAAGAGACAAAGCAAGTTTTACCGTCTCTCGAATTTCACCAACAGTCATCTTTCCATCCCTATCTCTCTCACTTCCTCTGATTCTATTTGCGCACTGGATAGAGACCAGGAGCTCTTCAAAGTTACTGTGAGGGCTGTATGCCGTGACTTGATGCACAAGAGTTCACCAGCGTTGACCGATATTAAGTGGGTATCATCGACTCACAACCTCTTTTGGGCCGAGAACTGTTGGTTTTCCGCTCTCCCTTTACTTGGGAGATAAGTTTAAAGACAGTTTAGCCAATCAGAAGTGACAATCATTCGGTTCATCAATTAATCACCTGGGCGAAAAGAAAAGAGATTAGCCTCTTTAGCACATAATTGACAAGGCTTTGACGATTTCTTAAAAAAAAAAAAGGTCATATCGTGACCTTAGACATTCCTTCACCCAAAGACACCCATTTGAAAGACCTGTAAAGCAATTCAATTGATCTTAAACAGGAACAGCTTGTAACCTCTAGCAGACACAAATAATGAAGTTTGATGAAACATTACATGTGACATCTTTGAGACATAAACTAGTTTGGTATTTTAGGGCAACCTTGTACCTACTCCCAAATGGATGTGGCAAGATGGTGAACCAGTTGAGTTTCAGGTTCACAAGAACCTCTAGTTAATGCAATAATTTTTGCTCATTTTGATGAAGATGCCAATAATTCTCCGGTTGGCTGTAAGCCATTTTTTATGACATGATGATGGGGCCGTTGGATGTCTTCAGTTAAGGATGGAGGTCCTTGACTTGAACAAGGTAGATTAATCCAAAGTTTACAAATAGAACATCACCTGTTCAGCTCAAAATACAAAAAAAAAAGCACATCAGAACTGAGATTATCAAAATTTCTGGCAAATCATAGTAGGTGGAATCGTGACCTTTCTCCAATTACATCGCAGGTATTAATCATCCCGCATCAATAATGATGGTGGAAAACACAGGGGCAAATTAAAATCAAGTAAAAAATGTAGAAGAGGTTTTGAAAAAGAAAATAAAATAGGAACCCTGGTTACGACTATTCAAGCAGACGAGGGAAGATACTTTCCATTCAAGGGATTACCCTGGGGGATCGGGGGGAAACGCACACGCGCGCACGTCGGCACGAGTGAGGAGAGTTCGAGGAATCGCGGCGGTTAGGAAAGAGAAGCCGCGAGGTGCGGGGGAGACGCGCTGCTGAGGAGACTCCGCTAACCAGGAAAGTGCGTCCAGCTGAGTTAGGCACGTCTCGGCACAGCGAACTCCGGAAGCTTATTATTTTTCTTACACTCGGCAGGTCTCTTTCCATCTCCCGCAACTTAATATGCCCTGCTCCTCCAGTTTCCTCCCGCTACTGCCACCAGCGACAATTTTACCATTAAATTATATTTCAGAGACAGCGCTCGGGGAGGAATAAGCTGACATCTTAGAGCTGAAATATACGCAAGAAGAGGACATTCAGGTCCGCCGACTGATTGATAATGACGGAAAAGTGAGTCTCAGTGGGAAAAATATTGATAGAAAAAACTGTTTCAGCTTTGTGGACAAGGCAGCATAAATAAGCCTTGTTTTTTTTTTTAAAATTTATTAATATTTATTGATTTTCTTTCTTTCTCCGGACAAATACAAATATGTGAGATGGGTCAAAGATCGTCTCGTCTCACTCTGTTTCATGAGTGGAAAGACGCGAAACTCCTCTGAAAACAAACTGCTTTTCGAAAGTGCCACCACGAAACCCATAATTTAAAGAACAGGGCCACATGATATTTAAGACCTCCCATTTCAAACTTTAGTGTATACATTAGGCTACATTCCTCCTTGTGAGATTATTTCTCTCACATGAACCCTGAACTTCAGACCATCCTACTGGATGATGCTGTTGGCTGGTGGATTTTGCTTTGATGGACAGATCCATAAGGGAAATGTGACTAATACCCAGCGTCTATAAACCATAGATTTAGCCAAGTAAAAGCAAACAAAAATCTTCAAATGGTCTTGTGAATGAGACAGAAGAATCCTTCGCAATGTATTTGTCATAGTTCAGTGAAATATTGGGGCCTATTTAACGTCTCTGACAACACGTCAGAATTGTTTGGGCTGCGCCGAGTGTCCGTATTTGATTGCTCCAAAAATTGTCACGAAAGATTGAGAAAAAAAAATCAGTGCCACAATAATTGCGCCTTAGCTCACCGTTCAGTGGTATTTTGACTTCATTATTTGTTTCGGATGCATGTGATACACTCACAGACCATTTCATCAGGTAGGCCTATAGCTACATGTACTGTACTTTACGCAAATAGAGCAACAGTGAATCATGTAGCAGCAACTCAATGAATAAACCATGCGTTTTGGGGGAGCGGTATAACTTTTTGTCTGACTATCTATTGATCTAAGTGACTTTAGCCATGACATGATTGTGGATACTAGTACTAGCATCAGAGAAATAGGTTCCCTCCAGACGCTGTTGATCGTCCCTGACTGAGTGATAGATTCCTTGGTTAACCCCTTAAACTCTGTCTTTTCACTTAAGTTTTCCCTTAAGTAGGTTCAAGGTCTGAAAAAGCCTTTTTTTTCCCATGTTGTAGAACAATGTCTCATACATATTTCTGTGCTCCACTGTAGCTATGTCACACTTATACTGGGAGAAATATTCAAATCCAGTACGCCAGGTTTTTATGGCCACAGCATTAAATCAAATGGAAAATATCTAAATCATCGGCATCATTTTGTATGAATTTTCCAGTAATTCAGTCGGACATATTTTGGATCATTGTAAACCATGGCATCTTGACTAGAAATTTAAAATTGGCTTGAGGTTCCACAGGTTCGAATGCAGCAGCTGCATTTGACAGAGCCATATATGGGTCCGTTGGCTTTGCAGAATTAACAAAATATCCGAAGAGCATAGAATTCTGCAACTGTTCCTGTTCATCCAGAGTGGACGTTTCTGGAGTCGCTTGAATCCCCACCAAAGTTAGCCTTTGTTTCACTGCTGCATATCATCATTTTTTATTTTATTTTTTTATTTTTTAGCACTGTATATATGCCAGCTGGTCCATAGTTTGTGAAAAGCAGCTCTAGAGCAAGATTTGACAAACACCATTATCTGAGACAACAAACATCATTGCATGCCAACCCATTCTCTCTCCCAATTTGTCATTGATCAAGGCTTGGGCAGATACCCTGGATGTCTCTATGTGAACATAAACAAAACTTTTGTGGCACTTTTGGACACTTTAGAAATCCCCATAGACATCAATACAAATTTTACGGCATCAATATTTGACAACAACAATAAACATTATAAAACTATATACCGGCTAGGGGTCAAACCCAAATCACCCTGATTCTGTGGCAACAGCACCAACCACTGATCACCACAGAAGCATCGACTAAAAAAATGCACCTATTCCCCACCTTAATCTTGGATCAATGCACTAAATTAATGAAACTATTATCCCCTTTCTCCAATCTCGATCTCAAATCAATGCAAGAAATTAATGAAGCAATGATTCCCTTTCCTCAATCCAATTTAGCAATGGCATCACATAATGACCCCTAAGGACTCCCTTTTGTTGTATGTCAACATTTGGGCAGAGCATCACTAGAGCACCACAATATTCAGATGGGAGTGAGAATGTGTTGTGCGTGTTGATTCCATAAACATAATAAAAGTGAACTTCGTTCACTCCAATAGCACAAATCATTTGATTACACATCATGATGAAACTGTGCACCTTGTGACAAGGTGGAAAGGAGGGTTCACAGCATAAACGGTGACTCAGCTGAGTTAGCATGCACCACAGTCTCTAAGGAATGTCTCCAGCATCTTTTTAACCCCTTGAAACCGACAGGCCCATATACAGGTCCGTAAAATGCAGCTGCTGCTCAACCCTGCAGAACTTCAGGTCCTATTTTAAATTCTTGTGGAGATCCCAGGTTCTCCAACAATCACAAATGCGTCCTGCTGAATTACAGGGAAACGTGTGCAAAATGATGCACAACATAAAAAAAAATTCCATTTGTTGTAATGCTGTGGCCATAAAAACATGACATCCTGGGACTGAATATTTCTCTCAGTCGCAGCTTCAGTGAAGCAATGCTACCAGCAGAAACAGAGTATGTACAGGTACATGAGATTGTCCTACAATATGAAAAAAATTCCTTTTCCGACTTTGAACCTACTTGAGGGGAAAATTAAGTGAAAAGTTTGAGGGATTAATCCATGCACTGTAAAAAAATAAAAATAAATAAAAAGTCAACTAGACTGAAAAGAGTAAGGCAACCAGCTGCACGACATTTCGTTAGCCTAATAGCACAGATGCCTAAGTCATATTTGAAAGTTTTTGGAAAACAAGAAAAAACACAATTTTTAGCAAGCACATTGGTATTTTTATTGATATTGTAACAGTAAGCCAAAAAATGACTTAGGCGATTATGCTATGAGGCTAACGATTTGTGAGTTTGCTCTACTTCAAGTCCCAGTAGTTGCTCAAACTCACTTTTGAAAGAACTTGGAGCTTGAGGTTGAGCAAACTCAAAAATGACTTGCAGCTGGTTGCTTTACTTTTAAGTTTACAAAACTTTTAATTATGTTTTTTTTTACGGTGTGCCCTAAGGAGTTCAGGATATTCTGGAGGCAAGCAGAGGTCATATCTAATATTAAAGGTCCATGTAATAAAGTGGTCAGTGAGTCCACATGCTCATTCATTATATTTCCTACAAATGGTAGCACCAATAGGAATCATTTCACGACCGAACCAATTCAATTCACTTTTATAATGCTTTCTACAGGCGAAGTGACACAAAGATGCTTTACAGAATAACTGTAGGGCAGAAACTCGGCCAAAGACGCCAAAATAGCTTATGAAAAAAAAAAAAAACTCAAACACTGTGAGAAACAAAGATATCTGAATACCAAGCAAAATAATATCACTGTTAAAAACAAACAAAAGTTGACTCAGCTCAGAAAGCAAGGAAACCAGCTGTACGGCATTTTTTGAGTTCAGTCAACTTTAAATTCTGAGTTCTTTCAAAAAATAGGGCAAACTCAAAAACTCAAGTTGAAAAAAAATCTCACAAATGCTGTGCTGCTGGTTGCCTTACTTTTTATGTTTTCCTTTTTACAGTGAAGCAACATAAGGAATCAAGCAATGATCTGAGAGACTTTACTGCTCAAAATCAAAAAAGGAATGAATAAGTGCTTGAATATAGCTATTGTGTGCCCTTTAGAAACTAGGTACAGGGTCATACCTATTGTAAACACCTCCCAGCTTTACCAACGAAGGAAATAGCCAGAGGGGAAGGCATACTGCGTTGGAGAAATTCTCAGTATTGGTGGAGTAGAATTATAAATACCGTGGGGCCTCATCCAGTCTAAATAAAAATGTATAAAAGTTTAAGGTGTACTCTGTGGCACAGGTGATATGTGTTTGCATTAGAACTTTTCATTACCAAGTCTTTTATGTGAGCAGTTTTCAATATTTCTTTAGCTGCTCGCTGTTAAAGTGTACAAAAGCCTCTGGTGTGAACTCAGAAGATTCCAGAAAAGAAAGCATATCATAACTTTTCAATCTCATGGCAGGAAATATGAAACGAGAGCAAAGAATTCAAGCATTTTAATAAAAGCGAGAACGGTACATCTGATATTGCCTCAGAATGAAATTGAATAAAAGGGGGGAATAAAAGGTGATTCCACCTGGTTCGGCTCAAGATAACTGCATTTTTACATTATTGTTTAGGAAAATGTAATATAGATTTCATTTTTTGAGTTTATAGTCATATTTACAATAATTCCTAGTGATATAACAAAATTACGGTCCCCTACACAAAAATATTTTACAACCGGAAACTAAGACAACCTCAGAAACAAGAGTGCTTACTTCAGCAAACACTAAACTAAAACTATACAAGTTTTTCAGATAATTGAAACTATCCATCTTTCCGCAACAAAATATGCCTTCCGCAGCGCAAAGTGCAGACGCGCAAAGTCGTTATCGGTCTCAAAACCCCCTTTTTTCAGCACTTCGAAAGCGAGCGAGCTATAGTCACACGCCTTCAGCTCACGGGCACCTTTCAGCCTCCCTTTCAATTACACAGGGATAAGACCCCCAAATCCACGATGAACCGGCTCCTTGTATGTACAGACAGCCAGTTTAACAGAAAATGTGGAAGGTATTTTCATATTAACGCAAACCGGCTCGACATGGTAGGGGATACTGGAAAGTGCAGCGAGGAACAGAACGCTAAAGCCCCGGGTTGGAAAGATCCAATCCTCGAGGGACGGCATTACTCAAACGCAAACATCATTCGATACGTTGTTAACACCACGGAAAGCTGTTTGAACGTGCGCAGTCTCGTATTGCATGCTTATGAGCATTATGCGAAAGTCCACTTCAAGCTCTGTTTGAGACGCGGATCTTGAACGGGATTATTTTAATTGTTCCATGTGATTTCACCCGCCGTCTAATCAGTGAAATTAAGAAATCGTGAGTTACTCACATTTTTCAAAGAGATGTAAATGAATCACTAATCCTGGGCTTTGGGGATCAGTACAGCCTGACTAAATAGCATAACTTCTGCAGCAGCCTGGCCTGCGCGTCTTTGTACTTCGGGGGCAGTCCGGAGAGAGAGGAAGAGGCGACACTGACTTGGGGTGAGCGCGCAAGCACCAGACAAGCAATCCCAGGACTCAATCTCGCCACATGCATGGCGTACCGCTGGGACAATGACTGATAAAGAAAATGATCTTGCCAGGGGCCATACATAAAGAATGAGAAAGGAAAAAGACAATTCTCTGTCCGGAAGTGCAGGTATATCACCCGCTTCAACTGTTGTCACTCTAATAAAAGGGCATTAGCATTTGTCATCAGCACCATAGATATCGGAGAGTATGGGTTAGGCTGCCCTCTAGATAAGATGAGTGGGTCCTTGTGATGGAGTGATAACATTGATCACTTGGATCAGTTTCCATTTTCTGCCTTGAATTTCTGGTAAGACCATTGAAAACATTTAAACTTCAAATGAAAACGACTCTGTCATGTAAAGTATTACATAATAATACTAATTGACAACCCACTGGCGACTCACTGAACATAACAGTAGTCAGATGCGGGCCCCACTATCCTATATCTATGGTGCTTATAACAGATGATAATGGCCATTCAATCGAGCAATAACATTCAGAGAGATGACATCAACCTAAGAAACAAAGTTTTATTTGGCTGGGAAATTCTACTAGATATGGGGAAAACAACACCAATAAAAGCATGAATAATGAACAAAATATTTCCAAAAATGAAATTGTGAATGTTTTTCTTTGTTGGTATCAATGCTATGACAACTGGCTGACACTCAAGGGCGGTAGAACAGAGAGGTTTATAAGAGGTATAGGGTCTGATGATGTTTGAAAAAGTAAGGCCAGGATCCCATAGCTGATGATCAGACTGGATAATATTGAACTTTCTAAGTAAACCTGCTTTAAAATCATAATATCAAGTTAATGATTTATAATAATTTATCGGATTGCATAAGTCATAAAAATAGATCATAAATGTTGGTCATAGAATTCATAAAATTTTCTCGGGATACCGGTTTTATGATGGCTCTGATAGTTATTATAAAGGGGCAGAGGTAAGCTATTCTAGACATGCTGAAACTGTGAAAAGGTTAGCTTTCGGACTGAGAGACAAAGGCACTGTTTTTTTTTTTTTTCTTCATTGGAAAATGGCAGGGAGACGTGACATTGTCCGCACTGACCTTTCAGACTGCCCGAGGCATAAATAACACTCATGCTGTTAAGTTTAGCTGCCACTGCTTGTTTTCCTTCTTGAAAGGAGAGAATGCAATTGACTAGCGACAATTCTCTCTGAAAGAGATTAGTATAAAACCTTACAAAATCTTACGTATAATATATGAAGTTGCAATACATGGAGCTGAGTTTATGTTTTAGTAAACTCACAGTCATGCATATTTAAGGTGTAATTCTTAAGATCTGCTTCAGCAGGTCACCCAATACGGATGCCCATCCGTCCATCCATGCATCCATCAATCCATCCATCCATCCATCCATTATTTAGCCCATGTATGGATGCACAAAATAGCTAACACTCTCTAACCATAGATTTCCTATGTCATCTCAGTGCGCATGAGTAAAGGACCAAGACGTAAAATCTGCTTCACAGATACTTGCAATTACTCACACTTACTTTCAATTGCTTTCAATAATTACTTGCAATTACTGCAATTATAATGACAAATACAATTACAAATACTCATGTAACACTCTGCGTTTAACACGCAGAAAGGAGGCACCCACCTTTAGAGCAGTCCTCTTCGAAAAAGCCGTCGTCGCAGACGCAGTTCCCGTCCACGCAGCGGCCGTTCCCGGAGCAGTCATTGCGGCAGCGCCGCAGCTCGCACCTGTCGCCGGAGAACCCCTCGAAGCAGACGCACGCGCCGTTAACGCAGTGGCCCTTATCGTTGCAGTCGTCTGGGCAGAGCAGCACGCTGCAGTCCTCGCCGCCGTAGCCCTCGTAGCACACGCATCGGCCGTCCACGCAGCGCCCGTTGTCGTTGCACTCGTCGGGACAGGTAGAGGTCGAGCAGTCGGGACCCTCCCACCCGGGGTTGCACACGCAGCCGCAGGTGTCGTGCTGGTAGGTGCCGTGGCCGCTGCAGGTGGTGTCCACGCCTAGTGAGCGAGAAAACAGATGGTCATTGGTCTCTACTCTACTCTCCTTTCCCTGGCGAAGCAACCGAGAGCAGCCTAATCGCTTCCAGATGGGGCCGGTTCAGGATCTTTGAACTGCGGTCAGAAAGAGAATGTAAATAGAGAACGTTCTGTTAACCGCAGTAAATCTGCCTTTTTGTCTCTTACAGTTTACAACTGGGGAAATTTACGGGCCGGCTGTCATCACTTGATCTCGATTTCACTCGACTGCATGAAATTTTACGGAAGTGTTGAGTATTTTTTTCACCTCTTTAGAATCGCTCAATTTCTTACTGACATCGTATGAATTGGTATCAGTTTTAAAAGAGGTTCTCCCCCTCTCTGACTTGAATCTTATCAGTGGTGTCTGATTTTAAGTTTCTCGGAAATGTGAATAGAAAGAACTCAGGATCACTTCAGGATTTCCAGAGCTCGACTATTTGGGCCCTACCCTTTCAATTCAATCTGAGGCCTTGCCATGAATATATAGGGCCTTTAGCAAGGCGCCTCAGATCATGGTCCCCCAGAGCCAAGAACTGCTAGTTTTCCACCCTCCCATTACCTAGGAGTCAGGTATGACAATGGTCTAGCCAATCAGCGGCAATAATCATTCATTTAATTGCCTGGAAGAAGAGAAAACCAGGGCTGGATTTGGATTCAAGGCCCAACCCTGAGAATCAACAATACCACGTATGCGATCTGGGAAAAACATAATTCATGACAATTCATCAACATCAGTCGCTGTCGATCAGACTTTACCTCCGCCGCGGCTGCAGCAGCCTTGCGAACACTGGCTCTTCAGGTAGTTCACCTCCTCCTCCAGGCCGTTGACGCGGTACAGAAGCGACCGGAAAGCCTCCAGATCCTCACAGCCGCACTTGGGGGCCTGCAGGCGAATGTTATGTTTGAACACGATGTCGTTGTCTCCGTCCAGGGCCACCGTGGTTGGGGTCCCCTGCAGCTCTCCGGCCTGGTCCTGTGGTAGCGTGTGACCTGCGTGCTTGCAGTCGGAGCTCTGCGAGAGGTCGACGCTGTAGACGTGGCTGAAGGTCAGTCCGGTGCCGCCGGTGGCTGCGGGGTCATCTGCCGCGGCTATGCAGAGGACTGTGCACAGCGCCCCCAACAGGCAGGATACGCTTTGCATGTTCGACCTCAGAATCATAGCTGTGGGGAAAAGCAAAGAAAACGGGTGTCATTTCCTTCTAGTCTTACTGGAACTCCTGGGGTTTGTGTTCTCAGTTAGGTGAATATCTGCACTGAATTAAGCCGAGGACAAGGGGTACAGCAAGGAATTTTGGTCTCCCTAAGAAACCATGCTGTGCTATTCAACAGAAATACCCCCAAGGTATGGCGTCCAAGAACTTTTTCTCCTGGTTCACCCCTCTTATTGCGGCCCAACCTGAAAAGCTAGAAAAATCTGGAACGTTTACTGAAGTAGGACAAGAAGTTCCTTTGTTTTACTCAGTGCAGTTATCTGACTCAATAGTCCGGAACCGCGAAACACCTCAGTTAAGAACTGCTTAAGACATCAGTGAAACCTCACCTTCGAAGAAAGAAGGTAAAACATTTTTGGCACATCGTTCATAAAGAATCCTCCCTGGTCTCGTGGTTTTAGACCTTTCGAAACAATTGTGAGTGTATGCACTCATTTTGGGAACTGGTGAAGACTTCTCGTTGAGGGGAGGAATCTTTATATCACAGGAAGTGTATCACAGTTACCTCATCATTCAGCGGAGAGAAGCCCTTTTGCTGGCTAAACACATTCCTCGTAAGCCCTTAATTGCACACACAAACCCGCAAAGGGTTCAATGAGAGTGAATCTGTTGCCCAAGAAAATGATGTCACAAGCATTCTAATGGTGGTGATGTCATCCAGGCTTTCAATTACACAGTGAGATATTTATATACGGACCAAGCTGTATTTAATAAAAGACCAACACATCTCAAAATGACTGCTTTTTACTATTTAGGGCAAACCATGGAATGACATGGAAACGCAAAGAAAAACTTGCTGGCGTGTGTGTACATTAAACATTCTCTGTGTCCTGTTTGTATTAGGGGATTGTGGGTAATTATGGTCTGAGTCTGTGCTTGTGTGGTCTGTGGCAGTAGAAACAGTCATTGAGACCACTGTGTGTATTATGCGTGACTGTAAATCAAATGAATGTGTTGCTGGGAAACGGATGGAAAATGCATTATAGCAGCATGTCCGCATTTTTAAAAATACGAGACATGCAAGTTAAAATAAAGCCTGACATTTTTCAGAATTGCGTACAACGGAACAAGGAAACGGAGACTGACTCAATCTCAGTGGAGCACAGAAAGTCAAAGGCAATTTTAAAGGTATGTGATTTGTCAAAACAGACGTAAAATTAAGTATACTGGCAAAAACTAGCGTATTTGTAACCGATTCAGCAATGCATACAGGGTGCTATTCCATATGTAAACACCCAAGAGGTCACAGAATTAAAATATCAGGCTTCAAATGCATTGTGTCACACACTACGATTCCCATGGGGCGCCATTTTTGATTTTGCATCGACAAGCCAGAACGTCATTCTCACTAACCCTACAGTACCCTTTTGGTAGTAAAATTCCAGCCAACAATGTAGTCATGTGTTACAAGAATTACAAGAGACATAGACACTCGTAGTATAAAACCAAAAAGAGATGGTTAATGTTGAAAGTCTACATCACCATTTAATGTTGCTGAGACCACAGATACTTATCACATAGAAGCACATCATTAAAAGTCGATCAGACTGAGAATTGGCGCGTTTCTTTTGAAGCGTTCTTGTCTGCGATGTTAAACACTTTGTTTCAGATAGCCTCTCATTTTAGAGTGATCTTATCGACACTTATGGAAATTACATCTGGAATTTCCTTGTGTTGCACAATGAAATGTGCTGTTGTTTGGCGGAAAAGGGATGTTGCTGTCTGGTTTTTCTAAAAGTAAAATGAAGAATGATTTCACAGAAGGGAAGTTTTTTTCACTTTCTCAAGCAAGATGAACTGGTAAATTAAGCCATCCATAAAATTTCAATATGAAATTTTACACATTGAGTTATTATTTAATGGTATGGAAAAGTATTATTCGGTTTTGAAGTCTAAATGTAGGAGGTCTTATACAGTGCGGTTGTTTCAGACTCCCAGTGGAACTCATTCCATCTATAAAATGTTCCACACAGATTTTTTTGGCTTTACTCCACTGAACATGACCCTCAGTTAATAATACAGGTCACAGGTCACAGGTTGGAACAGTGGGTAAGTAAGTTTACTGTTAGAAGTTTAGTTATTCTTATATAGAAATGTCATTTTTGCGATGTGTCTGGTGATGTTAGAACAATATGCAATGTATATCCGAAAGTGTGTGGGCACATACTGAAACTTCATGAACGTACATAGAAAATTGACGCTTTAAAATTCTAAATATCTTACATTTTAGTTGAATTTGGAATGCATTGATCGCTATGGGCTGATAGGACAGACTTTAAACTTTCCTTTGAGGGTATTTTTGTTCAGTTCTGCTCCACGATTTAGAAATTGTTTCCTTATCTGACCCCCCCCCCCCCACACACACACACACCAACACAACTCCAATTATTTTCAATGGAGCTTTCACTAAGGGCGGGGGTGAGGGGGTATACAAAGTGCTACTATGATTCAATTAATTTGAATGGCAAAAATCTCAAATGGAAGCTGAATGTCTGTCCTATGTGGCCATATGTACCAGTTCATTCCAAATTCAACTAAAATGTCAAATATTTACAATTTAAACATGTCCGTTTTCTATCCATGGTAATGAGGTTTCAATGGCGTGTCCACACACTTTTGGCATTAAAATGTGTATCGCTAATGTTTTTTTTTTTTCTGCCAATATTTCCCTGGAAATTCAATTCACCACTGTGTTCAGGCAGCAAAAGCCAAAAAAATGTTATTGAAAATAAATATTTAAATGGAAACATCCTCTGAAAAGTGCATGAACACCGTGTTCATTTCAATCCTGCCCAACGCAGAAATCACAGCTCGTCTTTGAATCAGCTGCTGCCAAACCAACTCATCAATTCAGGAAAGAGTGCGCACAGTCAATGACAGCCTGACGATAAGCCACATCATGGAAAATATAGAGCTGTAGCAGAATAAAGCACCCCACTCCAGGGTGTATGAAGCCATAGCTAGCCTGTTTATAGCCTTCTCTAAAAGTTTTGTTTGGTTCTGAAAACAGTGGCATTTATTTCTGGGAGAGAATAGCGTCCAGTGTTCTGTCAGACTGCAGATCCTGGCTCACATCTGCATATCGTATTACGGCACAGTGCACACCCGGCCAAATAATCGAGAAGCGGACGTTCGGCAGTTTGACCCGAGGTCAGATTAGAAGTCATCGCTGCTTCTGCTGTTTCACCCAAGCGCCCCGGCTCGTGAACCCAGGCCGCTTAAACGCCGTAACACTACCTCCGGAATTACGGTCGGTGAGAATCGTCTCGCCAGGACTGCAGTCTCGTTCCATTTTTTTGTTTCCCCCCCTTATTCTTTCTTTCTCTACCCCTTTCCCTGCTCCCAGAAGGCTCGTCCACGAGCTGTTAAGTTTTTGACAGGAGCCCAGTGGGTTTCTGAGGGAATGTTCCGGAATAAGCAGACCTGTGCAGATTGGTCAGAGGGGCCACAATGAAAATAGCCTTCAATATGAGGACAGACATCAGCCAGGAAAGTCAGTGATTACAGTTATGATTCTAAAGAGCAGATACAATTGTTGGCACTTTTTTCATGTGATAGAGTTGAGTGGAGTTTAATTAACTGGCCGTGGGTCAGGTCAGAGAGTGAACCTTCTGATCTTTTCTGATTACATGTCAGAACAGGGAAGAAAGACAAGAGACCAGAACTTTCTCCGAAGGCAGTCAGTCCCTGAGAATGCAATTATATTCTCTGTTTCTCGCCGGAGTGACAGTCCGTCTCAAAATGACTGACAGCCGGGAGGGCAAGAACGTCGGGACCGCGTTCCCCGGAGAGGGCTTAAACAAAGAAACACAGACATCCTGTTCCTCCCGAATTCAGTCACAGACGCGTGTCACGGGCGCAACCTGAAAAGTTAACGATATCGAAAATAAAATCTGAACGCACATGCCTTCACCTGGTTAAAAAAGCAAATGTCCCGACCGAAGGAGCTGAAACTAAAATCATATTTCCGCTGGGTCCACAGACCTATATACTCATACTCTTGGCTGGTCATTCCTCAATCAAAGCCACAGAACTTTAATATTGCTACAAGGAGCCCAGTCTTACTCAAGCACCTCACTGACTTTATTTCTCATAACTTTTATGTACAATGAACCATCCATTCATTCCCGGCCACCTTCAGGCAAACGCAAACATCTGCAGTTCATTAGCTTGGTCCTTCCGATTACTCCCTCAAACAAAACAGAGGCAACTTCAGCCCAGCTAAATTCACATTGAATTCACATCCACAGCAATATAACATGAATAATGCCCGCTCAGCAACCGTCTTCATAAGAAGACAATATGGACATCGCAGACATAACTCCAGGATGATTTTCTGGAAGCAATATAAGAAACGTCCGTATATCTGTACCTTTCTTGAAATAAGGAGTTTAATTTCCCAGACAAATTCTATATAAACTTGATTTCTTTGCATTCAGTAAAAACACAATCTCATACACATTACCGTATATTTAATGATTATTTTTTAATTTATTCGCACAGCAGTCTCTGAAGGATGATGATGCTTTGCTTCATTTCTTAATAGTAATTTGCTTGTGAAGGATATTAGTAGAGATAATTGAAAGTCATACAGTGCAACTCCTTTCCATTCAAACTATCATCCCAAAATTCATAAAATCGCAATTGAGTCATTAAACCATTACACTTTTAATATCATTCAATGCACCAGTGATCCTTCCCATTCCTTTCAAATGCTAGAACGGCGATTAATCAGACAAAGATTAAACTGATGAAATGTAAATTCACACATTGTTGATTCATTATTAGATTAAAAAGTGCATACTTGATACAATTTTTGAACCTTAATTAAACAATCTATCCCCCAACAGCATTCTTGTGAAGGCAATCCACCGATTTGCGAAGTGCAGTCTTTGAAACTGCATGCCCTGCAGAATTTTGGCAGGAAAAAAGAAAGAAAGCAGCTAAGACCAAAGAGAAATATTTGTCTTACCCTTGCAATTTTCCTTTCTCAAGTTAATTATCCTAACCCCTGCGAGTTTGAGCCACCGGGTGTCTTATAGTGTAATGAAGTATTCCTCTGGACACCTGTTGAAAAGCCTGGGACAGGAGAGGGAGAGAGAGAGAGAGTCCTTTTTTAACCAGTCCCTCTATGTCTCCTGCTAGTCTCCCAAAAGTACTTAAATCTCCTCTCCAGTGTCAGCTGACCAATAGACATCCTGGGTGTGTCCTACGACCGTCAATAAAGGCACGGAAGTCAGTTGAGATTATGAGGTACATTCCTCTCTGTATGTCTGGAACTAATTGGACATTTGAAGGCAAAATTCAATCACATTCTTCCCTTTATCCCTTTTTCCTTTACATTTTCATATACTTTGTTCCTGATGCTATTCGCAATATCAGTAGCTGTGATATAATGTGATATAACTCACTTTGTGCTCCTGCAGTCCTGACTAACATGAAGAAACATAAATACAACCTAAAATGTGAAGAGTGAAAACCAAGTTGGAGTTAAACAGCAGGAGTAGGTTGTCAAATTTGACATTTTTAATGGGGGGTGTGTTATTTCACTAAATCTGTCTGAGGTAATGCGCATACTTTACATTGCTATAAAAGAAGGCTGAGATAGCGATACTTTTTTGTTAGCGTTGTTATTGTTTGCTGACTGTAATTCATTTCCTTTAAATCAGACAATAAGACCAGCTGGAATTTAATTGCATAGGCTATAGTTTGCTGATAGGTTGGTTGAATTCACATAATGAAGAAATTTGAATTTCTTGAAAGTGGATTCTAATCACAAGGTGTGGTTAGCAGATGGTTTTGCGGCAAAGTGAGGTTTACTCTGAACCTATATTTAATGTAATGACACAAAACGTGGGGTAACCAAAATTGTCTAAAGATTTGTAGCATTCTTAACATTGAGATGCAGCCTCAATCCTGGCACCATAGAAACCAAAAACACTGTTAATGATTAACTGCAGACAACCACAAAACAAAGTTAGCATGGAATCCCACTATTAAGCCCCATCTGTAGCAATGTCATTATAAGTGTGTTGTGTAATCACACAGTAACAATCTATAAGCCATATTTGGAAAGCAAGGTCTGGCTGAAAAAATGCAGATAGCCAGGTTAAAGTTGTTTTTTTTTTTTTTGCCTCAACAATTCAATTTTAGCAGCGATTTCTTCTGCAACTTCCATATTCTTCAATGAAGGTGCAAATCAGAAACCTTAGCATTAGCATTTCTTGAGAAATAATCCATAAATCCTGGCAAAGATGATTAGAGTCCATTATCAGACCTTCAGCATTTTCCATAGGCATGTGTTTGTCTGAAAATACACTGGGCATCATGTTACCATAAACTGTTTCAAATCCCGACTCCTGAAACTGGAGAACTGACCAGGTGCACCGCATTTAAAATGGTGACCGCTGAACTTGTGAGATGATGTTACTCCACCGCGTCAATCGTGTCTCAGCCAGAAAACGAACCTCAGAAAATCTGATAAGATGAAAAAAATCTCCCTCTTTGGGACCAGTTTGTGCCCAAAACAGGATGCTGTAATTACAGGGGACATAAATACTTCCTCATATTTGGCAGATAAATAAAGATAAAAATTAACAAATGAAGATTCTTTTGCGTGTGTCCGTCAGTCGCCCTTGAGTCCTGTGGAGACACCAGTGAATGCTGCTCAGTTCACAGTTAAATAGTCGGCTCTTTTTTCATGGCTGCCCTGTGTGCATGGGCACACTTTTTCATGTGGCTACAGTATTTAAAACTCTAGGCCATAAAACAGAGCCATATTGTTTTATGTGCTAGAAAACCGCAAATGTCACGGTGCCATGAAAGAAGTAGTCGGATTGTGCAGGGCGCGTGCATATCCTCTCATTTTTTGCCTATTTTTTTTTTTTAGAAATTGAAACTCTCATAATCCATCTATGTTCACTTTGATGGAAATGATTGTAACACATAATTCAATTGTATAAACTCAAAGGAAAATAATGCAAGTTTACATTATTATTGGTTGCCTGAAGAAAAAATCACTACCCAGACTGCTGAAGAGCATTTTAATAGAACTTATGGAATAAATAAACTGATAAAGTCATTCTCCGCAAGTCTGATTGTCCTTTTGTTTACATAAAGAGGTATGCAAACATAAGCCTAGACATTATGCATGAATTGCTGTGTTTCTTCACTGTACACATCTAATCCAAATGGTATATTTTTTCTGTCTACTAATCAATCCAAGTTATCGTAAATCTCTTGCAGTTTATAGTGCACTCGAGTGCTGCAAAACAGTGTTACCTTTGGTGGCCTTTTTTTACCAGCGGTGCACAGGGTCAAAGTTCAACTGTTACAGTTCTCCTTCTGATTTGAATCTCTGGGTGGTCTTTCTCCGTTCATGTTTCCTTCTGCCTCCAAACGGAAAAACTCCAATTCAGTTCACAGATAGTAGTCCAAGTGTACACTTATTTTTGTCTCTACCCATTCTCCTAGGGCTTATTTAACCTATATCTTCGCATATTTAATTTAAAACTTCTGCACATATGTATATATCTCCAGTTATCCAGACCCTTAACCTATTGTAATCAAGGTTAAGTTTAACCAAGGGCCCATTTCCAGAAATGTTAAAAATGCTATTATTATTTTACTGATGCTAAGTAGTCGAGTCAAGGAGTTGTTATCTCCAGGGACAAGATAGTTTGCTTCATTATTTTTTTATCAGAGGGGGCAACCACTTACGCTAGTGTCCCCATTGTCAAAAAAAAAAAAAAAAAACATAAAAATGCCCTTCAGAGTGTATGGATACATATATCTGTCATAGCTATGGAGAATATTTGTTTTGATATATTTCCAGGGGTATTTTTGTCCACACTAGTGAACTGAGCAAAGCTTGTTCTGACCAGTGTAATTACCAGTTCAGTCAAGCATAAGCACTTTTGTTGTTTTGACTTATAGCTAGCTGGTTTCTCATTAGAAGTATGATGCTATACATTAAAGAAAAACAAATTATCTCCGATGTGTATGCGAAGGAAGGTGTTCTTCCAATAAACGTGTCACACTGCAGATAACAGAGCATTTAAAAACTAGGCACTCGGTGGCCTGCTGGTCGACATGTATCTCCAGACCTCCAAAAGCAATCGCTCTAAAAATTGATATTCTTTGTGACCTTGCCGCACAGAAGGCCCACACCAAATATGAAACTAATCGGTTGGGAATTGTGGCCTGTACAGCGCTCACAATAAAATCTCTACAGACATGGCGCCAGTGGACACAGCAGACGCGGCGTGATGATCGCTGATCCATAGTATCCCTGACCCGTCGTCCGGGGATACAATAAGAATTAAATGGTAGCTGCTCGCGGGTGCTAAATTTCACTTGCTTTCATGACAGCTAATGGCAGACTTATTTTCAAATATCTTTCACACGCTCATTGTAATGCTATTTCCACTCATACTAGTGACACTGCTACTAAACCTAAATACCCTCAAATGAAACCTATGTGCTATTATGATGAATCAATAACACAATATTTTGTCTTCAGCGTTTGTTTTTCAATTTGCCATCTATATTTTATATAATTGACTGGCCATCTAATTACAAGTACTGTAGCTCATATCTCTCAAAGAATTGACTACTTCGACAATTTAAAGAGTTAGCCTGCTAATAAAACTAGCGGTGCACGGCTCAGTTGAATTTTACGGTCGGAGTGCAGATCAATATTGTGACTGCAGGAATGTTACTGTGCAATATATTAGCTTTCCTCCTGAAACTCTCCAGTTCTATGAGTATCATTTACTTATTGCAGTTGAAAAATAATGTTGATTGGACACAACTTTTCTCATTACATGGGGAGAAAATTAACAAAGTGAGTGATATATTTGTGATCTCACTCTCCAGCCATCTCCAGAGCTCTTGAGAAAATTGGAATGATGGTGCCCTTTGAATAAAAACTTACATAAGCGGATCAAAACTGCAGGATGAAGCCCACCTCCACCCTCAGTCTTGGTCAAACTGCCACTTCCTGAGGAAAATAGGTTTAAAAATGGAACTTGTGTGTTGCAGAAGAAACCAACATGCAATCGACATGTAACATGCGAAGTGTTGAAACGGAGTGCAACGTGCTGCTTCTCTCTGAGTTTCTCAACTTTCGTGGTCTTGAGTTTTGAACAAATACAGGCTCGGTTTCATGCGCTCACGTGTGTCAAGTAATCACACATGAAATACAAGCCCCGCCCCCTTGCACCCCCAAAATGCAAAAATTACTTGGCACACCCCGCTGAACCCCAGACAACTATCCCAAACAGCCCCTACCCCACGGGTCAGCAGTCTTAATCACAACCATTGCTCTTCCCACCTCCCAAAAATATGATTCATCATTCAGACTCATTCCAAGGCAACAATCTCTCTCTCTCTCTCTCTTCCTCATCACATTAGGTCTTTCTGCTCCTGCAAGTTCTCTTGACCAATGATAAACTTACATCAGCAGGTGGCTGTGAAACCATAACTCTTGAACCATCCATCGCATTGACGCTATTTATTGATTGGTACCCAGGTTTTGATGTAAACATTTTATTGATAAAATATATCTATCAAACCTTATATATAGATGGGTGACGATATGAACAATCTAATGCCCGGTACACACTGTGCGATTTTTGGCTGTTCCAGACCAAAGATGACCGTCGTGAAAGAATTGTGGCAATGTCATTGGTCTTGGGTCTAAAACGGTGGTCCCATGTCGCACTGTGAGAGAGGTTCAGAGACGGCTGTTGTCACGGTCTTGCGACCAAAGATAGCCTGGAACGAAAGACTGACAGAGTCAGAAATTTGGGATAACCATCTCACAGTGTGACAACGCCTATGACCTATGTCAGGAATGCAGCATGAAATGATGTACTGATCAACGCGACACTAGTGCTAAACCTAAACACAGGGTGCGCTCCCACCATGGAAGTGAGAAGAGCAAGAAGTGGTGTCTTGGACTCGAACAAAGAAGAAAATCTTGTCGAGTTGTGGCAGCAGAATCCATGTTTATACGATGTGTCCTCCAGCTGTTACCATGACCGCTCCAAGAAGGACGCAGCATGGATGACGCAAGGTATTGACGTTTTCCTGGTTGACGTGCGTCTTTGCCTGCGATTCAGCAGATGTGGTCATCATTCAGTCTACATACATCATACTTGGATGTCGTACCCAAGTTTACTAGATCCGTGTCGCACCGTGTGGTTTGTATTAAACGTAGAAAGTTGCTGAAATTGCACAGTGTGTAGTTGGCATTAAGTGTTGGGCCTCCACAAGCTGCCAGATCAGCATCAACATGCCTTAGCATGGAGAATTGTAGAGTAAAACTTTACTGGAGAGAAGGAGTTCCTTTCCTCAAGAGATAGTCCCTCATTCGGTGTTCTGATTATTTTGACAGAGAGTGCTAAAATGCTGTTGCAAAATGTTCCATAAAAGTTCAGTTTCTTTGAAATCTGGTCACTGTGAAAGTGGTGGTATATGATTAGAATTATTTTCATATTCATAAAACCATTCAGCAACCCGTTAGACCATTGTCATCCTTGAAGAGAACACTCCCATCTTTGTAGAAATTTGTCATCATAGGATATAAGTGTGATCACATGGAATAACAGCATTGACAAATATCAAGTTCAAGACTCATAAAGTCTTATCTGTTTAAAGGGATTTATTGATCTAAGCACAGGTAGTGGTTCTGCCTGCTTGGCATTTCTGCTTGCCGCACCTCCGCCGGTGCCATTGTGCAGGCTGCAGGGTCATCAGCCGGGGGCCACCCTTCATCGATGTTTCACTCCATCATCCCTGGAACATCTCGAGGTGGAGGAGCCACGGTAAGGACGTCTCCCTACTGCGCCCTGCAGCATGCCTCGGATCCTTCCTTTCCCCACGCCTTGTCTTTCCTTCGAAGCCAGAGCCAGAAGCTCCCTTGCTCAGCCTCCATAGCAAGGTCATGGAGAGCTCGCTTCCTGTTGGGGCCTGTGACTCCGAGGGTTTTCAGTAGCCGCTTTGCAGATGCCGCGGTGAAGCCTCTACACCCGACCTCCACCGGGAAGGTGAATGCTCTCCACCCAGCTTGCGAGCACGTTGCTGATAGATCCGCATACCTATCCTTCTTCCGCTCGTATGTGGCCTCCATCTGCTCTTCCCATGGGATGGTCAGTTCCCATTTATTTATTTTTATCACATAACTGTAGTACTTTTCCCTCATATTACCCTAGGTTCATATCACTTTTGCAAAAATTTCATTGGCTTAGAGTGTGGTGAAAAAAAAACTCGCTCTGTGTTATGTCATGCTGTTAATATTTAGCCAAGATGAATAACAAGTGCAATGTTGGTAAAATCTGTATGGCCCAGCACTGTAGCAAGCTAGCTAAGAGCCACTCACATAACCAGGGACGTGCGGTCAGGGTAGGCAGTGACTTCTCCTTTTTTATCGCTAGATTTTGTCAACCTGTTTCCATGTACTATGCCTGATTGTCAATCAATCAATTTGACCTTTTTTCTGGTCAATTAAGCCTGAAATGATTAAGAGGTGATAGTGAAAAAAGATTAATTTACCTTTATGCTTTGATTCGAGACTGCAAGGACGTGAATCTTAATAATTAATTAGGAAAAAATCTCTCAGTAATTCCGTATGTTGTTTTGATCTTTTGTTTATCGGATTATGAAAGAAGACTGAAAATAAACTCCCTATTTTTTTTAAAAATGGCATTAAAAAGTACGTGTTGAAGGGGGGAAATATTATCGTAAACATATTGATCACACATTGAACGCCGCATAAGAAAGGTTTTAATATTTGTTAATGGCATTGCGTTAGCTTCCTCTAAGCAAATATGAACAAACTTGCTGTCTCGTGAGCATTTTAAGTTCGATGCACTGAGCAATAATGTTGTGGATGGAACAGGCACGCCATTCTGCCGTTTAGTCTTGTAAATTAGTTAATCAATCCTCAGATTGCTAATCAAGCAAAGTAATAGAGTCATTGTTTGTTTAACGGTGAGGATTCTGCCTATCCTAACTGACCTCCAACGGCACGTCACTGCACATAACTAAGTTCGCAGTACTTAGCTGGCTTGCTAGAGTGCACGCAGTACTTTTTCATAAAGATTATGTAACATTAGTTTGTTAGCTAGCGAGCTAACGTTAGCTAGCAACTCAGTTGACTGAATTTACAAACCGTTGCTAGTTCAGCCATGAATGTCTATGACTCAGTGACTGGCTAAGTTAGCAAAGCGATAGAGTGAGCTCAGTGCTGATATACAATGGTTGCTAAAGGAAATTACATTTGTTTTCTATTAAATTACACAGTTCAGTTATGTTATACTCTTGATCATGTCATAAGAAAGTTATGAAACTCATTGAGTAAATTTTGGGTTTGTTGCATGGTAAAGCTCGCAACAAAGGCAAAAATTACTAAACTTGTTTCATAACTTTCATATGACGGGCCCACTCATGTAAAATCCCTTATATATTAGTCTCAGCAGCCTCCACACACAGTGGTCTATATTTGTATCTGTCTCTGATAGTCATCTCTGTTTTACTTGGAAAAACCATAGTAGTGTCTGCACCAGGGGGAAATGACAACTTCCGGCTAAATTAATTAGCCAGTGTTCCCATAGAGAAGTAAAACCAGTTATCTCCCAGCAGCCTTTCCCTCAAACCCTTTTGTTGTGTATAAACATGGAGTATTTCAGTGAGCATTAGCCAGGTCATTTTCAGGAATCACTATAAACACTGTGTCCACATGCTTCCAGTGATTTTCTGCTTTGGCCATTGTACTTATAATCTCAATTCCCACTCATCGTCCTGCATTCGGTTCCACTAGCATAATTCCATCAGTGTGTCCTTACATTCTGTGGTCCTGTAAGGGAATGTTGACATAGCAGGTCCTTTCACATATGTATCACCTGTAAATGTTCCAACAATCTTCCAAAATGGCCTTATGTTTGAGGGAAGCCATGGTTGTTTTTTTTTTTTTTTTTTTTTGCATGTTCTGTCCATTTTCCAGATCATGACCTGGAAAGATTTTCAGGACTCCAGAGCGTACAAGCAGAACATAAGACCCTTAGTTTATGGAATAGTTTGTTCAATAAATGCTTAAGCATTGCTAGTTTGGACACAGGAACTATGTAGGTTGTCTATTGCAGTAGATGGTTGCCATGTACAGCACCAGTCAATAGTTTGGACACACCCACATTTTTCTTGCGAGACATGTTAAATAAAGAAATAGGTACCATTTATTTAGCAAAATAAGAGATCTAATTCTTAAATCTATCAAACTAACCAGCATTTTTTTTGTCATAGTTACAGAGCATACGCATTTTTTTTTTTTTTTTACAAGAGCAGTTATATGGCTATAATGAGTTTGCTGCTGAGCGGCTGTCTAAGTTCCCAAAGATGTGCTGCGCTTGTGGTTTGCTTTTTATCGACTTTTTTGCCCAATAAGTTCCAAAACAGCTTGTCTTTAATTTGGCTGTTGGAAAATGGAAAGAGCTTGTTTGTCTGCTTACTTTGCAAAATATGGCTTCTTTGAGAATTCTAAAATTTTCGACACTATTCAAACAAGTAAATTGTTCTCTTTTAACTTCTGACTGTTTACCTCTTACCAGATTCCATATGAGATTATTTAGAGAAATTAAGCCATTTAAATTTCTCTAAAAAACAGAGCGCTGTGACATTAGCAAAGTGTGTCCAAACTTTTGACTGGTACTGTATATCCTCTGATTTAGACCTTGCTGCATGTTTAGGTGTGACAAGTTGGAAAGGTTTCAAGATAAATCCTTGCAAAGGGGAATATATTGATCAAAGTGAAGTTATGAGCATTCACAAACATAGTTAAGTACTTCTGACAGGACGGTTTGGTGGACATGCCCCAGTGAAGGTCAGAGGTATCAGTTTGACCCTTAGAGCGCTAAATGCAACTATTGTTACTCAATGATGTAAGACGTCAAAATCAAAGCTGTTGAAAACCTATCGCCTGGCGACCTGTTTAAAAGAACTCCTGCAAGGGAGCTCTTTTAAACAAGTTGCCACATAATAGGTTTTCAACAGCGCAAGATAATTAAATTTATATGTATTTTTTTATTTGTTTCAGCACTCTAAGGCTTTTTCCCCAGTTCTGTGTGTAGGATTACTGTGTGTGCTGCAAGTCTACCACTGAAATATTGTCTGTTATATTTGCTGTATTTTAATTTTATGTTATTATGCAGTACAAGAAATTAGCTTCCAAACTAAGCCATTTCACGGTTTCCAAAATGTGTTTACGTGGAAGACTTATTGGGAGTCCCTTGCATTGTTAAAAATCCTTTTGATGAGGTTTCCGGGTAAAAGTGAACAAAGATGCTACTGTCCAGCAGCAGTGTCAGTCACAGGATTTAGCCCTTGATGCTGCCTCTGCGGGGCGTTCATCGTGTGCTATTGATTTAATCTTGTCTAAACCTTTAGAGTTTTTGGGTCCAGGTTATTCGGTAGCTTGCTTTCATCCGCTGAAATCATTCACAGATGCCTCATTTCCTCAAAGGACCACCAGGCCTTTCTTGCATTATGAAATTTCTTCAGCAAGTGATGAAAGCTTATGCAATAGGCGATAAGTGCAAATATTTTACTGTATTTAAAATAACAAAAGTAATAGGGTATCAATGAGAGAAAGAGAGACAGAGAAATGGAATGGGAGAGAGGGAGAATCTGCCTTTTAAATCACCTTTGAAAATATGCAGTGGTTTCGTTAAACCTTTTCTATGTACTTCTTTTAAAAGAAGTCAACTTGCCGATAAATTCTTCAGCACAACCAGTCATATTCTTCGCCTCATATTATGCATTTTCCATGGAATATGACTTGGATAACATTGGACTACACTGCCTTTCTACTCAAAACTTACATAAGCAATTTTTTAGGGCAAAAATGTGCAGTTATTGCAGTTATTTAACCCATACCACACGCATGTGAATCCTTGTGAATGCATATTTGCATCAGTGTGGAGATGAAGCACAAATTAGCAGGTTAAAATTTCCTGGTTCCATTTTAGAGACACAACAAAATTTAAAGACAAGAACAAGCCATTCAGTTCATTTACGCTTCACAATCATGAGTGGGGTCTCATAATCTGGCATAACAGTGCCTGATTTACTAAAAGATTCCGATTACTCACAGCCTTTTAGCACGAGCAAGCGGAATAACCCAACCAATAATTGGTGCCGAGCAAATACCATAATCAATGTAATAATTTTCAGTCCAATAATGTGTGATATAATGGGTTAGGTAGCATGCAACATATGGTCGCAACTACAAGATGCAATATTATCAGACCATCCATCCATCTTTCCTATGCCTCTTGCTCATATGCTTGGATAGACCCCGGTTACGGGTCGTGGTCTATCCAAGCATACAATCGGGAGGCAGGAACACACCCTGGACAGTAAGCTTGACACATGAACTGCGGGAGGAAACTGGTGAAGACAAAGAAAACGCAGGCGAGCACAAGCAAACTCTATCGCACTAAACCGTTATTACCTCAACCAAGGAGGTTATGTTTTTGCTTATGTTTGTTTATTTATTGTTTTTTATCGAAATTGACAACCATGTCATTTTGATCCGTTAGTCGTCTGTCTGTCTGTTTGTCTGTTTGTTAGCAGGATATCTCAAAAACGGCTGCATAGATTTCAACCAAACTTTGCATGACGTTACAGTAGCACAAGGGGAACAAGTGATTAAATTTAGGCATATCTAGGCCAAAGTACAGCTGCGATATAGGCCAAAGTACAAATCCAGCTATGCTGGCGGAGATTTGAAGTCTTTCCAATGGGCCGGATTTCCAATCGGCGTGCTTTTGGGTTTTGCTGCCACCTGGCGGTGGAATGCAACAATACCCTACGTCAGCCAACGGAAATAACTGATGCACAGAGTTGACTTGGCGTGCCGGGGGTATGCGCTCTACCGAGTGCCCTTAAGCAATATTATATTATCCAGTTGTCCTAGGCCAAGCATTTAAAGATTTGAGGCAAAGGTCAAAGTACTAAGTAACTGTTGACCACGTTACGAAATTGACCCTATCGAGTCAGACACCAGACGATTTTGACAACGGTCCTACTTGGTGGGAGTCATTTAGTTGTTTGCCTGTCTGTTGGCAGGATATCTCAGGATGTTAAAGTAGCACAAGAGGAATAAGTGATTACATTTTGGCAAATCTAGGTCGAAGTACAGCTGAGATATGGGCCAAAGTTCAAATCCAGCTATGCTGGTGGAGGTATGGGCTCTCGCGAGTCCAGCACTAGTTGATTGTGTGAAAGGTGCTGGGTGTTAGCATGGTTTGCGTTCATTGCTTGGTGCAGGGGTTTGACTTGGTTGATGAGGGTCAGTCAAAATAGAGTCCAGCATTGTTTCGACTGAATTTGTGGGTTTGGAGAAACTTCTTCCCAACATATGATATTCATGTTTCAGCGATCACCAGATCAACTATTCTAATATTCATGTTTCAGCGATCACCAGATCAACAATTCTAATATTCATGTTTCAGCGATCACCAGATCAACTATTCTAATATTCATGTTTCAGCGATCACCAGATCAACTATTCTGATATTCATGTTTCAGCGATCACCAGATCAACTATTCTGATATTCATGATTCAGCGATCACCAGATCAACTATTCTAATATTCATGTTTCAGCGATCACCAGATCAACTATTCTGATATTCATGTTTCAGCGATCACCAGATCAACTATTCTAATATTCATGTTTCAGCGATCACCAGATCAACTATTCTGATATTCATGTTTCAGCGATCACCAGATCAACTATTCTAATATTCATGTTTCAGCGATCACCAGATCAACTATTCTGATATTCATGTTTCAGCGATCACCAGATCAACTATTCTAATATTCATGTTTCAGCGATCACCAGATCAACTATTCTGATATTCATGTTTCTGCGATCACCAGACGTCAAGATGGATGTGCTCTGATACCCGTTCTAATATCACAAATCGATACCCTCGTGCAAGAAGGGCATAACTGACATTTTACAAATTTTATAGTAGCGGATAAAAAACTGCTCCAGGTAAATCTTTAGATATGGATTAAAATTTCCACAGTGAGTGAGTGATATTGAAGTCTGAAAAATATTGTTTCCTAATCATTAGCCAGTGAAGAGATAATCCAGTTTATGTCACTTACGCCCTTTTAGCATGAGTTGGGATGAAGAGTTCAATAAACAAACATTCTAAAAGGGCGTAACCGCAACACTCTGCTATCTGACACTGATATCTGAAGCCATAAACAACAGATAATACAACAAAGGATAATACAGTGTGCACTGACTGTGGGCGTATGTAGGGGAGACTGGGGTCCGATGAGCCATGGGGACCAATGAGCCATATCACTATTTTGCGATCAATCGATGCCAAAGGTGTTTAAAATAGGCAAAATAGTGATATGGCTCATTTATCCCCATGGCTCATCAGTCAATGGTCAAATATTTTGCCTATTTTAAGCAGCTTTGTTATCGATTGATCGCAAAAGAATGATATGGCTCATTGGTCCCCACGGCTCATCGGACCCCAGTCTCCCCTACAGTTTTTGATAGTACCCACTAGGACTAGCAATATGCAAAAAAGGTGCAAGTAGCAGATACGCCTGGACTGAAAATGCGTATTGTTTGTAAAAAGGGGGCAACTAACACTTACCCATTTAGCATGGGGATTGTTACGTACGCCTTTCAAGCAAAGAGCAAACATTCGTGGGGAAGTTTTACTTGCAAATACGCCTTTTTAAAAAAGGGTTTTGACCCCTTTGGGATAAGAATTTAGACCTGAAATTTTGCCAGAAGATGGGCGCTACATGGATGTATCTAAAAAGTAAAAATCATTATTTTTGACCGAAATGTCACTCGCCCTTTTTGTGCGAGGGTATCGAAACACACAGATTGGGCCAAACAATTTGTCTCGAAGCAACAATGTTATTTTGATTCTGCTGACCACGTTAATCCTTGGGTCTGAATCAAATTAATAACGGAATTTACATGATGATGAGGAAATTGAAGGTAAAAAGTTCCGAAAACAAGCAGGAACTGAAAATGGTCACTGTACAGGCTGCATCACTGGAGAAGATATCCAGTGTCTGGTGATGTCTACACATCACAGACTTCAACCAGTCGTTACATGCAAAGGATATGCGATCAAATATTGAAAATGATCTCTATATTCTACGTAAATGTTGAAATCATCCGATATTTTTTGATGCGCCAGAAAATAAGAGAGGGACTATGTACAAAAGGTGCCCTCATCTCTAAACAGTTAACCTGATAACGACAAAAACGCTTTCAGTCTAAGTCTGCACTTCAGCCTCACCGTATGTTTCCAAACCTCAATATGCTGAAGAACAGAAAATAAACTAATATCGGTCACACTTTATTTGAATACTCTGTTGACAAAGAGTTTTCAGAGGACTAGTACTATTCAGTGCTTATTATTTGACTTTCAACAATTCTTGTCGAGATTTTTTCCCGCGCTGATTTTACGTAATTAATGGTTGGCCTACGTCCATTTGAGGAGCCACTGTTTGTAGTCATACAAAACCCAGTACTACAGGGTTCAAATATCAAACAAATATCAAACACATATTTTGGAGTTTGAATTGTTCCTCGATGGATATTGGCTCTGCAAATAATTGGGGCAGCTTGAGCTTTCTTGTTTTTTGTTATTCCAAACTTCCATTTCCTATGAGTGACCCATTTAAAACAGAAAGGAACTGACCACAACCAATGTCTGCTATCCACAAAGAGGAAGAAACACCAGCCTAGGGCCTCTCTCGCTCTTCCATGTATTATTTTGATTTAGTTTTTTTTTTTTTGACAGTGGAGAGGGTACAGTAGTCGGTCTCGTACTGGAGGCTAGTTGCCTGAGGGTCTTGAAAGTGAGCTACTTCAAACAACAATATACAGAGTTTTTGACTTAAAATCACAAAAGCTCATGATCGCATTATGTAAGAATAACTGCTGCAATGCCTGTCAAGAAAAACCGCTCTCCATGTTCCCCATTACTTGGCCTCTGACTGCTGTCTTGTGAAACTTTTCACCTCTTAAATTACTGCATTTGAACTGACACACGCATATATTGTGCAAGAAAAATAGTACAGTGTGGTCCACTGCTGTGTGAGATATGAGGTATCAAAATAAACATAGGCTTAACCAAAATAGGCTTGTGTAAAATTAACATTCAGTAGCCTGGACCATTACAGTGCAAAGCATTCGGGTTTAGTGCGATAGTGTGCAGTGTGTGATAAGCACTAGCATCGCATTGACCACTGAGCAGCCCACAATGTCAAACACTGTCAGTGCATCAGCCCTGTTAGACACCATTTTCCTCTGAATGGTCATTTATTTATGGACTCAATAGAGCTGAATAAGTTCAGCTCAGCATTAACCCTATAAGGTCCAAAAAATGCAGTTGCTGTATTCAAACCTGCGCAAATTCAGACCTTCAATTGGAGATCTCAAGGATTCCAGTGATCCTGAATATGTCCTTCTGAATTAAAGGGAAATGTGTATAAAATGGTGTGCAACATCTATTTATTACCCCGCCCCACCCGAAGGGTGTGGGCAAGGTGTATTGTTTTTGGTTCGGTTTGTTTGTGTGTTCGTGCGTTTGTTTCTGTGTTTGTTTGTTTGTAACACTTTAGCAGCAAAATTAATGACCAGATTCACCCCAAATTGGGTTTAGGGATTGCCACTGACCCAGAATAGATGCCTATTGAATTTAGGAAAAGTAGGTTAAAGTATGTGCGAGGGGCGGGGTTTGTTGTGCCTGGCACCACTTGTTTTCCATTTGATGTAAAGTTCTGGCTCAAAAAACATATATTCCTGGGTATGAATATTTCTCTCAATATAAGTGTGATGTAGCTTCAGTGAAGGGTTGAAATCAGCAGATACAGAATATGTAAATGACACTGTCCTAAAATTTAAAAAAATTGCTTTTTCTGACATAAGGAACCCACCAAAGAGAAAACTTAGAAGGCCAGTGTATTAAGCCTCCTTGTAGCCACAGTCAAATCAGTGCAGCCGTTGGGCCCTTGAGCGAGGTCCTTAACCCCACATTACTTAAAGGTCGATTGACCGCTGTCTACTGAAATCAACTGTAAGTGGCTGTAGATGAAAGCTGCAGCCAAATAATTGTGTTTTCATGCAACTTCACACAAAGACGAGTGAATTCTCCTTGACCTCTGACCTCCGGAAAGCATTCCTGTCGCTTAGGATAATTACATGTTTAAACACCTCAAATCACTCCTCCTGTGAAGATGCGGAGGGTGCTGGTAATACGGTCCGGTACAGACAGGAGCTAAGAAGCCCCCAGGACCTACTTTCACTCCCCTAGACACCCTGCCTGAGCAAAAATCAATTCTGGGAGACCGACAAAATTAAAATGCGCTCTGCGAAAAATGTAGGAGGGATTCGGGGGGGGAGGGGAGGGGGGGGGATGGGAGCTCCTGAGAAAAGTTTGCATGACGGGCGGCAGCGTCTCTTATGTGTTTGTGTTGTGAATTAATTACCGTTTGTCAATTAGCGAAAAGATGAAGAAAATTTGTAAAATTTACTTTGGTTTTCTGTTTAGTGGGATTTTTGGGACCATTTTGTGTTGACAGGGAGCTGGTCAAAAAAATATGGGGAGGACAATCGGACTTCTCCTGGGGGGAGAGCGGGGGTGTGATGCCCCCTTCCCCATCTGCGCCTCACGTTCCTCGGCCTCCTGAATCCCGGCTGCCCTGAAGTAGCCCAGACTGGAACATCTCTCCTCACAGAGAGCAATGACTCAGCGTTTCATCGATCTGGTCACTGAAAGGGCCCGTCAATCTGAATCCCAAAGGAAGCGGGGGGGGGCTTGTTAAACTTACAGCAACCAGGAGTTCCCCTCAATTCATCTGGAGAGAATTCTCTGGAAAGATCCAGCATCCCTGCAAAAAAAAATTAAACTAAGTCCATCTGACCGGGCATTTTAATGTTGTATTAAAACTTAGAACACCTACATCTATGACCTTTTTTCTCAGTAAGACAAAAATTTGCCAGTAAGGCGAGATTATTTCAACTGATTTCTAAATTTGCAATTGGAATAAGAAAATTTCACTTGTCAGGCATATGGCAACTTCACCCTAGGAGTGCTGAAATAATTTTTCAAAAAATATAAATTTCATTATCTTGCCACCTATCATGTGGTGACTTGTTTAGGGGAGTTCTTTTAAACAAGTCGCCACATGATAGGTTTTCAACAGCTTTGATTTTGATATCTTACATCATGGAGCATCAATAGCAGCATTTGGTGCTTGAAGGGTTAAAATAAGCTAATATTTACTACTTTAGGGGGGAAAATTAGGAAGTTAATTCAAACTATAAGATTAAAAGACTTGTTTAACACTGACATTTTTTGCAGTGATGGTCATTCTGAAATTCTGACGATGTGAAATTCATAGGTGCATCTCTCTCTCTCTCTCTCTCTCTCTCTCTCTCTCTCTCTCTCTCTCTCTCTTTTTTAGACGGCTGTGAAAAATGACGCAGGAAATTAAAGATGTCGGTAATGTGAAAACTCGGCAGGACAGGAATGCCCTCTCCCTGCAGAGGAGCGGAGGTGTTCGAGACGGCAGGGAGGAGAAGGATTCCTGACGGGTCGCCCGGGCTTGCCATGGGAATGTCACACGGAAAACCAAACCTGCCAGCCTTCCACGGTCGTCTCCATTCCCATTGGAATGGGGAGTAAGGGGTCAAAGGTCGCCTGGCCTGGCCGGCTTTTGCTGACAGTCGGCCTCCGCGTCTGCTGGATGACGGACCACTGCCGCGGTAGCTGACCTTTGACCCTCCCGTGGGGAATCTGTCAGAGCGCTTAACGCGAGCAGACACAGCCGTCCCACTATATCGACCCCTACCTAACATCACTCTCTCCACAATAAACATGAAAGAAAGTTTCGTCATATCGACGCATCAGGCAACCCATCCATCAAAGCACAGGTTGTCTGGCTGCGTAGTAAAAGTAGTACATGTTATTTAGCTTATAAAACTTTATGTAGGGTCCCAAAGTCAGGCTCGTGGGTCAAATGCTCCACAATGGAATGAAAGCACCAGAATAATAAATGTCAGATATTATATGTGCTTCTTCAATATTTTCTCAACATCACAAACATGGTCATTGCTAGTCAAATATGTAAATGAGGAAAAAAAAACATATCGTATTATCTTCAGACCACTGTATACATATTTTTTTCCAGGTTTAGGGCGATCTTAATTAAATGTAATTATATTGTAGAAATGTTAATGCTTCAAAAAAAAAAAAAAAAATTGTGCAGAAGAAATGTAAAAAATAAGTGGAAGTTAGCCTAACGCGGGATTAATTTTAAGGCTTAGACTTATGGCTGTATTTTATGAACCCTGCTTGCAAGTACAACTGTGATCACATGGTCTTGCGAGTAATTCCATCAACACGAAGGCTCGCAAACGTCATTCTGGTATGCTAAGTGCGCTATTGGTTTTAGTTACTACCATTAAAACTTAAAAACAGCACCGAATTTAGACCCAAGTCACAAGTTCCTCAATTGTGTTCTGAAGCGTTCCAACTGCAGACCCCAGTGCTAAAAGTACTTAAGTGACAAAATGTCCATTTTGAAAATTGAGAAAATTGACTTAAGCAACTGAAAAAAATGTTCTCCCATCCTTACCTCACGATGTGTGAAAATGCAACTTCAGTACTTTCAGCACTTGGCTCTCCACTTAATGAGGTCTAAAAATAAAAACAAGAAAATCAACTGACCCGGGAGATTTCCAGGACTGAGGTAACATTCCCCTGCGCTGGCACACTCACCTGTATATCCTCCATGTAATTTAAGCAGTAAAATATTATCAAAGTTGTAAAAGAATCAAGCTCTATGAACTACATGAGTTCAGTTTTCCATACGCTGCACTCTAACAAATTTGTTTTGTAAATAAACAAGGTTTTCAAATAAAATACAAGCGGCTCAGCCCAAATGAATGAAACATGATATGGTAAGAGAGAGAAACACATTTAAATTAGCTAAATTTGTTTTCTTCCTACGGGATGGGTAATTAAACTCACATTGGAGGGACAGCTGAGAGTGCACCGCACAGACTCTGGCAGCGAATGCGCGACCCCATCGCTGAAGTTTGACCTGTAACTGAAACTATAAGGTTAAACGGCTCTGAAATTCAATTCTTAGTGTTAGCAAAGTCCACTGAAGTGATGTCGTGCCAAGACAAACTGAGGAACGGGCACAGAGGTGGAATATTGTGTATATTTCACGACAAAACCCATGGAGATCTTAAGCAAAGAACAGTATGAACATGCTCTCAGTACTTTCCCTGCCATTGCCTCTGTCTGTCAACTTACTTCTAAAAACACAGACAAATATTTCCTGTAACTGACAGACCAAAGGCAATACGAGTTCAGCGAAATAAAAACAAATCTGTGGGTGCCAGATTTCTGCAAACTTAGAACCCGGTGTGAACTGCTACTGCGTGCGAAGTCAGAACATAAAAACACGATTAGAAATGATCCGTCTAAATCTCCGCATGGTCCTTTTCCAGTATAAGAAACCCTGCGGGAATATCATGGCTTCGCTCCCTCCCATTCATATAAAAACACAGCTACTTGATGCTTAATTTTAGGGCACAGAGGTTGCAGGCGAATCGGAGACCAACGAGACCCCACTTCCTCTTAGCTTTGGTGGCCTCTCTTTGAGTCAGTTCACAGATGTTGCTATGGCAACAAAACTCTAACCACTATCATTCTTGGTGAGCCCGCCGAGTGTACTTGTCCTTTTCGGAATGGGATTAGCGTCTGGTCCTTGAAAACAACTCAGAGTCTTCAAATTTTTAGCAGGAAGGATTTTATTCTCTGGGTGTCTTTATCATCTTAACGAAATTTACATTTGCTGGGGGTCATAAATCAATGAAGCAATAAAACAAAGTTTATGATGATTATTCTTGAATACAATAAGTTCTAAAAGGTCTCTGGTTCCCTCTAAACTCATAAAGTTGTAATAACCATAAATGCAGCTTATTCAAACCCCCTGAAAATCATGAATATTCATACTCTTGCATGAATATTTATGACCAGCATCATCTTTTCTTTTATAACTGGCAGTAAGATGAAGAACTGCGGGGATGCCAATAAACAGTTGACTACAAACTAAAATTACTGGGACAATGTAACAAATCTGTTCTTGATGGCTGCTACCTTCTCAATGCGCACCGAGCACAAAACAGCAGGGAGGCACCATAAGTAATGAGCGTGTGTTCCACTGAACATCCCGGCTCAACCTCCATTGGCTCCTGCGATTTGAGTTCTTCCGGAAGGACAATTAACCTCTGGAAGACATCTCTTCTGTGTACACTCAGTAAGGCAGAGGTACATCCACGAGAGGAGCGTTAGACGACCAGCTAGAAGATGGTTCTGCCACTTCTGGAATTCCAAATCGCACCTGCGTGATGAGTGAGAGAGTGAGTGTGGGTGAGTGTGGGTGGGTCAGTGAGTGAGAGTGAGTGTGAGTGTGGGTGGGTCAGTGAGTGAGAGTGAGTGTGGGTGGGTCAGTGAGTAAGCGTGAGTGAGTGTGGGGTGGGTCAGTGAGTGAGCGTAAGTGAGTGTGGGTGGGTCTGTGAGTGAGAGTGAATGTGAGTGTGGGTGGGTCAGTGAGTGAGAGTGAGTGAGTGTGGGTGGGTCAGTGAGTGAGTGTGTGGGTGGGTCAGTGAGTGAGTGTGGGTGGGTCAGTGAGTGAGTGAGCGTGAGTGAGTGTGGGGTGGGTCAGTGAGTGAGAGTAAGTGAGTGTGGGTGGGTCTGTGAGTGAGGAATGAGGGTGGGTCAGTGAGTGTGGGTGGGTCAGTGAGTGAGAGTGAGTGAGTGTGTGGGTGGGTCAGTGAGTGAGAGTGAGTGAGTGGGTGGGTCAGTGAGAGTGAGGGTGGGTGGGTGAGTGAGTGGAGTGAGGGTGGGGGTCAGTGAGTGAGAGTGAGTGGTGGGGTGGGTCAGTGAGTGAGAGTGAGGGTGGGTGGGTCAGTGAGTGAGAGTGAGGGTGGGTGGGTCAGTGAGTGAGTGTGAGTGAGGATGGGTGGGTCAGTGAGTGAGTGTGAGGAGGGGGTGGGTGGGTCAGTGAGTGAGAGTGAGGGGTGGGTGGGTCAGTGAGTGAGAGAGTGAGTGAGGGGGTGGGTCAGTGAGTGAGAGTGAGTGAGGGGGGTGGGTCAGTGAGTGAGAGTGAGGAGTGAGGGTGGGTCAGTGAGTGAGAGTGAGTGAGGAGGGTGGGTCAGTGAGTGAGAGTGAGTGAGGGTGGGTGGGAGTGAGAGTGAGAGTGAGTGTAGGGCGGGTCAGTGAGTGAGCGTGAGTGAGTGTGGGTGGGTCAGTGAGTGAGCGTGAGTGAGTGTGGGTGGGTCAGTGAGTGAGAGTGAGTGTGTGGGTGGGTCTGTGAGTGAGAGTGAGTGAGTGTGGGTGGGTCAGTGAGTGAGAGTGAGTGTGGGTGGGTCTGTGAGTGAGAGTGAGTGAGGGTGAGGGTGGGTCAGCGAGTGAGTGTGGAGTGTGGGTGGGTCAGTGAGTGAGAGTGAGGGTGGGTGGGTCAGTGAGTGAGAGTGAGTGAGTGAGGGTGGGTCAGTGAGTGAGCGTGAGTGAGTGTGGGTGGGTCAGTGAGTGAGCGTGAGTGAGTGTGGGTGGGTCAGTGAGTGAGCAGTGACTAACTAGCTGACCGACCACAAATTGAAATGCAGAGAGCAGGGCGGCAGTTTACGGCACCACGGGGAAAACAGTAGAGCCCTTAAAATATTTAAGCATGGGGAAGCACCCAGAAATACAGAGAGAATAGGGACACACCGATGTAAGGACTTCAGCGAAGGACATTTATTAGCCACCTTAGGGATTTAGCTTCTCGATTTTTTTTTTTTTTGGGGAATTTTTTCCTTTATTTGACAGTTATGCAGTGTAGAGAGACAGGAAGGTTGGGGAGAAGAATGGGGGAAGACATGCAGCAAATGACCTGAGCCGGAGTCGAACCCTGGTCGCTGCGGGAAGGACACAGCCTTGATGGTGCGCGCGCTTAGACCGATGAGCCACCGGGGCGCCCCAGCTTCTCGTATTTTGAGTCCGTTACTGAGAGAAATATGCTTAAAACTTATCATATTCTTTCAGAAATTCATAAATTCAGAAAGTGACTTTAAATTGACTGAATAGGAAAATACATTTCCACTCCTAAACCATGCCTTTTACAATACAATCTCACCCAACTAATTTCTCATACATTAACCTCATTCACAGCCTGCAAATCTCAGCATGAAAGCTTGTGTGTGGACAGCAACCAGATGATTCGGTCACCATTTTGGCAGTTGAATGGACTTTGCAGATAAATAGACGAGTTCAGTTTAAGGCCGGAAGTCCGCGCGCGCATGCGCAATAGAGCTGATGTGGGGCAAAAGGAAATATAGTGACTACTTGTTGTGTGGTGGGGTGCATAAACCGGTATCGCAAAGACGGGGGTATAAGCTTTTTTAGTCTTCCCCCAGGCAAGAGACAACGACAGGCGTGGATTCGAGCTATAAATCGGAGAACTTTGTCCCGAATGATCACACTAGAGTCTGCAGTGCTCATTTTGTCAACGGCTGACCCGACTTCGTTGACAACAAATAATGTTGGCTTCGCTCTGTGTTTCCCTACAAACAAAAGGATCTCACACCGACGCAAGCCAAAAGGAAAGAGCGATTTGATCGGAGAAATATAGTTAAGGTACTGGTTGATATTAAATTATTTAAGTTGGCCCACTAATCGACTAAGAATTATTTCATCTGCTGTTGTTTCAAGGTGTTATTGTTGTTGCAGTGTTCAGTTTTTGTATCTACATTTTGAAAAGGGACTGGCTTTGTTCGATCCTATAGGCTATATACGACGTTAAGTAGGCCTAGATGTAAACTCTACGCAAACAAATGTCAAAGGGGAATGTTAGAGCCATATGATGTTTACAGTCTAGGTAAGCTCTGAGGGGCTGACATTATAGAACTTAGCCCCTCAGAGCTAAGTGTAGGTGTGGTTTTCATTTCGCTGCTTGCAAAAATCATTTGGTTTCCTTCTGATTTCGATTTCATAATTACTTGCTATGTTTAGCCAACAAAGTTGAATTTGCTTGCCAGTTTTGCGGACGTGAAATAATGTCATTAACATCACTATGATTGGGTTCCACGCCATATGTCAGGGAATGGCCACAGTGTTCTTGCGACAAATTCGCACTGTTCAAAACCAGCAAGCACACATGATCCTAATCTCCTCTCAACATGGATAAGCGCGCAGGTACACATGTAAAATACAAGACCATATCATTACTGTTTGACTGAACGCTACGCATTTGATTTCGGATTTTCATCTGTGCTGAAAATAACGTCAAGGACTTACCTTGACAGTATCTCGCCGAGTCTCTCAAGTCTCCGTTGCGCTGAAGAAGTCAATGCTTTCACTTTCTAGGAGAAAACTAATAGAGCTTAGTCTAGCTATATCGTCAGGGGGAAAAGAATTTCGGATCCAACCTTCCCTTTCTCCGGCTTTTTATTTGCCAGAAAGATTTTAAAAAGGGGGCGCCAATAAGTTTTAGGGGGGTTTTAATCAGTGAATAGGGGGTTTAGAATTTAACATTAATATTTAATATCGCGAATGCATATGCTGCGCCTGCCCTAGCAACCCGGTGTGTCATCAGTGACATGACAGCCGCCGTTACGATATGCTGCTCACACGAATAGCAGCACTTGAAACTAAACTCTAAATTTCCTTAACTGGATGTACGCTTGATGTGTTTACATATCCTAATGTTTCTCTGGGTACCAGTGGCGGGCGGTGGACAGAGAACAAGGAGGGCGATAAACATGTCTTTAAACTGCTTATTAGTCTTGATCTGTTTTCAGTCAATTTCTCTAATAAAAGACACTTGAACTCGCCCCTCTCAGGTGTAGCTAATTGTCTTCGTTAAGACGAGAAATCAAACGCACCAGTTGAATGCAAAAAAAGAGCGCATTTCAATCTTTTTCAATTAAATAATCATTACGCAGAGGTTTGACGACTTGCTTAGGATGTGGCAAAATTTAACGCGGAAAATCCATAGTGGTTTTTTCATGAAGAGTTGCCTGTTAAGGCATGTGAATTAAACATTTTATAGAATTTATTATTCACTCGCCTAAACATTTCATTATGAGGGAAACTAACATTTTGACCCAGAACAATGACTGAAATCGGGTCACTAATCTCATCCGTTTCAAGGGATGTTTTCCGCCCCCTCGGTTTTCCGTCCACCGCCCGCCACTGCTGGGTACTCAAACATCAATCAATATTGGCGTAGGTTGAATACAGAATTCTTAATCTGGCCATCCAGACACTAAAAGTACGCTGCACGCCCTAGAATGTTCCTGAACAAAAAAATATTCCTGTTTGTAGTCCGAATCCACGCTGTAAGCTGCCTTTTACCATGGGGAGAGCGAAAGAACTTATAATTCCCCACCTTTTAAATAGGATTTGTGCATCTTCTGCCCCACATAGTCTGCAAAGAGCATGCGCACTCCAAATCTCGCTTTTGGCCGCCCTTAAACCGAAAGGGTCCATAGTCCTTGCGTTTCCAGTGTGTCAGATAAAATACCCATCATGCCCACTTCAGTGTAATTTGTCCCGAGGGAATCATGAACAATCGAGAACAATGCCCCCTGCTGGTCATATTTAACACTTCCATTTGATATGCTTTCTTCAGTAAGAAGCCCATACCAGTCCCAAAATAATCCAATGCTTCATATCAAATAAAACTTCCAATTAATTTACATGAAGATTGCAATGCATTACATTGTTAATGGGTGAGATTTGGTCATTCAATGTACAGAACTCATAAAAACATGTTGAGTTGCTCATGGAGAAAACATTAAAGCACTGGCTGTAAACAGCATCTCCTGGCAGTAGTGACACATCAGGGCCTCATCTATATTGCCTTTGTGCATTGATCAGCCTTGGCTGCCCAACACACTGTCGCTGGTTTATGGTTTGCCCCTCTGAACTGTCAGGAGGGACTCTACTGCTAATGGGGAGCACTCAAGAGATATCACCACTTACATGCTCAGACCCACTTGTCAGGCTGCAACAATTGAAGACCTGTGTGCAAGAAGCACCCAAGTCTCTAACACTTGTGATTTTGGGGGCCAAAGTTTTCAAAACATGTTGCAGATAATCACAAGTGTTTAGTAACTTGCATACTTCTTTCACACAGGTCTTCAATTTGGCCCTTGTAAAAAGTTTCAGATCCCAGTTCTTCCACATCAAATATGACAAGCAACTGTCACCATCTAAAATTGTCTGCAGACAGACATTGATGTGCTGCGGTTATTCACATTGCTTGTGTATGCGCAGTTGTAACGTTTTGACTCATTGGTGCACAAGTTTAATTCTGGGAACACACACACACACGATCTGAGATAGTCCAAAGTCAGTCAAGACTCTGCCAAAACTTTACTCTGGGATATGAGCACAATTGCCTCTATTTAAAAAGGTGCCAGCAACACTGTTGCACTCCTACCAAATAGGTTTCAAATATTCCTGTCTGATGTGCGATTTTCTAATGCAAATAGTGTAGAAACTAGCCAACTGGATGTTTCTGAAGGGAGAACCAGCACAGACCAAATTGATGCAGTTCACAGGCAGAGAGACATTCCAAAAGACACCAAGAGTTTGACTTTTCTTGAAAATTTAATGCAGTGCACAAATACATACAATTATCCATGTGACACCATTTTGCATCCACCTGTACAAGAGTTAGTAAAGTCAGACAAAATGCAAGAACATTCAATTTCTATGCCAAAAGCATAACTTACAGGTTTCACCAAGATAGTGTCAATTCAACGCAAAGTTCAGATGTTGGTGTTCACTGAAGTCATTCAGGGTTGGGCAATCATTTGTCACGGTTCATTTACTGACGGAGAACTAGCTGTGGCACAATAGGTGAACAAGTCCCATCAAAGCTTTGAATTGGAATGCATGGTCAAGATCCAAGTCAGACTGTATGTTTTACTTCGATTGCAAAGCAGCATGGTCATGAAGAAATCAGTCACATCCATCATCTCCTAAGCAGTTAATAAAAAAAAAGGGACCACTTTCAGTAAATACGGCAGTTTGGCCAGTTCATAGGTGAGACTTAGGCTTTTGGAAGTACCTTAGTGGATACGGTGGTAGTGGTCTCTCTGGTTATCGGAGATTGACTCAGGATGATACCACCCAGCACCGGAAATCCGTTGGGTGCCACGGGTGGAGACACTCTGGTGATAGTAATGCTGTGGTCTCGAAATAAGCCTGCCATGGTCCCTGTTGGGGTGGGAAGGGAGTGGGTAGTGGGATTGCCGATCGAGCGGTCTAGGCCTACGCCGATGCAGGTCAGGGTGAGTGTGATATGGATGACGTCCACCTGGACTGGATATGGTGTGGGACAAATCCACATTGACCGAGTGGTTGTGCGTATGAGGGTAGGGATGAGCATGCGAGAGCAAACTGTGGCGGGAATATTGGCGGCGTTGGGAGGTTTCGCGGTGGGGAAAGCGGCCGTGCCCGTACTCGTAGTGTTGTTCATGTTGATGCCTAGTGGGGGGCCTCGGAGGCCATTCGCTCTCACGATGCTGGCCTCCGCCCCCTTTCACACCACCTCCAACAATATGATCAAAATCGCTATGCTGCAGAGATCTGACTCGAGCCTTTCCAAGGATCGCGGCGCCCAACCTGCCATCTGTGGCTAGAGACAGGTAATGGAAAAGCAGAATAGAAAATTACAGGCAGAGAGCAAAATGCGATTAAACTAAGTGTGAATAATGACAATTTGAGAAGAATCGTGGTTACTTCAGAAAATCAGGGATTAAGATGACCACACATGTTCAGACTGAAGAGAATGCAAAGCAAATTCTTACCGCCATCAATGGAAGAGCCGTCAATGAGAGCAAAGACGGAAAGCAAAGAAATTCTGAAAATAAAAGGCCCAATTACTTTAAAAATTTAGAATTTATAAAATTCTCATCCTACAAACCACTACAGGAACTACACAGGCATACTATTGACAAGCCTGGTGCAATTTGTACTTCAGTTGTTGACACACATTGAGGCAAAAAAAAAAAAGATGAACATGTAAATACTAAAGTCATTTTACTCAGTCCTTTCAAGATAAACATTTTGTGATTTCATTACTTTTAGCACTGAGGTATCCAATTACAAGTGTCAACATCCCACAACAAACAGAACATACCCCAAGCACACTGCAATGGGCACTACCATGGCTTTGCTACAAAATCGCCACTAACCAACCAAAGCAAGGCTGCAAGGTTATCTATTTAACAGTTAAAAAATGCACCAGCTTTAGTAAAGACAGATGATACTGTTCCCAGGCTGCCAATGGGCAGTTATAAAATCTCCAATGTGATTTGCTAATTAGTGATAGCTTCTTAGTAACCACCCACCGGGAAGCAATTAGCAAAATAATCTGGCTGTGGATGGAAATAATAAGATGTCATGGAAGTAATAATATGTAAATAATAATAAGTCACAGACATACAATTCTATAAATGACTTTTTCACAAAGGATCTGTTTCCTTATTCCAGTTGCTGAGAGCAGCAATCAGTATGCACGTGACCCCAGGCGTTGTGAGTATTTAGGACACTAATCTCTTCGCCACGATCACTCAATATCAGTTAGTGCAATTAGGTATCTTACTGGCAGTACATTTGCATGGCCCCAAATGGAAACAATTAATTATTCACAGAAAAAGAAAACACTCGCACAACAGACGTTGCAGAATCAATGTGGATATAATCAATAGCAGGGGCCTGCCGTCCTGGGACTGGAGCGATGCAGGCTTAATTAATCAAAGTAAATTTTTGCGGTTAACTCCCTAGCCTTGCTAACGTGGGTTTGAATTGGATATTAGTCAATGTTAAAACCGGGAATAAGCAGGGTTTTCGGCTCCCCGGGGTCTATGGTCGAAGTTGCGCAAAGAGACTCATCTAATCTCGATTGTTTCCTTTTTGATGAGTCAATGCATCTCTCAAGACCTGAGGATCAGCCTAGACCGCCGTGATTGGTTAATTCGTCCATCATGTTTCATAGTACTGAGAAAACAATTAAAGCCTGACAACCCCTTTACTCCTGATCTCCCCAACCAACACGAATACTGTGGAAATTATAACAGACAAAAATGGACCATGAAAAAGGATATCATGGGAAAAAAAATACATGTTTGTAATTTAAAAATAATGTTAATATTTGGTATTGGAGCTGAAATATGTAGTTGTTATTTGCTTTGTTTTTTAAACAAACCTTTAGTTTGAAGCAACATTCAGCCTTCGGGTTTTTCAGAAACTACACAGATTCCATGGAAAGCAGTATTGAGACGCGGCATAACACAAAGGGCTTAGTATATGTCCTAAAAGGAATCTCCTTAACTACACCGCCCTGCATGATTATTGCTGAATAAAATCTAATACTCATTTCTTACTAATTTTGGGGCGCTGATTCCAAAAATAATTCAATTTTTTTTTTTTTTTTTTTTTTTTGCTCTAGCATGTCACACTTCTTCATAAAGTATATGATGTGCATTTTATAGCATTGTCACTTTCGACAACCTCTTGTAAGGTTAAGAAGTCTTGTGTCATCCCTTAATCACCAGAAAAACTGCTACAAAGACATGATTTCCATCTTCCTATGAGCCAGGTGAGAAGTATTTGTTCCATTCTCAGCTGATTTTCACATGTATGAAGACATTATTTTATGCCTAATCCTGATTTCTGGTTTAGTAATAAGGCTACTGACAAAAGAAAATGCAAACATGATCCAGATGTTTTATGCTACATCTGTGGGTGTTTCACTACACCCAAACAGCATTTGTTGCCATTTTGAAAGACAATATATGATATAATAAGGAAAATCTTCATTCTTATGTTTGTGAAAAAAAAACGTACATGATAGAAACTCGCATTTTTTAACTCAGCATTCTCAAATTAGGTAATATGAGGTCTTTTTTTTTGGAAATCAGCTGATTTTTTTTTTTTTTCTCAACATGTTTTATCTGCAAGTATATTCATATTAGCCACTGTAAAAGTAAACATTGACCTGCCACAAAACAGTTTTATATCATTTCTGTTGGAGTGTAGTTTGGTTATACATGAGCTGGAAGGCAGCCGTAGGAGATTTTGTAAATTTGAGATATCCGGCAACCTTTTAGTCAAGACCTTCCAAAACCTAACTCCCCTTTTGGCACGTCTCTCCCTGCGGACCTCCGAGGCTCATTCTGAGGTCTCACTCTCAGTTTGACCCATTAACTCCTCCGCGGGGCCGGCCCACCTCCACATCTCTGGCGGTTCTCCCTGTCGTTTCCTCACCGCAAGCGAGACAGACAGAAATTCCAGGGCTAATGTGGTCTCAGTTGTACTTAATTTGTAAGTCCCTCACTGCAAGGATGAAGTTTTCAGCTGAAAATGCAGGCAGATGTTGTTTTCATTCCTCCTTTTGCTAAATTTTCATCATCATAGCTGTCGATTTTGAACCACCGCACCCTATAATCCCAACACTACCCACAGGTTTTACAAAACTAAGTCAGGATGTAAGAGGTGTCTTCTCAAAATATGCAGTAGGAGAGACTAGGATCTAATGAGCCATGGGGACCGATGAGCCATATCACTATTTTGCCTATTTTAAGCAGCTCTGACATCTATTGATCACAAATATGTCATCTGGCTCATTTTGTCCCCATGACTCATCAGACCCCAGTCTCCCCAGCACTTGCAGTCAGAGGGGATCTCTGAATATAGACCTACGCTAGTGCAATATGAGAGTAAAGTAGTGTAGCATGATAAACCAGGGCGTTTGATCCAAAGATTTGATTGCATACTAGGACAGAATCATCACCCCCATGATCATGGTAATGAACCTGAAATGCGACAGTACATATTCAGCTGTATTAACTGGTACCATGTACAAACGCTGAAGCTATGTCAGACATTCTGGATAAGAACATCTGTTTAAGAGCTGTGGATTTCAGCATATGCAAAATCGGTGGTTCTCAACGTCATTCTTTGCAAGAACCAGTGTATGTTTTTTTTTTTTTTTTTTTTTCCCTGAACCACAATTGCAATCCCAGAATTTTAACAAGGTGTAAAGTAAATTGCACTATTCATATAATAATCTACCCTATTTGGCTGCATTACGTAAGAGACAGCATGCCTTAAAGAGTTCCATGTTCATACTCTACTACATTGCAATTGTTTTTTTATTGCAGAAAAAGAGGGGGAAATTGTAACTGAGAAAATAAAGAATCAATTGGCTTCTAATCAGTGAAAGTGAGAGCCCGTTGCTTCTAAAAAAAAAAAAATTATATAGCCATTTTGCAGTTAATGACAAATGTAAAAACAAGGCAAATGATAACAATCTGAACCTGCACAGCATAATAAGGGAGAAAAGTCACATAGTTTCCAGTGTCGTTTGACCCTATTGATTCACCATCTTCCCAAAAGTTGCAAGTTTTTTTTCAAATATTGCAATAAAGCAGTTATTATCCTACATAGCAGGGGTTCCCAAACTCGGTACTGGGGCCTCCCTGTGTTTGCTGGTTTTCGCTCCAACCATAATTGTTATCGTAGGCTTGTAATAAGCTGTTAATGTGTCCTAATTAGGTGCATTTTGTGTCTTAAACAGCTTTTGCAGTCTACAGCCAAATTTTAATGGAAATGTTCTTGTATGCCATAAATAAAAAAAGACTCAAACATACTTTTTCCTAGCAAAGAAAATTCTGAAAAAATTTTTAATCAAATCAAATAAGACACCGAGAAAATCCCTGAGCACCAACTTTGGTTGCAGTATGCAGCTGTTTAGAGTTCTTTCACAATTATTTGATTGTACTCGATGACAAGAACAGAAAACATCGTTTGCTTTTCTACAACCCCAATTCCGAAATAGTTGGGACAAAGTGTAAATTGTGAATAAAATCAAAACGCAATGACTTTCAAATCACACCAGCCAGTATTTTATTCACAATAGAACAGAGATAACATAGCAAATGTTGAAACTGAGAAATTTTACAATTTTATCCACAAAATGAGCTCATTTCAAATTTGATGGCTGCTACAGGTCTCAAAAAAGTTGGGACAGGGGCCTGTTTACCATGGTGTAGCATCCCCTCTTCTTTTTAACACAGAGTGGAGGCGTCTGAGCATTGAGGAGACAAGTTTCTTGAGTTTAGCCATTGGAATTTGATCCTATTCTTGTTTAATACAGGCTTCCAGCTGCTGGAGAGTTTTGGGTCTCCTTTGATGGACTTTTCATTTAATTATGCGCCAAATGTTCTCAATCGGTGAAAGATCAGGACTGCAGGCAGGCCAGCTCAGCACACGGACTCTTCTACTACGAAGCCATGCTGTTGTAATAGCTGCAGTATGTGGTTTTGCATTGTCCTGCTGAAATACACAAGGCCTTCCCTGGAATAAATTTCGTCTGGAGAGGAGCATATGTTGCTCTAAATCCTTTATATACCTTTCAGCATTCATGGTGCTTTTTAAAACATGCAAGCGTCCCACACCATATGCACTAATGCATCCCCATACCATCAGAGATGCTGGCTTTTGAACTGAACGTCGATAACAGGAGGGGTGGTCTTTCTCCTCTTTGGCCCAGAGGACACAACGCCCACAATTTCCAACAAGAATGTCAAAGTTGGACTCGTCTGACCACAGGACACTTTGTCACTTTGCTACAGTCTACTTTAAATGAGCCTTGGCCCACAGAACACGGCGGCGCTTCTGGATCATGCTCAACAATGGCTTCGTTTTTGCATGATAGAGTTTTAGGTAGCATCTGTGGATGGCAGAGCGGACTGTGATTACAGACAGTGGTTTCTTGAAGTATTCCTGGGCCCATTTAGTAATGACAATGACAGAATCATGCAGGTGAGTGATGTAGTGGCGTCTGAGGGCCCGAAGATCACGGGCATCCAGTAAAGGTCTTCGGCCTTGTCCCTTATGCACAGAGATTTTTCCAGTGTCTCTGAATCTTTTGATGATGTTATGCACTGTCGATGACGAGACCTTCAAAGCCTTTGCAATTTGACGTTGAGGAGAATTGTTTTTAAAGTAATCCACAATTTTTTGAAACAAGCCTTCACAGGTTGGAGAGCCTCTGGCCATCTTTACTTCTGAGAGATTCAGCCTCTCTAAGACATCCCTTTTATAGCCAATCATGTTGCACACCTGATACCAGTTAACTTAATTACTTGCTAAATGTTCTTTCAGCTGATTCTCTTATATACTAATAGCTTTTTCAGCCCTTTTTTGCCTGTGTCCCAACTTTTTTGAGACTTGTTGCAGCCAGAAAATTTGAAATAAGCTCATTTTGTGGATAAAAATGTAAAATGTCTCAATTTCAACATTTGAAATGTTATCTATGTTCTATTGTAAATAACATATTGGCTCATGTGATCTGAAAGTCATTGCATTTTGATTTTATTCACAATTTACACTTCGTCCCAACTATTTCAGAATTGGGGTTGTAACAAATTGTTAGTTTTTGCAACCATGTGTACACAGTTTTACCAATTAGGAACCCACTGATCATTTCTTTTGGGTGATTTTTTTCCTCTTTTTATGCAGTTGTTACTAAGATATCAGAATGTGGATATGATATTTATTCTTCACTGCATGCATGCATATCTGTTGAGATATGTCTTAAGAGAATAAATTACAGCTCTAAACATCATTGCACCCAATTAGGACGAACAGCTTGTTAAAATTAACGATAGAAACTGTGGTTAGGACAAAAACCAGCATGGGTGGGGGGTGCACAGGACCAAGTTTGGGAACCACTGCTATAACGTATCTAGCTAATGTAATTAAAAGAGGGTAAATAATCCCTTTAAACATGAAATGGACCTAATTAAGAAAAATTAACAGCAGTTTAAACTAGTGATTGCAAATGCGATGGAACAAAACCTGCATACACTGAGAGTCCACAAGACCAATATTGAGAACCGTGTAATATGCTTGTGTGTGCAGGCCTAATATTGAAAGTAGCACAAATCTTATAGAGCTGTTTTCATAGGATGACCGAGAAATAAACTTGACAAAAGCCAATTGAGTGTGATCTTTTGGGGTAGTTTTATTTTCCCAGACAGAAACGAAGGAATAACAATTTTTGACCCAGTTAAAATTTGAAGGATCCTAATTTCAGGCTTGTTTGTCCTGTCCTTCAGACTGCACACCATTGTCCTTTGTCAGCTGCAGGTTATGAAAGCCTCATAAAATTACACTGAAGATAAAAAAAAAACAAATTGATTTTGTTATAGGCCTACTGTTCCCCTGCCAAGCCAAATCCAAGTAATATCTCTCTACAGTAGCTGCACCAATGGTTTTATTCAAATCATCTATCAGTCTGCTTTCCTGCATGCGTACAGAGTACGAGGTTATTGCTATAGTAATATCTTCGAACCCATAAATTTTTAAAAAATCACTGTCCACAGTTTACAGTCTATAACAGAAAAACATAAAAACAACAATGCCCTCCCTGGGTGTATAAAATGATCTTGTAACCTCGACAAACAAAAGAAATCTCGCTTCCTTTGGCTATGTGGTGCCGTACACATACACGTCAAAAATTTCCAAGCACATCCAAATATAATACGTCGACCATCCCCCCTTCTGCTCATCGATATAAAATATAAAAACAATAATTTTGGTTTAGCTATTGAACACTGTTGGTCTCGTGTTGTGTTACAGTTGGCTAAGTTTGTCTTGAACAAGTCCATTTCCAAAAAAAAAAAAAAAAAAAAAAGATACAGTAAATAAAATGAATATGAAAAACAATTAGTGGTATTTAAATTATCCTTGACCTATGCTAACCCCTTACTCTCTAACTGTTCAGTAAAGTTTTTCCTTAAAGGTGCACTATGCAAGTTTGTTGACATCGCTTTTGTTGACATTCAAATTCACACAAAACAGAGGTAGCTCGCCCCTCCCTCCCATAGTTCCCTCCCTCCCATGCTTCCGTAACTGTCAACTCTTGTTGGTGATTGGCCAGGACAGTTTGTTATGTTATAGGGCACAGCCTGTGCCCCCTGTGTTTATTTGCAGTTTGCGCTTGTGCAGTCTCCAGAGCCCGGGTTTTTTTTACTGTGAATTGAGGGGCAGGCAGCTAGCGGATCGTGGAGAGATGTCGGCGAATTGAGACAAAAATATAATCGCGCAGAAAGTAAACAAACTTGCATAGTGCACCTTTAAGTCAGAAAAAAAGCTTTTTTTTTTCAATTGTAAAGAAGGACAGTGTCACATCATATTCTGTATCTGGTGATTGCAGTGCTTTTCTGAAGCTACATCACGCTTATACTGAGCGAAATATTCAAATCTACGATGCTTTGTTTTTTATGGCCACAGCATTACATCGTATAGAAAATGTCTAGATCTTGCAAATAATTTTATCCGCATTTTCCTGTAATTCAGCAGTGAAATAAACAAGCGTGTGCTTACCACTGTTTTACGGCACTTCTCCTCTTAACAGTCCTCCAAGTAATTATTTTGGGAAATGAGGACACCAATTTATCAACTTTTGCAAGATTGCCCCCCCCCTTGGATTTACTTCAGCTATCCTTGATGTTCTTGAAGCCTTCAGCTGCTCAGTTAAGCTGCTTTCGCATCGGACGCGAAACAAATTTTTCGCACGACAGATTACATTCAAAGTCAATGCAAAGACGCGAAGACACGCGTGTTCGCGTCTTTGCATTGACTTTGAATGTAATCTGTCGTGCGAAAAATTCGCTTCGCGTCCGGTGTGAAAGCGGCTTTAGTTGGGATCTCCATTGCTGTATTCCGTGCTTATGAAAGCACTGGATATTTTCAACTGAAGACAGCTCTGGACTAGCCTGGTAAAACCAGACTCTGCTACTTCGCTTTGCTTCGTACACAGAGTCTGGGTAGTCGTCATTGACAAGTGTTTACTTCCTGGTGGGTGGGCGCTTGTCAGAAGTTTAAAATCATTGGTGTACCCGTAAACTAATCACTAACGTTTGGCGATGACGTATGTTATGCGCCGGCTCAGCCGCCTAGTACTTCCGCTGTAAACTACAGTCCTTCGTACCAGGAATGCAGCGAAAACAAACTGATCTGTACATTAAAGTTAATACTGTACTCATACACGTGCCCATCTACCAAATTTTAGCCTTCACTCATTCACTTAAAAGAACCAAAGGTGCTCTTTCTGTTCTCCTTACAAGAAACAAACTGTTGAGCTATCGTTTTTCCTGCAGTTACTGCTGCTGTTAAAAAAACGTCAGAGACCCGAAACCAATGGCAGAATCTCGCGATCTAACTTTACAGCAACACAGTTTGGCTCTAAGCGTTTGGCTGTCTCAGACAGCCATTTTATTCATGGATAATGACAACATAACTCTGAGACAGCGAATAGGTCTTGTGACATGAACAAAAACACAGCTTTTAAAAAGTTTGCTGCTAACTTAAATAGTGTGAAATTCGCGGGCAATGTAACACTAGAAGCTACAAGCTAGCTGAGGTAGTTCGGCTGTCTCTCACAGAGATGAACAGGGTGCCTAATGATGGCTAATAAGTAGTTATGACAATCTGTAGGGAGTAGCGCTACAACATCATTTCCATTCAAAAAACTAACCAAACATTCATCTTGTTGTGGCTATAAGTCTCTGATACCCGGAATTTTCTTTATGACAGAGCGAATGGCCTCCAATGTATCTATGTCCGTAGCCATTGTTGATTTCGGAGACTACAATTTCAAACTCGGCGCAGGGGCTACATCATGGCTCTCGGCCACGCCTTTTGTTCGTTGGTTGGTCCGGCGTACTTTCTGCCGAGGTAAACGGGGCAGAGCTTCGAGTGATCAGTCTGAGTACTGAAGCGAAATGAAATTAAGCGGAAGTACGCAGGCTGGCGGAGTCAGGCTAGTGCTGTGTTCCATTTACCTCGGGAGTCGGAGGTCGGAGCTGGGAATGACGTCACAGCCGAGTTATCAGCGTTCCAGTTACAAAGTCGGAAAAAAGTTGCCAACCGCCATAAATGGAAAGAAGAGTAGTAAAACAAGATGGCCACGTCTACGAAAGCTATTCTCGCGTTTGCCTAGTTCGAATATAAGCAACTTCTGGATAAATATGCGGTCCTTCTGCAACCGTCAAACACGGTGGATTTCCAAATATATACGTCGAACAATGTATACGGCTGATTTAATGCGACAAACACGAGTCAGAAGTAATAAACGGAATATTACAGGAGCTTCTAATTACTGTTTACACCTGGGGCAGCCATCTTTAAATGTTAACTCGGGGGTAGTGAAGATTCTCCGACTTTCTGAGTCAGAAATCCGACCTCGGGGGGCATTCCAGTTGAAACTTACGACTCGGAACTCAGAAATTCCGACTTCCGAGTACAAATGGAACGCTGCATAGGTCTGGACTGCAGTTAAGCCAGTGTGGCAGCTTCATTCTGATTAGGAAGTCATTCTGTTTTAACGTGTGCACAAAATGTGGCTTGTGGATGCCTTTTTGAAACATGATGGGATGTCTCTGGAAAGATGTTATCTAGAAGTTGCATAAATGTTCCTCAGCATCGATGGTAGAGATGTTTATATAGCCTAGTCCATGGGCACTAACGCATCCCCATACCATCACAGATGCTGGGATGATTAAAGGAGGATTAAGGATGATTAAACATCTAAAAATTAAAACAAGGGCTTTAAATACTGTATTTGCAGTTCAGGGGTTTCACACTTATACTTGATCAAATGAAGGCCTATTTACTGGGAATTCTTCGACTGTAAAATTTTCTATCACCAATGAGGCCCAAATTAGCCTGCCAGGAAGCATGAAAGGTCTTAATTCTATGGTATATTGTTATGCTCATAGAACTGTTTACTAAGACAACAAAATACTTGGGAAAAATAAACAATGTCAGAATGAGAGATAAGGAACATAATTTATTTTGCAGCCCAAAAGCTCCTTTCTTTTAAAAGCTAAATTATTCTCTGTGGATCATACTTGGGCACCAAGCACCACTTCAAAAGGAGCTGTCGGTATCGGTTATGTTTACTTCTTGATTTTAAAAAGAGTGAATAAGTGCATGGTGTGTCGGTGCATGGCACTAAAAGCCATATTCAGCGGCTAAAATACAGTGCACTGGGTACTGTAGTTGTTTAAACCAAAACAGTGCCTGTTGGGATGCATTTTCCAGCATCATGTCATTTCAGTTGGCAATCATGTAGTCTTCATACTCTAACTGCTGAATATGATATAACACATGATCTCTATGTTTTTGCAAGGAAATAAAAAAAATAAATAGATATAACATTTATTTTAAACGATATCTATTCAGAGTTTTTGTTATTTTCAATGGTTCAATAAAGTGTGCTTTTATTTTGTTCCAGATATAGACATACGGGAGTAAATATGCTTGCTACCATTATATCTTGTGTTAGTTCTTGGGGGGGGTTGAATCTATCAAATAGGTTTCTAGCCCCATACTGGCCCCTAGTGCTGATATATTGTATTTTAATTTTTTTTTTTTTTTTTTTTTTAGAAAGTCCGCAATCTTTTTGAATTGGATTGTTTATTTTTCCAAAGCATATGCGTATACTGTTAGTAGAAAGTCACTGATCTGTTATTTCAGGGATGTGGAGTTTCTGAACTTGTTGCATACATGAAGTTCTATAATTAGAACATATACACCAGAAAGGATATTTATGTAGAAGAACTTGGCTGATTCTGATAACATACGTAATTCTCTTTGTAGTCAACACCGGGTCCTAAGTTCAGAAGGAGAGCAAGTCTGACTTTCTTTGCCAGGACTGGGTTGGGCAAGATAAATAATAATAATAATAATAATAATTATTATTATTATTATTATTATTATTGGTGGTTTTCATGTTGATCTGTTGTTAATTTTGTCTCAATTTTTCAAAAATTGATTTTCATTCATTAATAGTATCCAGTGGGTGGCAGCAATACACCGACAGTGGTTTTTAAACAGTGAAAGCACACGAAGAAGAGACGGTGAGACTGGCCAATATGGCTGCCTGCATGTTGAGTAAGGTGTTTGGGACGGGGTCGGCGGTTCTACGGTCTCCGCTTTGGCTGCCGAATCAGGTAAAATGTACAGTCCTTATGTACTCAAGTTAAAATATCCATTTTACATAGTCAGCTGTTCATTAGTTCAACGTTACAGCGAATATATTATTTTTCAAGGAGAAACAGGAGGATCTCGGGCAGTTGCACTGTGGGCTAACGTTAGCTAACATGCAGAACAAAACAGGGGAATTATAAGCGTAACGTTTGCGAATTAATTTTAGACTTCTTTAGACTGGCATGTTTAATGTACGTACTCTTGGTTAGCTGGTTGGGTGCTTATTTCCTTACACTCACGATGCACGCAAGCTAATTGCCGATAACATTTAGCTAGCTGGCTTGCGAACTAACTATTAGCTACCTAACTGTCAATTTACAGATTTGGAAGATGATACTTAACTTGCCAGTGCACGTCCTGCACAAATTCTCACCTTTCGACGGGGGAAGATTAATTTACATGGATAACGACGCTTTTCTTTCTGAACAAATGGTGAATTCAATATTCTGTGAGGGTTTTGTAAGCTTCATCTTAGACCTGTGTTGTCGTGCCGTAGCCAGCAAGCCAATATAGGCTGCTTTACAGTCAGGTTACTGCGTCAATTTTTTATAATTTTGTCCAGTTTTCGCGAATGAATTAGTCATTTTAATATGAAGGAATGCAGCCACTATGTACTGACTCTGTTTACCTGACGAAAAAATGTGAATTGCTTCCTAAGTAAGATAAATAAATGCTTTTTGTGACATTTTCCTTATTTAATCTGTTCAATGATTTTCTTTTACGCAGTGTCTACAGATACGGCAGTTTTTATTTGGTACGGCAGTCAATTTGAAGGGATTAGGATAAGGATTAGGGATTATGGTTTGGGGAAGGGTTGGGTTAGGGTTAGTGTTAGGATCAGGGTTAGGTTAGGGCAGGGTTTGAAATGGGGACTGCCGTACCTCTATAGATTGAAAATGCATTGGAAAACTGCCGTATCAGTAGCAACTGCCTTTCTTTTATTGTTTATGATGAAAAAATAATTCAAAAGGCTTTGACTGTCTCTTTACCGGTATCAAAATTATGGTGGAAAAAATATGCTGGCGTGTTTTCTGTAAAAAAAAAAAAAACTGTCCTCTCCGGAAATTCAATTATGTTCCACAATAAACTGAGATGCTATTTATGATCTTAGCATGTCTTCATGTCATACCCAAAGACAATCACGGCAGTTAATGTATCATAGTGAAATATTTCTGTTTTCACATAATGTTAAGGTATGTGTTGTAACTATACTTGTCCATCAAAAGTATGTCCTCTCTGGAAACAATCAAAACAGATGTGGGTGTAGATTCAAGCAGAAATGCAAAGCTCAAAATGTCATAGCACTTGGGCATTGTGGGTATGGTCTTTTTAGGACACAATATTGCATTGATTGCTTGCATATTATGGTATGCATTTTTTAATGTTTACTGCTGTCAAAAAATGTCCTCTCTGGAAATTATGTTGTTAAGGTAACTTTTTATATGTGGTGCAGTAACTCAAAATGTACAGCATGTGTAGGTCTAATACTCTGGAGTTATATTCTTACAAGTGTTAAAATATGGATGCACTTTACAAATAATGCTCAGATTTTTATTTTGGGTGTTTGTGAAACAACATGCGGTACCCTGAATGTGAACCAGCCCATACATATATGGAACAAGGCATCATTTTTACCTTTCATCAAACGTCTTGTAAACTAAGTTACTTTAGCTCCTTTTTGGTGGTATTGTCGTGGTTAATTGCCGTAGTTGTGCTTGCATTTGCTGTTGATGTTTTGATGACAAGCTAACCATCAGGCTGCTTGGATAATTGTATCTCCCCGACGACGATGGTTGGGAGATACTATGGTTTAGTTCTGGGGCCACCGCAGAGATTTTCTATTCCAGGCTCTGGAGGCTTCAAAGTTTATAGGATTTTTCTCTAAATTTGCATAGTCAAAGATGCTTATTTGGCAATGCTCAAGATCAATTCTCAGCAATTTCCGACATTATCGAAAAAATTTTTTTTGCAGATTTTGTGATTTTTGCTCATTTTGAGCCACATTTACACATGTATATGTACAGGGATGCATATTAATGTCATAGCAAAAGTAAAAACAGTAACATTGCAGCTGTAAAAATTTGCATGTGATCTCTCATGGGGATCGGGGAGATACACGACTCAGTCCCTGTGGCGACCGAGTTATCTAGTCTTACTTTTGTTAAAATATGGATTCACTTGACAAATAATGCTCAGATTTTTATTTTGGGTGTTTGTGAAACAACATGCGTTACCCTGAATGTGAACCAGCCCATACACATGTAGAACAAAGCATAGTTTTTACCTTTCATCAAACCTCTTGTAAATTAAGTTACTTTAGCTCCTTTTTGTTGGTATTGTCGTGGCTAATTGCAGTAGTTATGCTTGCATTTGCTGTTGATGTTTTGATGACAAGCTAACCATCAAGCTGCTTGGATAATTCTGTTGAGGAATGGTTGATATTGTATCAAAAACGGTCAAATCAGTGACATTATAATTTCAGTCATTGTTGCATACAGCAATGGAATTGCGTGGAAAGATGATGAAGCCATTTGTCAGCTAAGTTCCAGTGTGTTTTTACACAGACACTTAGGACCACCAGGGCTGTAGTGGAGCAGGTTCGGGGTTACTATGTGAACTGGAGGATGGTACGGGACGTCAAGAGGAGAAAGATGGCCTTTGAGTATGCTGATGAAAGGTTACGTATCAACGCAATCAGGAAGAACACCATCCTTCCAAAAGAGCTACAGGTGCGTGAACCATGACGACTCAAAGTACTGTGTCATTACAGTGTTTTACATTTTGGGGCTTTGTACGTGTGACCTAACAACATAATTTGTTTCTATAGGAGGTAGCCGATAAAGAAATTGCAGCGTTGCCAAGGGACAGCTGCCCAGTGCGCATTCGAAACAGATGTGTCTTGACGTCACGGCCACGAGGAGTTAAACGGAGGTGGCGCCTCAGTCGCATTGTCTTCAGACACCTGGCCGATCACAACCAGATGTCCGGGATCCAGCGTGCAATGTGGTGACTTTTCTTTGGGGAAGGGACTATGGAAGAACTTGTGCTGAATTATTCCAGTGTCTATTTTGTCTGCTTTGTAATTAGAATGTTTCATGTTTGTGAACTTAATAAAGTTTATAGCTGAGCTTTTTTCTCATATATTCATTACAATGAGCCTTTTTATTATTTTTTCAAATGTTAAATGTCTCTGAAAGTTCTCATCAAAAGTTTTTTTTTTTTTATGTAGTTAAGAAAGTACCTCAAAAGGGTTCAAAATGTCAAAGTTCGTATATTTGTTTTGGTCATAATGGCAACAACTGGGATGTGCTCTCTCTCACCAGTATGTTCAACTGCAAGTTAACATGTTTTTCTTAATAGTGAATTGTGCTACTGCATTGCCTGCAGTTCAAGTGGATTTTTTTTTCTTTCCTTTGAGCAGAGATGTGATTGGGCAAGATATGGTCTAAGCAACCTTGACCATAGTGCGTGATTGGCCCCTGACATGGTGGTTCCAGCATATGTGTGAATTGTGCAAGCCGAATGTCAAAAAGGTCAATAGTAAAAAGCTCGCTCAAACATACTCAGACTCATAGAATGAATGATCTTGAGTTAGAAAGGTCTCCAGAATATGGATTTAACAACCAGCTAGAAATTTGGCTCGTGTAAGGTAAATAATTTTCAATATTCGGTGACAGAAACGGGCAGGGGTGTTGATGTACAGTTAATTTTCTGAATGCCCCCCAAAATAAGCCTCATTTACATCAATAGACCGGGAGCTGGCTCATTTTATTTATGTGAAAAGGGTAAAGGGGTTTGACCCCTACAAGTCAAGCTATTCTACGTGATGTATATAAATCACCATTGCTGGCTGCTGGACTCCTGTACGTTTGACCCCGGCACCCTTTTTAAAGGGCTCCAGAAGAGGTTTTATTTATTTGAACGCCGACAATGAAATCAACTACATGGGCTTGTGGGGTGATGATGCGGCATCATAAATCTGTCAACGCCAGCAACTTCAGTTTGAGCCCTTGCAGGGACAGTAAGCCTTTAAGGGGTTAAAAAAAAGCCAAATATTTATGTGAGGCCGACAAACACGTGGTTTATCTTTTCTTGAAGCTAGAAGAGCCCGCTACTTGAAAACTGAAGTGCCAGCAAGTTTTGAGTGTACCAAACCCTTGCCAGCAAGACCCTTTTTAAGGGGGGAAAAAATCAAAATATTCATGCGAAGGCCGACATACACGCGATTTACCTTTGCTTGAAGCTGGAAGGGTCTGTCATTCGAAAACCGAAGTACCAGCAAGTTTTGAGTGTACCAAACCCTTGCCAGCAAGACCGGTCTTTTTAAAAAGGTAACCAATTTCAACTCGGTCATCACATAAAAAGTAGCAATATCCAAATTAATTTTCAGTCAGTACCGTATTTAGAACATAAAATGCCTTTATTTTTATATTAATGACATTACAGAGAGATGGAAAAATAAGAACAAACAATCATAATAGAGAGCCTTACAACGTTGGAACATCAAGAAACATAAATTTTATGTCCCACAATTTCTGATATACACGGTTGTCGGTGATTGTACCTGGTGACTGACGATAGAAAAAAGAATAGATGACATACACAGGTCCCAGAATAGTTAAGTGGCACGACTGGCCATGCAAGTACCTTACTTACATGTAACAGGACAGTCGCCAAAATAATAGTTGCTCCTGACAGGGCTTGCCTATGATTATGGCAATCATTTACATGTTCTCATCAGTCTCGCTGTCATCACTGTCCCCGCAACAGAGTGCTCACTCAGAGTGGGGTGGGTGTTGGGTAATGCTCACGCAGAGTGGGGTGGGTGTTGGGTAATGCTCACTCAGAGTGGAGTGGGTGTTGGGTGAGCACAAGAAGCCATTCTCTGATGCAGAAATAATAGAAGAATGTATGACTGAAGTGATGGATTTTTCCTCCTTTCTTGTGTCCTTTGTGTCTGTATTAAAAAAGAAAAGTGTTATTTACCCCCCTCCTGATATATTTGCTTTGGATTCTTTGCAGGGGTGTGTTTTGTTTTAAGTATTTATTTACAACCCCAATTCTGAAATAGTTGGGACAAAGTGTAAATTGTGAATAAAATCAAAACGCAATGACTTTCAAATCACACCAGCCAGTATTTTATTCACAATAGAACAGAGATAACATAGCAAATGTTGAAACTGAGAAATTTTACAATTTTATCCACAAAATGAGCTCATTTCAAATTTTATGGCTGCTACAGGTCTGAAAAAAGTTGGGACAGGGGCCTGTTTACCATGGTGTAGCATCCCCTCTTCTTTTTAACACAGCGTGGAGGCGTCTGGGCATTGAGGAGACAAGTTCCTTGAGTTTAGCCATTGGAATTTGATCCCACTCCTGTTTCATACAGGCTTCCAGCTGCTGGAGAGTTTTGGGTCTCCTTTGACGGACTTTTCGTTTAATTATGCGCCAAATGTTCTCAATCGGTGAAAGATCAGGACTGCAGGCAGGCCAGTTCAGCACACAGACTCTTCTACTATGAAGCCGTGCTGTTGTAATAGCTGCAGTATGTGGTTTTGCACTGTCCTGCTGAAATACACAAGGCCTTCCCTGGAATAGATGTTGTCTGGAGGGGAGCATATGTTGCTCTAAAACCTTTATATACCTTTCAGCATTCATGGTGCTTTTTAAAACATGCAAGTGTCCCACACCATATGCACTAATGCATCCCCATACCATCAGAGATGCTGGCTTTTGAACTGAATGCTGATAACAGGATGGGTGGTCTTTCTCCTCTTTAGCCTGGAGGACACGACGCCCATGATTTCCAACAAGAATGTCAAATTTGGACTTGTCTGACCACAGGACACTTTGCTACAGTCATTTTAAATTAACCTTGACCCACAGAACACGGCAGCGCTTCTGGATCATGCTCAACAATGGCTTCGTTTTTGCATGGTAGAGTTTTAGGTGGCATCTGTGGATGGCATGGCAGACTGTGTTTACAGACAGTTGCTTCTTGAAGTATTTCTGGGCCCATTTAGTAAAGTCAATGCCGGTGAATCATGCCGGTGAGTGATGCAGTGGCGTCTGAGGGCCCGAAGATCACGGGCATCCAGTAAAGGTCTTCGGCCTTGTCCCTTACGCACAGAGATTTTTCCAGTTTCACTGAATCTTTTGATGATGTTATGCACTGTCAATGATAAGACCTTCAAAGCCTTTGCAATTTGACGTTGAGGAACATTGTTTTTAAAGTATTCCACAATTTTTTTACGCAAGTCTTCACAGGTTGGAGAGCCTCTGGCCATCTTTACTTCTGAGAGACTCAGCCTCTCTAAGACATCCCTTTCATAGCCAATCATGTTACACACCTGATACCAGTTAACTTAATTACTTGCTAAATGTTCTTTCAGCTGATTCTCTTATATATTAATTGCTTTTTCAGCCCTTTTTTGCCTGTGTCCCAACTTTTTTGAGACCTGTTGCAGCCAGAAAATTTGAAATAAGCTCATTCTGTGGATAAAAATGTAAAATGTCTCAGTTTCAACATTTGATATGTTATCTATGTTCTATTGTAAATAACATATTGGCTCATGTGATCTGAAAGTCATTGCATTTTGATTTTATTCACAATTTACACATCGTCTCAACTGTTTCGGAATTGGGGTTGTATATCACAGTCAACTGCCTTAGCTATCACAGACAGATTTGATTTTATAATACTATTACTATCCAATAAGGCTTTTCTTGCCAAAAAATTAACTTTGACATTGTCAGATTTTAACAAAAAAAATTACCATTTTCATAAATCTACAATATATTTGCTCAAGAGCACTAAGTCTGTGAACAAGGCCTGGTAACAGAATACAATGTGTGGTACATGGCACATCTAAAATTCTTCTAACACATCTATTCCACATTGTCTGAAACTGAACAATATTTTTGTCACATAGGTTCCACGCCTGGGCACCATAAAAATGACAACATTTTGTATTGAAGATACTAACAATTATGTCTTTACTACATTTACCCAATGTTGCTTCTGTATGATTAACTCTGTATTTAAGATCACTCTTTTTCATTCTAATTTCTGTCTTTTCAGACATATCACCATCAAGGTAATTACCTAAATGCTTAACACATTTTACCCAAGACAGATTTTTACCATCTAATTGCACATCGTAAGTCTCTTGCTGCTCTCTAGAGAAATGCATACACACAGTTTTATCTGGATTGTATTTTACATTGTATTCTCTGCTGAAGTTTTCACAAACATTCAACATATTTCTCAGGCTTGATACTGTGGGTGCTAGTAATGTAAGGTCATCAGCATACCCAATCGCTCCATAGAACTGGCACCCAACCCAACAGCCGGCGCCATTCTTCTCTAGCCTAGATAGTAACTCATCTATGTATATACTGAATAGCACTGGGGATATGACCCCACCTTGCCTAATACCATTTGTAAAACCAAAATTATCAGATACATGACCTCTCTTATTTGCCAGAAAGATTTTAAAAGGGGGGCGCCAATATGTTTTAGTGGTGTTTTATCAGTGAGAGAGGGGGTTTGGAATTTAACATTAATATTTAATATTGCGAATGCATATGCTGTGCCTGTCCTAGCAACCCAGTGTGTCATCAGTGACATGAAAGCCGCCGTCAACGACAGGCAACTGACACCAATAGCAGCAATTGAAACTAAACCCTAAATTTCCTTAACTGGACGTACGCTTGACGTGTTTTCATATCCTAATGTTTCTCTGGGTACCCAAACATCAATCGAAATTTGGAGTAGGTTGAATACAGAATTCTTAATCTCGCTATCCAGACGCAAAATGTACGCTGCACACCCTAGAATGTTCCCGAACGAAAAATATTCCTGTTTATAGTCCGTATCCACGCTGTAAACTGCCTTTTACCATGGGGAAAGCGAAAGAACTTATAATTCCCCACATTTTAAATAGGATTTCTGCATCTTCAGCCCCACATAGTCTGCAAAGAGCATGCGCACTCCAAATCTCGCTTTTTCACATCCTTAAACCGAAAGGGTCTATTTGAATTGCGCCATTTTGTCATTTTGAAACCGGATGTGATTCCTATTGGACGAGAGCCTGAATTGAATATCCAGGGAGGAGCGAGGAGTGGATCTACATGTGGATCTGACCATATCAGACAAGGACCAGAGGATAGCCACGCCCCTAAAGCATATTCTGGCTTTATCCTTTATTCTAGTCTATTTGGGACCATAATTTACAAAAATGAACATCATGATATATCGAAGGAGACTTGAAATTTGCGATAGATACAATAAAGTAATGTGGAAAATCATTATTTAAATAATAAATCAGGTGGGAAAGTAGGGCCATTTTCTCATAGACTTCTATTGGATTGAACTTCTTTCTGTAACTACTGACGTTGCCATCTGCTGGCCATTAAATAGAATACAAATTTTGGAGATTTCTGCATTGGCCTCAGTTTTCAGACTCGAGTGCTGCGTCCATCTTTTTATACCGTCTATGGACGCAGCCCTGGATATGGATGAACTCTGCGAGCTTTTATTCTGAAAAAGCCTGCCGGAAGTCATTACAGTGAACTCTTCCTAGAGAGGAACTGTAGTGCAGTATGGTTAAGTGTGGCATTCGAAAACGCGTTGTGAGTTACGAGAGCTTTCACTTTTAATATTGACATACTCATATTTCTGGCGAACTAGCTTTCTGCAGTTAGTGTTGAAATCTGAAACGATAAGATCTACATTAACTACTATGGACCTCAGCGAGCAGGTCAGTTAATGTTGGCTAATGTGTTGATTCTGTTATACACCGGCTGGCTTAGTAGCTATAGTAATATGATAGCACGCTTAGTAGTATTTCTTATATAATGTTGTTTGGTTATGTCAGTTGCCTTGAAACAATGTAGATTGCTTTCATGTATTCTAGTATGTGTGTGGTGTGCATTTATTAAATTTGAGTCCTCATCAAGTGAATGGCAGCTAGTCTGTACTCTCACATTGACCTGTGAGGTAACGTTAGTTTCGTAGCTATAGGCGCAGTACCAACATACATTTTCTAGAACTATCTCAAGTAAATTATCTGGCTAACGTTAGCTAGCAGACACGAAATGTACGCTGCACACCCTAAACATTCCCGAACGAAAAATATTCCTGTTCATAGTCCGAATCCACGCTGTAAACTGCCTTTTACCATGGGGAAAGCGAAAGAACTTATAATTCCCCACCTTTAAATAGGATTTCTGCATCTTCTGCCCCACATAGTCTGCAAAGAGCATGCGCACTCCAAATCTCGCTTTTTCACGTCCTTAAACCGAAAGGGTCTATTTGAATTGCGCCATTTTGTCATTTTGAAACTGGATGTGATTCCTATTGGACGAGAGCGTGAATTGAATATCCAGGGAGGAGCAAGGAGTGGAACTACAAGTGTATCTGACCGTAACAGACAAGGACCAGAGGATAGCCATACCCCTAAAGCATATTCTGGCTTTATCCTTTATTCTAGTCTATTTGGGACCATAATTTACAGAAATGAACATCATGATATATCGGAGGAGACTTGAAATTTGCGATAGATACAATAAAGTAATGTGGAAAATCATTATTTAAATAATAAATCAGGTGGGAAAGTAGGGCCATTTTCTCATAGACTTCTATTGGATTGAACTTCTTTCTGCAACTACCGACGTTGCCATCTGCTGGCCATTAAATAGAATGCAAATTTTGGAGATTTCCGCATTGGCCTCAGTTTTCAGACCCGAGTGCTGCGTCCATCTTTTTATTCCGTTTATGGACGCAGCCCTGGATATGAATGAACTCTGCGATCTTTTATTCTGAAAAAGCCTGCCGGAAGTCATTACAGCGAACTCTTCCTAGAGAGGAACTGTAATGCAGTACAGTTAAGTGTGGCATTCGAGAACGTGTTGTGACTTACGAGAGCTTTCACTTTTAATATTGACATTCTCATATTTCTGGCGAACTAGCTTGCTGCAGTTGGTGTTGAAATCTGAAACGATAAGATCTACAATAACTACTATGGACCTCAGCGAGCAGGTCAGTTAATTTTGGGTAATGTGTTGATTCTGTTGTACACCGGCTGGCTTAGTAGCTATAGTAATATGATAGCACGCTTAGTAGTATTTCTTATATAATGTTGTTTGGTTATGTCAGTAGCCTTGAAACAATGTAGATTGCTTTCATGTATTCTAGTATGTGTGTGATGTGCATTTATTGAATTTGAGTCCTCATCAAGTGAATGGCAGCTAGTCTGTACGCTCACATTGACCTGTGAGGTAACGTTAGTTTCGTAGCTATAGGCGCAGTACCAACATACATTTTCTAGAACTATCTCAAGTAAACTACCTGGCTAACGTTAGCTAGCTTGGTCAAGTTATGTATGAGATTGCTGAAGTTAGGGGGAACGGCTGGGTATTTTTGAGCACATGAAGTCATTTATATTTCTAGAATAACATTAGTGGACTGTACTCACAAGCTGTCGAAACTAGCTAGCCGGTTACGGTACATGCGCTGTATTTTTATCTGCCATTTTCGCGATGATTGTTTCCGTTGCACATGCTGATGTCAGCTTTGACACGTTGTATTTTTATTTTCCTTTTTTTATCCTAGATTAATGCATTGGAGAGCGACCTGCAGGAAATTAATCTCCTACTCGAGAAATCGGAAAGAAAACGTGTTCAGGATGTTCTGGGCCAAGAGAAGAAGAAAGTTGAGAGGGAGATCGCGCTAAAACAGCAGCAGAAAGAACATCTGGCCAATCAGGCGGCAGGGGATCGTGCGCCGACGTCAGCGGCCAAGGGTTACACCGTCAAAATAAACAACTATGGTAGATACTCCTTTTCATGTTTTTGCCGCCTATATCGCTGGTACTGAACTGTGCGTGCCGAATAGTATTATGCAGAGATGCTGCAAAATGCATTTGGTAATGAGGCCAACTATTGGGGGGTATATGTTAATATGTCGACAAAATGAAGCTTCATCTGTGTGAATTACGCATTTGTATGCATTTTTTTTCCTGAAATCTAGGCACTCTGGTATCTTATGTAATGCAATAAAGCCATTTGTTCTATTTTGTGTAGTTTGTGTGTTATAGTTTTTTTCTAACTTGCTGTCTAGGATGGGACCAATCAGAAAAATTTGTCAAAATCTACATCACCCTGAAAGGAGTCCATAAAATTCAAGCTGAAAATGTGGAGACTAGCTTTACAGAGAGGTAATTCTATCTGAAATGCAGGCAAGTTTCACTCTCCCTTTTTTTTTTTTTAAATTTGTCATTGTGAATGTACACACACACTCGTATTTTTCTTTAATCAAGATGGTCTGTAGAATGATGACTCTCGCAGGAGGTAAAGTCTGTTAAAATGGACCAGTTCCCATCTCGTGGGTTCATTCTTCGGCAATCCGCCTTAAAAGAGAAAAAGGCGAAAAGTCCTGTTTCGTCTCCAGTTCTGGACTAAATTACAACGAACGCTGTGCTCTTTCTCTTTATTAAGATCCAGCTCAATTCTCACCTGAACAGAATTTAATGTCACTTGCAGGTCTTTTACGGTGTTTGTGAAGGATTTGGACGGAAAGAACCACCAAATGATCGTTAAGAACCTGCTGTGTCCAATCGACGCCCAGGAGAGCTATCGAAAGGTAAGGGGGCTGAGATAGTACCGTTAATGACATTAGAAAATGTGTCTCATCATTGTTAGCACTTGGCCCGTTGAATTTCCTGGAATTGTCTCTCATTGGTCTCACAGGTAAAGACGGACATGGTATTGGTTATGTGCAAGAAAAAGACTCAAAAGAATTGGGACTGCTTAACGCAGGTAGAGAAGCAGACGAAAGAAAAAGAGTAAGTTATACAGTACTCTTTTATTCTTGTTTCAAACTGTGTTCACTTCATGATACGTGTGCATACCGTTACCTTCAGATATTTGGATGGCATTTGATTTGTTACATGTCAGCTGCCAGAATCTTGCCCTGTTTTCAAGGCTAATTTCTGATCTTGAGATGTTGTTCACATGGTCACTGGGGTTGGCATTTGAGTAGTTCGCACTGCCCCCTGCTGTACATTGAAGTCAATGATAAATTTGATATAAAAATAGTGAATGATTATTTTCCATCAGAACATCGGAGCAATTTGTACTGTTTAGCCTGTCCAGTGATATGTTCAGCTAGATTACTGTTTGGGCAATAAATAAATATTCTGTGTATCAGTTAGAAGCAGGTTACGCCAGTGGGCTTGGTGAACGATTCGACAGGGCAGCTATCCACAAGTTTCACCAGAAGCCCATGGGCGCTGCCATGACAGAATACCTACTTATGTTGTCGGTTTTGTGCTTCCGGTAGCATTGATGGCAATGACCGCAACAAACAGAGCCAGCAAGCCCAAGCAACAAAAACATCAGAAATAATGACATCAATAGGATGTTCATCATTTATCCACTCCCCGCTGAACATAAGCTTATATATCTTTGATAATAAAAGCACAATAACGTCTTTGTAAATATATTTAATTGTTCCGGTGTTTGGATAACTGAAGGGAGCTTTGGTTAAATGAATAACGCTGCCTTCCACAGAATAGCTGCTGCATGACTACACGATTTCCCTAATCCGGCAATACACGAGCAGTCGACTTGAGCAGTACTTTTGGCTACCTATTTTGTTACTATGGAGGTAATTATATGCCTCCGTGCTTTTATAATTTCCCAATTCTTCGCCATCAACGCCGAAAACACTAACTGGAGGCACTCGAGTGCGAACCTTCGCCATGCCAGCACAGTCGCAATCTTGCTGAGTGAACATGGCACTTGAGAAATTTAAGGTTTATCTATGGGGTACGGTTACTGTCAAAAGTTTCGTGCGTGTACACATAAAAATCATGCACGTATTAAAAATGTGTGCGTGTTAGTCCATAGTTGTGCATAAATAAAAATTTAGTAAACTCTTGTTTAAGTCAAATCACGCATAGATTATGCAGTGTATAAATTCTCTGTGAGAATACAACTCATAAAGTTACAACTTCACTAAATTACAAGTACGGATTGCAGTTTACGGACGTCCCTCTCTTCAGAATGAATACGAAATCTGAATAGCGTGAACTAACTGTCAAAACTACGTCACGAGGTCACGGGCATTATGTATCGAGTGGAAGATAACATCGATTCTACAAACTGCGCGTGTGTCAGAAATTCGACCGTGGGTTCAATTCAATGAGTGTATATAGAACCGGAGAGGCTGTCGGAGCGAAAAAGTTGAAGAAACCAATATGGCGTCCCAGTGCACCGCACCTCTCAATTTCCCATTGACTATAATGGAAAAATTCCTGTCATTTTTTTGTTATTTAAAGAGCATACAATCGAATTTCCTTCTTAAGTAGTACTGGAATACATATTAAAAAATGAATCGAGGCGCAATTTTGGTTGACCCTTTTCGAGAACGAAGTTATAAGGAGTTGTTTTTAATCAACGATTAAGGCACTGATTGGTCAGTATATGCCTCACATCTGACTCTGAATGGTCAAACGCGTGGTACTGGTGAATAGCCCACAGGGAACATGGCCGTAAAGCGGTTTTGTGCCAATGAGCATGGTATTAATCATATCTAAGGATGCTTGCGCTGTCCTAGCTAGCCTAATGGGTACGTAACCAACCGTTAACAGGGAAAGCCTGTTTTCCCAATCGGTTGGAATGAGGATCACAACACGAACGCGTTACTGTGGTCATGTCACACTTCAAATTGGTGGTGAATTTAACTTTACCGTTAGCGAGATATTTATTCCCTTGTAATGTAGTGCACCAAACTGAATTCAAACCATCAGTCTAGCTCTCTGGAGCTTGCCCGTACCCCTGCTGAAAAGCTGGCTAGCATTCCATCCCGCTAGTTTCTCACTCGGTTCGTTTAATTCTCACAGACTGTTGTCACTGTCGGGTTTACATTTTTTCTGGACGTTTGGTTTGCAGTATAATGTGTCGTTCTCTCATATCAGTGAGGTGCATTGCTATCAACCAGCACTATGGTCTTGGAGTTCAGCAAATGCGAACGCTGCCTTGTATTTTCCGTTTGGTAGCTGGGCTTTTTCCACAGCTAACATTAACCCGTTAATGACCACTGTCCCATTTCTGGGACATGGCACATTTTAACCTCTGTAACCCAAGTGAATGCGTTACTGTGACTAAGCTGCTGTAGCTTAATCAAGGGAAGTAACTCGCATCTAGGAAAAGTGCTTATGAGAGTAGTCTCCCTTTACAGCAGTGGTGGGGCCCCCATTTGCATGAATTTCTAGAATCTGTAACAGCACTATGTGACGCTCCAAGAGGTGTGTGCGTCATTTTTTTCTGAGGCACATTTTTATATCACACTAAAGACAAGAATTGGAGATCATAGCATTGTCTAAATATGTTTTCTCAGAATGATGATTTTTATGCTTTCAACAATCTGTGTACATTCGTAAAGGAACATACATACTTGGGGTCCTCGATGACAAAATAAATATTTTTCCCCAGAATATAAGTGTTGAATGTTCATTGTACGCCATATCCGATAGTAAAAGGTAACTTTTACTTTGAAAAGCAATTTGGGCATTAATGGGTTAATGCGTGAAAGCACTATTGCTACCTTGCATTGCTGGAACCATTTACAGTCTGTAAGTAAAAACTATGTAAGTTGCTGACATAATGTCAGTGACATGGTTAACAGCGAGGCCTTGGAGAAACGTGCCCTAAGCTAGCTAGCTAGTTAAAGGTCACTGTGCAGTCCTGATTCCCAGTTTAAAGCTGTAGCTAACGTGCTGCTAGCTTGTTAGACCTCCTTCGTGCCTTAGAATTCACAATGTTTGCTGGTGGATTTCGATCTCTGCCCCTTGCCCCGTTTCCTTTCCTATGAGAATTTTCGTTTCAAATACTATAGGGGTTGGTTCTTTCAAGTTTGGAGGAATTATCACGTATGCCGCATGATTTCACATGCTGTTCATGATACAGGAGTATTAGTTATTCACATCTCAGGTTGCAGTCATTGTTAAGTTCGAGGTGAAAGATACTTCCGCCTTTTTATTTGCGCATCCAACCCAAATCTTACGCCCAGACGGTGTATCTGAAAACGGGCTTATGCCGATTTATTAAAATTAACATTCATATTAAATATTAAAATGGACAAATTGTTGCACTAAGGAATTTTCGCACACATTATGCTGATAATAAAGGCTTCAGCTCATCGGTGTAGACAACACTATGGCCCCGTTTCCAGCCAGGTTGGACCACCTTATCAAAATCAGTCCAATACAGTTAAGAGAATTTTGCTCATTTTCTCGACCGCGCATTCATTATCTCACTCTTCCTGCCACCTTTAACGAAAGGCAATAATAGATTTAAAACGTTGGGGACGGTGATAATGTTCGCGAAGCACAATGGCTGCACTGCGTTCACGCATTTGGCCAGCTCATGTTAGCTAACTGGGGCTCCATTGGTGCTTCAAGTAGAAATCAGATATCGTACAGGCTATAGCTCAACGCCGGCGACCATAAACGCTAGCTGGCTGGCTAAGTTACTCAGCCACGCTGCTCAGCATCTAACCTGATGCTCATTTACATTTTTGAGCGATCTATTTGAATTATTGATCAATGTTCTTATAACGTTAGCTAAGTGGCATGTGTGTCTTTCAAGCATTATTGGAGCAAGCAGTGTGATGCATTGGCATTTTCATCGCGAACGATCAATGGCGAGTCGCAGGCAATGTTGGCAGCAGATCGGGCTCATTCTGAAATGGGTATGCTGCGGAGAGACGGGTTTTAGCTGTCCTAGGTAGCAAGCTAATTTGGTGGGAGTGTTTGTAATCATGCTAGCTAGCTAAAAGCCAACGCGTGGATTTAATCAATTTTGATATTATAACCGTTTCAAAGGTTTACTGGCACGATCAGCACGCGATGGCAAGCATAGCTGAGTTGATTGATCAGCAGCATGCCACATGATATTTCAAACAATTAACTTTAATGGAATCATTATTTCTCCGCACAATACCCACAACAGATCACATAAACCAATACCAGCTAGCTAGAGAACAGAACAGACACGTTCTATATACACTCACTGATATACACTCATTGAATTGAACCCACGGTCGAATTTCTGACACATGCGCAGTTTGTAGAATCGATGATATCTTCCACTCGATACATAATGCCCGTGACCTCGTGACGTAGTTTTGACAGTTATTTCACTCTATTCAGATTCGACGTCCGTAAACTGCAATCCGTACTTGTAATTTAGTGAAGTTGTAACTTTATGAGTTGTATTCTCTCAGAGAATTTATGCACTGCATAATCTATGCGTGATTTGACTTAAACAAGAGTTTACAAATTTTTTATTTATGCACAACTATGGACTAACACGCACACATTTTTAATACGTGCACGATTTTTATGTGTACACGCACGAAACTTTTGACAGTAACCTTACCCCATATTTATCAAATAACTGAAGTTCTTTTCTCATAGCCCAGGTCATGAAATATTTTTGACATGATCCTATATTTCACTTTTGCGAAAATCGCATGGCTGAGAGAATGGGGGGAATTGCTTAGCGTTACGCCTCGCTATTTCTACCAAGCCAAACTGAATACCGAGTGTAACGTTGGCTCGGTATGGTTCAGCAGTGCAGGAGGCTATTTAAGCACAGAGCTCTCAAGTTTTGAATACAGGCAAGAGTGAGATTTTCTTGGGGGGGGTGCATGATACTCCCATTTTCAAAGGTGCATAGTAACGATGTACATGTACTTCGTTACAGTATTTAAGTAGTATACTTTCACTTCGTTACTTTGACACTGGCAACTTAGTTACTCGTTTCAAATTAAAATATTAATTTAATTCATCATTTACGGATTATCTGGATTTGGCGTGTTCGAGAAGAACAAAGGTGTATCTTTGTGCAGATATGTCCGCCAGTGGACGTGGAGCTGCAAATTTATGCACGCAGTTACAATATTCTATCACTAGATGGCACACCAGGATCAGTTATTGAATATTCCCAACTGCCAGTAAACTGAAATAAGAAGTGACTCTTCATTCCCCCCAATATCTGTGCTTTTTTAATTTCATTGGGACTCCCCAGTATAATAAAGGCTAAATTAAATAATTCTTTTGTGTATTTGTATCCTTTTGTCAGTCACAAACAAGAGATGTTGAGGTACCACCTCTGACACCGGATCGGAGCAGGGTTTGTTTTCAGCCAAAATACACTACATGGAGGGCAGAGAGCCCCCACTCTCCCTGTAACAAGTTACAAGTCAATTCATCTAACCATAACCGTCCAAAGCTGTTAAAGTGAGGTAAAAAATGATCCATAAAGCAAATATCCTACATAGTTCCTCGACTTCAATAAGCAGTTATTGAAAAAAAAAGAGTGATGAAGTGATTACCTGATTTCGGGCTTCCACTTCCAGCTCTTCTCTGTCGTGTGCACACAATATGATTCGCGCGCGTGTGGAAGACGTGATTACGGCGCTGCTATTTCACCTGGCAGTTTTAATGTGAGCAAACGTGATCCTGGGGTGCGTTTCCCGAAATCACAGATGCTAACGTACATAGTTGGCCCCATTGACTGTGAATGGACGAACTATGTTAAGTTGCTAACTTGGGAAACGCACCCCTGGTCCACCATCCTCTTTCCCCCATTCCTCTGCACTGTTTTTGGCACTCCTTATGGGGTCCCGCCTGAACTACAGGATATCGGATGTTTTTCGTTAATGGATACTGAACAAGTTTAATATTTGCGACCAGAGATTGGGGCGGCGATGATGGGAGTGGTATACAATTTTAACACACCCTACACCGCGAGAATCTGGCAATGTTATCTTTGGAACACTCAAAAAAACAAATCAGGCCTTTTCTAATGGTTATTGAAAGCAGGGTATCGGACCCAAATTCAGCGTTGCTCTCTTGTTATGTGGTCCAGCCGTAAGTCTGAGTTTGTCGAATATTACGTGCTCTTTTCTGCACCAGCGGCTCTAAGTTAACCAGATTACATTTTTTCGAGGTACTACCCATCATGAGTCGCTGTATTATGTCATCTGCAGTGGATGGTTGATATTCAAGGAGTCAAATAATGATTATTACGCGGCGTAAATACTTAGTTGTTAGAAAATGAGTATTTATGATTTTATTCCAATTGCTTCTTCATCTCTATTTATGCAAATCTTGCTGAAATGCTCATGACACTGCAATTCTTGACCAGAAACGGCCTACAATAACTAAACTGCTTCAAAAGTGTTGCGCCAGGGAAAGAACCCATGGCACTCTGGCTCCAGGTGGAAAAAAAATCAAGTGTTAAGCCGCTTTCACGGACCCGGAAGACGAGCAATTTTTAGCATACGACAGATTACATTCAAAGTCAATGCAAAGACGCGAATATACGCGTTTCAGCGTGTATTCTTGTCTTTGCATTGACTTTGAATGTAATCTGTCGTCTAAAAATCGCTTTCGAAGGTCCGTGTGAAAGCGGCTTTAGTGCCATACGTGATCCATTCCACTGTGTAACTTGTAAGTGCGCAAAATATACAGCAGAGGGCGATATAGAGCGCGCATCATGGACAGTTGTAAACCTCGATTGAACATGCCAGAACATGAAATGAATGAGCATCTTCACCATTTTATAAAACAAAAGAAAGCACCTTAACCATAAATTGAAGAAACTGCAAAAAAATCAATAATGTCATTTAAACCTGCATTGGTTTTGAATCCTGGACCTAAGCAGTGCCTCCTGTACTTATTGAACTTCGATAGCCGAATGTTAATACCGACATCGATCATTCCAGTTATAACTGCCCTGGCAATTGAAGTGCTTTCCTGAATTCCATCTTAGGCCTGGTGTCTGTACCTCTTAATATTCCTCAGACAGGAGCCATCTTTTCTTTCTGTCTTTAGTAGGAAATTGGCTGAATGCCTCCACCTGCTTGCGACGAACGAGTCCTATTGTTAGCTCCTGCTTTCTTTTACGAGTAGTTTTAGTGCAGTAATCTAGCTAAGTGATGTTTAAATCAAGCCACTCGCACAGCTTCATCTCAGCTGAATTATTTAGTTATCTTCTTTGAGGATACAATGACATGTTGTTATATGCTTAGACTATATTTGTTTGCGTATAGTATTAAGATGGCATACTCAATTTTCTTTTTGTACGAAACTATTCATAGAAGTTGTTGGGCTGTCTTAAAACTCATTAGCCTACCAAATATATAATGCAGTATTTCTAAATTAAGATATTTTGGGGACATTGGCCTTTAGTATCTGTGATATTAGGTTGGTGCATGAATATGACAAAATATAGGCGCTACCTTAGCTGTCTGTCTCACCTTGCAAAACAATGCCTGGATTTCAGGGTTCCACACTTTTTTTTTCTTCTCTTCCCAGGAGCAAGTATGCCCTTAAGCTGAGAAGTGTGCAGGCTCCCGAATGTGCCCCCTAATTATTTTGACAGTCCACATCTGCCAATTTTTGGGAGCTAAAAGCTTATAAAATGGACTCTTAAAATCTGCCCCAGGGTGACAAGCCACCTCTCTATAGGCACCTGCCCCATAAATTAGAGGGATTGATTTTTCCCCTCGACCCTGTAACTTGCAGGGCAGCAGAATTTATGGGCCAGAACACAACTTTGATTTATTTTACACAAGAAATGAAGTCAAACGCACTACAGATTTGGGCGCTGACTGCATCTCTGTATGTTAAAAGGAGATGTGGGTGGGGCTGTGTAGAAGCATGATTTCATCACAGAAAGGTGAAACTCGGTGGACAGAAACACGCCCTTTTAGGGAGAATTGAAGCTTTGTGAGACCCAAGCCTGTCGGATACCTCATTTGCAATTCAATTGGTGAGGGAGTAATGGAATGAGCTGATTTGATCATGCTGAGGGTGTGGGCCCATTGCTGCAGCTCTTTGGTTGATTATGTCTCAGCCAATGAGATTCTTGGGCTGAAGTGCCTGTGATGAGGTCAGAGAATGGCCTACTACACACTAAACACTCCACACCAGGAACACGAATGCCCCATCACATATTCTCTTCTTGCGCTCTTTGCTTAAACACCGTACAAATGTTTTCTCGCATTTTTTAGCCCTGTCTGAGTCTATATACTGGTGAACCACAAGGTGGCAGCTTAGGCTCGTGTGGTTGTGTGTGAGAACCTTGGTGCATGCCGGATTACTTCTTCATGTGTTGCTGTTTGTAGCGCGGAATTTGAGTCATGTCAACATTTTAGCACCTCCACTGGAAGGACGTGGAATCACACCCTACATTTGTGTCTTTTCAAAATTTGAGAGAATCATTATGCCCAAGGTTTTCAGCATTATCCAGAAAGGTCCGGTGTGAGTGTAAACTTTTATTCCAGCCACGCTGTTACACTCATGATTCTGTTAATCAGGGCCCTCAGCAAAGACTCCAGGGGGTTGATTTGTAGAGTCGGGTGCTCAGCTGCAACCAAATTGACCATTCTGGGATAGTTAGGAAGCCCTGAATTGTGCTGTCAAGTGTTGGTGGAAGGCCTCTTGCATTGCTCTTTGTATCGTTGCTTGCTTGAAACAAAGATTTAAATGAGGATTCTGCCACCTTACTCCCTGAGGACATGCAGTAGGTCTCTCAACTTCCAGCGCGGACAACAAACGAGTTTAATGTCGGAGCCACTGATGGTGCCATTCAGACCTGGTTCACACGTACGTGTGCATTTTTAAAATTGGGTTTTCTTTTCAGTTTTAAAAAAGATCTCCATCCTTTCTGAGGCAAAGGTGCAATTTAAACACTGTGAGGAGCATGCCAAGCTAACTGGAGGCGATGATGTAATTCAGTGTAAGACCATGTAGGCCAATCACAAGCCTTAAAAACTTGCCAAAGGTGCACACACCCTGTCACAAGCCGAAACTTTGTTTTTCCTGTCCACACTTAACAGTGAAAACTGACTTTCTAGACATCTTCACCCTGGAAGGCATTTTCCAAAAAGTATGTTTTCAGTGAACGAAAACACAGCTTGCGTGCGGAGAGAAGGCTGAAACGCATTGAAAATGTAACATTTTCAAAAATTTGTGTGGACAGGGTATCCGTTCAATGCGATGAAGTTGGCGTTATACTCTGCTAAGTATGGACTTGGGCTTTAAACAATGTAATTTTGCCATAGTGGTTCTTTTATAAATTAGGATTGTTATACCTGAAATGTCCTTTAGCCGGTTTCTAGACTGGGCCAACTGCACCCTGACAGTAGTGGTGACATGAAGGGGAAGATAAGAAGTTGATCTTTGACCTCTGAGCTCGTGGCCCGTAATGCAGTCAACCATGTGATGTTTGGACGGACAAACGGGGATGTCCAAACTTGCAAAAAATTTGTACGCACTCCCAACAGAGTCACATGTCTTTGTCCGTCTTGTCTGGAAAGGGTCGTTTCCTTGAAAAAGGTGATGTCGCCTCACTTCTCGCCATCTCCCCCCCACACAGGAAGCCCAGTTCCGACGAGAACGCGGACCCCAGCGACGGCCTGATGAACATGCTGAAGAAGATCTACACCGAGGGAGACGACGAGATGAAACGCACCATCAACAAGGCCTGGTCTGAGTCGCAGGAGAAGAAGGCCAAAGGCCTGGACATGGATTTCTGATCCCGTCCCAAAGCAGGCGGGACGCCCCACAGACCGCTGACGCCTGTTAGGAGCGGTCCCCTATCATGTCACCAGGTGCACAGCTGATTAGCCATGTTCTGGGTGTGCCCTCTACCCTTGTGATGTCACGAAAGTCAGATTTTGAAATGTCTCGTAAAGGAGAATTGGTTGTGCACCTGATGACATGATGGGGGACCTTTAAGCCTGTTAAGATTATTCATAGGATATATTGTAATTATATACCATTGATTTTTTTTTTTTTTTTTTTTTTACAGATATATAATTACCATGGGTGTCTTTTGAACATTTCTGCAGGGTTCCAGTTTTTTGTTTTGTTTTGTTTTTTTCCTCCTACAGTTGGCAGTGTTGACACGCTGAAGAATGCGGGCTTGAAATGTTATTTTCCGGCCAATGTTCTTCGTCAGGATTTCCTGTCAAAAAATCAAAAGTTGAATGAAGCTGTCCTAACATTGCCGCTTCTGAAAGGCAGCTCTCGAGAAATTGCCCCAGTACATTAACCAAGTTGTGGTCGTCAGCCATATAGCTACACATTCCCAAGATGTGATAGATGCAGTGTACAGTGATGCATTTGTGTGCATGCTAGCTTAGATTCAATATTTGAAGGGGAATTGGATGAATGAAGTTCATCCTCAGCTGTCGATGAATTTAATTGGACTTGCTGCTCTGATGTTTTGACGGACTTTTTATTGTATTTGCACTACGTGAACAATGAAATGTCTCAAATGTCTCAGTAAAGTTCATCATTTTCCTCTAATTCATCTCCAGCGTGGATTTGTGTTCCCTTACTTGTCTTCATTTTTCTCATTTTAGTACATGTCCTCTAGAGGGCGCCATATCACAAAATATTCCCAAAACGAACGGCACCAAATTCAGTTTTCAAAAGATGGTTTCAGAACAAATGCTGTGAATTTTTTGATAAGATGGTGTTATTTATCTTTCATACAGTAGGAAATGTTAGGTTGTAAAGTATGAAACATCTAAAAAGGCCTTGCCTAAAAAAAAAAAAAAAAAAAAAGCCACAAATGACCAAATATTGTCGACCAATGATTGCATACCTGTTGCACTGACACCTTGCTGAAATGTGCTAGACAGTTGTCCGTTCTTACGTTTCATGTTGAATTTTTGAATTTCTGGTGAATTCCAAGGGGGGGGAAATGCGTTTCATTTTTGTTTTTGCAGTGTTTAGATCATCAGGGAAATGCCTTTCTGGTGATATCTACCAGCTTCTGTCCTCTGTGTCCATCGCCAAATATGTCTCTTTTTTGCCGTTACCTGAATGAAAAGGAAGCCGCAGAATACTGAGCTTCCAATTTCATTAGGAAGTTGAGTAATGCGTTAGAATTAGTTGGTTGCACGGTATAGCCAGTATGACTTCAAATCAATTTGTTTCTGTGTTTTTGGTTTTCAGCTTGAATGATTGGGGTTTTCAGGTTTCAGTTTTGTCCTCAGGAGACACCGTAATTCCATTATCGGTTATTTTATTTTTAGATCTCGCGGGTCCTATTCATAGATATATTGGTCCAAGTATTCGCAACCTCCTGTCTTCCTTGAGAGACGTCTCTTGGCTCAGTATCAATTGTGATGCACCTTGTACAAGCTAGTAGACTTACTTGGTCGAGGCCAAAGGTCAACACTAAAGATGACTTATTTGTATTATTTTTTTTCTACACCCTGATTTTCCTGTTTTGAAATTAATGCACCCACAAATTCCCTCCATAGGTTTTGTGAAGTCTAGCCACTTGCACTTTGCAGGGGGAAGCCAGGGCCGGAACGAGGTCCTGTGAGGTCCCGGGGCGCATGTCTATTGGAGGCCCACCCTAACCCCTAACACACAAACATACTTCCTTATAGTGGGGGCTGGACTGGTTTAAATATGGTGGACGGGTCATTTGAGATGCTAGCACTTGCATGTATTTTCAATGCAAGCCCAAGCATGTTATCCAACTAGCGATTCACACTCTCTCCAGAGTTTAGTTGGTCCTACCGGGGTCCCACTCGTAATGGGAACACAACACGTGAAGGGCTGCGGGGAAGGGACGATCTAATTAAAGGCCCTGCCTCAGACTTTAGTTCCCCCACTGCCAGCAATGGAAACCCCCCAACTGGAGAGGCCTTTAGGGCCCTAACACTGTAAGTGCTGAAGTACCAGGGGCCCTTGGGGTCAGCTCAGGTTCTAAGCACCAGGGGTCCACAAGGCCTCACATTGTAAGCCCCTAGGGGCCCAGGGGTCTGACATTGCTGAGACTGTGCATTGGGGCCCCCTGTGGTTAGCTCATGCTATAAGTAGCCATAAGTCAGTTAATGTATTGTGTACTGAGGACCATGGCACTCAACTTCCCACAGAAGTCTTCGGCTTCACATCACACTCGGCCTGAGGCTCGGAGGCCCCTTGGGAGTCTGAGGCCCCGGGGCACTTGCCACGCTGGCCAGGTCTATAATCCAGCCTTTGAACAAGCCAACAGGCTTCTCACTGCTTTGCACATTTCCACTTAGGTAAAAGTAACTGTAAGTCCTAGCTGGTCTTGGCTTCCACATTGAAGATCAGGGGCCATTTTTCAGTTGCAAGACACTAATATTTTTCGGTGAATGTTGTCAAGTACCATACAGTTTTGCCATTTATTGTTATTTCATGGAAATATTCATTAAGGGCAGTGTGTTAAATCATCGGCGAACGTCCTTTAATTTACTTAAACGCTGCTTAATGCCCTCATGTGTTCTTAATGTGATTGACACGTGAAGACATGTCGTTCAATTTCATTGCACATTCCATATGAGAGCTTGTATATTGTTTCGATAATATTAAGTGCAGGGATTGGTCTGTTTTGCTTATTGTTTCATTCATATTTCAGATGCGCAGTTGAGGCTGTTCCAATCCAAATGCATTACTTCATTGAGAAGGCGCTTAGTCATAAGTGATTGGCCTTTCCAAACTAGTCAACGCCTACGTCTCCACCTACACACCCGACGTCACTGACGACTCAAATATATAGTGGAGGAATTCCCTGTCGCGGCATGTTTGCTGGACTATGCTACGGAAAGTTATCTGCGACTGAGAGTATCAAGTACGGAGACCTGTTACCTGGCATTGCGATCGTGGTGAATGAATGGATTCTGCGTGTTTCTCCAACTCGCAACGCCTTTCCTGCCTCATCATGAACCAGGAATTATTTAAGCCGAGCCCAGAAAGGGCACAAGTTGCCCCTCCAGTAAAACCGAACAGAACCAAAACGGAACAAATAAAACCTGAATTGGCTCAAGTGGTGACTGACTCGAAGACGGGAAGGTCTTACTGCAAAGGAAAGCTTTTGGGAAAGGTAACGACGAAAGGTTTACTATGCGGAAAACCCTTTCAATGGAATTGGCTACCAGTCTTTGTCATTTGATCGATGCACATGAGTTGATTAGATTAATTTGGTTGTGTAGCTCACTGGTCGGATTTTCATTCGGAAATTGAACACCTTTCAGAGGCGAGGTTGCGACTGTAGTTGAGACATGTCGGCTGGGTGCTGTCTCGGATTTATTGCATTCTGAATGTTGCTTCTTTTACATTTTCCAGTGCTATCCCATGTTATGCCATAACGAGAGGCTAAACTGGCTGGATGATTATCATGCAGCTTGTCGCTTTCAGTTTTCTTGACGTTTTTTGATACTGGAATCTCTAGAGGACGCATTTTATGGCGTCTCCTGCCAAGTACAGTGCTAGTAACGTTAATAACGTGGGCAAACTGCTTTACGTTTATTGACTGATCCATTAATCACTTCATGCAAATTGTTTGTTTAATTGATATGACCACAACCGCCAAACCTGTCATATGAAACAAATTTGGGCTAATTCTTGTCCAGAGAATGGGTTATTCGGCGAAATCTCGGTTACTCGGTTGGTCCTGCCTGAATTGCGAACCCGTGTTTTTAACTACTTTTGGATATTTTTCAGTTTATTTATCCATACAGTTTTGATTGCGAGAGATTTTCTAAATGCGCGTCATGCGAAATTCACGCTTTATATGGTTGACTACGGCATCGCCTTGAGAGCCTTGCCCAAGCTCTGCAATTACAATTAACGTCGACATCCAGTAGTTCTGTTCAGCCATTTGATATTTTTTTTCGGCATTTTCACGCATAGCGTAATGTCTACGGTTGTCAAACGTGTTGCAGACGCTGACTCGGTTACCGATTAATGTATAATATATGCACCTTAAAAGTGCAACATCATTGTCGTTCGATGTCTGGATCCTGTATATGAGGATAGGTAATAAGCAGATGGAAAATGGAATACGTCATGTTTGAGGCGGCAGGTCTTGCATCTTGGTCTTCTCATTCATTTTTTTCAGAGAAGGTATTACAAGCTCATGCCTCCTGACTATTTTTTTTCTTCTCCCGTCACTGTACTTCAGTCTCAGAATTTAATGCGGTTGTTGCGCAGGTTGAATGTGAAAATCGATCAGCAATGTTGCTGTTAATAGATCATCAATGGCTGTCTAATGGATTATTTCTTTTCTCCGTCAGGGTGGCTTTGCACGATGTTATGAAATGACAGACCTCGCTAACAACAAAATGTATGCTGTCAAGGTTATACCACAAAGCAGAGTGTCGAAACCACATCAGCGAGACAAGGTACAAATAAAATGTTAAGATCTTTAACATCTGTTAAATTGCTTATCTAATCAATGTCCTCTTTATTACAAAAGCTGACTCATTTTTAATTTTCAGATTAAACATTCCTTTCTCTTCCTTCGCTCCTAGATAACAAATGAAATTGAGCTGCACAAAACTCTGCATCACAAGCATGTGGTGAAATTCTCACACCATTTTGAAGACCAGGACAACATCTACATCTTCCTGGAGCTCTGCAGTAGGAAGGTGAGCTGCAGCTCTACTGCAGTTGCTGCTAGCTACATTTGTTGCCTGCTGGCAGCCAAGGGCTTGACACTGACAAAGCTTTTCCCTCTCTCTTTCTCTCCCCCTCTCTCTCTCTCTCCCTGCCACCCCACCCCCTGCCTACAGTCCCTGGCACACATCTGGAAAGCACGACACACGCTCACGGACCCCGAAGTTCGCTACTATCTGCGGCAGATCATCTCGGGCTTGAAGTACCTGCACAACAAAGGCATCCTCCACAGGGACCTCAAACTAGGTGTGTTGAATGTTGGATGAATAATGAGATATGGACTGTTCTCTAGCTTTGGGTGTCATCCAAGGAAGAAAATGTCTGCGTCCTAAAAGTCGGTCTGCTTGACGTCTCTCGCCCTCGAATTCTATCATGGAGGCATTTCTGCAAAGGATGTGTGAAGTTCACCGTGGCCATTTTTCTGTCTTTCAGGTAATTTCTTTGTCAACGAGAACATGGAACTGAAATTGGGAGACTTTGGGCTTGCTGCCAAGCTGGAGCCGGTGGAACAGAGAAAAAAGTGGGTATTTAATCTTCACGGCCTTCTCAGTTACTGCGGTCCATCTTGCGGCCACCCAAGCGCTCTAACGCTGTGGTCCCATTTGTCTTTCCTTCCAGAACTATCTGTGGCACTCCAAACTACCTGGCCCCTGAGGTGCTCAACAGACAGGGACATGGGCCTGAATCCGACGTGTGGTCTCTGGGCTGTGTCATGTAAGTTGACACCTTTGGAATTTTGGTTTCCTGGGGAAATTTTCCTGCATGGAAACTACAAGTGATTTGTTTGTGGAAACCCTGCTGTATATCCGGTCTCAGTGGAAATTGTAAAATGACAGACCACAACTGAAAGAGAGGCCAGGCGATTGTGAGAAAGGAGTTTTGAACCAGCCTGTTGGCCTCACTGGTAGAAGATACTGGTTACTGTTGTGTAGTATTGAGTGTGGGCATACAGCAGGCATTTCATTCGGGATTTTTTGCCGTTTTTTTTTTTTTTTTTTTTTCCTCAATTCAACGTGATTGAACTGTCTACTGAGAACTGCTTTCTCCAGATGGTAACCTAGGTAGATGACGTTCTTAAGTACCTCTTCTCATTGCTTCTCCAGGTTCACTCTAATGTGTGGAAACCCTCCCTTCGAGACCCTGGACCTGAAAGAGACCTACAAATGCATCAAGGAAGTCCGATATTCCCTGCCATCGACCCTATCCCCAGCCGCCCAGAAGTTGATCTCTGGTATCCTGCAGAGGAACCCTAACGATCGCCTAACCCTAGACCAGATCCTCAACCACGAGTTCTTCACAAAGGTTGGTGTCCTGCTGGGAACTCTTCCAAGTGGAGTCTCCTTTAGTGGACTGATCTTGTCCAGGGCTTTTGGCCTCTAAAACCAAGGATGCATTGCTCTCCCTGTACACGCCCTGATTTGCTTGACTCGATCACCCATATTCTTTGCCATCTTGAGGAGCATAGTATTTTACCCATTTGAGTTCGACTTTAATTTTTACGTTTTTAATATGGCCCTCCCTCCCTGTTTGCATCCAGGGCTTCACTCCTGACCGATTGCCCCCCAGCGGCTGCGTCATGGTGCCAGAACTCAACCCCCCCAGTCCTGCCAAGAAATTCTTCACCAAGATGGCGAAGAGCCTCTTCGGCAAGAAAAAATCCAAAGGTTAGCATCTTCTGCACAACCCAAGTGATATCATTGTCTGACAATCTGCGGTTTGGAGGAAGAGACTCGCTCACCCTTTGTGTCCCTCTCTGATCTCGCAGCCGAGAAGGTCCCATGCGAAGAGCGGGATGACATCTCTAAGCTCGTGACCGGCATCGTCAAGAGCTCCATCAGCCGGCAGATGAGCTACAAGACCGCTGAGGCCAACGAGGTGAGTCCCCTCTCTCCTGTTCTGCATCTTAACAGATTCGTCTGTCCAAGCGTGAGATGGCTTTGAGATGGCCGAGGTAGAGGGATGTGAAAAGGAACTTGTTGGAAATGAGACCTGCAAAATTTTGCAATGTCTGGAGATTTATTTCCGAAATGTATTCCTTCTACTCATCAGGCTACATCTCCCAGTGGTCAACTGGCCAGTACTAACCCACTGGACACTCCGGGTGAAGAAGAGTCCAGAAAATCCACATCTCGTTCTTTCAAAGGCACTGTAGCCAGTAGCACCGAAGGTCAGTCGGGTATTAGAGTGTGAGCCTCATACATGCAACGTTACTCTTTTGATTTTTCTTGCCAACAATATGAGCAGAGATTCCCTTTCCTCAACTGTGTCTTAAAGTAGAAATGTTGGCATTGATGGGAAATTAATGAAGCAAAGTTTTATATTTTCTATATGAAGGCTTAAATGGAGTAAAGCCACATAATTCGGTTTTAACCAATGCATTTTTCATCTTGCAAGGTGTAAATTTAAAGTGATCAGAATACAGCTCCTTTTGAACGGGTGTGTCAGTTACAAATGCCATTCATTTCTGGTGCAGGCTGGTCCTCTTAAATGCTAAGCATTGTTCATCACACCAGCATATTGAACATGTGCCTGAAGAGTGAATGTGGGTTGGCATTGCTCAGCATTAGCTTTGAGCTGCTCGTAATTACCTTTCATTTAAGTGCCGCGCCATGTGCATTCCTCTTGAACGTTTTGCATAGTTAAAGGGTGTGGCAAAGGGAAACCAAAGGAGCTTTTGTCCCCTCCCTCCAAAACAAGTTCTTGAATAGATTGTAGTTTTCTGACTTTTTTTTTTTTTTTTTTTTTTTTTACTCGACAAACTATCAAAGCCATAAGAGCAGACCATTTGCTTTAGATTCGCTGCTGGAATGTCTTTGTGGTTGAACCTTTTTAGGTGTGTGTGTGTGTGTGTGTGTGTGTGTCTGTGTCTGTGTGCTTACCTACGATCCTGTCTCACCAGCTTGTGATGAAGGCCTCACCCCTGCCGTTGTGGCGGAGTCGGCGATTAAGGTTCTCAGCTCCTGTATAACCTCCATGCCTGCAGGTAAAGCTCCATTCCATTCAGTTTCACATTATTTGCTCAGCGCTGTGTGGCGGCCCTTCTGTGAAAAGGCTCTTTACACTGCGGCAGAAGTGTAGCGCCCAGCCCAGCCCCCAAATGGCAAATGAAGTTTTTAAAAAAAAAAAAAAAAAAAAAAAAAGGGGAAAAAGTCCCTTGTAGAGATGAACTCTCTAATCGCGGTGAGAAAAATTCCCCTGGGGGGAGAGGTCTGCAGCAAAACCCATTTGTGGTGGGGGAGAGCCCATCCTCCCTTGGCTGGCTAATTACAGTGGTCTGATAAGAGGTCCGTGGTCCATGCAGTTATGTCTGAAGCTTAACAGTCTACACTTTCAAGGGCTCAAGGCCGGGGAGATGAGGGCTTACGGTGGGGAATGGCATTGTTTTTATTGTTTTGCTTTGTAGTTCGGCAAAATTTTCATTGTTAAAACGACTCTGGCGAACAGAGTATGTGTGGTTCCTACTGGGTGACTTTGGTTTATGAGGTAGAGCTGTCATCTGGTTTGCTGCCCAGATTTTGAGACAAAGTGTCTGTGTACTGCAGCCAGATGCCTAATGTTGAATCGTTCCCAACAAGCTTATTGGCTCATTATGCATGGTGCATAGGTGTGCATACCTGTGAATGAGGTGTATTCATACTATAGTAATTTGTGCATCTGTGGTCGCTGGAAAAACACTCGAGACGGGCATAATCATATGTGTGTATTTATAGTTCCAATTTGTTTTTTTTTCTGCCCATTCTAGCCACAAGAAACCCACCTTGTCTGCACAGGCCCAAACCCTTTGTCTGGGTTACGAAGTGGGTCGACTATTCTAACAAATATGGCTTCGGCTACCAGCTATCCAATCATAACATCGGCGTGCTGTTCAACGAAGGGACGCATCTCAGTTTGTGCGACCAGCGAAGGTGAGCAGCTACCTTTTTTTTCTTTTGCTTTCCCCGTCAATGTTGGCAGAGTGAACTTTCCTTACATAGCCTTCTTGAGATCTGGAAAAACCTAGTGTGTCACTTGTAGTGGAAATTTTGTTTGGCCCTCATTTATACTAAATGAGTGAGGTGAAAATCTGAAAACGCTAGCGATTTGGGTCACTTTATATGTTGAAACAAGCTTCTATTTTTATTTGTCCGAGAATGTTTGGATTTGAGAAATTTTTTCTTCTGCTGCTAGAAACTTGCTCTGAACTTACAAGGTTTTTCCAATTTTAAGAGTGCTGCGATCAGGAAAATTTCCTAGGTCCCTGAACTTCTAGAATTGCCTTTTGAATCGACACCTGCCTGCTTTAAGTAAGCCTTAGAAGTGACCTTATTTGTAATTAAGGCTCCAGTAGCACTGGGGAACAACAGTATCTATGCGGCGTACTACCGCTAGGGCATTTTTTTTTTTTTTTTTTTTTCCCCAACCACACACTGAACACGCGCACTGGCCATTTTCGCAGGACCGTGCACTACTACTTGACGAACAGCAAGCACTTCACCTTCCAAGCGACGGCGGTCCCCGAACAGCTGAGGGGTCAGATGCAGATCGTGGAGTATGTGGCAAACTACATGGAGCAGAATCTGATGGAGGTAAACCGGAGTCCTGACTGCAGCCTTTGTGCTTGATGTGGGGGTGGGGGGGGGGGGGATTGGGTGGGCAGAGGGATGAATGAGCATTGTTTAAGGGGGGGGGGGGGGTCAGGGTGAATTATGGTTGTTGCATGGGGTGGGTAGGCAATGCTGGTTATAAGCGCTAGCCGTATGCTCGCTGCCAGCCTCTACGTCAATAGTTTGAATTGTCTGTAGCGTTTGTCCTTAATTACTCTCTCTCCCCCGATTTTACTTGCATCTCTCCGTACCGTCCTGTTCAGCTAAGCAGGAAAAGCCTTGAAATGGATTAATGCATTAACCCGTAGAGCGATGAATACATTTTCAAGGAATTAAAAAATGTAATTATCCTGAGCCGTTGAAAACCTCCTTGCGGGAGCTCTTTTAAACAAGTTGCCATATGATAGGTTTTCAACAGCATCTGATTTTGGTGTCTTGCATCACTGGGCAACTATAGTTGCCTATAGCACTCTACGGGTTAAACATGATTTAGAAAGCATAAATAATAAAATGATATAGATTATAAAATGAAATTCCATCTCGTCTGTCTTCGACTGTAACAGTTGTGGCCTGCAGATGTCCTGGTTGTATGGGGTCTGGGCAAAAACACCATTGGGAATTGCGGTGTGTGGCTTATCCTGAGAGTGAGCGTCTCTCGGGATGTCATCGACTTTATAGCACATCCCACGTGTATTTATTTTTATTTATTTTGTTTAGGGTGGAGACTTGCATTCTGACCAGCCCCCCAGCACCTCCCCCCTGTTGCTGCAGTGGGTAAAGACGGACCACGCCCTCCTCATGCTCTTCAGCAACGGCACCCTACAGGTGAGCCTGCGTAACTGCGCCCTCCAAACGCTCGAGTCCTTGCTCAGCAAGGACGGATTTAAGTGCACGGTTATATCCTACGTGCGCTTCTTCAACCCCGAAGTGCTTCTTTAATTTAGCTGCTTGATTGGAGACCATGGGTCATTACATTTAATATAAGTACCTCTCCGTCCATTATTTATTTATTTTTTTTGCTGGATAGCAGGTGTGTTGACTTGGGCAATAAATTACAGGGAAGTTGGCCAGGAGTGAACAGCGGAATTACATTTGCATATTAAGAAGTGCCCATTTTTTATTTATTTTTTTAATTCATGGAATGTATTTCTGAAGTTTTGACCCTTGAGTGTATCGCTGTATATACTGCAGTCCTTCAGTGAAATGGTTTTGTGCTTACGGTGTGACCTGATTGATGTTCACTGCTGTGGATAACTGCTACCAGGAGAATTCTGCATCATTAGACTAGGGCTCTATGGCTGTTGCAAAAAATCTTTGCGATGAACTTGCTGCATGTCGGTTCAGATAAAAGCACCTGCTCAGTAACGTGTAATGTAATGATTTTTGTTTTATTTCGTCCTGCCTGCAGGTGAATTTCTACACCGACCACACCAAGGTCATCCTGTGCAAGAGCTTGGACTCGTCCTACCTCCTGACCTACATCACCAGGGAGCGCGTCTCCTGCACGTACGCACTGAGCGTGCTCAAAGAGCAGGGCTGCTCCGCCGAACTGCGACACCGCCTGCGCTACGTCCTGCAGTTGCTGCAGCATCACACCAGGGCCTAAGCCCTGCCCACTCCACCAAATCCATGCACTCAGGACTCTGACGGGCTCCGCCCACGAGCCTCCAACCGCTGCTTTGCTGCTTCCAATGAGGAGCGATTTTTGGTGCAGACTCCGCCCACCCAGGAAGGAGTTTTCGAACCTCTGGCTAGTGTCTGGCCTTTTTGGACTATGGTGCACATTTTTGTTTTTTTGCCCCCCCATAATTTTTCTGAAAGGACAACCCCACAATTCAACTGCGATATTACACTACTAGCTTGGTTCACCTCTCAAAAAACTTGACGCCTTGTCCCTTCTTACTGATGCACAGATTTCAAGGGAACTAACTTGGAAGCATCATGGCGGTGGGCAGCCAAATGACTCCATCTCACCGAAAATAAATTAAAAAAATTAAAAAAAAGAAGAAGAAATGAAAATCCTTCCATTCTGTGCTTAAGGGACTACTTTAAGCTTTAAAACCGTGTGCTTAAAATGAACGTTTTACGAGAATTCTGCTTCACTAAACGGTACGCTCCAGGCTGGGACGGCTTCGGTGGAGGATGGACACGTTACTTGCACTATGAGTGTTTTATTTCTTTGTGGAGATGGCGGTTTTTCTATCACAATTTGCAGTGTTTTATTTTTTACTGTAGATGTATAGAGCTCTAACTATAGATACCAAAAGGTCATCATTCCTTTTTAAACTGAAGAATGAGCCCAGGTGAAATGTTTTTGGAGCTGGCGAGAGTGAACGCGACCTGGAGTCTGGTCGAGCTTTACTTGGTGACGAAATGAGATCAGGAGGGTTGTTCGGGGGTGAAGGGGTGGGGGGGTAAAGTGCCTTTTGAAGGGAAGCCTTGGATGTGCAATAACGCCCCTTCTGAATCTTTAAAGCTAAATGGACGAAAGGAGACAGAAAAATGGAGTCTGGGTAGGGGCCAAATGTTTATGCATACCATTATTTTTATTATTTTTTTTTTTTTTTTTTTTTTCTTGGTTCGTTGAATAACTTGTTTTGGAAATGACAAAGTGATATCAGTTGAACGTGCCATTTTTGCCAAGGAAGGACCAGGCACAAGTATCTCTGTGTGTGTGTGTGTGTGTGTGTGTGTGTGTGTGTGTGTGTGTGTGTGTGTGTGTGTGTGTGTGTGTGTGTGTGTGTGTGTGTGTGTGTGTGTGTGTGTGTGTGTGTGTGTGTGTGTGTGTGTGTGTGTGTGTGTGTGTGTGTGTGTGTGTGTGTGTGTGTGTGTGTGTGTGTGTGTGTGTGTGTGTGTGTGTGTGTGTGTGTGTGTGTGTGTGTGTGTGTGTGCTGGCGTGTGTGTGCGTGTGTGTGTCTTTACTCCTTCGTCTGCAAAGAGATGCTTGCCTTCCAGTGCCCCAAAATCCCATGCCCTTTGTAAACTGTGACTTTGGCCTAAGTGTTATTAAAGCTAATAAGCATTGTTTTCAAATCTGTAAAAAGGCGACAGGCGCTGGCCTTGCGCCACATTTAAATATCCTTTAATTTATTTACATTTTGTGGCACATTTGTCCCGTCTTTAATATTTATTTTTATTTATACATTGTTTTATTTATTGTTTACACCTTGTGCGGTGTTGACACTTGGGGGGGAAAATGTTCAATATCACTTTTTTATGTGTTGGGGAAAATTGGAAAAATAAAGTCTATTGGGGGAAAAGAAATAAACCTTTCTTTGCCTTTTTTTTCAAAAGAAAACATGTCAGTCCATTTTCAAATGGACTGAAAAATTGGATCTTTTGATGGATTAACAGGTGGAGGAAACTTTACCATTTTGACATTTGGAAAGCATCATCGTAGCCCCTTTATTTGCAGTAACACAGCTGCTGTAACCATAGAAACTAATTTGATGCATCATATTTGCAAGTATAATCACACCATTTGTAACTGGATGGCATTTGTTTATTAGAAAGGTTGTACACAATGGTGGGTAACCTCAATTTTGCTCATATCAGAAAGGATATAATGGAAATCTGTCAAAAGATTCATACTCTTAAGCCCCAAGACCAGCATTGGTAATTTAAAACCTGCTTGGATGGGATGGTACAGAATTACCTTTAAAAATCTGATTTCTTCTTCTCAATATTAAGTGATTGGTTGCACCAAACGATGGAACAGGGCTTATGAACCCAGTTCACGGAGTTTGATCCTGTAGGTTTTTCCACTCTAATCTTCACTAAATGCCCCTCTTTTAACAGCTAAATGGCAGCATTGAGTTTTCAATTTGTCCAATCCGATGTGCCCTGTTGGAATTTGAATCGGAAACCTGCATAATGGTAGAGCCGGGTCAGGTCTTCTTGTGAAAAGGGGAAGCTGTTTTAGGATATTTAAGTATGGCTCAGCTATGTGCAGTGGTGATGTCAGCAATAACTGCGTGAATATAATGCTTCCTGGTTCCCTCGGTGCAGGAACACCGTATAGAAGCGCTCGCTGTTTTTTTTTTTTTTTTTTTTTTTTCTTGCCCCTCAGGCTGTTCAACCGAAAAATTCACAGCAAGATATGCCAATCAGTTTCCAGAAAAAATTACAGCTAAAACTTGTTTGATCAGAAATGAAGATGTCCTTCATACCTGTGACAGGAAGTGGTTTATTTTCTCAAAAATGTTCCCGTATTCAGGCAGTTATGTCTAAAGGTTATTACAGATAGAATGCTTCATGAAGGTTTAATTTCCATACATTTCTACACTTGTTCTTGTGCGTGCCGAAGATGACAACTCATGATTAAAAAAATAATGAGTAAACTCTTTCCAGCTCCGGAAAAACCATTTTTCCATAATCTAACAAGTATTTTGTCTCTCCCTGCGATTTTGGTGACTTGTTTGTAAAGTACATTCTTGTTTGATGTTGGAGGAAATGAAAAAGTGCAGGTAAATCATCGTTCCTCGTGGGTTTTGTTCTCATTGAAAGTAAATTCTAGCACAGCCTTTAACAACATATCAGGACCAGGAGACACATTTGCAAAAAAAAAAAAAATTATATAAACTTCATACAAAAATGGTGCATATGCACAAAAAGTAAGCATTTTATATGGTAAACAAGATGCTACATTCAAAAAAATTTCAAGAAAGCTAAGCTGCATGCAATTTTCAATAAATCGCAATGAAGTTGAGGTTATGCATAAGTGCAAAGTTGTAAATTTGAGTAGATTACATGCTCAAATATTGTGTACGCACATAAAAGCGGTATTTGGTAAAATGCCATATTTTATGAAATTGTGTGAAAGCTAAACTGCATGCAATTTTTACTTATTCAATCAGGATCAATTGGATGTAATTTCACATTTTGTAGTGTCAAGCTGGTTATTATAATTCTGGAATCTGCAAGGAATGTAGCATTCATATCTTTTCTATGCTTATGTACCACTTATAAGTGAAGCCTCTGGTCTACTTAGCACCTTGTGAAATAAGGCCTGTCCTTCAGCATGAATTCAAATTCGTTCTTGAATACTAAGTGCAGCTAAGGTACAATGTTCTCAAGAATTGTCTCATTAGACGGACAGGCGAGAAAGGGTGAAAAATCCTCTCATTACTCGCGATAGAGTCCGTAGACCATGGCAATGGCGAATAGGGAAGAGTTTTGAAAAACCGCTACAGCACTACTGTCATTCTCCGTGTCCCATAGGCACCTACTGGCCACCTGTACACCCTGGTTACCAGATTGGCCCAAGACGACCAGACAGACCAGCTTGTAGCGTGGAGGGGTCACGTCCCTCACTTTCCCCCGCATGAGATCGGACAGGTTTTGGCTCAGTTGGCCAGCAGAAGCTGCATTGTACTTGATGCCAGCGAGGTTACTCTCCAGGGTGTCCTGTAGGACCCACCGAACCTGGTCGGCATCAAAATGGCCGCCTTCATCTGGTCCGGTCTGGTAAGTGTTCTGCAGACAGATCTGTCTCGTGAGCTGCAGAAGGGGCAGGCCTGAAAAGCTGACCTGCCCACTCGGGGTCCAGGCAGCCAATGAGAGCCGCTTGCCCAGGGCGAGGGACTCCCTGCGGACGAATGGGGAGCTGGGACTACTGAAGACGGAGTTCTGGCCTGAGACGACACGGGGAGGCCAGATGCCGACATCGGGGCCTTTGAGGAGCAGTTGTGAGAGGGTCCTGGGATGGTGGATCTCCCCAGACTGGGAGCTTCGGCGTGTCGAGTTGGACCTCATCCGTCGCCTAAACAGAGCCCCTGCTGCGCTGATCTGGGCGTCATTAAGCTGGGCCAGTGCGTCTTGGGACAGGGGCAGCAGCTGTGTCTCCATGGCAACCTCTAAAGACCACCTTCAGGAAATTAACACACTCCTGTTTCTGGCTGGCATTCTGCAGCAGCATGTTAGCACATTGGACTTTTGCAGCTACAGCATAACACAGTCCTGTCTCTGCTTGGCATTCTACTATAGAATGTTAGCACGTTTGACTTTCACAGCTATTGCAAAACACAGTCCTGTCTTTGCCTCGCATTCTATAGCTGTACGTTAGCACGTTGGACCGTCACGAGCTACAGCGCAGTCCTGTCTTTGCACGGCATTCTACAGATAGCGCGTTAGCATGTTGGACGTTCACAGCTACAGCGGTCCTCCATTTTGTGTTCGAGTTACAGAACAGAGCGGGTTGACATTTAACTACGGAAAGTTCAGGTGAAGTGCCACAAAAATTGATCGGATCTCTTACTGCCTGGCACCCAGCCTCTTCTTACTTTTTCCACTGAAGTGATCTGGCTGGCAGAGGTGTTTGGGGGTGGTGGGGGCTGGCTTTGCTGTCAAAAATACAGACAGTGTGGTGTGTATCATTGAAAACCTCAAGACCATAGCTGTGCACTGTGTGCAACTGCTGTTGTGGTAGGAGCCATTCGCAGATGGTGTAGAGTAGAGGTCAGAGAATTCAACTAAGAGACTGTGAGGTCACATGCCGGGGAACACTCTGTCAGTAATAACACGGCACAAAGCACTTACCCCCAAATTGCCTCGGTAAATCTGCTGTATAATTGGGCGGCTAGCCTGTCATGAAAACGATGTCTGCAGAGCACAGATCCTGACACAACGAAATGGCCGCAGGTTTTATGTTTTCCTGCCAAAACCGTGTTCAACATCGACAGCGTATAATTAAAACTCGAGGCGCTAATCTTTCGAGATTTCCAATCAACTTGTTCCAAGAAAAATAGATTTACTAGCAGCTAGGGGTGGAATAAAAGCTTGCCTGATTAAAATTCAAAGTACCACCGCAGTAACAATGTTAACGGCAATTATGTTGATGAAAACAGTAATCAAAGAGGCTTGATGAATTGTAATGTCTCAGATGTGAACTCGCGGCGTACGATGATTGAGATAACTGTGACAGATTAAATCCATCCCCTAAGGTAACCGATGAGAGTAGCAGTTGATGTTTAAAAGGTGGGCGGGTATGCGACATCTGAGCACTTTTTTATAACTTATCCCCTGCAGAAAAGCTACTAACTGAGGTTAATGCAGGCTAGATGTTTCACACAGAGAAAAAGCCCATTTAAACTTGTCAATTTCCTTTATGTGAATGGGAAAGTGACATTGCTGATGATCTTAAGTCTGTCACAAGTATACAAAGCGGTTGTGCTCACAGAATGACATTGAATGGCCTTCAAACATGAATGGGAGTAATTCTTCTGAGAGAAAAAAAGCAGTTTTCTGAAGTGTGTGTGTGTGTGTGTGTGTGTGCATGGGTGTGTGTGTGTGTGTCTGCATGTTGCATATTTGCATGTGCATGTTGCATTTGTGTGTTGGTGGGTGTGTATGTGTGTGTGTGTCTGCATGTTGCTCTTGTGTGTGTGTGTGTGTGCATGTTGCTCTTAAGTGTGTGTTTGTGCATGGGTGTGTGTGTGTGTGTGTGTGCACGCGTGCATGTCTGCATGTTGCATATTTGTGTGTGTGCATGCTGCAATTGTGCGTGTATGAGTGTGTGCATGTGTTTGTGTGTGCATGCGGGTTGGCATATATGTGTGTGTGTGTGTGTGTGTGTGTGTGTGTGTGTGCATGGGTGTATGCATGTGTGTGCGCGTGCGTGTCTGCATGTTGCATTTGTGCATACGTGTTTGTGAGTGCACATGTTTGTCTCCATGTCATATATTTGTGTGTGTGTGTGTGTGTGTGTGTGTGTGTGTGTGTGTGTGCATGAGTGGGAAGGAACCTGTATCTAATGAGTGAAGGCATTCATAAGCATCTAGACTCAGTGGGTACTCATGATCAAATAGCAGTAAATTGACAGACAATGGCCAGGGTGCCAAATCACTCATTGAAAAGCTAAGTGGGTTTTCTGTGCGTAGCTCACATCAAGCACAATAGCCCTGCGAAAGCAGGTTTAAACATTTATCACCACTGACTGAAATAGAAGAAGCCTTCAGCAGGCACCTCACAATAATCCTCTCACCTTACCATAACAATCCACTGTCTTATGGACAAGTCTAGCTGCTCAGAGCTAAAACTGAGAAGAAGTAATGTCCTTCAAAAGTGCAAGGACAGGCCAGTTTTAGGACTTCGACAGTTTGGTTCACTACTGTTCAGTGGTGAAAATATTACACAGATCTCAAGCTAGAAACGTGGAAACCTTGGGTGAGTCAGTAAGTATCAAGTCATTTTCCGGGCTACAGTTGGTTTTACCATTACAAAACTGCAATTAAAGGAGCTGAGTCACGAGTACTGCACATGCTCACAACTTTGAACGAAATTCGCTTGACTGCAAGTCAAAATCTACTTTCATCCTTGCAAATCCGTCATCGTTTTGCATTCTATCTATATATTGTAGTTACTTGGGCATTATGCTTTTTATATTAAGGAGTTTTCTATGGAAATTCGAAGTGCTATTTTAGCGCTTTAGCTGAAGGATATGAATAAACTGGTTTGCCAATTGCCAATAATCATAGAAGAAAAAGAAGGCATTTTTCTTCTTCTATGATTATTGGTGATTGCAAACCAGCTTACATTTTTCGTTTCCTTCGGCTGAAGCACTAAAATAGCACTTTGAATCCTCGAATTTCCATCGAAAACTCCTTAAAATAAATAGCATACTGCTTGAGTAACTGAAATATATAAATACAATGCAAAACGATGACGAATAGGCTAACGATGGAATCAGATTATGACTTGTAGTCAAGCAGATTCACTTTGTTAGGATGTAAGTTCTGAGCATATGCAGTAATTGTGACACAGCTCCTTTAAATGAAACACATATTAATAAGCATATACACATATGCAATATTGGTAATATTACCTAGGAGAATCCAATAAGTTATACTTCTGTTGCCACTGCTACCACAACAACTACTACTACCAGCACGACTATTACTACCCTATTAATACAACATTAGTACTAATACTATTACCACGACTACTACTACTACTAATACTACAATTATATCTACTTCTACCACAACTACTACTATTACTACTACTAATAATAATAATACAACTTCCTATTACAATTCATAACTATTATTCCTACCTACTTGTGTCTACTTCTGCAACCGATAACGATAATAACCGTAATCATCCTGATTATCTTACCTTTATGATTGAACAGTAAATTGAAATGAGGAGCGCCTTATTTTGGGCACATTAAGTTATTCCTCACAGGCAGAGTGTCCCTCTCTCTGGGTGTACAGTGTGCTGCTGCAGCGGCGTGGGAGGGATTTTACGACCGCGCGCATCTCTGCAGTGGGTAAATTATTGGCTAAAGGGGTAAAGCAGGTCAGGTAGTACAGCAACAGCTTGAATCCGGCTCCGCGATGTGATCGCTCGCTCGAAAAAACGATGTGCGGCGCTGGGCACTCTGCCACCTCCGCCGCGGTCGTCATGGTGAAGCCTGCCCCCCGGGCGAAATGAGATGCAGAATACTGTCCGTTTCAGGCTGGAATCGCAGGGTTAGCATTTCTCTGGGAGTTCAGTACGAGCTCAAGTGGCCTCACCGAGCCATTACGACATTGATTCCTCAGAGGACGAGTAGACGACAGCGAACCGAATGAAACATTCTGCACAGGAAAGGAAGTGTCAGAATGAATATTTCATCAAAAACAAAGATCAAAGTGTATTGGGAATTCAGGATTCAATCATTTTGGATTGTTGTGTTTGTGTGTTTTATTTTTCTTCAATAAAATAGTTTTTTTTTTTTTCATTAAGCTTCCAAACTCTGTACTCCATTCTATTTTCTGGACTTCTGTCCATCTGTGGCACATATCTTGTGTGTACGATGTCTATACAGAGGGTAGATGAACTGATTAGGTTTTGGAGGTCATCAGGTCAGAAGTCAAGGTCATTAAAGGTCAGCTGCATGCAGGGACTGCAGATCAGCTTTTAAGGTGTATGAATGGCACATGGAGGCATGCAATCAACACTTTTCATTTTTAGCAAGGGAACATCATGGAATAAAATCTTAACATAACAGAAGAACTTCTACATTCATTCATCTATTCATTCATTCATAACATATTTTTGGCTGAATAGCAATCAGCAGTTTCGTCATGAAAAAAAAAAAAACTCAATCAGCAGTGTTTTAAGGTTCAGCAGTAAAAAATCTGTGATGTTTTAAGCTTGACAAAACTCATCCAAGCAAAGTAAACTGGTGAACAAAGCCAGTGATCAAACTGGTGGCTAATGTCCAATCGAGTTGGTCAGCCAGTGAAGAGCTGGTCGACCCGCTATCTTAAACCAGTCAGACCAGTTTTTGGGGGCCTCTTCTACAGTTTAGCAACAGGGGAAACTCCAGGTCTGTTGGACAAATGGAAACAACCTAACTCCATGAGGAAAGAAAAACTGTCATGTGATGGCCGACTGAATGCTCCCACAACACTGTCAGTGATGTAATCATGCCTTCTCGTGAATATTAGCTCGGTCCCTTTGTCTCTATCCCCAGCCTGAAGCAGGTGAAAGGCCTTTTTCCAACTGTGTGAATGCCTGGCACATTTTGCCATCCACAGCGAAGGGAAAATGCATCATCGGGCTTGTATGAGCTGTTAAATCCATTTGTCGCGGTGAGCAGTAAGAGCACATGTTGCTTTAGCTATGCTTTTTTATTCATCGTCGAATGAATGGCGCACATGAATGGCAGTATTCTTGAAGCCATAACGTAAGCTAATTCTGTAATCTGAGTTAGCGAGGGATAAAATGATACAAAGAATGAAAAATATAAATACTTTATACGGATGGCCTGGAGTGTGATGCAGAAACGCAGGCCCCAGACAGTACGCTTCTAAAATCGTTAATCTTATTTTCTTTCTGACAGAAACAATTTCATATGGACTGCAAAGGCTTGCAAGACAGTTTTCCTTCATGCAAATAAATGCCAGTGTGCAGAAAAATCCTGTCTTCTCTCTTCACCAGAGAAGAGGCCAAATTAGTATCACCCATTCAAGTGCTCTTTTCCCTGATTTCTCGATGGTGTATTTTCATTCTGCTTCTGTTATGTGTTACGTGACCAGTACTCTAATTGTGTTATGTGGCAGAACTAAACAAGAATGAATTCAAAAAAAAAAAAGAAATAAATAACAACACTGCATTCGGTTGTCAAATCCCCTCTGATTTTCTATTTTCTACAAAATTGAAACTCACCTTGTTGCAAGGCTTTGTTGACACTTACCTCAAAAATTGAATTTTCTTTTTATCTTTAAAGTTATGACCTTTTTTTTTTTTACTCATAGAACTTGAATGTACTTAAGAAATTCGTGCCTCACAAAGACTCAGTAAATGCATTTGAAGCAAAAACGGTACGAGAGTTCATCTTGCAGGTAATAAGGAGTGGTTTTGTGACACGGTACAATTATGGTCAGCACGATTGGTCTGGGCATGTCTGCTTGCGGCACACAGAGACCCAAAAGAGGAAAGGGACAGTCTTAATTCAGGCAGTATTTTCTTACAACCACCTGAATTATCCAATTAGAACAAGCCTTCTGCTTGGAGGTTAAGTTAATTAGTAAAATCAGCTCCCTGAGCTCAAGTTGGAGATAAAACATGGAAGAACTTATACCTTCTGACCCTGGGAATGACCACTGACTATGATGTGAAACAGACGCCAACCACATTTCATGTTGTCGACTCTCTTGTTCTGTTTGTGGAGGGTAGATTTAGAGAGGTAGTTTATTTTCACTAGCCACCCTCTGTGTCATGAGAACTTTACATCACCGCACTCTTGGATGCTCATGAGAGGAGACAGAAAACAGTAATTGGTACCTGAAATATAAAGTTCTTCGGGAAGAAGTGCGCAGTGGGACGTGTTACGCCAGCGGCGTGCAGCCGACGGGTAGTTCGTATGCAAGACCAACTGCCTTCTCTTGATTTAATTCTCTCTTCCTAATTTCCAGCTGATTTTCTCCAGTGAGCTGTTCAAACACCTCCTGTTCCATTATGTTTACTTGATGAAGATTTAGTGTCAAAGTAAGAGCTTAAATATGCGGGGGTGGGGAGAAAAACTTTATTTTTACTCTTAAACTTTTTTTTACTCTTAATGTACCTCCTTCTTGAGTGCAAAGCCAACTGGGACTGGGAAAAGTTGGGTAAACCTAAGATGTGTATGATGCAATGTTGATCTCCTGTGGAGTGAGAATGTGTATTTTCCTTTGAACACGTGAAAAAGTAGCATGAAGATCTGTACTATATGATCGATGGGATGGTCCATCTGCTGTCAAGGAAACCAAGAAGGTGAAATGTATGGAAACTCCATGACAGTATTTAAAACTTAACTAGCCCCAAGGAAAACTGACAGTCTGGCTCCAATTTGCACACAAGCTATATTTACTTTTGCTATATTGTCCAGGACCTGACAGGATTTAATGATGAGTGAGCAGTAAGTTTAACTAATGAAATAATTACTCAGACTGAATTTGCCAACTATCTGGTCCAGCTATCTCAGCACTGAATGCATTGGCATATTACTGTGCCAGGTTAGACAGCACTACCTTTCATTATAATTACCTCACTAATGCTCTCACCTGCTAAAATCATGAGTGTCAGACAGCAGTCTTTTTTCTTCTTTTCCCCCCAAGATGCCAAATAGCTCAGTTAACAAAGTGTTTTGCAGGTCTTGAGCTGTCAGTCAGCGTGAGATTAAGAGGAAAACGAGCACAGTAGGCCGTGAGAATCTGCGGGACCGATGAACGAACAGCTGGACGTGATCAATCTCCCTGACCTGGTGAGTTATGCTTGGTTCCGGGCATGTCTGGGCATGTCTGGACGGGGGGAGACGGAGGTCCACATGCCTGAAGGAGCATTGGCTCGAAGTGGCGGGAGAGACAGCAGGAAAAGAAAACAGTGGACACGGGCGGATGAGGTGAGCAATGACCCCACGAAAGTGGGAGAGTGGTGTAAATAAAGAGACGTTTATTTAGCTAAAACTGGAGACTCCCCATCCCAGCGGGAGGTCTGCTCATAAACCACCGTGGGATGTTGTTCTTTGGTGTGGTCGCATCTAAAGTGACAGGACCTGTTCTGAGTTGTGGGGAGGGGACCAACGGAGGGCATTCGCTGTAAAAATGCCTCTGAATCTGAGGTTCGCAGTGTGAGGTTTCGTTCTGGAACCAGTTGCGAGAACACAGGATTGCAGTAAAAGTGGCTTTATTGAATGAGGGGGGTAACCCCCGCAGGGCAGAAGGCAAAAGGTACAGAGTCCACAAGCCAAAAATCACAATCCAGGAGGGCAAAAACAGAATCAAAAACCAGGGCACAAACACAGTAGACAGGCAAAAATAGGTTAGGTACACAGGCACAGGTTTGTCAGAAAGGAAAGCCAAAATTCCAAAACCGTTACCAGGGCAGCAAACACAAAACTCGTGGTCGGGCAAAAGGGTTCGAAAACAGATGCAGACAAAAGAAAAGAGCAGAAAAAATCGTAAGTCGGGCGGTCCAGTCAGAAGATTAACACTATGAATACAAAGGATAGCAGCACAGGTAAGCAAGAGGAAACATTCTGACGGGGAACTGCAGTGGAGAAGACAGCTTAAATACACTCAAGGGAAGTCACATGCTATGATTAGGATCGGTGATGAGGATCAGACTAATTAAAAGGAGGGAACATGAGGGAGAACCTAATCACATGAAATTGGCAAAAAAGCCAAAACGCGGGACAGGAACAAGACAACCTATGACAAAACATAAACCAGGGAGTTCTAATGTGCACAGATAATGAGAGGCAGGACAGAGTGGAGCAGGTGCAGAGGATCTGCTGAATTGCAGCAAAGACTAAGTGCAGGCAAGAGGCGGAGACTAGAACAGGGCGAGTGCTGAGAGCTTGTTAATCAATTAGTAAGTGCAGCTATACAATCCCTAGTGCTCGTTAGTAAGAGTATTATATACAATGTTAGTTTGGGTTAGTAAGTTTAACATAAAACAACAAACTGTTAGTATTGGTTAGTAATATAGAAAAGAGAGGTGAAGGAAGCAAACGAGATTGGAAGGAATGTTTGAAACCCAGAAACCATGAAATCACCTAAGCATGTGACACGCAGGGACTGGGGACTGTAACAACAAGAGACCAGACAGGGAGACAAAGTGCAATGCAGGGCATGAACAAAACATGGACCGGAATATAACAGAATAGTGGATTGGGAATGGCAAAAAGCGAAAACATGGCAAAGTACAAAAACGAAAAACGGGCAAAACCATTTAAACATAACAGGGAGTTCATAACAAACATGGCAGAATCATGACAGAACAGATTAGAATCATAACACGCAGGACCATTTTATTTCTAATCCAAATGGATTTTAAAGAATAACAACAAATCTCGCAGTGTTTCAAAACATTATTCCTTTACAAACAGGTCTACAGGCTTTTCCATTGACCACAGAAAGACAAATAAAAGATATGACAAATATTTTTCCTCAAACATTTGCAGTTTTTTTGCCTAGTATACACTAGAAACTTTGAAAAGTCATCCAAAAGACTTTCAAAACACTAATGTCTGACTCCCTCTCACATCTAAAGACAATGTGTCATAAAGTCAAAGAATGTATCGCAGACTAAAAGATTTTGCGAGGACTGTGGATCTTGCACAGCGTACCTATTGGTTGTTGACAGTGTTCACACCATTAAACTTAACTATTCGCAGGAGCTGAGGCTAACGACTATACTTGATTTTACTGGGACTTGAGGATGTGAAAAAGACAAAGGCAGATGATTTTTAGGACCACTCTACACCAAAATTTGATTGAGATGACTGCCATGTTTTTATTCCAGTGTGGGAGCTTTGTCTGCGACAGTGAAATCGCTTGAAAAGGCGTTCGGTGTAAGGCTGGCATTCTGGAATATGGCTCCAGAACACCACAGTAAGCAGCCTTGAGATTCAGTTCCCCATCTGAGCACGTGCAGTAGGACACAGCTCACCAGTTCTGTTGGCCACATTAACTTATAGTCCCTGGGGTCCCATTATACCATTTTACTATGCGCTTCCTGAGGACGGCTGAATCGGTGCCAACACTAAAGAGGCCGAGGAGTGGTGGTGTTTCATCGAAGAAAGGCCGTTGACGGTGCAGAAAATGGGGGGGGGGAGGGAGTGGGGGGAATTTGGGTGCTCTGTAAAACAGTAGCTCTCAAACTTTGGGCTGAACCCCACCAACAGGTCATGAGAGGGGTTGAGAAAGGTCACAGTATATAAGCTATGCGTAAAAACACGGCCGGGTACATTTTTATGTGCTTTTTGTCGACTTGCACCCCCTGTTTGCCCAGCAATGGGGGAAGTGTCACCTACATCACTATTTGTCACAGGGCTCTCAACTTTCACACATTTGGCTTGAGTTTAAATGACATATTCACGTTCCCGTGCTGTAGTCAGAAATTATTCAATCAGCGCATTTGTTAGAGATTCTCAGGTGGAATTGAAGTCCTTGTGCATTGAAGTTTATCAGTTTCACATGCGTTACAATGGATTTCGCCACTAGTAATATGGAAATCAATTATGACTCTGGACTTCTCATGTTTTTCTTCACTCAGGGGTTGGAAGCAATGGAATTGCATAAAAATGTTTCAAATGGTCTTATTTCATTTAAACAATTTGAACAATCGTGAAACACACACATTGCGTTGTTTACATAATTGCTGACTACAGCACGGGAACATGAATGAAGCACTAAATCTCACGCCGAATGCGTGAAAGTTGAGAGCCCTGTTGTCAGCTTTTATCTAAAGCAATTTATAGTTCGTTAGCACAGGAACAAGAAGAGGCAATGGCCCTGGAGCAACACAGGGTTAAAGACCCAGCTCAAAGGTCCAAGACCAGCACTGGCGCTTAAACAACCAACCTTTCAAATCCCAGGTGAACATTTTAGCACCTGGGCTGCAGGCACAGTAATTTCATGCAATGATTTCCAGCACCTTTCAATGCCTTCTATCCCTTCCTTGTGAGAAATGCAAGAGCTCATTAAAAACGTGATCGCTGCCGCGCAGCAGGAGGGTCAAAGCCTCCCAGTTAGCAGGCGCCCGTCGACCGTGATCCAGCATCGTCCTGGCGGCATTCCCGTCCTGGTGAACGTCGAGGCTGTGCTGTATTTAGAAACATGTCTGGCTCCCAGGGCAAAACAAAAACTAGGCCTGTCTCTTTAGGCTGAAAAATAAAAGTCGCACATCCTTTGCAGGATGAACTAATAATTTACATTACAGTTTCCTCTTTACATATCCTCAGTCACGGCTCCGCTTTGTCTATCCATCCATTATCAAACCTGCACACTACATCCATCCATTATCTAACCAACTTACTACATCCATCCATTATCTAACCAACTTACTACAGCCATCCATTATCTAAACAACTTACTACATCTATCCATTATCTAACTAACCTACTCAACCTATCCATTTTCAAACCTGCTTGCTTCACCGATCAATTACCTGACCTATTTACTATATTTATCATTATCTAACCTGCTAACTACATCTATCTATTATCTAACATGCTTACTACATCTATCCATTATCTCACCTGCTGAATACATCTATCCATTATCTCACCTGCTGAATACATCTATCCATTATCTTTCCAGCATCCAACAGGCAGGAGGCAGGATCACACCCTGGATGGTTTGACAATCAATCACGGGACAAACACCATTCAAAGACGCACCCATGGCAAGCCAGGGTCTCGCCGGGCCTAACACACACGTTACTGAACTGCAGGAAGAAACAGGAGAATGCCCCCCCACTAAAAAACAAAACCTATGCAAACACAGGCTGAATTTGAACCCATGGCCTTCCTGCTGTTAAATAAAAGCACAGCCCACTGCACCATAACGCCACCCCATCTTCTGTATAGTTACAGACTGAAAAGGGTGATGCAGGTGATGCGGGCTAATAAGATTACGACTACCAAAAAAAAATTGTCACTGCCTTTATCTGCCATTTCTGTGGTTAAAAAATAGTAGTCCAAATAAGCAATCAAACGCTTTTTTGAACCTACATCCCAAATTCATTTCAAACTCCTTTCTTGGCTTTCCAATCATGATTATAAATTATCAGTCAAGTGATCTGCATATTTGCTCCTGTAACCACCTTTCCCGGCTCATTTCATGCATTTCTAATTCCTTGATTAGCTTCAACTCTCGCGCCAGCAGCTGTTCTCGAAAAAAAGCACAGGAGCAGAACAATTCCGGACTGAGGCGGCACAGTTAAACAGCCGACGCTGCCAAAAAATCCATCTGAAACCAGCCAAAGCTGATCACGCTTTTCAAATCACGAGAAACTCTGCCATAAACACCAGCTTTGTGAAGCTTACAACTTATCTTCTGTCTGTCTCTAGACTTATTCAGATATGGATTCTGATGCTGCAGTAATTTTTAGAGCAGTAGTTCAATTGGTCTCAGCAAAATTCCCTCCAAGTGTCCATCTGTCCCTTTCAGACTCAACCTATAGTATGTTCTCATTTGCCGTTTTATGTCGTGTCATCTTAATTTTACCGACAGTTGCACTGGCCACCTTCAGTAATTTTGCCTGTTTTTGCGGTCGATACACCTGCAAAACAGGCCCAAACTATTTGGGGAGACTGTAGTCCCTGTTGATATCCTTACCTCGTTTTTGAGATTGCCCAGGTGAAGGGTTAGATCTATTTCAAACTGACAAATGCTGCAAATGAGCTTTTTATCAAATGCTGCTGATGAGCTTTCAAAATTAATAGGAACGTGCATGGATGCGTTTGCAAATGCAGTTTAGAAACCTCACAGTAAAGGCCATTCTTTAGGGTGCGTCTGATATTTTGTCCCCTCCGTGTAACTGTATTGCTGTAGTTTGAATAACTATAGTATCACTATAGTAATACTACATTATGGTGAAAATACCATCCATTTACTATAGGACAACTATAGCTTGGAACTTTGGAAATTTTTCATAAGGGACTGTTTGTCAGTTTGCTTGTTTTTTTAACAGCAGAAGGTTGCACATGCAGCTGTGTGAATCCATTATAGACTTTTATCACAGTTTGCCTATTTCTAATTAAAGCTGAACCTGGCTCATTTTTAGATTATAGATGACATTTCATTTTCACAATTGATCTTCTTTTGTGTATTGTAAGGTATTGTCTTCCATAGCGTCACTCATCTGCAATAAAAATAGATTGATGGATTAAATAGATTTGTTTTAATTTGGTTTGGGGCCCACGTGAGAGGATATTATTTGTATCACAGCCCACAGTGTCAGTCTGATTTATGAGTTTTTATATCCTCTTTATCCACAAACCAGTTCATAACATCTGGAGCGCATGATTCAGGTGGCTAACTTAAGCTGAGCTGCGCACAGTATGTACCGTCTCAAGAATAATTACTGTCCCTCCAAATCCTCTTTCCCCCGACCTTTATGTCTGCGGTGCAATCCATAAATAAGTGTTTTCCCCACCGCACGTGTTCTTCTTCGCTATTTTTAGCAGCGACGGGATGCAACTTTCTCGCCGCATGTGATTTAGTATTAGTCTATTCTTTTTGGTCAGGCAACATGATGAGGAGCCTATTTCTGTTTTTAATCTGTGTCCTGGGGTTTTTCATTTTACATTGCTGTAAGACTGTGTAATTTTTAACGACAAAATGACAGAGATATTTTTGCTGTTACGAGTCCCCATTTTTGGAGTCCCGTCCACTGCACTGTAAAGTGTCTTCTTTATAGTCTGTCTGTAAACAGTGCTTCACAGATAAAATGGTTTCAGCTTGATGGTGATGATGTTGCTGCTGTCTGCACTAAACCTTTTAGCTGCATGGAATGTAATATGTGCTTGTCTTCATGCAATACATAAATAAAGTGTTACACATCCTCCAACCCGGTTAATAAGCTAAATTTGAGGCTCCTGGGGTACTTATCTTCCTAAACCACAGGTCATCATTTTTATATCAATTTTCACTCACGTGCAACTTTGTCATTCACCAATTAATCATTCGTGTCTCTCATTCATAATGAAAGGATATGATACTCTTTCAGTAAAAATGATTCCACTGTCATGTGTGACTTGAAGTCAACCAGATGTTATCAGTGATAGTTCTCTACCCCTAATGTTCACAGTTCAGGGAGTTTATTGAACAAGCCATGTCTTGCTTGTGACCTGAGAGGTACGGAGGACCAGCAACAATATGCCTTATTGTAGTCATTCTTGAGAACAGCCCTGTGTCTTAAATTTCATATAAAGCAAGGGAAACTAAAAGTGTGGGTCCCTGTTACCCTACAGACACACGCTTAGGGGTTAGCCATTACCCAGCTAATGCAAAGTGCCCTCTCAATGTTGTTGCCATATTATGGCAATGTTGTCAAGTTGCAAAAAACATTCCATTACCTTGTGAGAACATTTGGTGTCAGATAGAAATCCATGAGAGTCATTGTATTCATTAATTCAATGGCTTCACCGTTGCTGTCTCAAAAAACACTGTAGGTCTACATATACTTGTTTAAGAAGAAAATTAACTGCAGATGCGTCATGATATATCATTCTGGTGGCGTCGAAATAAAAAAGAATTAAAACTTTGCCTCAAATGTTTCAGCTGATAAGGGTGAATGATCCGTGGTTTGGCAGTTCATCTGTCAAACCTGTTGGCGGTAGGATGCCCTCAAGAGCAATCAGTTTGCATTTGGCAAGGTCTTTCATCATGTTGTGATGGACAAAAAGGCCCCGTCTGGAGTTCTGAAAAGTAATTTTCCCCCGCAGTGGTTCCTGGCCAATCAGTGGCGGACAGGTCTTCGCGATGTGTCTCCGTTGTTTTCATTGGAAACAGAATTCCGTGATCCCGGAGCGAACTGCATTCTGGCAGCCAGTATTTTGTCTTAAAAATGAAACAATAAAATGAGTTTTTGTCATTTTGAAAAGTAAGCGCAGGACAGCACCATTTTTCAATCTCTCCCCCTGCTTTGCAGCACTTCTGACGCTTCCTGCCTTTTGAGAAATTGAGAGTTTGTTTATAGTCGATTCCTGGTATTTGCGCCCGAGGGTGCTTGCGACGAGCGACTATGCGTGCGCAACATGATTATGCAGGTAATGGGCGGAAAAAAAACGATATAGAGACAAATGTGATATCTGTATCAGATAATGGCATAGCTATGAGAAACTGGAGCGACACAACTTGTTTATAGTCAATTCCTGGTATTTGCGTCCGAGGGTGCTTGAGACTAGCGACAATGTGCGTGCAACATGATTATGCGGGTGGAAAAAACGACATAGGGAGAAATGTGATATCTGTATCAGACAGTGGCATAGGTATGAGTATGCCGTTATCTGATTTGCAAGTATCGTGCCGCATATGACATTCACTGCCCTTCCAGATTTTATTTGTCAGCAATACATGTAGTCAAGAGACACTGAACTAGAGCCAGACGCCGAATCCGAATAGGCTTGTTTATTACTGAAGAAAACATTGAAAAACACTTGAGGGTAAGCTTTGCCAGGAAATGGTCCGATGTCGGGGGAGGTCGGGGGGGGTCGGTTGAACAGGATAAGTACGAGGTCAGGCAAGGCGCACTCGAAGAGACTGATCCGAGGTCTGTAACCGCGGTGGCAAGCTGAATGAACCAGGGCACACGGGCAGGTGCACACCTGAGGTGTCCCAGAGAACGGAAGAGGCCGTCCACCAGGACCACAAACACTGGGAAGAGATTCCCTATTAAACAGTTACTCGTCTTACTAAGCAGTTTACCCTCAGGACAGAAGACAATAACTAAATAATGAGAAACAATTTAGGAACTGAGGGAAAAACTGACACGGATGACTGGATGGCGGCGGGAAAAATTCAGAAGAACTCAGGACATTAGTTACCTCCGCCAAGAAGGTTATGTTTTTGCTTCTGTTTGTTTATTTATTTATTTGTTTGTCTGTCTGTAGGCAGGATATCTCAAAAACGATTGCATAGATTTTAACCAAACTTTGCAGGATGTTAAAGTAGCACAAGAGGAACAAGTGATTACATTTTGCCAAACCTAGGCCAAAGTATAGCTGAGATATAGGCCAAAGTTCAAATCCAGCTATGCTGGCGGAGGTATGGGCTCTTGCGAGTCCAGCTCTAGTTCTATTTTATTTTATTCAACCTTTCTTTACACAGGAAAACCCATCGAGGCCATAGTCTTATTTGCAGTGGTGCCCTGTCAATAACAGAAATACATTTTATTATCTCAAAAACATGATGCATACAGTGCCATTCAAATGTTCTGAATCACCAAGAATTTAGTTTAAATTGATATACAAAACTGCGATACAGCTGTTTTTTTTTTTTTTTTTTAATTACAGCTGTATTTTTTTTTTCTTTTTAGCCATCAGGTTATGTCAAAGAATAAATAAATCTATACTGTTCCCCATAAAGTTGAAATAAGTTTGTATTCAGACACTTTATTGATCAAGAATAAATCACACTGTCACGATCATTTCATGAAGAGGTAAAACATATTTAATTCCAAATTTATGAGCAACAGTGTGTAAGCAAGTGAATAAATAAAGAAATACATAACATTTCTCTGATTTTTTGGAACAGAATTGTATATAACAAAGCAATAGCCCACCAAGCCACTGTAACAGTAACAATTTCCATTCAAACCACATTTCCTTTACTTCTTACTTTTAGAATCATTAGTCAGACGACGCGTTAGTCAGACCACTTTACTGTATGACTGATAAAGCTTTCATTGTCTCCTCAGTTATGTGACGAAGGGACACACTCAAGTTTGGCAGTTTTGCGGTACAGTACATCAATATAATCCCAACTACTCACTGGGGTGTGATTTTCACTCATACAGCGTTAACCTTTCCAGTAAAACGATGCTGTAACTGCCATTCCGTAGCAGTAATTGACCCGACCGTCACATAAAATCATCTGCCGACTGAACACGGCCAGGTTCTGTTCCCAGCGGGCCGGAGACAGCCGGGGAACCGGTCAGGGCCTGGACAAGAAATGACATAAGGAGGGAGATGCTGAGGCTTCCTGTGTGTAAAGTCAATCATTAAATGGGCTGGGAGAGAGGGAGGCCAGGGGTCCCCACTTCAAACTGAGAGAGTGGGGGCTGGGGGGTGGGGGGGGGGGGTGACAGAATGAGCCATCTTCAGAATACCAGGAAATGCCACTGGTTTCCATAGCGCTTTCGCTGACCGCTGACTCGTGTGTCACATTTGGGCAGGAAGGGTCCGGATTGGCTGAGGCTGAAGGTGGGGGGTGATGGGGGGGGGGGGTGCAGGGTTGGTTGAGCAGCTGTTGTCCCGAAGCAGATTGGAGACGGCAGATGTTCAGCTGGGATGGGAGTGGTCTATGACGCCAGAATATCCAAGCAGCTTTATAGGAAGTATAGCGGGGGGGGGGGGGGGGGGGTCGATTCACCCTTGAACCTTACTGACGAAAAGCAAGGAGGAGAGAAGCGATGTGCAAATTAACAACGCAACAATGGCCGTCTGGCACACTTGTACAGGGAATGCGAGAGCAACAAAGAGCAAAATGTAGCTCATTTCAAATGTAGGGCAGTTTGACCTGCACAGTTCGTTCGGTTGAAATGCCGTTGAAGGTGGTCTGGAATGGCTAACAACAGCACACACACAATTGCTTAAGCTATCAACCTCCTGCAACATCACACCAACTTGTGAACACATCTTAGAGATGCTGCGCATTCCGAATTTGATTAGCATGGACGGTGACTCATGGGCAGCTATTTTTGCGTTAATGCAAAGTTAGCAACGGCAGGACTTATAATTACATATCATTACATGAGCGGCACTCACGGCTTTAGAAGCTAGCATTGCATTTGCTAGTAATTATGTAATGATCAATATGCTGCTTAAAGAGCTAAAAATACTGCAGTGCTGACTGCTGCGACTACGGAAATATAAAGTTATACTTTCATGGCATCACAAATTTACAGGCGAAATGCCACAGCCTTGCACACACTTCCACCTATTGTTTGCATTGAGATAATGTCTGACATTTTCCTGTCCAAAATGACTTCCTTCCATCCTCTGATAACATCAGAATATTGTCTTTCTCTTCTCTGGCTCTTGCCTGACTGTTACGTTTATGTCCGTGCCATTCTTGTCTGAATTTCTGATACTTCTGTGATAATATAAGTTTCAAGTGAGCGAGTGTTTCCTGTCTCCTGCCACCTGTAGAATTCCCTCCGACACATGTTAATACATGACTAGATATTACCTGGGGGAAGGTTTCAAATTGGTTCCTGTTCTCATTCCAACAAATCTAATATTTTTGATATACTGATACCTTCGACACCGAAGATAAGGGAACAACATGACATGTGAGATGTTCAGCGATTTTGTGGAAATGTAAATTACTGCATTGAACATCGCTTGCTGAAAGGATATCATTTCAGCATTTATATATTTTTTTTCTTGATATGAACCCATTTTCAGATTTTCACAAAAGACCAAGGAATCCACAGACACTTGTTTGTGGAGATTGCACGTAGCAGTATTACAATATATAAACACTGTTTCTGTTCTGTTGCCGCAATTATCAGTTTGTGGATGACGCCTATACAGCGTACATTTATGTATAAATTGCGGAGGAGAAAAAAAGATCTTAGCATTAGATTCTCAACAAAAAATAAATAAACAAAAGTAAAAGACTCACTGGCGTCATCCACTAACGGATCATTACGCCAGCACTCTACAGAAAGGAGGCCTTTCTCGAACCCTGGAAATGTCAACCGGAGGATGTGCGTTTCCCATGTTGGAACTGGCTCTGTGTCCTCCTATCAGCAATGGTGAAGCGAGAAATAAAAATTACTCTCAGCATCCACTTCTACGCTGGGTATGTGTTGTTGGGTGGGTGGGCGGGGATGGGGGGTAGAGGTCAGACTGAGTCATAGCTGGACGAAGATTCAGAATTGAGCTTATTTCTTTAGACCTTACAGGCTTCTGTGATTCAGATTATTCCTTCTCGTACACTGTTCGTCTGTCGCATCTTTGTTTAAGATCCTGGCAGTGTTTTCTAACACGGCCACTCCATTTCGCCCTCACCCCTGCAACCTCCTCTCACGTTATTCCCCTGCTGGGGTTCATTTCTTAGTTTTACTCAGTTGGCAGCGAGGGTGCTCATGCCTCATGCACTTGTGTTGGCAGACACGCTCGTGCTTTGTGCCAGTTTTGAGCGCTCCGCCAGTTTGAGTTCCGTCGCTATAAAAAGAGCGGAGGGGGAACACTGTGGCCTCGTGACGTCAGAAGGAAGCTCTTTTCACTGATGTAGGTCCCATGCGGCTTTGTTCTATTCCGTCCCCGGCTGTCTTTTGCTCCGGCTCATTCTCCGGGTATCATCGATCTGTAGGAAGAACCAATGAAAAGGAGACTAGCTTGCTCAGAATGCTAGCTGAAACCGCCCTATAGGTTGGTATTGCTGGATTAAGATCTGATTTCATCTCAACAAGCTGGTTGACCAGCCATTAACCTGCTGAACGTCCTTTAGGCAGCTAGTCCATCAGTTTGGCTTCCAGCATTTTCTTCCAGTTTCACCAGCCTTAGATCAGCTATGACCTACAGTGGAAAACACACAACTCACCAGCGTGAAATCCCAGCCGGTCATATTTGAAGTTCTCATAGGGTAGCTGGCCGAGAAAGCCTATGTGTTATGTTACGCGCGTAAATTCCACATCTGTCTCCCTCACCCCGGACGATACTCTGACGTACGACTGAGGCTGCGGTCTTAGGCAACATGAGAAACTAGCGGACCCAGGAAAGGGCGAAACATCTGGAGAGAGGGCTTTCGAACTGTGCGCATCCGCTGCCCTGTAACTAATTATAGAGCTCAAGCTGTTTTCCCAACGAACAGACGTCCTTTTCCCCACAGACAGTCCGGGGAATGCCCGGCACATTGGAATCATTTTCAGTTCCTTTAAACAAAGGTCAGGATTGTGTGGGAGGCGGGTGCCAAGGAATTGACGTTCACTTCCTCTGACTCGGAATAGCAGTCAGGGGAAGGGCCAGATAAGCCTCTTTTGTAGAAGGAGTCCCCACAGATTAACGAAACTCGCTTCGGGAGGGGGGAAAGAAAGATCTCGCAGCAGAGTCTAAACTCATGGAAGTCGTGTTTATTTTTAAAAGGACGGGGTATTTTTGAAGGCCCTGAGTTCATCAGAAATCAGATGACCTCATTCACGGGATGTAAGATGGGAATGTAGGTTTTCCCTTCTCAAAGACCTTGTTGTCATTTTTTTTTTTTTTTTACTGCAATATCCCTTAGGTCACCATTGTTTTGTCTACCTGCACTACTTATATTTCTAGGGCAGCTATTTTATTCCACAACTGGAAAGTTGTTAAGTTCCAGAGTCGATTCTCATAAGTCTTAAATGCAGGATATGTCCATCCTTTTAAAGCAGAGAGTGAGCAATGTACAAGGTTCCTGTTTGATTGACAGGTTTTTATTGCTTTCAGCGCTTTCCTCTATAGAGGCATGCATTCCCACGCCTAACATCTGAGTAGGACACAATGACACAATGTATGTTCCTACATTTGTTCCCACATTTTCTTGTCATTAAAGTTGTTCAAATATTTTCTTTTATACTTGTCAGAATCATTGACTCACAGCCACGGGCCACCTAGTTGGTTTTGTCTGTAATGCATCGTTCTCTGATGATTCAGTGGCCAATGAAACGACAAACGTGAATCGGTGATTTGACATTGCTATGTGGTCTCAAGGTGTGGCAGTTCTTGATTTTCACCTTGCTCCTGCCAAGTATAATTTCGGAGATCAAGTTGGAGTAAGTCATTCTTTTCGCTGTGCAAAAACCAACCCTTATTGTTCAATAGATTAGTGATGGGGGTTGTTATTGTGTAACCATCCATTTTTGAAAGCACATAATTATGTATTATTATGATGCAGACATACAAATAAGAACTATGCAAAACCACACCAAGTGTGCAGTAATTAACTGAACAAGAGTCATGGCTGCAGCATTGAGATGTGCTAATTCTCTGGTATGGACCATGACTGTTGCAACCATAACCATCATTAGTGAAGGTATATCCAGCCCATGTTAACCCTTTGAAGTGAAGATTTTCTGGAATACTTTTCTCTGAATTCTCAGTCAGAGTTTCCCATTGCTTACAGTTGCTAGCATTGTTATGTCAGCGTCAGAGTGCTTGGTTCTTTTCCCAAAATTCTAATCACATCTCCTTAATCTCACACCTTAACTCATTCCCTACGGCAAGCTGCTGCCAACGGCGCAGCGAATTCCACCATTCCCTACAGTAAGCCTGTGCCAGCGGCGTGGATGACCATTCGCAGTTCAATGAAAACACAAAATCAGTTGGCGATCGCAGTCATGGGCCACCTGTACTTCAATACTTTATATTGTGTAATTTTCGGGAAAAGTATTCCGTACAAACGCAACAATTTTATATGAAAGTATTCCATAGGGAATGAGTTAAACAGGAACCAAGCCAAACAACTCGGGCTACCGCACCTTCAAAGAGTGGAATAGAAGACAAAAACGGATCTCTCCTATAAAACAGAAAATATTGTGCTAGTACGGAAACTGGAAGAGGTCCCAGTGATCTACAGTGAACTTCTTTTGTGCACCAGTCCATTTCCTGCTAAACAGCTGTTGGGCAATAAAGGATGCATTCATTTTTTTTTTCTTTAAATAACATTGTTTATTTCCCTAACGGACACTGTTGCAACAATGCACCCCAGGGTCTCACGGCTCGCCAATCTGGTCTCTCCAGGGCTGCAATTATTATGATGTCATCACATGCCTATCATGAGGTCATCACATGCATCACCTGACTCAAAGCATAGATCCCTAAACAGGCTTGTAGTTAACCCCTTCTCACTCTGGTAGCATGTGCCTAAAATACCTATCCAAGGCGTACCCAAAGTAAATTGAAAGCTGTTCTTGTTTTTAACTTCCCTGACTGCCCGTGGATGGGCCGTCGGAGTTAAGGACAAAGGAAAAAGTTACACAATGCTGTGTTTTACCCCAGTCCAATAGGTTGCTTTTTGGGTCATTTTAAGATACTTATTTTCTTGATCTCCTTGTACGAATGTCTCACTGCTTCATTTCATTCTGTTATTGTTTTTCTCTTATCTAAAATGGAATAAAGTTAATAATCTTCCATGGACTCCTTTTTTGTTCAAGGTGCAAATTCATTCACAAGATCGCTCTCAAATGCTGTCGATCATTTCATTGTTGGCATTCAGTTTTAATGCATTTTGTAAACTTAGTCTTTGTCTATTAATTGCCATAAATAGATATATTTTCACACTTTGAATAATTCTGTGAGCTGGAGTGAGAATTTTCATTGAACTGTTCCTGCATTCTGGCTCTTTATAATGAGCTATTAATCACAAAAGTGCGAAGATGACAATTCGCACACTTTCACCCGAAATGAAAACTGCTCTTGAGAACAGCAGGCCTTTCTTCTTCGAATATTGACAAATTTCCTCAGAAGGCAATCTGATGACGCAAGCAACAGTCTCGTACTCTTTAATCTTCGACTTCTCACCTGTTCTTGGTCAGGGAGAAGTGAGAAGCATCTTAGCTGCGACTTCTCAGCTTTCATTGCTGAGTGAAACCAACCTTGTTTCCATGAGCACGCGGGCTGCAGCGTTTGCAGAGAGTTTCGCTGAACAACATGCAAACTGTAATGTTCGCATAACCTTGTCACGCAGCTTTGACGCACAAAATTCAGAGGTTTCAGTTAAATTTAATTTCCACAATATAGTACTTTCCTCGGAATGACTGTCACTAACGCACCTTACAGTGTAGAAAGGCATATGTTCGCATGACCTTGTCACGCAGCTTTGACGCACAAAATTCAGAGGTTTCAGTTAAATTTAATTTCCACAATATAGCACTTTCCTCGGAATGACTGTCACTAACACACCTTACAGTGTAGAAAGGCAGTTGCAGGCTTGAGTCTCTAAATTAGCAAATACAGTTGAAAAAACTCCCATTAGGGAGAAAAAACCTCAAACAGTGGTGAGAGAAAACTCCCCAGTGGGAAGAAATCGCAAGTGGAAGGCAGCTATCGTAGGGTTGTGGGAGAGACCATCTACCGCAGTCAAAATGTCAACATAATGCCATGTTTACAGCTGGATTATAGGCCTGGATTCCAGTCCCAGATTTAAAGTGTCTTTAGTTCCAGAAAGTTCCTGTGTTTTTAGAGGTGTGCCAGCTTGAAGAGTCCCCCCAGCTATAAGGACACCACAGAGGATTTCAGCGACAAGCACATTGTCTTTGAGTGTAAGTGACATCGTGCAACGCGGTTTATTCGATCTCTGCCTTGTTTTGGTGTCTCTTCTGAAGGTGATTCTATTTCCAGCCAAATCCAGGTCCAGATTTTGATGTGTCTCCAGTTCCGGAAAGTTCCTGTATTTTTTAGAGGTTTGCTAGCGTTCACTGTCCCCACAGCTAAGGACAGCGCAGTGGAGTCCAGCAACAAGCACATTGTCTTTGAGTGTAAGCACCGTCGTCCGCAGCGGCTAATTTGATCTCCACCTTGTTTTGGTACCTCTTCTGAAGGTGATTTTATTTTCAGCCAAATTTAATTATCCCCTTTTTTTTGCGTGAGGCGGTTCCGGATTTGTCCGCAGAAGAACACGTGACACTGGTCTTTTGTGCCCTATCACTTCTCCAAGAACTCGGCTAAATCATGCCCAGGATGTATTAGAAAAGGGAACACCGGGTGACGTCCGGGTCTGACGCTTCTGCTCCTCTCGATTGTCCCTCTCACTGACGTCATTGGACAGCTGAGTCTGTGAGAGGATTAAGGTCTTGCTTAAAAATGAACAAGTAATTCTGTGCAAGAGTGGACGCGCTCAGTAAACCTACCCAGTGTATATGAAGTCTAAATAAACAATAAACTAAATGTTATATATCTCCGCGCACAGAATGATTAATCGGCCCGGGTTTACAAGACTCAATTCAATTTACAAAGTCTGCAAAAAAAACTATTCCTAACAGGGTAATATAATCATCTTTTAAACCGAAGTCTATGCGAGAATGCTGAGGGACCTGTTTACTACGCAGTTTCAAATATACAACCGTCCTCTTGCTCAGACATAGAAACTCTGGGAACGGTAAAATATTTTGTTTTTTAATTTCCCCTGTCTCAATGAGAATTTTGGTTTCATTATGCGGTGTTTTGAACCAACTTTATTGTCTGTGTTATGAAGCTTTAACAGCACACTGCTGTGGAGGAGAACTTTCCACAAGAGGTAAAAAACCTGAGTGAAACAAAATGGAGGCCACACAACACCGCACCTTACAGAATGCCTGTGGGACTGCATTAGTTATATATCTGGCATAAGCTGTGAAGGATCAACACAGTGGAACTGCCTATGTGTAATGAGGTGGGGAGTACCTTCCCTTGGGAGCAATAAGGCTTAAATCTGCATTGCAATGCAGACCTACTTAGGCCTCGGTCTGCCTTGGCTCATCCACCAATGAACTTCCATCACATGTGGTACTGAGAATAAGGCTGCGTCCGAATAGTCTTTTTTGCCTAGGAAAGTTCCCTGACTCCTAAAAAATTATCTGGAAATAATTACGTAACAGCCATGATAAGTGCATTCGAATTCTTTAAATGTTAAGGAAAGGTGTCTCAGTGCTTTTTAATTTACCTTCTTTAGCACAAGGTACACAAAACCATCCTTTTCAAAAAAAAGGGGGAGGGGGGGATAACGCTATCCCACAATGCCGCGCGGCAGGACCATTTAAAGCGACGACCATTCATCCGGCCAATCAGAAAAAGAAACGTATATGACAGGCGGCTGATACGTGATCACGTTGCCGGGTGAAAGTGCATTCGGATTCTCTCTGCAGCGCGGTTGTCTTCCTAAGCCGTTGGGAATTCCTTTTTACCCCTTCCCTTTACCTTATGACGTTTTCCACTAAGGTGAAAGAAAAGTGGTAAGGAATTAGTGGATAGGACGTAATTTTTTGACTATTCGGACACAGTCGTGTTGTATCTGGACAAGTTGATTTCTCACGCTCCGGGCAAACAATAGTTGCCTCGTAGCTTTGTTATCGCTGAAAGCAAATCTGTTTTAGTTAGTGATTACTGGCTAGTGGGTGGAGCAAAATAATGTACAATGTGTACCCACACGTGTGAATCGTCACTTTACGTGGTCGCGTTCATGGTCGTCATCCCCTTTATTCTCTGAATGGCCCTGTAATTACGGCTAATTGCGTGCCTCGGCAAAACTCATTGTGATATTAATCAGCTGGCTCGGAGGAGCTGAGCTGAGAAATGTTTCGCCTGCACTTGGCGTCTGTTTGAATCTCATCAGTTACTTGGCTTACAGGTTCCAACAGCACCTTTTCCTCTCCGTGCCAAAATCGATCGAGCGCTTGTCAGATTTTGGAAGGGTGCATCGTCAAGCTGTCACACGCTTGGCTTTGTTTCTGCTACTTATTGCATTCTACCTTACACCACACAGTTTGCCTGCTGTCCACTCTGTAAGTCTGGGCAGTGACAGCTTTGAGAAGAGCCAAATGTCATCTCTGCCAATCAGGAAAAAGGACAGTGGGGTGATCAGGTGCGACAACCAATCAAATGCAGCCTCTCAGTGATGGGCGAGAACTAAACGGATTGCCTATCCATGGCTTTTTCCAATGTACTTGAAAGATTTGTCTGACTTTTAAGGACCCTGTTTCCCAAATCACTGTCCTTGAGGGCCGAGAACTGCCTGTTTTCCACCCCTCCTTTACCTGGGAGTCAGGTGTGATGACAGTCCAGCCAATCAGTGGCAATAAGTGATCAAATAATTGCTAGGAAGGAAAAAAGCAGCACGGGATTTGGATTAGAGGGCCGGATTTGGGCTACCCTGTTCTAGAACATACTTATCATTCAGGGTACCTCAGTGAGCAATGTTATAATCCATGATTTTTTTTTTTTTTTTTGGCTATGGGGTATTAATTTAGATTGGAAAAACTAGTCATTTATCGCACATTTTAATGCTGGAGCTATTACCAGCACTCTGGAACGCCCATAACAGCAGGGATGAAATATAAAACCAATTTATTTCGGATCTCCAGCCTCGCCGCAACGGAAAATTAACTGATGCCTTACTTTTTATTCTCACCTCCCTTTCTCCTGCATAAACAAACCATCACATTATGTGCGTATAACACAAACAAGGCATTTTTTTGATGCGTCATCTCTGAAGGCGCCACACACTAGTTCCTCTGTGTCATGGGCAGTTTAGCTGAGGAAACAGTAGATATATGTCACTGCAGAAATTTTCCCTAGTAGAGATGGCTCAGATGTATAAAACCGTAGGTAGATGAAGATGTTACAGTTCACCACATTTTTCTCACATACCAATGCTCTCATTTGTTATATTTTACAAACATCTTTCCTCTTTTTCTTTCAGCTGCAAGTTTTTGATGGGATTTAACGCTCAACTGCATGCGCTAGCATTCAGGCGCGGCTTCACTTCTAGCCTTCTTTAGCGAATCTTTTTGCCCACCTGGCTCTGGGGTGACTTTATTTCAGCATATAAAAAAAAAAAACAAAAACAGGAAGAAGCTCGTGGTACACCCCACCAGCTGGTACCTGTACAATGGCCCAATGATTTATCCTGCGCTATAAACGTCAGGTCGAACAAAGCCGTACATTATTAATGACTATCTTGTGGTCGTATCAGCAAACCATCTGGCCAGGAAGGGTACCACCGTGAAGAATTCTGGAATTCAGCCGTCTTTCTGAAACAGAGACTATATCGTGCCGATTCGTTCATCTGCGTGAATAGAATGGTGGGTTTTTTGGGGGGGGGGGTAAGTTTTGCGATGAGGAATCAATCCGGATCCTTCTGCAGCGGATGCTGATGGACATAGAACAGGACTCATCCGAGACAGTGCGGGCCTTTGTGTGGCACTCTGTGCTAAATGGTCGCGTTAGTATTTCCCCTAAATCATATATCCACTCCCGTTGAAGGAGAAAAGACTTGCGGAGTCTTCAGTTCCCAGCACTCAATTGTTTCGGACTGACTATAATCTTTAAGGGATAAAGTGTACCTGCGAGACAAAGTTGAAAATTCCCAGGTGAACTTAAGGTCAGATTGTAATGGAATAGAGATCTATCCTGTCTTACATGAAATGATTAAATGAAAAAGTATGTCCCTGTTTTTTTTTTTAACTCATCTGGGGCTGGCTTATACGATCGAATGTCCTCACTGACTGACTGATATACCTTGTTTTTGCGTTTCCACAAACACTGCCAATAGTTTATCGTCATTTGTCCCAAAGAAATCCCAACAAAACCAGATTGTTCACCTCGTTGGACACGCGCGTTTGGCTTTCTTGTTGCGACACGCTAACCGCACTCTAAACAGGATGCTGTACGTTCAGTTCCAGTGAGCAAGCAGGAGAGTGAGCGGGTTAACTGACAAAACGTGTTCTTTCAGGACGCACAAGCTAAGGCTAACGGTTTCTGTTTCTCAAGCAGAAAACCTGTTTCTGTTGGTAATGTGAACAGGGCCGCTGGCTAAAATTCTCAACCTTGGAATGAAATCACGTCATTATCTTACTCCCATGTCCGGGAGTGATAATTTATACCACAAGTGTGTAGACTGTTAGGTATGGCCAGGAGAAATTAACCTGCTTGTTCTGCGTAGCGAACCTGGCGGTAGCTCTGTCTTGGAGTCTTTTGACTGTGTGCTAGGTACGGATGTTCATATTCTGAAATTAAAAAAAAAAATCATCCATTCGCGGTCAGTGGGTCCAACTCTGTAAGTGAGCATCTGTGATTTCGGGAAACGCACCCCTGGATAGCTCGCCAATCCATAGTGGGGCGCACACTCCATTTATGTACATTTAGTCTCCAATTAGCCTGACATGCCTTTCTTTGAACAGTGGGAGCGAACCGGATTACCCGGAGGAAACCCATGCAAACACAAGCAGAACATGCACACCCCTAATGATATCCAGATTGATTATAGGAAAGCCTGACCAGTGCATTCAGGATGTAAATGATGCAAGAATTTTTTTCGTGAACTGTATACGATACTCTTTTAAAGATACACCTGCCCACATCCGAGGATGCGTGCTCCACAACTCAACGCAGACTTGGTATAATTGGGAAAGAGGAAAAATCAGCTTCGTCAGTCATTGCCTATGGCAACGGTCAACACCCTCATGTAGATTCAGATTCACTGACCAATTCACTGAGGAAAAAAATGAATCCAGACAGATGGAAGCAGTTTTGCTCAGTTTATAATGGACTTAACAAAGCGCATTTTTTCCCCCATTGAGCACTCAAAATACAAATGACTGACTTCAGATTTTTGTAACTTGCTTAACTGTACAGCTGAGTAACATCACCTTGAAATGAAACCAGCAATCTGAGTCTAGTACACCCAGTTTCCCAACAAATACTCACTTTTTTGTCAGATAATTAGTACAATAGCTCTAAAATAAATAGCTCTACAGTTGATTTTAAATTTCCCTTTTTGTATTGGGGCTGTTTTTCACCTAAAGCAGGTCTCCCATTCACAAGCATTCAGACACTAAAGGGCCTCTCACAGTGAAGGTATTTTAGGCCTCTGTTATATATTAGGATTTCCCCTCTCAGCTCACATGTGATTGGCAGCTGACCAGCCTATCAGGGGGCTTCCCCACTGTACATGTTCAAGGTCATCAAGAACAGTCCAGCCCCCTATGCTCGCCGATTTATTTATGTGTCTGATTTATGAGGCTGTTTCTTGTGCAGTCAGAATTCTAAAACTTTTCCCATGACCCCGGCAACATTATCTGAAAAGGTTCCATCAGTTTTGATTTCAAGAATTATCATTTCACTCTTCCATGTTATCAATCATATTTTTTTAACAGAATAAGAGAGACTGAAATATCACACTTTCTTTAACTGTACAGCTGTCATGCAAGCATGTGAAGGCCTGCACCAAGGAGCCAAAACAATATGACCATATGTCGAATGTGATGTTGGTCCTCTGTGTGCTTCCAAAACAGCTCCATCAAACTGACGTCCACTTGAATTCCTGGACCCAGGGTCTCCCAGCAGGACATTTCGCAGAATATCACACTCCCTCCACCAACTCGCCTACTTCCCACAGTGCATCCTGGCCGCACACAAGCATCCATCCAATGTGCATGATATAAACGAAAACAGTAATCACTGCACCAGACAACCTTCTTCAATTGGTTTACAGTGCAGTTTTGAAGCTAAGATTACCATTGTAGGTACGCACTGATTGGTCTGCGACAAAGTGCTGTACACGGCAGGGTGCAACGCATTGTGTGTTGTGACACATTTCTCATGCAAGTATCATTAAAAAAAAAAATCATTATATCAGTATCATTAAAATCAGTGACCTGTACCTCAGTAGCCCTTCTGTTGGTTTGGACCAGACAGGATTGCTTTCATTGCCCTGAGGCATCGATGAGCCTTGGGCACCCAACACCTTGTCCCTGGATCATCGTTTGTCCCTTTTTGGACCACTGTAAGTTGGCTCTCACTATTGCCGACGGAGAGCACCTTACGAGCTTTGCCGTTTCGGAGATGCTCCAGCCCAGTCATCTGGCCTTGGCCCATGTCAAAGTCTTTCAGATTCCATTTCTCCTGCATCAGACATGTCGACCATGAGAACCAACAGGTCCGACCTTGAAATGTGCTGTCGTTAAGGGATAATAATTGTTATTTGTTCCATCTGTCAGTGGTCATAACTGCCTCATCTCTGTATCAGTATATCTGGAAGCAAATCTGAAAGTGAGACAAGCCACAGTAAGATGTATTTCGCCAAACGTGAAACACTTCTTACAGATATGAACTGAATGATTGTGTAGAAATATTATTGATTTTGTCATTCTGTCTGGAAGTAGTACAGATTTCTTCTTAATGGGAAGCATGGCTGAGAAGATTTATTTAAAAGATTTATTCAAAATATGAAGCGATGGCTGTGTTTGTGTGAATGACTGCATCTGTTAGATGCCGTGTCTGCACTGGAACCATGAACTGGGTGATTTTATCGTCATTACAAAAGCTCGTCACATCATTCCACCTTTCACAGAATAAAATTCTCCAGAGCAACAGAATATTTTGTCCTCATTTTAGTTTATAACTTGTGTATGGATCCAGTGAAGCTGTGGTGTCTTGTGAACTGGCAATAGAAACACTTGACAGGTATACCTTATTAATGAAAACTGACCACACCTGGTAATATTGAGAGTTTTCAGAGTTTCTGTAATGTTAATTTAAATGAATGATTGAAAACAGGTCATGACCAATCATTAATTTTAAGGGATGGGTTTGAGCTTCCCCTGTTGCCAGTTCACCAGCCGCCACTGCAATGAAGTAACACATAATTGTTTAATTGTATGGACCGATGTTGAGTATGTCTTTCATTGCCAATCACACTGACTCTGTCCCACCACTGTTTATGGTAGCACTGTATGTGATGCGATCAGAATGATATTGTCCTGTGGAGGCAATAACATCTTTTACCATTACTGTCTGATAAAAGTTTGATGAATAAATCCTACTTTGTCATAATGTATTTTCAGCTGAAGAAAGAATGACATTATTATTATTATTATAGTATAGTATTATGTAAGAGAAAATGGAACTGTTCTAAAGACAAAAAAAAAAGGAAGATCTCATTTTCCTCTGATCACTGTAGAGAATGAAAATGACTGTTTATGACAATGATTATAATAATTAATTGAGTGTTCTGGAATTTCCTGGTGTTTTTTCCCTCCATTTTGACCTTATATCTGTGGCTGCAGAGGAAATGAAAGCAATGTTTCTTTCCTCTAAACGCTTTTCAGAAATGAATGCTACAGAGCCGTATGTAAGGCCTTTTATGTGGTGCGATTTGAATGGCGTATAGAAAATAAAACTGGGTATTTCAAGGCAGTGAATACAGCATTGTTTGACAGCCAGTGCTATTTCTGACATCTAACATATAAGCTCTTACACATTATTTGGAAGTTTTATGACATATCGGAAAGATAAAAATTATCCCGTTTAATCCCAAATTTTTTTCTTGCAATGTAAGTGCATACATTTTACTCCTTAGTCCTCCCCAACGCATAAATTTTATGCATTTTTTATGTCATGATGGTTAAGGTCAAAATGTATTTTTAGCCAAATCCAACAACACTTTTAGACCGTCTAGAATTAAAAAAAAAAAAAAAATTAAAATCGCTCGCAAATGTGACCAGCGGGATTAAACGGGTTAAAGAATATTGATTATTGATGAGGACTGAGAATTATTACCCTTCTGAGAAGTTAAATAGTGGCACAGTGTGGATCAGAAATCTGAGCCAATGATCAAAGAGCAAGGCTTTTGCCCATTTTTCGTGACACAGCTTTTATTTTCAGGTGATAAAAGAAGCCTCTGAAATATTCCAGGTTAGTCTCTATCTCACCGCCGCCGTTGATTAAATATGCTGCCCTGTACAGTGTGTTGGCGCTTTGTGTGTATATCCCTCTCTCCTGGCAGCCAGACTGGAGACAAGATTCACGAAGGAGGACAAGGTCGACTGATGGATGGCTCTCCAATCCCCGTGCCAGGACATCGGAGCGGCTGAGACAGAGCAGACTGCCGCAGTGGCCTATATATTAATCACACGTAAATATAGCAGGGGAGAGAAGGGGCCGAGAGAGACAAAGAGAAAGCGTTTGAGGTCTGTAACAATAAGGCTCGCAGATTTAACAATAATTGCAGCAATAATGTCGCACCACGCGTCCATTTAACAACCTTTCAGAGAGTCCAACTGGGATCAACTGTATTCAATTGAACCAAAACTCAGCGTTTAATTAACTCCTTAAGCTCTTAGTTTTCACTTAAGTCTTCCCTTAAGTACGCTCAATGTCACATACATATTCTGTCTCTGCTGGTTAGAGCACTTCACTGAAAGGTACATCACACTTATATTGAGAGAAATATTCCAACCCGCGTCGCCATGTTTTTACGGCCACAGCATTACATCAAATGGAAATTATCTAAATCTTGTACATCATTTTATGACACATTTCCCTGTAATTCAGCAGGACATATTTGGGATCTTTGGAAACCTTGGAATCTCCACTAGAATTTAAAATGGGCCTGAAGTTCCACAGGTTTGAATACAGCAGCTGCATTTTACTGACCCATATAATAATAATAATAATAATAATAGCAAGAAGAAGAAGAAATTAAGACACAAATCAGATGAAGAACTAGATCTGTTATATTCAGAAGCCATATTACCGTGGATCCAGAAGAGGATAGTAATTTGATACGGCCGCAGATTAAAAAGACTGACAGACAGAACAGTACGGGGAAACGAACGCACAGCTACGCCAGGTGCTCAGTGGAGTAAGACACATGAATAAAGAAGAAAGCTGCACAATGCGCTGCCCTCTGCATTATTCAACACTAATGGTGCACACAGCAGGTGCACATGATAGCACAGCACCTGGGTTTTAAATACATTATAGAGGCATCAGAGAGGGGAATATCATAAAGGAGATACAAGGAGTTTTTCATATACTATTAATGATGTCTAGCAAACTGAAGCTAAAGAGATCCGTTCTTGTTGTGGGCAGTGTCAATGCAACCTGAAATTAAAAAAATAAATAAATAAAAAAGCATACTTTCATAGACCTCAATGGTGAAACCAGGGCCTTCCTTTGCAAGGTAAGCCCTTTACCAAAACAGCGCTGATGCAGATTGCTAGATATCAGTAGAAGCGTGTGTGTGGATGTGTTTTTGTACTTGCTACAAAGTGAGAACCAAAAAACCTTTTTTTTTCCTACACAATGAGGACATTTTTGGGCAGTGAGGACACTTGCATGTGTCCTCGCAACTACAACGGCAAATTGTGACTTTTTAGTTAAGGTAGTTGAGGTTAGGGTTAAGGTTAGAATTAGGGATCGGCTAAGGGTAGGGTAGGTTTGGGTTAGACATGTGCTGTGTATGGTTAAGATTGGGGAAAGGCTGTAGAGACACACGAAGAATGAATGGAAGTCAATGTAATGTCCTTATAAGAAGTACAAGGATGTGTCTGCACGCATGTGTGTGTGTGCGTGTCTGTGCATGTATGTGTGTTTATATATGCGCGTTTGTGTTTGTGTGTTACCGTTTGTTTCTGGAACGTGCCTGAAAGTAAACTGTACAAAAGCTCACCCCCACTTTAACCACCTCCACATCCCCTCACCCCCCACATCCCACACGTTTCTCGCCGACTCCCACTCCTTAACTTCAAATGACATAAGAGTCTGTCAAAGAACACCTGGGGAAATACCTCAGACTTTGCACAACAATGATTTAATGCTTTATTTAACAATGTTAACACTTCACAATAAGCTCCGCAATAAAATCCCCGTGAAATAACTGTGGTTGCGAACAACTAACAATTGGAAAGCCCGTAAATCAATAATTCACTGTAACTACAACCCCAATTCCGAAATATTTGGGACAAAGTGTAAATTGTGAATAAAATCAAAACGCAATGACTTTCAAATCACTTTATTCACAATAGAACAGGGATAACATAGCAAATGTTGAAACTGAGAGATTTTATCATTTTATCCACAAAATGAGCTCATTTCAAATTTGATGGCTGCCACAGGTCTCAAAAAAGTTGGGACAGAGGCCTGTTTACCATGGTGTAGCATACCCTCTTCTTTTTAACACAGAGTGGAGGCGTCTGGGCATTGAGGAGACAAGTTTCTTGAGTTTAGCCATTGGATATTGATCCCACTCTTGTTTAATACAGGCTTCCGGCTGCTGGAGAGTTTTGGGTCTCCTTTGATGGACTTTTCGTTTAATTATGCACCAAATGTTCTCAATCGGCGAAAGATCAGGACTGCAGGCAGGCCAGTTCACCACACGGACTCTTCTACTACGAGGCCATGCTGTTGTAATAGCTGCAGTATGTGGTTTTGCATTGTCCTGCTGAAATACACAAGGCCTTCCTTGGAATAGATGTCGTCTGGAGGGGAGCATATGTCGCTCTAAAACCTTTATATACCTTTCAGCATTCATGGTGCTTTTTAAAACATGCAAGTGTCCCACACCATATGCACTAATGCATCCCCATACCATCAGAGATGCTGGCTTTTGAACTGAATGCTGTTAACAAGAGGGGTGGTCTTTCTCCTCTTTAGTCCGGAGGACACGACGCCCATGATTTCCAACAAGAATGTCAAATTTGGACTCGTCTGACCACAGGACACTTTGCCGCTTTGCTACAGTCCATTTTAAATGAGCCTTGGCCCACAGAACACGGCGGCGCTTCTGGATCATGCTCAACAATGGCGTCCTTTTTGCATGATAGAGTTTTAGGTGGTATCTGTGGATGGCACGGCAGACTGTGTTTACAGACAGTGGTTTCTTGAAGTATTCCTGGGCCGATTTAGTAATGTCAATGACAGAATCATGCCGGTGAGTGATGCAGTGGCGTCTGAGGGCCTGAAGATCACGGGCATCCAGTAAAGGTCTTCGGCCTTGTCCCTTACGCACAGAGATTTTTCCAGTTTCTCTGAAGCTTTTGATGATGTTATGCACTGTCGATGATGAGACCTTCAAGGCCTTTGCAATTTGACATTGAGGAACATTGTTTTTAAAGTATTCCACAATTTTTTTATGCAAGCCTTCACAGGTTGGAGAGCCTCTGGCCATCTTTACTTCTGAGAGACTCAGCCTCTCTAAGACATCCCTTTTATAGCCAATCACGTTACACACCTGAAGCCTGTGTCCCAACTTTTTTGAGACATGCTGCAGCCAGAAAATTTGAAATAAGCTCATTTTGTGGATAAAAATGTATAATGTCTCAGTTTCAACATTTGAAATGTTATCTATGTTTTATTGTAAATAACATATTGACTCGTGATCTGAAAGTCATTGCCTTTTGATTTTATTCACAATTTGCACTTCGTCCCAACTATTTCGGAATTGGTTGTACATCAGTTGATGTCAAATAGGAATTAAAAAAACAGCTAATATTAAGTTAACTGAAGTTAGCGCATTAATAATTGTTAATTTGTTGCTTAAAGTACCGCACTGATTAACTCATGTTAGCTTTGAAATTGGTTAGCGTTAGCTCATGTTGCCTTATTGTAAAAGTGTTACCACAAAAGTCCGACAAATGATATGTGTTTATAACCAAACAATTTATTTAAGCTTTAAAAATATAACAATTTGATAACAGTTAGCTTTGGCGAAGACGCCTTGTGTTGTTTTTGTTTTCAATGTTATCTCAACTAGTCGATCTTCAGGTGATGTCGTTAAAAGTGTGCTATAGCTACCGGGTCTCGTGACAAAGAGTTTGACCTAGTTAAGTCCTAGTTTATGCTATATTCAGCTTTTGGTAATGCATTTCACATCACTCCTTACGGTAAAACAGTGTTTTTGCTTTTACTTGGTATCGGTGACTTACAGAAACCATCGAGTCAGAGTTTGTCATTCATGCAACTACAACGTACGTAGGCGCATGTAGAATCGAGGGGCTTCCAGCACTGATAGTGACGTGAAAAATGTCCTTCTAAGTCTCTCTCTAAGATTTGTTACTCAGAACTAAAATTTAGCAAAGTAGTGAAACTTTTGCTGTGGGCGGCTTCCTTTTTCTCGTCGGTAGAGCTGTTCAGTGACATGGGGGGAGCCTGATTCTTGGGGTTCAGGTGAAACCTTGGTCCATAGGCAGAGGTTCGTTCCTACGGCTCAGTGTGCATCTGAGTTTTAGAAGTTGGCCCGGGTTTCGTACATAAAATACAGAGCTTAGTCTGTGTGAAGGTGAGACAGTGGGTGGATGTTTCCTTTGACTAAACAGAAAAAAAACCCACATACTTCTCCGTTCGTTTGAGCGCTTTGGGCCTCATCTTTTCTTCTCTCTGAGTCTTGATACTTTCACAGCTTTTGTGGTTACTAGCGTGAAGAGGAGCCGTTGTGGAAACGGTGTGTATGGAAAATGCACCTCTAACAGGAAGTAGGAAGTGAGGATGGGGTCGCGGAGATCCCAGTTTCCTCTTCAAACAATGAAACTGGTTCACCTGAGATAAATGGGGTCACGGCCTATATAACCATTTCCATGACTGAAAAATGCAGCCATATTTACAGTATGTACACTATTTAGAAGCGCAACATTTACAGTATTTGTGTGTTCTAAAATGCTTGCACCTAGATACACGATACATTAGGTTGTTATCTATGGAGATAAGAATAAATGTTTTTTGGAAAAGCTTTGAGGTTTTCTCAAGGGATACCTCCCAGAGGTTTTAGTACCTAAATTGCATTCAAAAATGCACAAAATGCAATCTTAGAATTTTTTCTATATCCAAAGCACTGTATTCACCAGCACCACTGATCAAACCTGAGTTTTTTTTTTTTGTTTTTTTTTTAATGAAAGGAACATTTCTCGGCAAAATCGATGTCATTTTCTTTTCTGTTTATCCCGGAACGCAGCAGTCACACAATCGGTAGAGACCATAAGGGGAGGGGGTGGCTGACCCAAAACGGCGCCAGACAACCCGGGGCTGTCCCATGCTGCTGTCCTGTTCAAACGTGCTCCTGAAAAAAGTCCCCTTCTGTCTCTCCAGGTGAGAGAGGCACCTCCAAATTACAGTTTTAAAAAAAAAATCCTGTCAGCAGCCAGCTTAGGGCTCATGTTTGTGTTTTCACTTTATTTTGGAGATAAGATCTTTGGGGAGTTTTCCTGGGACTCCCCATGTCTAAATTCCGGTGTGTGTGTGTGTGTGTGTGTGTGTGTGTGTGTGGTTAAACGTGTGTGCTTGTGTGTGTGTGTGTGTATGTGTGTGTGTGAGAGGGGTGTATGTGTTAGTGTGTGTGTGTGTGTGTGTGTGTGTGTGATTAAATATGTATGTATGTGTGTGTGGTTAAATGTGTGTGTGTCTGTGTTTGTGTGCGCATGGATGTGTGTGTGTGTGTAAGAGGGGTGTGCGTGTGTGTAATGATGCATGTGTGTGTTTGTGAATGTGAATGATTATGTTAGTGTGTGTTAATATGTGTGGTTAAGTATGTGTGTGTGTGAGTGTGTGTGTGGGGGAAAAAGATAAAGGGTCAGACCAAATCTTAGATATCAAGTGCGAAATATAAATTGAGAGGGATTGAACACGGGAGAACAACCAAAAAACAGAGAGAGAGTGAGAGAGAGAAAGAGAAATTGAGGGGAGGCAGAGGGATTGATAGAGGGGGAAAGTTTCCGAGATGAGGAGAGTGAGAGCAGTTTGAATGGCCTCTGAAATGATGTTACAGCCATTTGCCTCTTAGTTGCAAATTTTATCAATTTGGCCATCTGATGTGACAGATGGCGGTCACACTCACACTAGCACTATATATTTCCTGATACTAAAGTCACGGTTTGCATGCCTGCATTTATGATGACACGTTTAAATAGGTTATGCCAAATGACCTAATTTTCCCTTCATGAGTGGCTCGGTACATATTTGTCAGTTCAGCTATAGGTACCAGCCAGCCGGTAAAGACCATGTGACAACAGGAAAGAGATGGAGAGGTGTACAGGCATTTTGTAGACCGAGATACAGGGGACATGATAAATCTGCAACACACAGTGAGTTCTGAAAGTCCATATGTAAAGCAGCATCCCCACACGTGTGCATGGGCACGCGCCTCTGCTAATTAATTTGTGCAGATGTGTGTGTGAGTTTGCAAGGTTTGGTAAAACCTTATGTAAAAACCGCAAATAATACATTTTAAGTTGATAGTAAACTTAATTTAATTGTAATTTACTGTCAGCAAACATAATGCTGACTAATTGTAAATGCAATACTTTAAGCTACTTTGGTGATTATCTCTTTTCAGCTATGATAAAATTAGACTAACTCTTTCTTATCATTTCACTGTTTAGTTGAAAGTCATTTTACTGTTAACAAAGTTTTTACCACTTATTAACAATGGTTATAATAAAGTGTGATCCCAGTTTGTGTGTATGTATTTGTGAGAATATGTGTATGTGTGTGTCAGAGAGAATTAGGTAACATTATGGTGATGTATTTGCCATTGGTTTGTATGCAGAACATTATCCTGTGTGTGCCTGGAAAGAAATTTCTTTTCCTGTGACCTATGAAATTAAAGTTATCTGAATGCAAATACAATTTCAGGTGTTTTCCTTTAAAGTCCACAAATCTCATTTCTTCATTCATCACAAATCGGTTGCAGTAAATCTGAGTTGCATTAATCTTGATGAAATCAGGGTGTTGGCAGAATTTATTTTAGGGGATAGAGATATTCAGAAACCTTCAGCAGCAGGATAAAATCTGGCCAATCAGACATTCCTTTTGGTTGATGCACGTGCTTTGAATATAAAGAGAAAACATGCTGTCAGGGACGAGGAAGTTTAACTCAGCAGAGGCAGTTAAGGAAAGATATTTGATGGAGTCTTACTGGGAAATCCTTTTCTGGAGAGCACAGTTTCCACTGATTATGGTCAGATTGAGCGAAACAAAGTTCTATGATTGCTAATTACATCATTGAGTGTCTGCATTTTTCAGTGCGTTCATGCTGCTAACCTCTCGTTTCAAAGGCGTTCAATAATATTGCGGTTGTTTTCGACATTTTTATTTGAGGAGCCACTGTTGTAAAGAGCAGTTATTTGAGCTTTTGTGAAATTACTGTCAGCTCAAACAAGTTCACCTCTTCTCCTCTGGCCTCTCTCATAAACAGAGTGTTTGCAGCCATTTAACTGCTGCTCACCGGATGTTTTTGATTACCACGGCACTCTCCTATCATGCTGAAAACTGTAAAAAATTAGCCTGTGAAAGTCCCAGCTGGGTAGCCTTTCAGATTCTGGAACAGTTATGCAAACCATGATAAATTGCTTCACTGTGTCTGTAATCTTTATAAATCAAGTTTCATTATCTGTTGTTTGAACGAGTAAGTTGTATTTGTTAACATTTAGTTGTACCTAGTAGGAATTGGCGAGTGTATAATGACAATAGCGGGTCAGAGCTCTGGGGGGTGTACTGCGAAGCTGGCTTTGTGATTAAGCCTGACTTCAGCACTTAGGAAAACCAGGAACCTCTTCAAATCTGAAACATGGACTAAAGTAAAAGGAGCTGCTCCGGGTTTTACTTTAGCTTAAAGTCAAGCTTAGTCACAAAGCTGGCTTTGTAGTATACCCCCCTGGTTTGATGGTAGATGCAACAAACAGCCTCCCTCTTAGCATTACAACATAGCCATGGCATTGGTATTTTCCCCAGAATTACTTCTACAGTATCCCGAGCCAATGAGAAGATCCCGTCCACTAAACACTCTTAGTCATTGGTTAAAAGTTGGTCTGGCGGTGCTATGGTATCTGCTGCAAGAGAGTTGGAATGTGAGGAAACGTTGATAAGTAATTCTTGCTGTGGTTGGCTTTTTACTGAAAGGTCGTGGGTGAGAGTCCTTCCTGTGGCCCTGCAATTTTACATCAGGTTTTTCAGGTAAAACATCCAGACTGCAAGAGTGAACTGTCTGCAGAAATGTAACCTGTGTGAGTCATGCCGCATAAATATGATCTTCAGTGTGTTTTTGTTCAAAGGTGGTGGACGGGTGGAAATCTAGATTGAGAGACAGTTTAACAAATGGAGGAGGTAAATTGCTCAGGTCGTATGGAAGCATAGTGGTGACATCAAACTCTACTTAACAAATGTTCACTTCCCAAGTAAATGGTTCAGAGTTTTCATCTGGATTCCAGGCCAGATTTTGAAGACTTTATATTGCAAAAACCACCCACCTTGATGTCTCACTTGATTCGACATTGAACCTAACTCAGGTCTCTTTGAAAATATTTCTTCACACTTCATTAAAATTGTATTTCATTGATAGGTTTTTCAAAGACTTTTTTCCCCTTGAATTCATTGATGAAAAATAACGGTGTATGCTCACTCACCGGTAGGAAGGCTTATGTCCTTGAAGGAACTCTTTTTTTAAGTTTAGGGAACCTTTCTTTATACCGGTAAATTCCACATTAATGGTGTTTCACTAGCAAGGACCATATCATCTACAAGATGCGTTTAAAAGTTTATCGAAGGGAATTTGGTTGATATGTGAGTGGAGAACTTTCATGGAGCTCTTCTGCTTTGTTAAGTGCGAGTTTGGGAAAGATGCGACAGGGAATTTGCTGTAGCACCTGGGCATGACAAACTGCCTTAGGACCCTCCCGAAAGGAAGGACAGGGAGGGAGAGAGAAGGGAGAGAAGAAAGAAACGAGACGGGAGGGACGGGCGCATAATACGAAAACGAAACACGAGGAGTGGGTTCGGTGCATGTTTATAGGAAGTTACCGATGCGTCACGGTTGAGGTGTGATCCTACTCCTGAAACTTCGCTAGACAGCCTCCAACAATGGGCCTCCACGGTGCACCTGACCACTACCCATCATCCTCCTCTTCATAACCTGTGACACTGACGGGCTGACTCTTCGTCATGGGAAAACCCTGCGTGGATACTATCGCTCCTGTTTATTCCAGTCGAAGGGAGACTCGTCTCACCAACTGAGTGACCTTTAAGAGCGGATTAAAAACAGAGGGACGGGCAGTGGAAGATGACGCACGAAACTCGGCCACCTCAGAGTCCTAAACATGGTGTCAGGGTTGTGAAGAGTACAGTTCCTCTACGGCATGGAAAAACCCTCATTTCCCACCTCACTAGTGAATAACTGCATAAAACCTATGGACGTATACATGGATCCGTCAATGCAGCTGCTGTATTCAAACCTGCGGTACTGCAGGCCTATTTTAAATTCTAGAGGAGATCCAAAGGTTTACAACAATCCCCACTGTCTTATTGAATTACAGGGAAATGTATGAAATGATATACAAGATCTAGATATTTTCCATTGGATGTAATGCTGTGGCCATAAAAGCATGGTGTCCTGGGTTTGAATATTTTTCTCAGCATAAGTGTGGTGTAGCTTTGGTGAAGCTCAACAACCAGCAGGAACAGAATATTAACACGACATTGTCCGACAATATGGAAAAAATGCTTTTTTAATGCTGTATCCTCTTAAGGGAGGACTTACGTGAAAAAGTCAGAGTCTAAGGGGTAAATGTTCCGGCTGCTGATACTCTTGCTGTCTGTAAACCTCAATATTTTCTCTCAAAAATGCAGTGCAAGGAAAGCAGCTTCATTTTTTAATGCTGTTATTGTTTTATTTCCTCTTGGTCTTACATTAGACCTTTGTAAAGATAGGATTTCCTAAAAGAGCAAATTAAGTGCTTTTTCAAAAAGTATTTGCTGAAGATAGCCCGGTAGATAAGTTGTGATATTTATGTTTGCTGATTTTTATCAATAGAAACCTGTTGTATTTTCGAGATCATCGTTTGCATTGTGCTACAAAGTCACGCTGGGCTGATATGGCCTCATAAAAAGAAGCTCATTTAAATCTATGTTGGCATGAAGTTTAAGGAATGAAGTTGTAATGAATAAACCAGCGTAGATAACAGAGAACTTCCTTATGAGATGGATTTCCCCGCTTTTAATGGTAGTTTATTGGTTAATATTTGATACATTCACTTCAGTTCAGTACAGTTCATTTCAGTTCAATTACAAGTTATGTAATCCTTGATGAGAGCGCTTCGAGCAGACCAGAGGACCTTCAGCATTATTTATAGCTGCAGCCTTTTATAACCCTGTCTTTGATAGAATTTCATCTTTATTTGTGTCTTTGCTTCAGCAAGGATAAATTTCCGAATGAATTTCCGAAGATAAACGTCACCCACTTAATGAATGGCAAATTTTCTGTTTTGTAATCACACAGACCTCAGAAATACCACAGTTGTTGAGATTAAGCGCGATGAAACATCCCCTCAAGCAATACGATGTTCCTATCCACACTGCATGATCTGGCACAAAATTTATTGTGTATAATACGCTGCAGTTCTGAATAAAAAAAAATCAATCTTAAGAATATGTGGTTCTAGTCAATCTCTCTCTCTCTCTCTCTCTGTCCCTCTCAGGTCATGGCTCCTGTTCATGAATGTTAGACAGAAGGGTATAAGACTGATTTCTTGCTCATACAATCCTTCATTAAAAAATGGACCCCAGACCTCCTGTTTGCTATTGACCTCAGGGTTATCATGCAATCATGTCCACTGCATACAGCAAATATAGGGACCACAGTCCATTGCTTGCAGCTACAAGCAAATGTAGCCGATATGATCCAAAATGTTCAATTACACGGGAATTGATAAAGAGGTAAATAATTAAACAAAAAAGTACTCAGTAGTTTCGCCCCAAGACTAATCTCTTGCTTGCCTGCCAAAATGAGGTGTGAGTGCTACTTGGTATTCTGGGGACTTAAAGGGTTAAAATGCACCATATTTTCTCCAGATTCGGAGCCAAGTAAATAGCAATGTAAATAACATATACCTGAATCTTTTCATTGAATAGTTGTGACATTTAGGTGGACGTAAAAGGTGACTGGGGATTTGATTTGGCATTAAATAATAAAGCTCACGCAGTCACACTATTTTCTCTGGGCTCAGTGATGTCATGTGAAGAAATAAGATGAGGTGAGACCAGTTGTGGAGTCAAATCCTCCAAGGTTGTCGTAACTCATTCCAGCGGAGGAGCCACATTGAGCTTCCAGGCACATCTTCGACCCTCCCCGTCGGCCATCTTTGGCGTGGCGGGAGTAGGGTCTGGGGATGGGGGGGGGGTGCTTGTCTTACCGCTCTCTCTCTCTCTCTGTCTAACAGTCGTATAATCAGGTGCTCTTGCCGGCCTCATTTGTAGCCTGTCTGCTTTTCTCGGTGACACATGCCTGAGATTATTTCCCCTACCGCTGTGCCGCCAGGTTATCGCTGTCGACAAAAGAGAAAGAATGGCTGCCAGGTCTGTGCTCTGAGCTGCCGTGTGAGCTGGAGCTCAGCTAACCGCTGTAGCGTTTTCACACGTGCAGCAGCGGTTTTTTTCGCCGCGAGCCTGCTGTGTTCGCTGAGCTGATAAGATGTGATAATCAGAGATAATCGGGAATTTGCACTAATCTGTCTAACAGGGCTGAAATTTATCAGATCGAAGTTAATTTTTTTTGGTTCCACTCAGTAAATGCTTTTTTTTTTTTTTGATTATCTGGAGAAAAAAAAAGACAGTATTATGAAGAAGACTGTGTCTTACAGCCCAGAGAAGATTGACTTTGAAGACCACCCGGCTCAGCTGTTTGAAACAAACTATGGAAATTCCCGCTGTTTTCCACATCTTAAACAGACCTGGTCTGCATAGTTCAGGCCTACGAACTCTATCTGTGTGTCCTGGTCTCTCCTACAACTTTTATAGGCAGCCACACCTCTTTCTCCCTCACCAGCCGATCAAAGCACAACTCATTATCAAGGGGGCCACCCACTCAAAAAGGCCTGCTTGCTGCTCAGAAGGGGGAGAATTGCCCACAATTTTCATGGGTTTTTTTTTTTTTTTTGCTAAAAAAAGTTTTTACACCTCCCTTTTGGACATCTACGGATATAATAACTTTAAAAAAAACCTACATAATATGAGGCCTTTGAACAGGACTTGATTCCTAACCTTTTGAAGAGTATGTCTTTTACATTGCTTTTTTATAATTCATAAGTTCTGGAATGTCTGTCAGTGATCAGTGGTGATTGTCACATCAGTATGAAGCATATTGATGGTGTATTTGTGACCTCAGGCTGACAGCGGCTCAGCTCATTGGTCGGCCCAGATGGGTCTCTGACTCGCTCTCCTCCCCTCAGCTGCCCTTCATGTGTAAGGAAGCCTGTTGCCATGGGAATCACAGGAGGCCTTCACCATCATATGCTGGAATCGTGACTCACCGGATCCATATTTATTATTCCCTCTCTTCGGAGCAACAGAAACTCACCCACCCCTGGACTGAAAGAGTGGCACTGTGTGTGTATGTGTATATGTATGAATGAGTTTATATGTGTCTGTCTGTCTATGAGTGTGTGCCTGTGTGCATTCATGTACGTGATGGGTGTATTTGTGTGTGTGTGTGTGTGCGTCTGCATGTGTTCTTATGCGTTTGTCTGTGAACACGCATGTTTATGTTTAGGTATATGGGTGTGTGCACCTGCATGTGTATGTGTGAGTGTGTTTGTATGTGCATGTGTGTGTCCGACGAGGTATCTGTGTGAACACGCGTGTGTGCCCAGGTCTTCGTGTCGGTTAATGTGTGTGTCTGTGCAGGTACGTGCATGCATATGCATATATTTGTCTGTAAAAATGAGTCTGCCTGTGTGTGTGTGTACATGTACAAGTGCAAACACACAGGTGCACGAATGTGTGATATTATGTGTGGGTGTGTGCACATGCATGGCTTTCTGTGTGTGTGTGTGTGTGTGTGTGTGTGTGAGAGTGTGTCTGTCAGACTCTGAGTGCGTCCCTGTGCGTGCGTGAGAGTGTGCATCCGTGCGTGAGAGTGTGTGTGTCCATAAGTGCGTTAGTGTGTGCATCACAGTTTGAGTCAGTGCTGAAGTCACAGGAAGGCAGATGGATGAACTCAAATGAGTCACAGTGAAGCCTGTGGAAGGATAACTGCTTCTGCAGCGGATAAAAACACATATAAAAATCACATCTGCCCACAGCTTTTGATATAAATCACACCATGATAGAGCCACTAAAAAACTACAATCCCCACGTCCACCTGGGTGACTAATATTCTCTGTATTGCTCCTCACGAGTGAGACAGATAGCAGTGGGTTAAGAACTTAACTATACGGGCATGGACAAGGGTTATTGAAAATGTGAGAGAGCAACCGTAATTCTCGCAAGTATTTTCTGTTTAATGTCTTGTTTGTCCAGTTATCTGTTCGTTTATTCATTTATGACATGTTTAACAGCACGTTTAGTTATTCATTCATTACTAATCATGCTGCTCATGGTATTTCTATTGAAGCGGTGTAGGGATGGTTAGCCATTCACTCACACACTGATACTTATCGGAAATTTGGAGTTTCTTATTAGCCTGACATGCATGTCTATGGACTGTGGAAGGAAACAGGAGTACCCAGAGGAAACCCACACAAACATGGGGAGAACATGCAAACTCCACGCTTAAAGGCCCCAGGCCTGTTTAAATGCTGTATCATCTCTTATCTCACTCATTGTAAACCCCACTGAGAACTTTCTCGAAGAAAATTTGCTGACAAGAACAATTATCTTTCTGTTACATTTATTCCCTATGTGAAATCCACAATGTAGACTTCATCTTGTTGACGTTTACTCATCAGTAAACGCGGGCACAATAAAAACACATGTATTGTTGTCAATTCCATACAGTCTGAGGTTAACGAAACCCCACTGCAGAGCCACAAACGGTCGCACTACAATGGGAACGCAAACACTCTGAGGTGTTAGCTCACCGAGAGCCCCTCCCACAGGTCTCCGGTCCCACACGTTTTTGCGACCCCCTGCTGAGTTTACAGGGTGGTCGATAAACATTTTAATAGCTCAGAAGCCTCTTTTAGTCGAGTAACACCTGCAGAAGTGCTTTTGTAGGCATGAGAGAGTTTCAGGGCTGAGAACTGGGGGTCCTCATCTTGCACGTGAGCGTGACAGCCATTGTTGTGCCCACGCAGGCAAACGTGACGGTCGGTGAAATCATTGGTAGTCAAACACAGGTGGCACAGCTGTAACTGAGGTGTGCTATCCTGGGCCTTTCACATCACCAGTAAAATCTTAACTCTAGAAAATAAAGGGCTGGTTTCAGTGATACCGGATAAGCCTGTTCCTTATATTAAATTCAGTTATGAAAGAAATTACCGCCATATAAAACTAAATTTAATCCAGAACTAAAATTGATCTTCATCTGTGAATGCATCTGTGAATACATGGACTAGTCCTGTCCTTGTTAGGCTCACATTGGATTTATTTGCAATAGCATAAATTTTCAGAGAGAAAAGTGTAGAATTTTCTTTAGCACTGATTTTGGTCATGATAGCCCAGATTATCACATGGTTACTACTTTGTTTGCGCAGTTTCAACGACAGTAAATTTTGATTTGGCCAATTTATACTCATTGAGACATCCTTATAGTTTAAATTTAGGCAAACACTGAGGCTTGTTACACCCTGGAGACTCTTCACAAGAGTGTAAACCATTTATATACAAAGCTGGACAAACATCAGTGTCATTTTAGCTGAGCTGTTCTGATGCAGAGGTACAATGCCACAACTCTGGCTATCATAAACTGATGTTTAACGTGGAGCATTTGGTTGAGGGGCTATGTTACTGTTACACATCATGCCTTCCACGCCGTCAGGTGACTTCCACTTTAAAAATCCTCTTTGACTCACTGGTCAGTGCTGATTCCATTGAAAACTATGCTGTTCCCACTCGCCTTCTCTCCACTATTCAGTCACACAGTTTGATTTGTTTCTGAATTCTGCACACAACAGTTTTTCCCCTATTTGGGAAAATCCGCTTGGCTTCGACAGACTAGCTTACAGTCAGCTCGTGTGACTCAGGCAGTGATAGTCACACAAAATATTATGCTTCAGTCGCACAGTTATCAGAGGATAAATATTTCTAGTAACAGATCAGAGTTTAGATCTGCGTTAACTGCCATGATTTTCGGCAACAAAAACCATTAAGATTAACGCTGTAAAATTTCTTCCTCAACTGCTACTTCCTTGGTGTGGCTTTCCTTACCAGAGAAATTATGGACTTCCTGTTCAGTTGGTTGGGGTTTATCTAACCATATGACCAGTTCATGACAGAAAGTACCTTTTTTTTCTGGCCAGATAGTACCTGTAAAACATGTCCTCGTGTTAAGTTCCTCAAGAGCCATTATACAAGGGCAAAATGCCCAAATGATACAACATACATTCATATCATCAAGTATGGAGGAACTATGTTATTATTACACTAGAATAACACTTAAGTGTATGTAATAACTCTAATCCCAACAAATTACATCACTGTTGGATTATTATTCTAGGCTAATCCCAAGAACATCAAAACATTTATGTTGACAGCAGAAATGACAAATCCCCCATTTCTAAGACACAGTTTCCTTGTTGATTGCCGAGCATATTTTTCCATCTCTGCACCCACGACATTTCATCATGTTTTGGTTACCTAGCCTAGTATCACGCTGGGAATGAAACTACCAAATCAAAAGGTGTTTGTCGAGTGACGGCAAAAAGCACTAGGTGTGAAAACTCACCTGCCGAGCCACAGACATTTCCCATCAGCAGAGCTTGGCGTTATCGAAAGGTAGTAGCTCGCCGCAGGAGGCTGTAATCACACATTTCTTTCTTGTTTCACAGTTTAAAGGACAAATTGCTGATAGATGCGGGCTGGCTGGGAAATGTGTTGAGAAACGTGTGGGATAGGGTTGAGAAAAAAATTATTCCTTGACGACGGCTTAATTTAGATTTACCGTCAGTGAGTGTTGGTCTGAAAAACAATTCAGGAAAAACGGAAGATTCCAGAAGCTGTGTGGCCCGTCTTTCGACATTTATTTGGCAAGCGACTCCAGGAAGAATCTTTGTCGCTACCTATGATTCTAATCTAGCAGTCAAGCAACTGAGTGAAGATTGCTGTCATGATTTTAAAAAAAAAAAAAAACATGCTTAAGTGTTGGAAGGTTCTGTTCCCATGGTGCACTCTGTTTAAACACAACCCTCCCAGGTTAGTTTTGAAGTTGACCATCTTTGATCAGAAAGTATTTTGTTCTAACTAGCTATTTTGAACAACCCTTCAATCAGATGGGCTAAACTAATTAGCATATTCAGCTGGTTGAGCTTGTGATTGGACGTAAAACATGGCAGGACTTCAACTGTCTGACCCTGGGAATGTCCACTTCTGTGTTTGTCACATGACAAAAATGCCAACAATAACAGAATAGATGGAGGGAAGAAATAAGTGTGGAGTGAAGACTTTGCAATAAGGTCTAAATGCATCGGCATCAATTGAAGTTAAAATTCAACATTTGAATTACTTAATATGAATTAATATAGGAATAAGATACAGGCCATGTGTATCATGTAAGCATAGACAAATTATCTACTCAGTGATAAGGTTTTTTTGCGGCAAATTAAAATATTTGAACACCATCAACTCTCAACTCTGTAAACTACATTAATTGATGTTAGAGAGATTTGCGTATCCTGTTTGTTTAGTTTTAGCGACATACAGTAGCTCCTAAAAATAAATAATAATGAAGTGACAAACAAAGCCGATGTTTCTCCTACATATTTCTTTATCCACAGTGCAGAGGGCAGATTGAACAGTCTAACCCTGAATAGCTAATAAAGTTGGTATTGAAAAAAAAAACAGCGCCTGTCGTTTGACCCGTCGAGCGCTAGCTGAGCTGCAGCTGCATGGGGCAACACTTGGCGGCACGCCTCCGTGCGCTAGCTCCGTCATGATTGACATGTGCGGCTGACAGCTGCTGGGGGGGGGGGGTTGGTCGTCACGTCTGCGCTGCATTGTGCTCTCGGCCGAAAAGCCGTTAGTGTCAATTACGCGTCACTTCCGCCACGAGTGAGCGCGATCGCGCTTATTTAGGCCTTTTGTAAAAAAGGAGTGAAGCTCACTCAAGTGAAATGACCCGAAATAAATGAATTGTATTTCACACTTTATTAGAAGTACCCATTAGAAATTAATGGACTTCAGCATAATTCAAAAAGTAAATAAATAAATAAACAAACCCAAATGCATTCATCTGTATATCAATTACCAAGTGGTCTGCCATGATTGTGCTTTTAAAAATGAGTATGATCATCATCGAGGGGACTGTTACACATCACAGGTATCTATTATCACATAGTTACACATCTATTATCTACTTCCATTCATATCTGACCCATAAATTCCTGCAGGTGTTTCTTGTCTTCATAATGAAATGTTTGGAGATGAGGGATGAAGTGTGTCGTATGCCCTCTGGATGTTCTAACCACTGCACTGAAGTTTGCTCCTCTTATTTGATTTGTCAAGAATCATTTACCCCAGCCAGGCCTGCGGTGCGGGGTTTTTTTTGGGGGGGGTGTCGTAGATTCCTGGATCTTCCACACCATGACCTCACCTCAACCCCAAACAACCCCACCACTTCTGGGAAGAACTGACCAGCCCGGAGGCGGGAAAGTGACATGTCACTGCCCAATCACTCCTGGAAACTCCCCGCCAGTGAAATCCACATCGATCGGTAGCGCGACTGACACCAGATCGATACGAGCGTGATCGTTATGTGTCTCAGAGGGAGACGGAAGAGGAAGGAAGGCACATGGCGTTCTTTATCGGCACAGGACCGCCGAGGAGCAAATTAATCGCATTAATACCGCCGTAAGGCGCGGACTAATTTCGCCACACACTGCCATCAGTGCAGCTGCCATGCTAAATGCTGCCGTAAACGCGTCCCCTTTACTGGGTATGCAGCTAAACTGGATTCCTCCGTGCAACAGTTGATGATTAGACTCTGTAGAAGAAGAAATCGATGCCTCCACCCGTAAAAAACAGCCGTCGTCGGTCTCCCCTCTGTAAGGATTATGTTCGGCGGTGCACATGACGGCAAGTACGCTGCCCTCTGGGTTTTCAGAGCTTTAGATTTACGATACACGCAAACGGAGTCGGTGAATGGGACGGAGTGCAGAGGGAGGTGACGGTAACACACTGCGATGAATATAAATACCGTGTATCCCGGAGATCGACCCACCGCGGTTGGCATGCGGGCTTCCGATGGGGGGGGGGCTTTCGAGCCGGGGGGGATGGGGAGGGTTTCGACTGCTTCCTGTACAGCCCTTCTCTGACCGAGCCCCCAAAACGCAGACTCTTACCGCCAAAGCAGAATCACAGCTGGTTTGCTCCAGTGATGCTGACCAAAACTGGACCCAGTCTGTGTGACATCACTGCAGCAGTTTTCCCATTAGCAAAGTGAAGCGTCCACATTTAAGCTATGCTATTACTGAGGCATTGTACCTTTTAGAGCCAATACCAAGCAAAGGTCCATAATTAACTGCAATTTTCTCTCAGCTCCCTTGCCCTCACTAATTGACAGCTTTCATTTGAAACTGACGCATTTATAACTGTCGAATTTCAGTGTTTAGCCGCAGGTATCAGCTATGAGTTAAGTAGCAATTATACGCTAGCCAGCGCTACAATTATTGTCAATGGATAGAGAGCCAGTGGAAATTTGATTATTTAAAATTCCATATAACAAAGTGATTATTGCCAACTGAATTTACAGTAATTATAGAGTTCTGAATTATAGCAGTTGCACCTGCCAACATTTACATGTTATTCTCCAGAATGGAACTCATATGTATGCGTCAGAAATATGACAGGGATGTTCAGGCAGTGAGCTAATGCACAGACAGCAGCAGGGACCAGTGAAACAGCAGATATGTGATGCAGTTGCCAGGGAACTCTGGCGTACACCCCAGCAGCCCTTGCCCAATTCACTGATGGATTTATTGTGGGAGAAAAAATGTGACATCAGCAATTACAGCCGTTCGTCGTAGACACCCTCCCCCCACATACCCCCGCCCCCACCCGAGACTGGGCCCGCTGCAGAATTAAATTTATTTCACTTCACATCTCGGCTGATTAATTCAGAATTATCAGCTGGGGTATCACAGTGGCGCGGCAGAAACTCAGCTGATTACTGTGATTGCAGCCTGTGCGGGAGAGGACAGATCAGGACATGAATTCCAATATAGGCAGATATATTTATGTACACCGTGTGTGTGTGTGTATGTGTGTGTGTGCGCGTGTGCCTGTGTGCGTCTGTGCCTGTGTGTGTGTGAGTGCGTGTGTGTTTATGTGTCTGCGTGTGTTTGTGTGTGTGTGCGCGTATGCATGTGTGAGTGTTTGCATGTGAGTTGAAGTGTGTTTGCGTGTGTGGGCTTGTACGGTAATGCTCGTGAGGGCCATCTCTTGAGGATGCTGTGGGACATTTTTGATTGTAAGGACATTTTGGGTGGTCCTCCTTACACAGGATTACGGCTAATCAGTTACATTCAGATTTACGGGTACAGTTAGGGTCGGGTTAAGGTTTGGGTTCAACATGATTTGGTCATGGTTGGGGTTCAGGCTGTACAGTATGAATGTAAGTCAACCCTTTGTTGTATGTTGTCCAATATTTTGGGCATATTTTAAGTGGGTTTTATGTTGTCTAAGCTCATAAATACCCTGAAAACACATATTTAATATTTTGTTGGACATTTCCTTTTCAGAATTCCCTTATCAGTGCCCCTCTAATTAGTCACATGATTTACTACAAACTATGACAATGGCAGCGTCCGCGGGTAAGAGGTAAGTTGACAAAAGACAGACGTAGTCTTATATTGTTCAAGATTTGATCAAACTTTTTCCTGTTGGAGGATAGCACACCCTGAGACACATCAGCTTTGACATGGCTGTGTATTTGTTGGAATACACCTGATTTTATGCTCTGTCAAAAATATTGTACATTATGCATGCCAGGCAAATAACTCAAATAAGCCATGTCCAGAATGGTGAACATCCTGCATATCAATAACCAGGTTTCTTCGACTTCACATTATTTCTGTCGCCTCACGTGCATAATGCCCACAATATTGGACGGCAGTATGCATCCCACAAGCATAATGTCCAAAATAATGGACAGAATGACTACCCACTGGTATCCCTCCCAAAAACAAAACTGCACCAAATCTCATCAAATGGTCCCAAAAGAACATTGGAAACCTGATTTTAACATATCGGAGGCATTTGTTCATGCTCTAAGCAACAACAAAGGGTTAATACATCATCTTCACAAGTATAGCCAAGCAAAATATGTTTGTGTACGTATTTTTCTGTTCCTTTTGAAGTCATTCATCCTTTAAAATTTACCGCAGCTACTGAAATGACTCGATAAACCTTGACATCTTACCATCTATAAAAGAGAATACCTCTTCGAGCTGGAGAAATGACAGGTAAAATTGTCATCATCTATTCATCGTTTGCAGAGCGAGTAATCAGTCGGCCTTTGCGTTCGTGTTCATCATTAGAAACAGGGTTGACTCAGTCTTGAACACTGACCTTTCATTGACGTATTTATTTGCATCTATCCTGGCTGTTAGATTCACAGAGATGTGCTTCCTCTTACAGTACTGGCAGAGAAAATGGATGTATTTAGGTGGTACAGTATTTCAGTGAAAGGGAAGTGTTGCTGGGTTTGAAATGCACGCGATGACGTTACACAGCGTTCGTGAAATGTCACTGCATTGAGAATTTGGATTTAATCCTTGAATTCTAACCAGGGGTTCAGAGCTCCAGTGATGCACACGAAAAAGGGCTAAAAATCTTACATTGTTCACACAATATGGCTTCCACTTTAACCCTCATGTTCACTGAAATCCAGCGTGGCAGATTACAGAGTCAAAAAGCAGAAATTATAGGGGCACAATTGAAGTTTTCTTCTGCTATGGCACAATTTGCACTAATGTACCCCCAAGGGCTAATTATGGGACCTCAAAGTAACCATGTTTATCCTTTCAGCGGTCACTTGCCATCGGAGGGATTATAACCCTGCTCTCACCTCGCCTGAAAGGGAATTACTCCTCCAAACCTATTCCCATGTACGAATTCCTAATTAGCAATTAAGTGTTAATTTGTTCAGTTCCGAGAATCAATCCGTAGAATTACTGTACATTGCCCCTCAGCTTGCATTATTGTTTATTGCAATAATTATCAAGCATTTTCCTATCCACATGAAAAGGTACATAAACACTTTCCAGGGCACAATAGGGGTACTTTAGTGAATACACCCCCAGTGACAATCCATTGTGCCACTAAAGGTATGTTATATTCTGTGAGTGTGGACTGTATTGTATATGTTCTGGTTCACACACTAAGCAGCGCACAACACTTCAAAATTCCCCTGAATGAAGAATTTAAAATATAAATAGAATGCAGTGCAGTTTATACTGAGTAGCATAAGTACAATGCTATATTGTAAGTCGAAGAGCTGAGCTCTGGCGGGATTTAAAAATTCTGTGGTTTACCGTTGAATGCCCTGAGGGAAGCACACGTACCACTGCAGGTATTCTGGGCTCCTCAGTAATTGCAGTCAAAGATGAAACCATAAGGTTTAGCATCCATTTAGCTGATTTGCATGTCATTAAAGCAGGGCTTTAGGGGAAACTGTATTCTGTGCTACGAACACCTGGAGTCGGCTCTGGAATGCCGTGAGAGAGCAGCTGACTATTTGGCGCATCTAAAACATGACATCTTTATGGGACTATTTGTTTTTAAGATGCCATGACAAGCCATCATGATTAAACAGCAGTGATGCTTTTGTGAACTAAAATGGTAACGATAAGCCTCTCTATCATCAACAAGCTTAGAGCAGCCATGTTCTTCATGTGGGAAAAATGGATATTTTCCGTTTACTTACACATGCAAAGCAATTCCTGGCATGAGGAAATTGTGCCCTCCGAGAAAGCTGAAGCAATGCCCTAATTTTTGCATAGTAAAAAAAAAAAAAAAAAATCTAAATATTTTGAGACTCAAATTTCTTGCCAATCTATCTTGTGTTGTATGTCACTGTGAATGCATAGCCTTTGCTGAATGCACATAATGCAATTTGTGTCCCTCCTAGATTTAGGCTCTTTGCAAATCAATAGCACTTCAATAGCTCTTCATATGACTTGCCAGCAACATCAAATTCCCACAGAATTTTTTTCTTCAATATGTTTCTTTTTTTTTTTTAATTCATGGTCAGCTGTCATTGTGAATCATCAATATCAATGGCAGTTTGAATCTGAATGCCAGTTCAGATGTCAAAACCACTGCTTTTAAGATACATTCACTCATTTCAAACCATTAGATGCACTAGTACGTTGATCCTTGCTTAAAAGTCGTATTGCTGAAGTGAACTATGTCGGGTCAACACAAAGTGTTTTGCACAAAGAGGCCAATTTACTTAATAGGCAATGATTAACAGGAAGCCATTTCAATTATGTTACATAACTGTTCAAACATAGCATGCTGCCAGCTTTTCAGCACACTGTGGATTACTTTGCAAAGCATTTAAAAATGTTCACGGAAAACATGGCAGTACTGGAACATAATATTGCATTTCAAGTGAAAAGTTTCCAAAAACGGCTGTTGTTCTATAAACGGGGTTGAGTTGAGGTGTATTAGCACAATATTTCTATAATAAATTTTCCATTTCAAAAATATTCTGCTCCCCGTATTCTTTAAGATACTCAGAAGAAATAAATTCCAAGTACATTGCTCTTCAATGGTTTTCATTTACACAGCTTGTATGTAACGTGAGATACTCATGCCACATATCTTCGGAAAGCTAAGATTCTTGTGATTCAGTTGATGCCAACCGTTTCAAAATATAATCATCACAGCAGCTTTAATCAACGCCTGTGTCACAGATTCATGCTGTGGTCCCATTGTGTTTTTTCAGCTAATAAGTCCCAGCTACACTCATCTGCAGGCATCTGTTTGCAAAAAAAAAAATTCAGGCGAGAATAAAAACCTTCTAGTTCAGTGTGTTCCAACTTAGATTACTCAATGACAGTAGCACTTACAGTGATTCTTTCAGTTGGGGGAAAAACTTCAGAGTGTTTCCTTTCAAAAGAGACCAAAACCATCAATATTCTCCAAACGGTTCAAGAACAGCTTTCAATTTACTTTGGGTACGCCTCGGATAGGCATTTTAGGCAAATTTTACTGGAGTGTTAAAGGGTTAATCAACTCATTCTACAAGTAGTTGAGCATGTATGATGATATAATATGCACGATTGTATAACAATGAAACCAGGATCTTCTTGCAAACACGTAGACACACGAGCAATTAAGCTGCGTTAGGTGGTAAACGCTTCAGTGATCAGAGTAATTACCGCACAGTAATATGAGAAAACAAGACCTCAACTGCTCAGTCAACCCAACAGAAGCCTAGTGCCAGGCTTTGCTAAAAGTCCGCAAACAAACATATGGCTTCGCTTTGAATTAAGAAAACAGAACACATTCAAAGTAATTATAATGACACTTTCCTGTTCCGTCATTAACGGACTTCAAATTCTGGGAAGCGGCAAGAATTCCAAACAATAGCGAGCCATATTAGCGCGAGCACCAGTAACTGACGTGACTGTCGTCATCGTCGCAGCAGTGCAAGGACACCGTAGAGAAGCAGTCCTTTTTTTATTGCATTGTTATTATTCATTTGGTCCTTCATACATGTTTAAAAAGGCCTTTAAATAGGCCAGCCTGTCCCCGGTGCAGACGGCCCGGAGAACAGCTTGTGCTCCGCGAGGGCCGGAGGTCAGGGCGATCACGGCCGAGGCGCGGCCTCGCTTTGTGCTTCCTGCTCCTCTGGCAGGTGGAGGGAGGGCCCATACCCCCCCACCCCCGCCTGGATGCTCTGCGCTCTAAGATTTTGGGGGGGTTGTTGGAGGGGCGTCTAGGCCCATCTGCTGTCAAAGATTTTGGGGCCAGGCAAACCTATGACCACGGTCTGCATTTGAGCCAATAGAACAAGTAAAGAGGGCCCCATGCATACCGCCCCCCTTGCCCCCAAACACACACACACACACACACACACACACTTTCATTGACAAAAGCAGGCTAGTCATCTGTCACTCGCAACCTATGAGGCGCCAGTCCCCCCTGTATCCTTCTCAGTCAACTAAATCCAATTATTCAGGCCCTCCGTCTGTGTGTGTGTGTGTGTGTGTGTGTGTGTGTGTGTGTGTATACGTGTGAGTGTGTGCACCTGTTTCACGGTTCATCGAGGTGCAAATGTTCCATTTACTCTGAGAGAGGAGTTTTAGGGGATTATGGGATCATATTTCTCTGAATCTCCATACCAACAGCTCTGCAGAGGTTTAACAAAGGAAAGCTAGACCAGGCCACAGCTGCAGCCTCCACCTGGACTGTCTGATAAAATGGCACCTCGACGAGTGATAGCCGTCCGGCCTGCCAGATTTCAGCCATTTTAGAGTATAATTCCCTGAGTTTTAGAATGTAAACTCCAGACCTTTAAGCTGCAAACAGATTTTAGTGGCTTCCTTTCAATATGCTCCAGAACAGTGCTGACCAACCCTATTCCTGGAGATCTGTCCTCCTGACGAGTTTCATCACAACCTTAACCTCGCACATCTGACTCTACTAATTAGCAGCAGAGCAGGATCTGTTGCTTTAGTGTGAGACCTGCTTTGTTCAGGTTGGAGAGAGAAGCTACAGGATGGTAGGTCTCCAGGAACAGGGCGGCTAACTACTGATCAAAAAAAATCAATGTGCATTATTCAGCAAAAAGAAATGTGTGTATACATATTTATCAGTTAGATAAAGTGCTATCTGCAAGCAGATAGTGACACTGCATGAAAAAGTTTGTAATCCCGCATGACTCCTGTGATGAAGAGGTAGGCGTACTCAAATATAATCTGACCGTCACTAACCTCTTATTTGCTGTTTTCAGACTGAATGTCACACACAGAGCCAAAAAAAAAGTGTCATGGTCCAAAAAGTTGTGGACTGCCCTGCATATGAATGTTATATTCAGTTGTGGCTCAGAAATACACCTCAGATTCACATCAGACACGGAAGGTCTTCACGACTTGGGTTTGACGACCCAATGGTATCCATGCTTGTCAAACAGCAGCCCTGAAGTAAAAGGAGATTAAGCAGGGCTCAAAACCTAACCGGGTTCACTGTGTGACTAACTGTACTGTTGGAGAATAGCGTAGCTGCTCCATATTCCCACATAGTAAGCAGTGCTCTCAGTGAGAAATCTGCCTGGATTTAGTCAGTCAGGCTTCTTTAGTCCAGTATAAGAAAAGCGCAAACAGATTTCTTATCCGCTGGTGACACTTCTAAGGAGCTAAAGCACTTAATTTTATCCATCTATCCCGAAGTCCCGAACGGTTTGCTCCAGAATTTAGCGCATATTTCAGACCTAAAGTGAATCAGGAGTAGAGCAGATTCATCCTTATGAGAAATATACATGTTTGTAGCTAATTAGCCAAACAACAGACTTATTGTACATCACAATCCTGTGTTCAATATAGTCACTAGGTACATTTTTTAAAATAAAAAACGGACAGTTTACAGCACAGTTCCACAAAAAAATATCAGAACATTTCCACCAATATTTTTATTGTATTGTTTAATAACCATCAGATTTACTCAAAAGATGAAACAAAATGATCCAATGTCTTTTTAAAAAAAAGTACATTTACACACGGCAATTAAGATTGTTTGTGACACTAATTGAATCCAGATTTTCCAACTTCATAGGGACTGAAATAAACCTGGTGTTTATCAACAGGAGGAACACGTTTTTGCCAAAGCTAGCTGCTCAAACACTGTTTATCTTTGAATGCTGATTGGGGTTTAGACAGATAGGCAGCGTAACACAGCTGAATGACTCAACCCAAGAGTCGTGTTTCTAAAGCTTCTCCTGATGTTCTTGATCTGCCTGAATTTTGCTGCTTCTTTTGATTTTTCAAATGTCCTTTCATAAATTTTTTTTAAATTTCAGTGCTCATTATTTCAAAATGTGGAAAATACAAAGGATATGTCAGAGACAATCGCCGCACCGCTGACTTAAAAAAGGCTCAATAATATTATTCATCAACTGCAAAGAAAATGTCGTGATGATGAGAACAAAGACAAGCACTAATGGAATTGCTTGAATAATCTGACTCAGGCTATCACACAGAATATTAAGTTTTTTCCGAAGAACACAAGAATCTACAAAACATATTTGGATAAGGCATCTTCAAGCTTTTTGTTTTGTCTCCGATGCTGTAATGAGCAGATAGTGGTTTGTTATTTAGAAAAATGTATGCGTGTGGAGTGAGCACACACCTACAGCAGGTGATGCTCGGCCAGATCTGCACTGGTCTGTCTGTCTCAGGGACTGTTTGCTCTCAGTCCTCTCTTCATACAAAAAGCACGATCAGTTTGATTCATATCCTGCGATGGACATGGCCAACAAGACCAAAACAGCAATAAATAAATAAATAAATGAAAAATCGTTCTTAGAACGATGACGCACCAAAATCAAAATTTAGAAAGGTGAAAAGATATATCATATTGTCTAAAGGACCGAATCAAAAAAAATTATTTTGGCAAAAATCAAAAAAAAAAAAAAAAAAAAAAAGTCACAACGTAATTTCCACGTAATTATGTCAGAGTGACATCATCGCAACCCCTACCCGTTAAAACCACATTGCGTCGATGGAAAAGAATGGCATTAGTTTCAAGTGTCTAGCTTAATTAGCAACAAAGTTTTGGATCAAAAGGTGTTTTCATCCATTTGCATGATCTTGACCTTGACCTTTGACATAGAAACTTAAAAAAAAATATAGGTCTGAGGCGAATATCCTGTGCTAACATGTCTCCAAGTTTTGTTAAGATTGGTGCAGGATAAATGGCAAAAGGGTGCGTAGCTAACAAATTGACAGACCAACAGACGTCTAAAGCAACCGACTGATATACTTGCGAAATCGTACGATTTTGGAAAGTATTAAATAAACAAATATATAATTTCACTGTGCAATGAATTATGGTGCTAACTGCATGTGTGGATGCGCATTTATATGCATGTGAATGTACAACAAACATTCAATGAAAATATAGATCATACCAACAAGTATTTCTTGCTTTAATAAATGTACAAAAAAAAAATTAAACTGACATGGTCAATGTAGTCATAACCCCATCAGTAAGTCACATATGTTCATATTGCTGAGGTGTCTGCAGTCAGTTACAGAAGAATGTGAGAGGGAAACGGTTGGTGTTCAAAGGGAATTCTGCACCTCTCTGATGTGGGAATACTTCTACTTCCTCTTCAATGGCTAATGCCCCTCCAACACCACAGGGACTCCATTACCACTGTCTACACTGTCTAACCACCGCAGTATCTGGAAACTACAGCTGCTCGCTTTCATGTAATTTCAGAACTCACTAAGCCGTCTCCTTCACTGTCAAATTCCACAGTCCGCTACTTGACCTGACCATTTGAACTGCAGTTTCTCGTCTCTAGACGCTTGACTTGAAAGTTGAATGGGAGGAAAAAAATGTAGTCCTTGTCTGAATAGTTTTATCTAAAGCAGAAACATTTTTCTAAAACTCTCTCGCAATTATTGGACTGGATATTTTTACGCAGTCTGTATCCATTCTTGATTCTGGGAGCGCGGCCCGCAGTTCCGCGGCGAAATGACGCAGCAGGCGAAAAATAACTTTCCTACCATTTAACCCTCACTCCGAAATGCTTCCTTATCCGCCATCTGCACAGAGAAGGAATCAAGAGATGTCAGTGGAGTGATATATCTGTAATTTTCCCAGCAAAGTGATAAATAAGGCTTCCAGAAATTTCTTTAGACTGTTTTTTTCATGGATTTCGTCGATGACTTCAGAGAGGAAAACTTGTGGGGGCTTCCCAGAAAACGTCTGCTATTAATGCTGAAATTTATAGCTTTGATAAATCTGAAAACAAACATAATGGCTGTTATTTATGTTCTGTGTCTGTGTGTTTGTGTGCATGTGCTTAGATACGAATAAATACAAGTACTTGGACAGACACAAAATTTTTGTTGTCTTGGCTCTTGGGTTGATTGTAGATTTAAGACGACTGTAATGTGACTCTAACTAAACTGATCCAATGTTTCTCGTTTGATTTCTATGGACTGCTGTCGATTGGATCCTTTTGGAGTGATAAAAGCAGAGTCATTGTGTCTTTAAAATTCACCTGTGTTTAAATTACCCCAATACAATATTTTACAGCATGTGCTCTTTAATGTCAGCCAAGAAAACTAACAATGAATCAAAGAGCACTCTTGTTTGTTTAGTGTACTTAGGAGTCTAGTTGTCACACAACCCATGGCAGAGGTCATTTTCTGAACATAAAAACTGACAGATATGGCCCACTATAATTCTTTAAGAGCCCACACTACAAAACGTCAGGATTAGTTTCCCTTGAAGTGCAATTTGTAAGGTAAAAACCGTGCATTCGGACAAGCACAAAACAATAAGGAAGAAAAATTCATTCCTGCAGCACATTAAGATGTTTGTTTCTCTCAACTATTGTTTTTACACTTTACCCAGTTTTGGCACACAACTCCGAGGCTCTAAACTCTTAAACCGCTAAATGCAGCTATTGTTGTTCAATGATGTAAGATATCGAAATCAAAGCTGTTGAAAACCTATAATGTGGTGACTTGTTTAAAAGAGCTCCCACAGGGGAACTCTTTTAAACAAGTCCCCACATGATAGGTTTTCAACAGCACAAGATAATTAAATTTATATATTTTTAAAAAATTTACTTCAGCACTCTACGGGTTAATGTGTTCCTTGAGTAACACTGCTAGCACATTATTCATGCTTTGGAAGCCTTAATCACCCCGAGACTAGCGTTTAATTTCATATAGCGCTGATCAGTGTGTGCCGCCTCAATTTTACACTCCGCTAAATCCGCGTGTGCCTGTACGCTCCGGCTGTTCCCATCGCACCTGCATTCTGACTTTGAGCGTTCGGCAAGGACACAGTGGGCACGTGTCGTGCGATTAAAAGTTCAGATAAACTCAGATGACTTCAGTAAACCTGTCTCAGTAACTTGTTTTTTTATTATTATTATTATTATTTTTATTAAAGGCTCATGCTCCAATGCAAGAGATTTAACCAAGAGCGTTCCCAGTGGTTTTCGGGCCCAGAAATCAAGTAAACAGCTCGGACAGCGGATCAAAGATTAACTCAAGCTGCTGTTCCTCCTGCACAGGAAGTCAATGATGATCAATCCTTCAGGACTTCCTGTTAGAGTGGCAGAGGTGACAGAAATCAATTCTTCAGGAGCTTGTGGCAAGCACTTTCAACAGGCCAAGTTTTGGAAACAGATGAGATCATCACCTCGTAATTATGAAAAAATAGTTTTTTGTTTTTTTTTTTTTTTACTTTTACATCAAAAAACGTAATTCCTGGAATTACTGAAACTACAATTTAGGCACCATTCACAGTACAGTGTCCAGTAGTCCTACAAATGAAACCATGTACAAATACAGTCGTGTCCATAAGTATTTAGACACTGACACAATTTTCATCATTTTGGCTCAGTACGCCTTCACGATGGATTTGAAATAAATTAATCGAGATTTTTTAAGGAGTAGCCTTTCAGGTTTAATTCAAGAGTTTTTCCAAAAATAGTGTATCGACCATGAGGGTACAAGCATTTCCATACATAGTACGCCCCAGTATTAGGGCCTCAAATGTATTTGGACAGACTAATATAATGACAAATTAAATTTTCATTTTTAAAAAGACTGAAAACAGGGGTAGTAGTTGTCAACATGTTGACAACTACAAGCCAGTACTAAATAAAGGCTTTATCTATACCCTCCTTCGAGTGCCTGGATCTACCCTGTTTTAAGTCTTTCTAGATGTTTTCCCTATTGATCCAAGAGCATCGACTTCACTCCTGATTACCTCCTGCTGAGCACCTGGTTGGATTCTTTGTTTTTTCATTTTTAAAACTTGGTAGCTAATTCTTAGCAGCAATGACTGTCTGGAACCCATATACATCATTATATGCTGGATTCCTTCCTGAAGACGCTCTACTTCGCCTATACTGCAGCTGTCTACAGTTTCTGCTTGTTTTTGGAGCATTTTGCCTTCAGTTTTTCCTTCAGCAAGAGAAAAGCATGTGCCTTTGGATTCAGGTCGGGTAACTGACTTGGCCACTGTAAAACATTCCACATCTTAGCCTTAAAAAAAATTTGCAGAGATCGTTGGATTGGTTTCGCTGTGCACGTCGAGTTATAGTCCATCTGCATTGTGAAGCACTATGGAATGAGTTTTGAAGAATTTCACTGAATCTGAGCAGTTAATAAAGCCTCAGAGAATTCCATATTCATTCTACTGCTTTAGGCAGCTGTCACATCATCGATAAATACAACGGAACTGGTCGCACTGGCAGGCGTACATGCCCACACACAACCATGCTTCACAAATGAGGTGGTATGCTTCAAATAATGGACAGTTCCTTCCCCTCTCCATAACTTTATCTTCCCATCATTCTGGCGCAAGTTAATCTCCAGCTCATCTATCCATAGGATGTTGTTCTAGACCTGAATAGGCTTATTAGATGTTTTTGGCAAACATCCTGTTTTGGAGACTAACCAGTGTTTTTCTTCTTGTGGTAAACCTCTGTATTTACTCTGGTGAAGTCTTCTCTTGATTTTTGAAATTGACACAGATATACTAACCTCCGGCAGAGTGTTCCTAATCTGGCCAACTGTTGTCAGGGGATTTTTCCGCGCCAGGGATTATTTTTGTTATCTGTGGTCTTCCATGCCTTTTGGTGTTCCTGAGCACACTGGAGCAATCCTCCTCTTTAAGAATGAACCAAACGGTTGATTTGGTAACACCAAATATTTTTGCTATTTCTCTGACACTTGTGTTGTTATCTTTCAGCTAAACGATGGCTAGGTTCGCTGGCCGTGACAGTTCCTCATATTTGGAGACAACAGCTATAAATTCCAAATGCCAAACTTTAAATCAGCTTTATACATTTTATCCGGACACTTTTAAAATCAATGAGGGAATAATACATACCTGGCCATGGAAATACATGTCCAATTACTTTAGGTCCTTGGGGGGGCATATAAAAAGGTCTGTAATTCCTTCTCTGTTCACCCATTTTGGACTACCCAAAACTACCCTCAAATTAAAGCAGGACTTCGGCACTTTGAGCTCATATTCATCATTTCGTTTCATCTCCAATATGGTATGGCACACAGTAAAAATAAAAATAGCCGCGCTATCGCGGGCGGAAACCCTCAGCCCTGTGCATAGTTGAAGTGTGTGTAACTATCGTGTTAAAATCTCCACACCAGCAACAGTGAAGATGCGTTTGTTGAAAGAGAGATTTAACAAAGAGGCAATAGTACAGTTGAGGAATGGAGTTTGCTGAATTTTACCTCTCAAGGAGAAATCACATTGGTGGCAGTCATGTTTGATTTCGGATCGCGACTGAAATTGATAGGCTTGTGTAGTAACTGTACCCCGATGTCCTCACGAAAAACCGTGATGATCGGTGATGGCGTTTATCAGTTATTGCATGGAATCAAATGTGGATGGACAGACGGACGGACAGCCAGACAGCCGCCGTGCATGATGACAATACCCCACAGCCATTTTCAGGGCTGAGGGGTGAAAATGACATTATCTAAGTCCAAATATAAATGGACATGGCTGTAAGTCTAATTTTACTGTGCATAGTAGGGTTAAATGTGTATCTCCAAACCAGATTGATGTACTTACCCCATTGCTGAAACTCTGAGTCCAATCGATTTTAACTTCGGCTTGTTACTGAGGACACAAAAAATGCTGTGCACTTGTATAAGAGGCAAATGTATTCTTCCTTCTGTTTGAGCAAGATGGTTACAAGCCAGGTAAAAGCTGAAGTTTGCGCAGAGGAAAGAAGCCAGGAAATACAGGGATTTTTTTTTTAATATGTTTAATGAGAAAAACTTGCTCGCAGAATCTGGGAACATTCTAGCAGCAGAGTCGAGAATTTCCGTCTTGCTTCTGAGTTCTCCCAGCCGTGGAAATTTGCTTCGCTAACGATTTACCCAGACTGGAATTAAAGTCACACTCATCTTTGATAGTATTCATTAAAATAAATGTAATCACTGATTGCTTTTTTTACATCTGGTGATGATTTTTCCCCTCCCGTTTGTCCCGTGCCAAATTATCTTGGTGAAGTTCAAAATGCTTCTTGTAATTGTATTGAGAATTTTTGACACGACTCCCAGCTCTGACACCTGGAATGCTCAAAATTCCTAATCATATGCAGTTAGTCCCACTACACCCCCACATCACAATGGATACATGCCATAAAGCATTTGGCTCAGGAAGTGGAGCCTTGCTGGTTGGTCTGCTTAAAACCCCAGTGAAGATTAGCTGGCATTCTGAGCTGGTTCATGCTTTGTTTTCAATGTTTCTGGCTGTTACTTGCTGATCAGCTGCCGAACATAGCAAGTAAATGTATCTTTAAAGCTGGGGAAAGTTGGTTAAGCAGGAGAGATTGAGTCGGTAGAGCCAAAATAGTGGATTTGAGGACTATAAGATACCCTGATGGACTTGTTAAATGACAAAAAAAAAAAAAAACAGCACCTTTGAATTTTTTAACCCTTTAATCCATGGAAGGAAATCCACAAAACGTGAGAAAATCATGAAAACTCCAGACAGACAGGCCCCAGGCCAGATTTCAAACCAATGACCTTCTGACTGTGAAGCAGCAGTGTTAACCACAGCGCCACCATGCTGCAGCTGAGGACTTAAAAAAAAAAGACGACAAATTGGAGTACATTTACCAATATCCTGAGCAGACAAACTCCCTAGGTATGGTGTGTTTAAGCGGGTCATCCTATAAGAGTACTATCCAAAACGTTTGTTCTAACCCATGACATTGGTGGATCAAATTCAGCCATTTGACCCTTGTTGAATCTCTCTCTCTCCCTCTCTCTTCTGATCACTGTCCTGTCCTATAAAGTCAGGAGGGAATTTCGCCGTGGGGCGGGTACACATCATCGTGTGAGACAGGTATCGTCCTCCTTGTTCCTGGAGATCTACCGTCCAGTAGAATTTCCCTCCAGGCCTAAGAGAGGGCCCCTCATTCAACAGCTAGAGGCTACTGAGCGGCTCAGCAGCAAGATCGGGCGTACCAAATTAGAGTCGAAGTGAAAAACAATGGTAGACAGTCGGACGGTGCATCTCCGGGAACAAAGTTAGTGTCCACTGAGGTAAGGGACGGTTTTAGTCAATCTCCATCCCCTGTCGTCTTCACTATCATGATGACTGTGCATCGCAGCTGATGTACAGCAGGCTAAAGGCTACAAACCCAGCAGCTCCTGCTACAAGTGCAGCGGCAGAACTGATAATGAATATAGGAATGACGCCTCTGCTTGGCTGACAAAGCTTCAGTGCACACGGGGGGCATATTGTGATTCGATGCAAACCTGACATGGATTACGGCTGCAGAAATTGAGCAAACACAAACAGAGTAATGCGAGAAACTGTTTCCACGTCACGTTCCTCCTGAGAAGGAAGTCAGTGACCTTAACCCTTTGAGCGCTGAATACATTTTCAAGGAATTAAAAATTTAGTTATCTTGAGCTGTTGAAAACCTATCATGCGGCAACTTGTTTAAAAGAGCTCCCCTGCGGGAGCTCTTTTAAACAAGTTGCCACATGATAGGTTTTCAACAGCATCTGATTTTGATATCTTGCATCATTGGGCAACTATAGTTGCCCACGGCACTGAAAGGGTTAAGTTGCCTCTCTACTCTCCAAGGACAGAGTCATCCTGCTCTGACAGCTCATCCGTGGTTAAAACCTCCCTTCTCAGATGGGGGCTCACTCCTGACTGCCCCAGTTATTTACCCCTGGGGCAATTTACCAGGAGAGGACAGAGGACCTGCTGCTGATGAAGGTGAAATCTGCACAGCTGTCAGGACCGTAACTGATGGGAAGGACATTCAGATTTTCACACCCTGAAAATGAATCAGCTCTCTCTCTCTCTCTCTCCCTCTGTTTCTCTCTCCCCTCCCCTTTATATCTGCACTGTTCTGTCTCTTTCTCCTTTTGTTATCCTGGTTATTGCTTCCTCTTTTGTGCCAGCTGCTGTTATTTTCTCTCTCTATATCCATCCATCCTCTTATCCTTCCTTTGTCAAATTCTTCCTCACCTTCGGTCTCTCGCTCCTGCTCTCTTTCATTTGTCTCCCCTCTTTTGTGCGGGTCCCTCTCCAGTTCTCTCTCTCTCTCTCTCTCTCTCCCACACCCTTCTCTCTCTCCCGCAAGGGAAAAAGAACAGTGTGTTCTCATTACGCTCACATTGAAGCCAAGGTACCTTGAGATGCTGTGCGACCGAGCGTAGGTGTACTTCAGAAATTACTCTGACAGGTTTGCTTTTTGGCAATCGTGGAGAGCGTGCCTTAGTTTTTTCCCACTCAATCAATATGTCTTGCTATTTTCACTGTGAGACATCAACAGCGAAGCGCACTTTTCAAAATAAAAGCATTAATTTCCAGTACGTACGTGTAAGGAATTTACCTGTCGAGGAAAGTGTCCTCTTTGCAGTTAAAGGCCATGTTAAAGATTATACAGTACTATGTGATATTAATGCCATTCATAATCAGTTTGTACTATAGTCACCCCTTTTAATTCTACAGTGGAACCCTGACAGCAGCACTGTAATGATTAATTGCAGTGCTTCTGCGTGTCTGGGCGAGCAATATAAGAAACAAGGGACTTTGAAAGACAAGCATTCACCCGCAAAGATCATGGCCAAAACAAGCGGCGTCTCTCCGGTGTAGATACGAGCTGTGTAAGACCGGAACCCTCTTATCTGCGGAGCCGGGACGCTCCTGTATGAACAGGCTTCAGACGCGCCGAAACAGGAAAACGGACAGATAGGGCTTTCTGTAGGGACTGCACCCTGAATTACAGGGTCAGAGCTGAACTGTCAGCTTCCTGGAGAAAATAAAAGTGGGAGGGAGATAAAAACTCCGCACACCCCACAGAAGACATGATTGATGATGGCAGCAGCTGAGGATCGTTGCCACCCCAACCGAGCCCAACACCCCCCACCCTTCCGGAGAAAAAAAAAAAATGCTAAGTTCTGCCTCATTTCTGCCTGCATTAAATAAGCCCAGCCCAGACCCCCTGCACCCCCACACCCACCAAACATCCTCCTTCTGGACAGCTCTAATACAGTCGAGGTGAGGTTGTCCTAATGTTTTGTTTTGTGTTTTTTTCTTTGGGGGGGCGAGTATGCCATTGTGGCAGGCAGTTCAGTTCCTCTAGCCATGGGGGGGATGGTTTGACCTCTGAACCCCAGCAGCTGTCGTGACGGGACATGTCCTGAACCGTCGTCCCATCTGCCAGCTACCCGTGGGGGTCAGGTGGAGTGGGGAGTGGGGTGTGGGGTGTGGGGTGTGGGGTGAAGGGGGGTGAAGGGGGGTCTTTCAGGAGTGAGCTCCACCACAACATGGGCACCCCCCCCAACCCCTTACTGCCCCCCCAGTCGGCCCCCGATTAAGACCGCTTTTGTCCCCGCTCAAACTTTCCTTTCACGGCCTCAAATAAATCCAAACGCCGCCCCGCTAACAAGTTAGCCGGCCCGGAGAGCTCCGGCGCGTCCGTCTTCTGCTTAATGGACCCAGTAAAGCTGCCACTTCATTTATGTTTTGTTTTTTTTTTTTTAGATTTGTTGCTACCGCACAGTTCATAAAATCCGCATTCTGCGCTGTCTTTGTCTCCGCTCTTTCAGTTTCTTTAACGGCCTTTATTCTCCCCAAGTGCCCCGTCACAGAAAACAAAAAAAAAAAAAAAAAAAAAAAAAAAAAGCCAGCGGGGAATTTTTTTCCTTTTACTCAAGCAGGGACTGAAATGTGCAGCCAATAGAAACAGCCAGTCTCACCAACCACACCTGAGGGGCTCTTTAGAGGCATATCCAGCGGGAGGTGGCAAAGCAAAATAGACCTCTAAACTTGCTAAAATTGTTGAGTCCAGCAATTTCTTATTGCAATTACTGCCCATCAACCAATCACACTGAGGCGATTTTAGTCCCGATTCCATCGCCTGGTGCTGTCAAATAAAAGCGTCTCACTGACCCTGTTTGGCAAAAGCCTACTACCCAGGACCGCTATCTACTATCCTTATGAGAAACGACTATAGTTCCAAGCTAAAGTTATCCTATAGTAAATGGATGGTATTTTCGTCAGCATAGTGTAGTATTACTATACTGATAATATATTTATTCTAACTACAGCAATACAGTTGTGTGGTCCATAGTAATATCATGGTACTGTTGACTGTGGTAATACTATAGTTATAATGTGATGGCTATAGTACTACTCTAGTTATACAATGCAAACTACAGTAATACTATAGTTATGCCAAAAATACTATGGTATTACGAAGCAATAACTATAGGGTATTTTTGTACAGGTACCCAGAACCAGTTGTTACTCCTATTGGGTACGCGTATGGAAACAGCACGGACTTATCTATTTAATACCTTAAAGCAGGTCTACACGAGTACCGGACCAGAGGACCAGGCAGTCTGCAGGTGTTTGTTTTAAACATGCACGACTGCACATTATGTCACACTGTTTATTTACTTCTCTGGTTCAGGATGTAAGCTCGGTAGATTAATCAGCTGGTCTAGCGCGTGGTTCGAGCAAAATAACAGCACACACTATGGCCTTTGCTACGGCTTCGAGCATTAAGATCTCAAATACAGAACTGTGTGTGATTAGAATGTTCCGGACTGGACATTCTAAAGCTGGTGTAACAAACACTAACCGTAATAGAAGGCAATGGCATTCTGGAACGCTGATTTAAATAGAACAACAAGCCCACTGTTATCAGGGGTCGAATGTCACCCTGATCTTCATTTCCACGGTGTATTTCCCCGACGGTTTTTTCCCAGAGCTGTCCGGGAAGAAGCCGAGGAATGTCGATCGCTTCGCCCCGCCTGTGGCATTTGGCATTGCTTAGCAATCACAGGAGCTTCGAGCAGGAAGCCATAAATCTCCTGTGATTAACACAGTGGCTTGTGGAGAACCAACCGCTGCTGTCAATCATGGGGACCCATGCACGCCAAAGCTTGTGCCTTCTCTGATCAAGTCGTATATAATGGCTGACAGTAAGCCTACAGCCTCTCGTTACACCTATATTCTACCAGAGGGATCAGAACAGCCCCAGTGGTTTGGGCTAAAAGAACCAAGCCTGGCCCGTATGTTGTTCGCTCGTCTCCCGAGATTGGTCTTGCTATCTAAAAGCACCTATAGTGAAGTAGGTCAAAGCAAGCTCTTAAATACAGCTGCGGCAGGCCCTAAACGATTTCTCCGCTCATTGATTGGTCATTGGGGAAAGGCACAGGAACTCTGCAGTAAACTGAAATTCTGGTATGCCGTCGTGATTCGTGTGATGGGTGTTGGAGCAAACAGTGACCCTCGCCGAAACATGAAAACCTCAGAATGGCAAAAAGAAGCTTGAGATAAATGCGAGCAGAGGTGGACAATCCAGGTTCAGAAAATAAAAGTCCTCCCCAGTATTTAGTTCCAACCTCCTGGATTTACTAAATAAAACAGGCCTTCAGACCAGAGGTTGGACTAGTCAAAAAAATCAGCCGGTTGAGTTGAATGGTGGAAGTAAAACATGGTGGGACTTTTACTTTCTGACCCCTGGAATGTCCACCTCTGAACGCGAGCTCTTGTTCAGCAGTAGCGAGATTGCAGAGGATTTGCTAATTTTAGCTTGTGTGTAATTAAGAGTTTCAATACATTGTTTAAACATTCGTACTCCTTAAATACAAAAATTAACATACAGATGAAATTTTTTATCAGCTCCTCTGAAACTCTGGATTTAATGGATTTCTGTGGGAAATTATAATAGCAGCAATTACTGTAATTTTGTCAAAATAAAGAACATATTTGCATATGTTCATATAACTATGTACGGCCTTATTGCGTTGTGGACAAATACCAAGGCAAGCACGAGACTAAGGGAGAATGAAAGGAGCCTGCAAAAGTGATTTAATTCAACTCAGGTTTTATTTGTATAATGCTTTCTGCAGAGAAGCTACCACAGATGCACTTAAAAGAGACCCAAGAATCCACATGAAACAACAACTCAGACAGGAGTAGTCAAAACAGAAGAAAAGGCCCCGGTAAAGGAGAGAGAATTCCCTAGTGGGGAAGATTAAAGGAGATAATGATTCACGAGAGAGGAATGCCCTGCAGGGAAGGGATCTCAGGAGAGGCTCTAGTTTACAAGGAGAGAGAGGAATCTTCAGCCGGCAATCAAGCTATCAATAGTCAGCTATCGGCTAAAACGTTATCAAGAAGAAATGAGGAGTCTATAAGACCAAATAATTACAATGCTTATGCACGGAAAGATCATAGCCTGAATTATTAAGCTAGGTGGTCATAAATGGCAGGTGATTAACGACGGACAGAGGTGTAAAATCCAGGGTCAGAAAGTAAAAGTCCTGCCAAGTTCTTCTCCCTCCCACAGAATGAGCTGATCACTCATATTGGCTCTATCTCCTGTCCGAAGTGAATCCAGTTGGTTGGAATAAAGTTCTGGGGAGGATTTTTACTTTCTGAACCCGGACTTTACCTCCCTGACGACGGATGGCATCGAACACGCTGATCAGCCGCAGTACACTCATGATATGAGAATCCCAGTTGTATTAGGTTTGTTCCATCCAGAATTTTATCCAAACCCACAAATCCAGGGACAGGTCGTGGGTTTGAATCCAGCCTGGGGCCTTTCTGTGTGGAGTTTGTATGTTCTCCCTGTGTTCACGTGGGTTTCCTCCAGGTACTCCGGTTTCCCCCACCCACAAAAACATGCATTATAGGAACACCCCTACCAGTACCCCTGACCAAGGTACTGGCTTTAGAGCTGGAGTTGGTCCCCGGGCGCTGCTCTGTGGCTGCCCACTGCTCCTAACTATAGGATGGGTCAGATGCAGAGGACAAATTACCCCACAGGGTTCAATAAAGTGTATTTTATCTTATCTGTATCTTATCTAAAGTAGGATGAATTCATGGGCATAAGCCTCACATTTATGCTCTAAAGCAGTTGGCAGTCAATGATGTTACAGCCTTAACCTGTGTTACGCATGAGGCCGATTAATTAAACAGGATTACATGTGAACGTTAGAATGTACGAGGGTTTACATGATCGTAAATACAAGCTACGTATACAACAATATCAAAAGAAATTAGCATCTGCGGTTTGTAGGCCAAGGGAATGGTGAATGACCTAACTAAGATGCAATTCACTTAAAATGCAGAGTTGTTTCAAGGGGCGAGCATTTTACGCAGCCATTAAAAACCACCTTACGAAGATAATCACTCTAAATACAGCAACACAGAGAACCCACACAGCATATTCCATCTTGAAGTCTCCACGACCCGATTCCCACATCCGTCCTCTGGGACACACGTGTTGCCCAGAGCTTCGCCAGGAATCATAAAAGACTAATCAGGACCTGCATACAAATCGCACGCCACGGCTCTGTTACGATACTCTGACTGGCCGTCATAAAAACTCTCCCTTTTATGTCGCATCTGTCCGCTCCTGAGTCAAGCCCCTGCAATCTCATTAGGGCAGCAACACCTTAGAGTGATTCAGCCTCGGAACAGAGCCACATATTCAGCAGATGAGGCAACTGCTACCTCAGAAGTGCAATCACAGTGCTGGGGTGGGTCAGCTAACAAGCCTTATGGGCCATTCTTAGTGCAGAGCCACATTATAAGCAATTGAGGCAACTGGAGCCTCATAAGCGCAATCACAGAACAAGGGAGGGTTTGCAAACCAGCCGTATTAGCTAGTCAGAGAGCAGAACCACATTTTGGGAGCTACGCAACAACGCCCTCAGAATCACAGAGCAAGGACGGGTTAGCTCACTGGCTTTACTATCCAGACCATAGAGCAGAGCCGCACTATTAGCAGCTGGAGCAACTACACCTGCAAAAAGTGCAATCATAAAGTACGGGAGGGTTAGCTAACTAGCCTTACAAGCCAGGCGTGGAGCAGAACACATTTACCGGGTGAAGAAACTACACCCTCAGAATCACTGGGTATTTGAGGGGTAGCTCACTAGCTTCACGGGTAAAGTCACAGACGGGCGTTATTAGCTGCTGGGGTGACTGCATCCGCGAAAGTACAATCACAAAACAGGCGAGGGTTAGCTAACTAGCCTAACTAGCCAGTCTCAGAGCAGAGCTGCATTATCTGCATCTGAGTTTTCTACACCCTCAGAAGTGTAGTCATAGAGCAGGAGAGGGTTGGCTAACTAGCATTACTAGCCTGACTTCCTGCAGTGAAGTCCTCCAGCCCTGCTCTAACAAAGCAGTTACTTGTCAACAGGAAGTGACTTTACATGAGTGTTTCTAAATAGGGGCTGATGGGGTGGGGACCAGCCAGCGGTGTAAAGGAATGTACTACGCGGGAGGACATGAAGGCGCTTCGAAGAGCCGACGCAGTCAGCCGGTATTGCGAAACGGGGTTGGGGCGGTGGGGGGGGTGAGTGTCGGATGTGTGACGCGCGCGTGTGTGTGAGCGCGTCTTGCCTACCGTTGCTATGTTTGCTATTAGGTGTGAGGAAACCCTGCTCGCGGCAGGTGTGAGTCGCTCGGTGCGGGGCATGAGAGGGGAGGGGTGGCTGTTGTCATGGAAACATGGAAACGAGGAGAGGCCAGGGTGAGCTATCTGTTTTCCGGTGCCACTGCCTCACCCACCTTTGTTGCGGTGCCCTCCTTACCCAAAGATGCACAACTGGTGGTTTGGCGCCTCGCCTTGCGGTCGGAAAGTACAGAGGGTCTTTGACACCCACTGTATGAGTGAGCCTCTCTTCCATCTCCTGACATTTAAAAAGTCATCGTGACTAAAATTTAAAGAAAGAAAAAAGAACATTCTAAAACATGCTAGCTCTATATATGGTGTTGAGCAGTGCCTGATTCTACACAGACCTACCATCCGGTGAGTATTCACTCCAATCCTCATAAAGAGAATCTCAGTCTAGATTTTGGGGGCCCTCTGGCCTTCTATTTATCTGCAAATTATATCTGTCACACCCATTGCATCGGTAAAAATTGCCTCAGTATGACACAATTGATTTGATTGTGCAAAAGCGGATCAACAGGACGAGGTTCACACAGACCGGTAGCCTGTGATATTTATACATTATGAAGGAATCCAACCATAACTTATCTTTTCAAAAACAACAAACACTCAGACCACCCAGCCAGCGGAGATCTAGAAGAAAGGAGTATCTACAGAACCCATAATAATCCTCTTACCGCCTCTTGCTCCGATAGCAACACCCTGTTGTGTTTCCTATCCAGTCCAGCTGGCTAGACTTCAGCCCAAAAGTGTGCTTTCTCCAGAACACGATGAAAAAACAACTGCACGCACACACACTGCTACTTTTCGCACCTGAGAACAAATGCCAGGAGTGGATTTGAAATTGGGCAACACGCCTTGTTTGAGCACAGGCCATGGACTGTCAGATGCTCCCGGGAGGTATTTTTGATGTGAAAAGGGAACATACAATATTCAAGAGGAGGTGATGAAGTGCTGGGAAAAGGTATTTTTTTAAAGATACGTAATTATTACAAACTGGGCAGAGGTGAAGGCAATTGCAGGGTGCAAGATGAGCCATTAGGGTGCATTTATAATGAGGTAAATGAGGAGAAATGGAAGAATCTACTGTACCTAATAATTTGGTAACTAACAATTTAGCTTACTAGAAGAGACACCAGGGAGGAAAACTTGAATTTAGGGTAAGAGTTACCCCCCTGAGTAACACAATCCTGCCCTAACTGACACAAGACCAGTAACTTATATACACAGGACAATCAGACGGTCGGAAGAGGCAACCACTGATCACACTAAGGGAACAGGGGAGTTAACAAGACAATCAACCAATTAAACAAAAAACCCACGCAGACAAGGGAAGGGCTGATTAGGGAGACACAAGGGTTGTGACAATAATAGGGTATTGTACACATCCATGAACAAGTCATTCACCGGCGTGGGTTCTAAAAACAACCTGTACACTGAGAGGGACGATAGCGATATTTTAGGGGAGGAAAAACAAGCGAGGTCCAGTCGTTAGCCCTTAGCTGTCTCAGTCAAGCCTGTGGACAAGAGTTAGTTGCTGCTCTTAAAGTGTATATTTAGAACAAAACAATCATAAAGGTCATGCCTTTCACATTTAACAGGTATGTGGTACGACCGCTGACTGTGTCGTTGCCAGGAGCTTGCTAGAGAGAGGGACTCCCAGCCAGTTCAGAAATGTGATGTTCCCTCACTCTATTGGACCACAGGAAAGCACATCGTCTAAAGCAGAGGTTGGGAACCCTGCTCCTGGAGAGCTATAGCACTGCATGTTTCTGATATCTCTCTGCTCTGACGCACCTGATTCAAACTACCTTGCTATCAGACCTGTGACGAGCTACAGTCATTTGAATCAGATGTATTAGAGCAGAGAATCATGTAAAACATACAAGGCAGTTGTGATCCAGGCCAGGAATCAAGTGCGGAGGCACAGTACAATCCTAAGGTAGGGTTTATCGATAGTAATACACTGGGACAAAGCCCAGAAAAGAATAACACTGTTCAGTTCAGATGTTATGGGCAAAGCAGTGTAGGTGTCCCAATCTCTGGCCAGTGGCTTTCCAGGATGACTGCCAGATGGCGTGCACACGAGACCGGAGCCAATCTGTCCAAAGGCTGGAAGGAGTAACTTAGGAGAAACGCAATTCCGATCCTGATGACCACGGAAGGATTGGTAGCTTGTTCCTAATAAACTGGACAGAGGAACAGACTGGGAGAGGATTGACAGGAACATGGTCCCAATCCTGGAGACCATGAGACAGGCCTCTTGCCATCTATCGTAAAAGGTCATGTTTTACTCTCAAAAGATGAAGAGTTTTACAAGGACATACTGACCGGTTCTAAGCACACATAGCAAATTACAATCCAGAAACTTCCAAGTCAAAGGATACATCTTTGATACATCACTGACACTAGTGGCAGGGTAACTATGAAATGAGACGCAGCTGGGGATAAGGAAGCACACAAGACACAAACCAATTCAAAGGAGACATTACTTCTAGTGGAAGCGCAAGCTGCTCATTGGGAGGAGATACTGATGGTATTCACACAAGGGCTGCGACAGAAGGCTACTGGTCTCCAGGAGCAGGGTTCCTTAATCCTTACCCCTGGTCTAAAGGATCAATCACACCCATAATCCCAGGGTGTCTATAGTATTCCTCCTTAATTGTTTTTTTGTTTTTTTTCCTTTGTTCATTTCAAAGGATCTTGATCGATATGCTCCACCATTAAACCTGGACAAGAACGCTGCAAAAGGAAATTAATTTGGTGCAGTCAGACAGAAAGAAGATAGCCAGACATCGAACTGAATTTAAAGTGGCGATGGCAGCCATTCAGAATGAATACGTGCAATCCGTCTTCAGAGTGGGTGGCGCGTCGAAGTTGACCGTCGGAAATTTTATTTATAATGTACATATGCTCGTACGTTCTGGCCAAGAACGGCGGGTTCAGATGTGGATGTGGGCGTGTGGTCGGATGACCCAGTAACTTCACTGCCACACCGTTGCATTGTGGGATACCGTGACATCGTGACCTCGATTCTGTAACGGCCTATCAGCGCAGTTAAACATCAGTATGTGCGTAAGCTGGGAGAGGTGGTCAGATAAAACCGAAACCGAAATGCTTACTCTGTGCCCCCCTCCCCCGCATTTATTTAATGTCAAACAGTGACCACAAACATCAAAAAATATGGGGCGGGGGTTATGTAGGCCAGGGCTGTTTTTGAAAAGGGCAGGCAATAGTTTCAGTTGAAAAAAAAAAAAACTGAAAAACAAGAGAGACCTGCTTGCTCGAGCGGGGTTAATGTCTCCACTTACGTCTCCTAACCAGGGGCCAGATGGTCAAGACCATTGTCAAAATAAGAGATCAACAGCAAAAAAAAAAAAAAAACCGCTTAAGACAGCTAAAACCCAGCGGCTTTCCTGTTATTGTGTTTACCGCTGGCTGACAGATGTCAATCACCCTATGCCCCACCCCCAGGTGAGAGCTACTGGAGACAAACAGCCGGCACACAGCTGTGTTTGAATACACACTGACAAATCTGTTGCACACATACTGAGAGTGCACACAGTACAAACGTACATGCATAACAAACACCAGCTGATCCATTCTGCTAATATTTCGGCTATTTTGTATTTATAGGAGCGTCATTCGCAAACTCTGTGATCATCATCATCATCATCATCTTTGCATTCATCCAGGTTCTCAATTCTCCAAATTCATAGCATCTCGGACAAAACAATCAAAATAATATATTCGGGTTTTTTTCCTATACATATCTTTGCTATCTCTCAAGTTATCGTCACTCTTGTTAGTATTATTGGCATCATCATCATCATTATTATTCTGCACTCAGAGCAGGTTCTTAATTCTCTGAAGTCATATCGTCTTGCAATAAGCAATAAAAAGACAACATTTGTGCTTTTTTCAGACCTTTTCCATCTTTGCTATTTCTCTAGTTGCTGCAATCCTTTTGGTGATTCAGGAGCATGAAAGAGACTGAAATCTCATGCCTCGACTCTCGCATTTCCAATGGAAGTGCCCTTAAGCATGTAAGTATTTTTCAACCCTCGCTATTTTTACAATGAATTTTTTGAACATAGATTTTATTTTTCAGTGAAATATAACAGCCAAGGTCAACGTAAGCTGACAATCATGAAAAGTTTTGGTCTGCAAGTTAAACTCCATTGCATAATGACTAAGCTGAACTATGAAAATCAAGGCCATTATGTGCCTTTAACCCTTCAAATGCTGGCTCTACCTTTTGGTTGATCATATTCTGAGTCAGTGAATCTAACTGAAAGATGTGTTGAACTTAACCTGATTGAGCCATCTCTAACACTCAGTTGAGGTATGTCATGCTGAAAAAATCCAGTCAGTAAAGTTGAACACAACTTTCAATTAGATACAGTGACTCAAAATGTGCTCTGCCAAAAAACTGAGCATCCACTTAAGGGGTTAAAAAGCAAGTTGCTTGCGAGTCACGACGTTACATCCGCAATGTCATGTGTATTACCTCTAGCTAGTTTTAAAGTTTTGTAGTGGACGCTGGGTTACGATCGTGACTATAATTTCAAAGTAAGTCTGAATGGTGAACTTGCATGACCTCTGGATCTGGAGGAACCCTGCAACCGGAACAAAAGCAGCAGTTTCAGGGGGTCTCTATTCAGCATGACCACAGCTCAGCGGTCCTGAAGGAAATGAAGAGGGGCCTGAGGGCCATTTTTCACAATAAGAGCGAGGGCCTGCTGCCTGGCACCATGCACTGCACAATAAAGGAAACCTGAAGCAGAACTAACACTGAGGCCTGAAATCAATAGTGCTTTTCAATCCTTCTCCAGGAGTGCGCAGTTTACCGCGGGCAATTCACAGATTCCGTCTTCGCCAGTTAGTCTCACTTGAGAAACTTCTTCGTGCTGCTGCATTTTTCTCTTTTAAAACCTTGAGCTGAGTTCAGCCCTGCAAAGATCCATTTCCAGTCCAGTGAAATCACCACTGATAAAGATAAATTTGGACTTGTGGTCCCAGTTGGACCCATTACTGTCATTTAGCTGACGCAGAGCCACTTACAGCTGATTTGACTAAACAGGAGCTAATCCCCCTGGAGCGATGTGGAGTTAAGGGCCTCGGTCAAGGACCCAAAGCCAGTACAGATCTTATGGAGGCTACAGCAGGTTTTGAACGATCAGCCTTCTGTCTTTCAGTCAAAAATCATAGCTACCAAGCCAGTGCTCACCAACCCTGATCCTGGAGAGTTACCATCCTGTCAGATTTTTACTCCAACCCTAGTTCAGCACACCTGATTCAGCTCATCAGCAGCTCATCTAGATCTCCAACTAGGCAATGAGGACTGATTTGCTTTGGCTGGAGTGAAGACCTTCAGGATGGAAGCTCTCAAGGAACAAAGTTGGAGACCACTGACCAAGGCTATAGGTCACCACTCGTGCTGACTTCCGATACATCATCATTGAGGATTTTACGGTTTGGAGCATACTGTAGTCATGTTTATGCCTGTTCCCTGCAACACAATCGCCAGTTCAGAAGATGTTTATATTGCATTAGAGGACACCTGGGAATATATCCACTCACAGTATCTGTGGGCCTGTTGGTACAATGCGCTGCCTCTAGACCAGCAGCGAAATCATTTTATTCATTGAGGGGCCGAATTTTTCAACCTTAAACTTGCAGGATTTATTTCTTTGTGAGACACTGCTATAACATTGAGAAATGTGCTTCACCTGAATTTCTACTGTACAGGTTCAGCAATCAAAATGGTGGTCAGAATTTAAAAATTCTAACAGTTGGGACTGGATCAAGGTCATTTAGGCTACTAAATGGCAGCAATAGCCAGAAGATCAGAATGTCAGTCTGGACCAGGGAGGGCAAGGGTGTTTGATCAAGACTCACAAGGTTGTTGATCTAAACCACAGCATAGCTTACGCGTAGCTTAATCAACTGAAAGGTCACAGCTGAATAACAGTAATGTCATATGTCTAATGCAGCATGTGCACCTCTGCGATGTCGCGACTCGCTTTGGTTTTCTGTGACACTTAGAAATGTTGAGTTTGGCCTTTATCGAGAGGCCTATTTTTAGAGCTTTCCATTTTTGCAGCCAGTCTGGTTAACTGTCTGGTTAACGCCAGCCATTTCCCTCGACTGATAACAGGTTTCATCATATCTGTGCATACGTGGGTGTTGGTGAAAGATTTGCCGCTAACTGTGTCTGTAAGGCATCAGACTGTGTGACTGTACTAGCAGTCTGTTGTTTGCAGTCGCGAACGCAGCGGAGGCAGCAGTGCGAAGAGGATGAGTGAGCCACAGGTCTGTCTGCCAAAGAGAGATGGAGAGAGAAAGCCGCGGACCAGACCTCTCCGCGAGGAAAGGATCTGCCCACGTCTGCTATAGTACATTGCATTACATAATAAGCACTGAGCACTCTAATCCGGAGTGAAGTACAACACAAAGTGCTTTGAAGGGTACAAATGTGCTGAAAACCCAAGAGTAAGAGACCACATAAACAGAACGAGGGCCCTGCGGGTCCCTTTTCCTCAAATCGTAGTCCTCAAGGTCCAAGAATTGCTGGTTTTCCACCTTCCCTTTACATGGAACTTAGGTGTCATGACACTCTGACCAATTGGCAGTGCTGATTATTTAGTGACTCACCAGGGAGGAAAGAAAACCAGGACCGGATTTGAATCAAAGAGCCAGCTTTGAGGATCCCTGTATTTAAATTAACCTGTCGAACAAAAGCATCAATAAAGCCACCCACACTGATAAAAGTTTTCGACCAAAACAAAGTACCAGTATATGTAGGGCTTCCATCAACTTTCGATATAAGTAAACAAATAAGAACATACAAAAGTTGGGGGTGTTGTTTGGGGGCGGAGAGAGTGCACTTTGAAGAGGAGAGATTAACACTGGGGCAGTATGGGAAACTCCAGACCTGTGGGCATTGGAGTTCTGTGGGGTATCGTTCTGCTAAAACCCCCTCCTTTCAGTTGTTGGAGCTCCAACTGAAGCGAAACTTCTGCGAATGTCTGCGCGGTGAAAGCCCTCAACTGATTGGAAAGTTTCTGCAAATCTGGTCCTCGGAAATCCAGGGAAATCCCAAAACACTGCAAAAAGAGTTTAAAAAAAGCTTAATTCTGACGTCGTGCGGGTGGATGGACTCCGATAGCGACCTTTCAATCCTCTTCTGTTGGATCATTTGCAAGCCCCGTGACAGATTAGGGACTAAAGGCCTCCCGATCCGTGAGATTTAAATTCAAGTCTTTGCTGGGGTCCTGTTGCATAAGGCCTTGGATGACGTCGTCTCTCAGAGCTAACGGGCTACAATCGCGGAGTCACAAAAAAAGTCTATTACCTGGAGCGCCTGCCTCCGATAGCGAAATTAGCTCGTTGCCCTTGTGTCGAAGAAAGGACAGGAGGATGCTGGGAGATAATTACATCAATATGATCCAGCCGGTTAGCACTGCTGACACAGGCAGTCTAGCGCCCCGACGGTACGTGAGAAATTTGCCGCGATTTTGTCAGCCTTCCACATTTCCCATTTTACAGCCAGATGTCACACGGATTGAAACCACCGCACGCCGAGATTGCCGGTGATATCGTGGTGCACATTCCTCACGTATCTACACTTCATCTCTGCGTACACTGGGCTAAATATATCTCCCAGTGTTTACTCTCAGTTTATCCTGATAATGTCCTGGTACCAGTGCTTTTTCTGAGCTGACCTTCATAATTCTCATTCCACGCATATTTCCACAGCTCTCTGTTTTTCGCGACACACTCTCATTGCCTGTCAGATGCTTGGAGGTAAGACATGTCCGTTGAAGCTTTAAATGTAGATTATAATGTTAAATATAGAACCCTGTATTCAGTATTGTATGATATTTAGTTCCGTGCTGAGTCGCAATCACATTGTAACCTGCACAGTACTCTGATTCACATTTAACCATGCTGTTTACCAACATCCCATTGTTCCTTTCCCAGTGTTTGAGTGCATAATGCAGGTTAAAACCAGCCCATAGTCCCTTACCCATAATTTTACAGTGCAATGCTGATCATTTCCATCACATAGTTCCCTATCTGTTATTGGTCTACAACATGTAATAATATGCAGGGTATGACAAACTCAAAGCACTTTGAACACTACTCAGAATAACTGATTTTCCCTTTGTAAAAACCCCTTAAATCCCTGGTCCTCAAATCACAGACCTCAAGGTCTGAGAACTGCTGGTTTTTCACACATCCTTTACCTTGGAGTCAGGAGTAAAGACAGTCTGGCCAATCAAAGGCAATAGAAGTTCATTTACTTACCTGGGATATAAGAAAATCTGGCCAGGATTTGGATTCAAGGTCTAGATTTGAGGATGCCTGCCTTAAACTCTGAATTTTTCACTTAGGTTTTCCCTTAAGTAGGTTTAATGTCAGAGAATCTTTTTTTATCATGTTGTTGAACAATGTCACAGAGGTATTTTCTGTCTGTTGGTTGCAGCGCTTCACTGAAGCTACATCACACTCAAATTGACAGACGTATTCAAACTCAAGACGCCATGTTTTTATGGCCACAGCATTACATCAGATGGAAAAAATCTAGATCTTGTACATCATTGCAAACACACTTTCCTGTAATGCAGCTGGACATGGAAACTTGGGGATCTCGACTAGAATTTAAAATAGGCCTGAAGTTTTCACAGGTTTGAGTACAGCAGCTGCATTTGACGGACCTATACATAGGACCTAAAGGTTAATCCCTCAATGGAGAACAGACCTGTAAATCTGAGCATAAAGGTAAAGAATGAAGGGAAGGAGAGAGGATAAGTCAGAAAATGAGGGCGAGGACGGAAGCCTTTAAACACTCAGAGCCGAGCAGTGACAGCAAACAAGCTAGCTGGACTCTGAGATAAAGTACGCTATGTGAATCCACTTCATTTATCTCCCCCACAATCCTTCAGAAAGGGCCGACACTCGGTGAGGACGAAGCGAGGCCCACAAGATTAAACACGAGCAAAACAATAACGCCAGGGACGAGCTGGGTCAAAGAGGTCTCTGGCAGCTGTCAAATTTGAAGAGCGTTTGCTCGGAGAATATCATTGCGGCGCTATTGTTGTCAAGTAAAATCACACTCGTGCTCCCAGGAGAGATTTCACATGAAAAAAGAAATAGAATGAACGGATTGCTACCTCATACAGTAAAGAAGAAAGTATTTATGTATTTTAGGGTGAAATTCTATTCTGCAAAAGGTTGGCTTTAATGCTTTGCCATTCTCAAACAAGATCAAGATTGTTAAAGTGCTGGAGTAGAGTAATAGTTTTGAATGGACTTCACTTGATTCATTTACAAATTGACTAAGGCTTAGTAAGCTAAATACTTCCGATATCCCGTGGAGTTTTTCATCTTTTGTGGGAATCTGGATACAACATTTTCTGGTCAAGATTCAAGTTTTACAAGATGGCGGCCGCGTGGCAGTATTCGCCTTGATTCCCAGAGAGGACAGCAGAAAAACAGAGTAAAATAATTATTAGATGAACTGAAAATAAATCTTGATTTCATTACACACACTAAAAACAGCCAAAGACTATATGGCCGTAACACTTTGCCCATTTGATCACTGTAGAGCACTACATTTGAGGCCGTAGGGGTCAGAGGTTAAATGTTTATTGTTCAGTGCATCGGTGGTACCTATTCATCACCAACCTCTGTAATAAAGATATTCTTCTTCACATTAAGTACAGAGCCTTATCGAGATATGTGCTGGCACCTGTCAGTGACCTTTTATTTATGCATAATTTAATTGGCTTTTATTTCCCCCTGGGCTAAGCGAGCCATTAATCTTCTGTGGGGACGACCTGGGAATTAACATGGACAGGAAATACAAGGCATTGTGTAAACAGTGATATGTAAGTGGATGATTGTGTGGGATTTAGAGCACTGAGGAGAGAGTCACATGACAGCGGGGTCCCCCCCAAGAGGATGGTTGCCGTGGGGATGGGGGGAACACAGGAGGCAGGGTCCAAAGCAGCGGCAGCCAGTGATCTGAAAATGGAGGAGGCACAAAACATGGCTATAAAATAATGATTGTTTTTGACCCATTTTCAATCTCTTTTTTTCTAATCAAACTTTTTAATCGAACTCTGTCCGGTGTGGCCAGTTCTTCTTGTTAAGGTAAGACTGGAAATAAACACGTCATTTCAGATTGCATTTCAAACAATTTTATTCAAAATTGTGGATAACTGTCACTAATCATCATTTTCTTTGCTGTAATTTAAAATTCATGAATTGCAGGAAGTTAACAGAGCATTTTATCTTTTTTTTAAAGTGAATAAAACATTTTTCTCTGAATCGAATTTACTATTAAATTTCCATAACATTGCATCAAGAAGGAAGTTGTGTGTTGAACTGCTGATGGATTATTCTAATCATTGGAAACCTTGTTAACGAAGGAAAATGACTGATGACAGGTCAAGACTACTCAGTAGTTTCATGGGATTTTTTGTGCCACCTCTGAATTCATCTGAGCAGCTGCCACTGGTCTGGAAACAAGCCCAACAGCTCATGAAATGAATCTCTCATTCCCACCTCCACCAAAACACACACACTCTCACACAAACACAAACACACACACACACACCTTCCTGCTACTGCTATTATGTACCACTCAACCTTGTTGGGTCAGTCCCCACCACCCCAGGGAAAACAAAAGACCGCAAACTGCCAGAAAATAGCTCTGAGGACTGTCCCAAACAGCCCGCATGCTCATCCATGCATTCGCTGCCAAACTGTTTTTTTATTATCTTTTTTTTATCCTCCACTTTACCGTCCGTTATGATCGCTAACAGTAAACAACAGCTGGCCCAGCCTTATTATTCCAGACACCACTCGCTCTGCGAGCCGTTGCTGACTGCTGCATTCTGTTTCCTGTTTTGTACTGACGAATGCCCACATTACTCTATGTCCTCGCAGATCTTACTGAGAGCATTTCTGACGTAAATTAACTGAGGTGAACGCCGTTCATGGCGATTCTCCGTCTTTTTTTAAAATTTTTTATTATTAATCGTTTTTTGGGAGGAGCAGCTGCGTTCAAGGTGTTTGTGTCGCGATCGCTATGATGTTATTTCATTGTGTGTGTATGTGTGTGTGTGTGCGCGTGTGTCAGAGTCTGTGTGTGCTGGTGTGTGTATATGTGCATACATGTCCACACGTACATTTCTCTATACTCTCCACTGTATGCAATTGAGAAAATTTGGTTAAAAAAAAAAAAAAAAAACTTGATAAAATACCTGCTCAATTACTGCACTAATTAGCTTCAAAATACGCTAAAATCAGGGTGGAAAATGCAATTTTGATCACAAACTTTTTTGAAGCTGAAGCAAAGTAGAGGAGATTGTTTGTAAGTCTCTTTGTGGAAAAAGAGCGCTAACATCTCACACTTGTTGTTGTGACTGGTGCGCTCAACCATTACATGGAAAAGGACTGTGCCGCCGCCTCAACACAGTCACGGGGCTACTTCTTCATGCCCCAGCACCCTCGACACCTGCCTTGCACGCTCTTTGTTTTGCCTGTGCTCACTTCTAGAGAACCGGGGCTAACTTCCTGCAGGTACCTGTGGTTAGCGACAGCCACTGCTCTCTGCAAAACAGTTACATGTGATTGACGCAATCGATAGCACCTTCTGCTAATTTTAGCTGGTTTCTCTCGCTGAGTGTCAAACATCTTAAAAGTACAGACATGCAGATAAAGTCTCTGATGTGCATTAAGCTGTGTGCACAAGCACTCGCCCATGTTTGCTCTGTTACGGACGAGCAATAGTTTGTGTAGCGCCTGTCTTCTTTTCTTCCCGCAATTACATTTACACATTGCATGACTTTGCGTTGCCTGAAGACGTTTTCGTGCTCTGGGACCCAGAACTTGTACATGATGCTTGTCATATTTCAGGAAAAGGGGACGCATATCAATGAAACAATCTAAAAGTAAGCTGACCTCTTATTTTACGGCCTGCATGAGGCGGAAGGGGGCCTCTCGTGTGATGGCTAAAAATAATAACACCAGAGCCATGTGTTAAACCACATGATACAAAGATAAAGAACCACAGTGCAAAAATAGTTTTGAAGCAGTACTTTGCGTTTCCATATGAACTGCAGTAAGCAAGATAACTTTCATGACAGTGCCTGTATTTTAGCCCATGCTTTTCTGCCATAAACTCACTCCACAATTGAGTCTCTTACTGTAGAACACCAGTGGTCCAACTCATTTTTTTTCCCCCGTTTTGGACCACTATTGCACTGAGCACTTTATGCATTCTTGAAGTGTGGACTATGTGCCCCACTTTATTGAATAGCCCTAGAACTATACTGAGTCAATCCATTATTGCACAAACAGATAGACCACTTAGGAATCAATTTAAGATTAGGCCTTGAAAAAGGACAAATATGGGGTTTGAGCACTTTTGTTCTCAGGGGCTAAATTATGACATTAGTTAAAGATTGATTTCATTGGTTGCTGCCAGAGCCATTGATAGAGACTGCAGAGAATAACTGAGCCCATACCCGTACGATAACCTTTACCAATACTGAATCGAGTCACAAAAAATCCAAACGCGTCAGAACCTCAGTGGCTTGGTTATGGCGGAAGTGCTTAGGAAAAAGTTATGCCACCAACTGACGCATCTCTAAGGGACATGAAAGTTCAAAGGGCCCAAGGCATGACAAGAGAAATTCTCATGTACTTCTTTTAGGCATTCTTTGAAACTTGACCTAGCGAAACAGACAAGTATGAAGATTTCAAAGGAGGCATATACCCACCAGTTGGTCGGGAGTAACTAAAACTTTCTTTATGGGATAGCTGGGGTGAGAAGAGCTCACTGACCAAGTTAGATGGGGTAAACCAGTCAGAGGTAGGTAATGCATGTTCAGAAAGTAAAGGTCCTCCACAGTACTTTGATTCAACCATCAAGATTAGCCAATGAGAGCAGCCCTTCAGCACAGAGGTGGAACTGATTGGTGACATCAGCTGGCTAAGCCCACTGGTGGAAGTAAAACATGACAGGAGTTTTACTTTCTAAACTTGGATTACCCACCTCTGATACCGCTATGATGTTGCAGTATACCCAACAGTTATATCAAATATTAGCTAATGATAATGAACTATTTCTGTTGGGCATATTCTGGTCATGCTCTGGCCACTCAGGCCTGCCCATTGGACACTCCTCTGAGCAGTGTCTGAGTGAGCAATGCTCCTCAACATTCATTGGCTGCTAGTACAAGGCTGATTCTCATAAACCTGTGTGATACGTCACCCTCTGTCGCTGTCTGGCTGTTTTTATCTCGCCTTCTGCAAACAATGAGGAGGCATGATATCACCTTTATTTTCCAACATCATAGCAACGCGGCGTGACTGCGCCCAATAACAAGCCAAAGGTCACTGGAGCAGGATTTCTGCCATTACGTAATACAGGAAAGAGCTAACACTTCCTCCTTCTCAATCCCTGAACTACTTAAAATCTAACCTAAAAGACCTAAAAGAAATTCCCTCCATGATATAATCCTCTCATTAACCCTACCTGAGAAGCTTAATTCTATTTTAGCAGAAAACGTCTGGGTTATGTTTAAAGTAGCCGAAAAGTACATATGCCTATCAGTGGCGGCTGGTGAACTGGCGATAGAGGAGGCTCAAAACAATCCCTTTAAGTTAATGATTGGTCACGACCTGTTTTCAATCATTCATTTAAATTACCATCACAGAAACTCCGATAACTCTCAACATTATCAGGTGTGGCCAGTTTTCATTTATAACGCATACCGATTACGACTCCGGACTTCTCGCGCTTTTCTTTATTCAAGGATTGGAAGCAATGCGGCCAGTTCACCAGCCACCACTGATACCTATATACTGGATAGTTAAGCTCACTAAGGTCACTTGTCTGTAACAATGGCAAAATAGTGTGCTGTCGATCAAAAAATGTGGGACTATTTGTAGTTTTGGAACCTACTGAAATGGTTCTCTGAAGGGAAAGGGTTAATGCAATAATGCCCACATATCATAAAATACCAAGCAAACATCATCCAATTATAATACTCCTACTAATTATGATTAGAGGAAGAAGAAGAGAGAGAGACCAAGGGGAAGGAGATGCTCTCTATAAACAGACAATTTGCAATTTAGATTCTCTTCTCTATCAGCTATGATGGAGTTTCTCGGAAAATGCGCAGAATGTGAGTTCCACTGTGGTTCTTTTAAAAGTGAATTAATTCTCTCTATTGTATGTACTTGGTTTTGCAGAGAAATTCCACAGACGTGTTTGATGTGGCCCCGCCGGTGGGCTTGAGTGCGGCACTGTTACTCAGAGCAGAACGCATTAATCACTGCGACAGGCCGATCCGCCACACAGCCGCCGCATATCCGCTATCCATCCCTCCAACAAAAGAATGTTCCAGAGTCTAAAATGAACTGGCTAGTAAAACTCAGAAACGTTCAACTGAGCGGTTAACTTGTTTTTGTTCATTCAACTTTGAGGACAGCAAACTGGTTTGAGACTCCAAATATCAGCTGGTGCAGTACCTTACATTCTTATTCTCAGTTCTGGTCACTACGCAAGGGCTGCTTGAGTCTGTCCCAGAATGCATTTGGAATGAGGCAGGAATACGTCCTGTACAGATCACTGAATATCGGAATGTAATGTGAGCGGCAAGATTTATGGCTGCTGGCATTGTCCTCCATGACACGCAATGTACAGTTCAGTACAGTACAATTATGTCAAGTAGGCAAGGAACGGAAGCCATCGACCGGCACTTCAGGCAGCCGGAGACTAAATTAGATAATTGGAAAAAAAAGCCTCGGCAGGCAACGACACTGAGATGAAATTGGCGACTAGCACTGAGATGAGCCTTTCGGGCGGAACGTGTCGTACTCTCTTTCTGCATACAGTGTAAAATGAGATCGTACAATCAAGATAAAGAGTAACTAAAGAAAACAGAAGTGAAGACAGCGGTACGGCCGACCAAACAGCTCTAATTTGAAATAGGAGCCTAGCATGTCCTGAAGGGTCAATAGCTAGCCTGCTAAAGGAGGCTATCTGAAAGGAGGGTACATCTTGTAATGGCCACAAACGAGGCTGTTTAGATGCAAATGTCTACACAATTGCAAAAGTTATTAAGCCGGCTGTACTAAAGCATACTGGACGTTTTATTTGTCTTTTATTCTACCGAATTCCATTCATCTATTAAATAAGGCAAAGTAAATAGTTGCTTGGCTGCAGATATGTGAAAATACGACTGCAAGATAAGCACTTGGAAATGATTTTATGATATAAAAAGCCAATCGGATCATCCGCCCTTAATATCCTTTTATTCTTCAAGTACTTTGCTCCTCCACATCCGGCTGCCTAGCCCAGGGTAATGCACCAGCTGGCGCTCAAACACTGGACTGAGGACACGCTTTCCGACTCTATACAATAAAGATACGCAAATTCAACAGCATTATCTGACAGACAGGACCGGCCTCACTGTTTGACACGATGTGTTAGCTCAGCTCCAGCACGATAAGAGCTCGGCTCCCGCACTGCCACGGTGAATGATTGAGGTCCTCAGTCGCGTAAACAGAACACAAATTTCCCAGGGTTACTCCGGGTAAACTGTCTGGGAAATAAATGGAAAATACTTCGGGTTGGAGATGTACTTCGTTTGTATTCACCATTGGCACAAAATTGCAAACGTTTGGCTGAAAGTGCTGTTTTGAAAGAAATCGTTTATTGAAACAACAAAGCTATAAATACAGCAGATATAAAATGCATATAATCACCAGCTAAACAGAACAATGCGCCATGAGTCCAACCGAAGTATAAATGTAATGTAATTAATTTACTGGCACATAAACATTAGAGAAGCTGCTTTCAACAAAGCCTGTGACTCTTAATCAACATTAATGCAAATATTTGGTGCTGTCCAATAAAACACATTCTTCCCCTAGGCTAATTCATTCTTTAAAAAAAAAAAAAATCAAAAACTTTGCAGGTCCTTTTCATTTGAAATGGAAAATTCTGCTGTACGTTTGTATGAAGCAAGATGCACTCTCACTGCTGTATTAAAACAGTTCAGCATGCCATAGAAAAAGCACACTATGATGCTTTAAAAATCTTTGGTCTCCAGATCCGCACCCTAATATAGATGACCCGTTATCATACAAAAATTGACTCATAAATATAGGACAGATAAGACATATAAGATATATAAGAATCTGGTTTTTTGCATGTTTTCCTAGTTATGACAGGACAAAATCATTGTTTACGATTTGAGAATCAGCTCTAGAGGAGAACTCGACAGTACACAACCATGAAAAGATACAGATTCACACTGAAAAATTATTCATCACTTCTGCCTGTTACGAATCATGACCATATTTGGTATTTACGCCTGGGCAAACAGGCATTTTTAAATCATTAGTTGACTAGTTCTTCAGAAGTGAAATTGATGATTACATTAGTAAATGCTCTCGATTTTTGTGGTTGGTTGATCGGTGACAGTACAAAGTAAATGCCGGTGATTTTTGTCACGTTTCTGATCTGTAACTTCAAGATACCAGTGCTTCCTGTAATATACAACTGACTCAGTTTACTCTAACAGTAAATGCCAATGATTCTCGTAACATGCTGATTGTTTACTTAAAACCTAAATGCCAATGAATTCCATGGATTAGCTGACCGGCTACTACAATAATAAACTACTGTGGTATGTGGATAAAACACACCGAGAATGAACGGTTGTAAAAGTCTTTCTTTCCATGAGGAAACTGATTGAGGATTTAGTTCTGGGGGAAATGATTTGGCCCGAGAGATACTATCAAACTTTGTCCTATGGCTGGGGTTTGAAGTAGAAGTAATACAGGGTGTCCCAAAAACTGTCCAGGCTAAACCAGGCAACCTGTGAATTTATATTTCCCCAGATCCTGAGAGGAAATCTTCTTACTTCAAAAATAGTCTTTATTTAATCAAAATCAGTCAAGCCAATCAAAAATTATGTCGGTTTTTTTTTTTTTTTTTTGGTGCAGGTTAGCCACACCCTTCTTCACAAAGTATATCTGATAGGCAGTCACTGGCCTAATCAATGTCAGCCTGATTGCATAATTAATATGTCCATATAGGCCTATTTATTGAGGCAGGGAACTTCTTTGATAGCATTTTGTTCACCTGTTTGCATAGTCAAGATGGTTGGCCAACAGTTCGCAACTTCACGGTCCAAACGAAGGAAATTAATTTTAAATAATAATTGTTATTGCAAATTAAGCAAAGAGATGAAAGAATAAACAAAGAATAAAGAAAAGAAAGAATGCAAAAAAAATGTTGCTTAGTCTGTCACTCGTAGTTGAGGGGCTGCATCAAAACTGACGTAACATCAGTAAATAAAGACAATTTTTCATGTTAGAGGATTCCTTATAAGGATCCAGGGAAACATATATTCTGAGGTTGCCCAGTTTGGCAAGGACATCATTTTTTTGGGACACCCTGTATGTGCTCCTCCACAAAGCCCAGTCAACAAGTTCTTCTTCTCTGAGAGTGATGTCATCAAGGTGCGCTTGCTCTGAGTTTTATGGGAGGAGACTAGTTTCACTCTCAGGCTCCTGGTGCAAGTGTCTGAAGTAATCTGTTGAAACGCTATATGACAATCAGCATAGTTTATGCCATTCGGCATAAATCATGTCCCTGAACATTAACTGCATTTTCACTGTCTATTTACAGTTCAAGCTTGTATTATGCAGGCAGTCTGCCAACCGCCGACCGGTCCCGAAGTAAAAAAAAAAAATAATAATAATAAGTCAAAATGCAGAATAAATATCTCACAGAAGGCAGCGGCCGATGGACAGAAAGCAGGGAAGGCGTAAAACATGCCTTTAAACTGATCATTACTCTTGATCGGTTTCCAATCATTTTCCTTGATTCAAGGCACTTTAACTCTCCTCTCTCAGGTGTCGCCAATTCTCATTGTAAAGACGAGAAATAAAACGCGTCATTTGGACACAAAAATGTGCGTGTTTTAATCTTTGTTATCAATAAAACAATAATGAAGCCTAGGTTTGATGGGTATAGTCCTGAGTAGGTTTTTTTTTTTTTTTTGACCGGTAGCCTATTAAGGCAAGTGAATGAAACATTCATAATCTATAATTTATTCAATAAATAATTTATTATTTATTCTTCTTAATGTTTCATCAAAAATGAAGCCGTGTTTTTAACTGTCAGCGGATTATTCATTTTGGTGGAAAACGTTTAAGTCAAGAACAATGATTGAAAACAGGTCAATTATCATCCGTTTCAAGGGATGTCTCCTGCCCTCCCTGTTTCGTGCTCAGCAGCCGCCACTGATAACAGAAGAGGCGATCAGTATAATTCCTTATGCGCAATGAGTCTTGGGTGCGAGGGACATCCTGCTGGGGTACACAGGTTCACCCCATTTGAATTCTCCCATGAATTCCCACTTCATTCGATTTGCTGATTTAAAATCATGGGATGCGCCGTTATGGCATGTCAGCATTTTTTCAATCACTCTGCAAATATTCTGCCTTTCGCCTGGATTGGCTGAAGGGATCTGAAATGGACGCGACCAATCGAGCCCGAGGAGGCGATCATTACAGCTGCACAGCTATGCAGGCTATCCTGCACGGCTTCTCAGTAGAGTGGAGAAAGAAGGCTCCAAGAACCCACCACAATACACACACACACACACACACACCTCCACCTGCCAGTGAGAGTGACTGCCTACAGTACTCGCTGCCTCTGGTGCAATCTTATATTTACTGTGCTTTTTGGATGTTATCCAGTTTCCCAGTCTTTTATTTGTAGTTCTGCGCAAATTCCGCCTCGCCCTCAGCTCCAGGCCTTTTACTTCGGCTGCTGCGCGGTAATAAATAAGCCCTCGTATAACGAGTCGGGAGTCCCAACGTCGCACCGGGGAATCGTGCTGTTACAGTACGGAGCATCCGCGGGTTTAGCCGTATGCGCGGTAAAGGGCATTAACTGATGGCTCGCGATATTTGTTATTGCTTTGTTGCAGGCTTTCGTCACATGATGTGCTTCAGAGGCAAGTCGTAACGCTCTGGGAGTGCAGAGATCTGAGCGGTTTTTTCCGGTTGGAGTGATCGCTGTGGTCTGACTCACATTGCTGCTTCATGCACTTCCTGGTTTTGAATGTGCCGATCCGATATGATCGCACTGAATAACCTCTACTCATAAATTCTTGCAATAAATTTAACTCTAGTGTATTTCATGTGGGTCCATAAGGGCCACAGGTTGCTCTATGAGAGTTAATTTGACACTAAATAGTTTACTCTGAATTTACAACGCATATTTACAACAAATGAACCAGTGAAACACTGTGGCTAAATAGTTTTATTTACCCTTCCGGATTATTATAATGCGGAAACTGGCAGTATTAGGCCTTGCAGCAGTTGGCATGTGCTCTATACTTTCTCTAAAATAAAATATATTTTTTTCTTCACAAAAAACATGATCTACTGAGATCTAGAAGTTAAGAACAAACAGTGAGTTGCGATCAGTCTCCCCAATTCAACTGAGTAATCATCATAATTTCATGGCCCATTAATAGTCTCTGGCAGAACGTGGGTATAGAACATAGACAGTGTTTTGTAAACAGGGAACAGGTTTCTCCCAGAAACAATGAGCAAGGTTAAGTCAGGTGATGAAGGTGTTACCCTAAAAATTGGCAAGGGATAAGTAATTACCCCACGCCCAAGAAGGGGTAGGGTGAGGGTATTGTAATCGATTTGGTTTGTTGGTTACCAAGTTGGGCGATGGAACAGAATAGATCCCATTAAGTTTTGGAATGAATTGGGTCAAGGTCAATGTCAAGGTCACTCAAAAGGTCAAACTCATTTTTGGCCATAAGTTTGCCGAAAATGGTCCGATTGACATTATGAAAACAATGTCAAAAGTTTCCTTTTTCAATTTGTAAAATATCATCCTATTCATTGCTGTTGTCAAAAGTGCATAGTTCAAAAATTCATTGGGCTCAAAGTTCAGGGGAATCAAGGTCATTGATCTGAATCACCTCATTTGCATTATTTCTCAAACACTGCTGTAGATAGCCAATTGGTTACTATTAAACACGTTAAGGAAATCATAATGGAGATTAAAATGGCACCATGACCTTTGACCTTGAGTAATTTTGAAAGGTCAAACCGAAGGTGATGAGATTTGAGAGGGGTAAATCTCAAAAACAACTGTAGATAGCCATTTGGTTACAATTAATCCCATATAGGAACTCATATATAGCAAGGAAAATGACATCATGACCTTTGATTTGACCCTGAAAGGTCAAACCCAAGACCACATGAAGTGGATCAACTCACTGAAACAGCTAAAATATGTGTGAGGGGCGGGGGCTGCCATGCCCGGCACTGCATGCTATAACTGCACTGTATGAAGGAAACCCCTCCGAGAAGGAACATAGGAACAACCCTCACAGTCACCTTACAGCTGGCTCTAACAGACTTGCAACAGGCCCACGGTAAGACACTCAGACACTATAGCAGGTCCAAAAATAGACACTCACTGATTCTATAGCAAGCCCACATACAGACACTCAGGGACACAATAAGAGCCCCAAACATAGACATTCACAGTCATTATAGCTGGCCCAAACATGGACCCTCACAGTCACCTTATAGCTGGCCCAAACAGACTTCCACAGTTATTGAAGCAGGCCAAAACATAGGCACTCACAGACACTATAGCAGGTCCAAGCATAGGCACTCACAGACACTATAGCTGGTCCAAGCATAGGCACTCACAGACACTATAGCAGGTCCAAGCATAGGCACTCACAGACACTATAGCTGGTCCAAGCATAGGCACTCACAGACACTATAGCAGGTCCAAGCATAGACACTCACAGACACTATAGCAGGTTCAAACACAGACACTCACAGACACAATAGCAAGTCCAAACATAGGCACTCACAGACACTATAGCAGGTCCAAACATAGACACTCACAGATACTATAGCAGGTCCAAGCATAGACACTCACAGACACTATAGCTGGCTCAAACAGGCACTCACAGACACCGTAGCAGGTCCAAGCATAGGCACTCACAGACACTATAGCAGGCCCAAGCATAGGCACTCACAGACACTATAGCAGGTCCAAACGCAGACACTCACAGACACTCTGACATGCCCAAACACAGACACTCACAGACACTATAGCAGGTCCAAGCATAGACACTCACAGACACTATAGCAGGTCCAAACACAGACACTCACAGACACTCTGGCATGCCCAAACACAGACACTCACAGACACTACAGCAGGTCCAAGCATAGACACTCACAGACACTATAGCAGGTCCAAACATAGTCACTCACAGACACCATAGCAGGTCCAAGCATAGACTCTCACAAACACTACAGCAGGTTCAAACACAGACACTCACAGACATTCTGGCATGCCCAAACACAGACACTCACAGACACTATAGCAGGTCCAAGCATAGGCACTCTCAGACATTATAGCAGGTCCAAGCACAGACACTCACAGGCACTATAGTAGGTCCAAGCATAGACGCTCACAGATACTATAGCAGGTTCGAACATAGACACTCACAGACACTCTGGCATGCCCAAACACAGACACTCACAGACACTATAGCAAGTCCAAACATAGGCACTCACAGACACTATAGCTGGCCCAAACAGGCACTCACAGACATTATAGCAGGTCCTAGCACAGACACTCACAGACACTATAGCAGGTCCAAACATAGACACTCACAGACACTATAGCAGGCCCAAGCATAGACACTCACAGACACTATAGCAGGTTCAAACACAGACACTCACAGACACTATGGCAGGCCCAATCAATGACACTCGCAGACACTATAGCAAGCCCAAACACAGACATTCACAGACACTATAGCAAGCACATACACAAACACTCAGGGACACTACAATAGGCCCATATACAGACACTCACAGACACTATGGCAGGCCCAAATACAGACACTCGCAGACACTATAGCAAGCCCTTACATACACATGACAACAATAAGACACGAGGGCAAGGATAAAATGAGAGTGGTGGGGAGTGAAACAAGACAATAAATCAATTATAGGAGGAAATACCGCAAAACTAACAGAAGACTGCTGAATCAGGGGAAACAACTAAGGATGCAACTGGGATGTGACACCACTGGGGCTTTTGCAATGTGCAGTATGCGTGGAGTCGCCAACTCACTGTCTCTCAGGCTGTGGCTCACTGCAACATAATGAGCTGTCAGTTATGCTGTGGGTCCCTCCCCAGTAAGAATGATCATTTACCTAATTCTGGTAGTATTTACAATTTAGGGAACGAGTTTTTTAAATTCTTGAAAATATTTCTCCCTCGTGTACTTTTGACAATCTTTGTCTCCCACTCTCTCTCTCTTTCTCTCTCTCCCCCACTCTCTTATGCATGCTTGCTCTCTCTCTCTCACACACTGATACTGAGGGCAAATCAATGATAAGACACTAGGCATGGAAAAACGTCTGCCTCCTCGCTGTGGAAAAAGATTCTTGCCCCGTGTTCTTCTTGCTCCGTGTGCATTCGAGCTGCGACATTTTGGCCTTATTTTGATTTCCTGCGCCTTAGAGAGAGGGGCGAGGGAACAATGTCACCCCTGCAGATGAGATGTGCCCAGTGCCTGGCCCCCTGCACAACATATTTCTGTATTGTTCCTGTTTTTTTTGTGATAGAGTTAGCTTCATTTGAATTTCCCTTAATGCTATTCACCCTCCCATACTCCCCATATAACACTTGTCATTAACTCCGTCAGCAAAAATCCCCAGAGCAAAATAACACATAAACATAGATTCTCATTTTCAAAAATGAGCGGATACTCATTACTGGAAGGAGAAAATCCCTTATTAGAGTATTATACTGTGTATATTATCTTTCTTCAAGAATATTCTGGGGGGGGGGAAAACGTGGTTGCCAGGTTGCCTGCTGAGTAAGAGGGGGAGGAAGACATTTATTTGGTCATCTGATTTCTCATAACTGGACCCCAGCTGAGTAAGGGCCGCCATCAGGTTCCGCTTGATTTCATCTCGAGCTCCTTCACCTCAGAAAATGCCATGTTGTAATATTATCGGGAGCCTCCGTTAGTCATGGCCCTTGGACCTAGCCTATCCTTCTCCTGTCTTTTGGCACCCCTGCCTCAGCGTGTGAAAGTGTTGTGGTGTTGGTTGCATGCTTGGTGGCTGTATTGCATCTTATGCTTGTCGTCGAAAATCCCGAAAGATTCTGCGACTAGTACAGGTGGAAGTGCACTGCCCCCTGCTGCTGAGGTTTGTAACTACATGTTTAAACCATGACTCAGACCATAGAAAAAAATCATCTCCCATTCACATGATTGCAACTGACCACGTGCACTTTTCAGTATCCATCCTTCTATAACCCACACCGCTTCTTCCTCATTAGGGTCACATCTGGAGTCTATCGCAGCTGATTGTGGGTGAAAGGCACTGACACACGCTAGACGGTTTCCCAATCCATCACCGGGTTCACACATCATTCACTTTCTCTCATTCTTATGGGCAATTTAGAGTCTCCAGTTAGCCTGAGAGCACCCACAACCCACTGTGCCATTGTGCTGCCCCTTCGCAGTATGCTCTATGTAAAAATTTGGTAAGGTTTAAAACTAAGTTGTACAATTTTAAATAAAAATATAATAATGTTTTGTATTAAGCGGAAACTTGTGATTCAAGGGCCTGGGGGAAATTATGCTTTAAATTCAGCAGCTACAGAACAAACTGCCCCTCGGGAAATTACAAATATTTAACAAAGCATGAGCTGTTCCTGCATTTATTGCAAGACAGACTGGGGACTAACTTTAGATCTCCAAATCAGTGTTTTCTGTACGTATTTAATGTGCGCAGATTATGCTGGACAAACACATTTTAATGATTATAAAAACTACCTATATCCTTCCCACATTTCTCCATGGTATGTTCAAACACTGGATGTATTTACATTAAGAAAAACACATATCATCTATGTATGTATGTAATTATGAAAGTACTACTTCCCTGTTTTTGGTTTTCATACTCAACCACATGTTGACAATAGTATTGCTTGTGTTTAGCGTAGAATACAAAGAAATTTTCAGTTCCATTATTTCAAATTCCCCCCCCAAATTCCCTCGGGTGACCACTGCAGCGAGATCAGCCTGTCTGTTCCCAAGCATAAATCTCCCGCAGTCAGCTGACTCATGACCGAGGAAACACCCACCATAACATTCTCCGCTCTCACTCACTCTCTTGCGCCACTGCTCATCCCGCAAATAGCTGGTGACTCGTTCTTCGGTGCGATCGCACTTCGTCTCAACCAACAGCCTGAGCGATAGCCAACGGCTCAATTACTGTTGCGCGTCGCTATCTGGCCCATTAAGGACCGTATCGCCTCCGAAGCTAGGCGAGTCGTTGATGTTATCATAAAAATAGCTCCCTGGCACTTCAAGGAGAAGGCTTGTTGCCTCTGTGCAGTCAAAGGTCATAGATCGGCATGACTTTGCACAGGATCATGTGTTGTTTATGCTGAGTATGATGTAATTGTTCCTCCATTGGTGGAAACACATGGGAATTCCCCATCAATGAACAAAGGTGATTAGACGAGGAAGGAATTTTTTCATTACAGCCTCCTCATTTCTTGACCTGACGATCAGCTGACTGTTGTCATGACAACCTGCATGAGGTACCACAGTCACATATTTCATGAGATGCCGTGCACATGACAGCACGTGACTCCGAAAAGTAACGGTCACGGTAGATTTCTGTACTGAAGGAGTCACCGTGAGTGACTAAGACCAGCTTATAGTCCGTCACAGCTAAATAGTCTGTTCATTTTCTTACAGTACAATCAGTTTAAACCTCACCAGGGCCGGCGACAGAACTGGAAATTGGGGGGCACAGATACATCCCTTTATAACAACAATTAGTCCTGGCAAGTTCTCAATCATCTATATATTATTACTGAGTTGGCGATTTGCATAATTTCACACATCTCCTCCGAAACCACCGTGAATAATGAGTCTGTTTTCCGCATACACCGGTTTTACTGTGTGACAAAGACGATGCGGCAGGTTTTAAACTTAGTTATGAAGCGAAAACTGCATTTTGAAGCTGTTTTTGCAAGTAAAATCAGCCAACTCAATCAGCTGTTATCGTGTTAAAAAAAAAATTCACCACAAATATTGTATACAAGGAAATTCTATGAACTTTTAAAGCCAGCTGCCTACATTGCATCGAAAAACAATGCCCGGGCATATAGCCTGTGCGTAGCACGGGTATCAGCTAGTTTTCCTTTATTAACACGTTTTCAAAATATCGTAATAATCAATTGGCAATTGAAGACACGGCTTCTCTCCCCCATGCAATCTAACAGAGACCATATAATGGACTAAATTCAGTACAGAAAAAATAATTTACTTACACTGTAAATAGGCCAATGCTTTATGAAAGGCTCTGGAGCTTCTGCGCTACCTTTTCGGCACATCAGGTGATCTAACCTGTGCTTTGTGATTGTTTAAATTGTTGAAATGAAATAAAAGACCATTTGAAATGTCTTCATGCAATTTCATAGCTCCCAACCCCTGAGAAAAGCAAAGCGTGAGAAGTCCGGAGTCATAATCGGATTCCATGCTACTAGAGGTGAAATCTACTGCGACGCACGTGAAACTGAAAAAAATCCATGCACAAGGACTTCAATTCCAAATGAGAATCTCTTAAATATGCCTTGATTGAATAAAAACTAATCTACGGTCCAATGAAATATCGCTTTTCACTCTCGGCACAGCGTGGGTTAATTAAAAAGTGGGGCTCGGCGATTAAATATCATTTTGTTCGCTAAAGTCAAATTTTCAATCACCACCTTTGTAATTAAGTGTATGACTGCTGACTGCAGCGTGAGAATGTGATATACCACTAAAAAGCATGAGACTTGACGGGTATGCAATTTTGAATAACGCTGATTTAAATGCAGCAAATTAGGCGTCCAAATGAATGATTGTTGTCTCACCTTAACTGGGAGAACTAGCAACGCCTGACAGTGTGGAGTGTTTTCGGAGTGAATGTATTGTAAATTTAGAAAATGATTGAAAACGAGTCAGGACTAATAATTGTTTTAAAGGGATGCATCTGTGCCCCCCCAATTTCCAGTTCTAGTGCCGGCCCTGAACCTCCTGCTGTATAAATACCACTCTTGCATGTTTTAAGTTATATATATGGGATCCTAGTTTTAAAGAGACAGTAATATACAAATACTATCTCGTGTGTGTTACTTTAAGCAGCAGAGGATATACTGTTATTATTGCAAAATGTGTCATTCACAAATTTTTACATTCTGAAGTTGTTGCCCGTCTTTTCCTGGTGTAGACGAGTATATGAGAAATTCCAAGATCCAGTCAGACTCCAGGGAACTGTGACACAATTCAACATGTGCTATCAGAGTGTGATTTCTTTCTAGCTGTGATAGATGTTTCTCATTGCATTGTTAAGCTTTTTAGAAACTAATTCTGTATTATTTTTGTTTGCAATAAGTTGTTTACCCCTATTAGTGATCTGAAATGACCCTGATTCATAAAAATTTTTTGATAAACCCTCAGCACCTGCAAGAAGAAGAATACCCATACACTGAGGTAATGTAATTCGACATTATTTAAAAGCTTTTCTGGCTTATTATTATGTGTATGGGCCTGTGCTAGGCCTCAGAACTCGCACTGTCTGCATGAATAGGGTTTAAGGGTGCTACAAGTCAGCTGCAGGATCATTAACTTTACTGCAAAATTCAGTGATAATCAGAATTTTTTTTTTACTGTGTTCAACTCAAACAATATGCACTCCACTTACCAATTGAGTCACAACATAATTCTCATATTTAATACAGCAAACCAAAGGTAATATGTGAAACAATACATTCCCAGGTCATCAGTCAGTTTCTCTTTGGTAATTCATGTCATAATATTGTGTTATCGGTGCCATATCCTTCATTAGATGCATGAAAGAACTAGCAAAGTCATACTAATCTGCAAATTTTGATTGCTTTGCATGAGCGTTTATCTGGCTGAAGCACTGTTTTCAATACTCTGAAAGAAACCTTTGTGTGTGAAGGTGACACAGGGGATATGGTGTTTGATTTAGAATAGGCCTGAAAGTTAAATCTGGGATTTATGATATGAAGCGGAAAGTTAAACACTTCAGTTGATATTTGGCAATAGTTTCCTGTCTGTGTTTATCCTAGATAACACAGTGGCACAGTTAGACTATGGACAAGTGCTTTCTGTGTGCGCGAGGCTCAATCGTAGCACGGAACAGACCTCCTCCTTGCTTGCTTGCTTGCACGCTATGGACATCGTTTGCCGCCCGCTGGCAACAGCTACAGTTATCGTCAGTGTGGCTGTTCCATATGCTGCGAAACCGCACGTAGACTGATAAATTGTCGTTGGTATTTTATCAAAGTTGGCTTAGAAAACTCTCACCTTATTTGGCAGCTGTTCTCAACCAGATAGGGTTGGTGTAAGTGTAGGCTTTCACTCCAGGGATGCCGTTACACACCTTATTTAACTAATCAACCCAAGAGTTTTCGCTAAATTCTCTGAAAGGATGAATTAAGTGCGCAACTGCTTTGTTTTAATGAAAGACGGCACTAACACCACTACTTTCTGGATAAGGTTGAGAACCCCTGATATATGGATTCACATTTCCCCCTAGTGGCCAAACTCAGGTCTAGATATAATGGGAACCTGTTTTTCCCCTGATAATGAAAGAGAAGATTGGTTAAGAACGGCAGAAATCAATCTATTTACTTGATCAATAACTTCTATAAATTCCCATAAGTTCAGATTTGATGGTTTCCCTAAACTGCTTTGCTGTTAGTATTTATGTTCAGACAAGAAAATACAGTTACAAACATGACTAATTTTACATGAGGTTACTTTATTTTCTATTTGGGAAGGCCAGCTCAATGGCGATTATAACTGCCAATCTGGTGTTTTTTTCTCTTACTTTCAAGCTGCCATTTTAGTGTTGTTGGTATGTCTTGGCTCATAAACCACATTCTGACCATAGAATTTGCAGCTTGGCTGGTGATAAATGTTATTAGATTGCATTTTTCTGCTTATTTTGCGAGAGTTTCTCCAATCGGAGCATTTGAGATTATTTCCGCCAGCAGTTTTATGGTTTTGCTATGCACCCTCGCAATCAGAATGCAGTCTCATTTCCTCCACAAACAATTTAAATTCAAATTAAAAATTCTAGTTTAAAACTTAAAATAAATGAGGAGTCTCTGCTGCTTCAGTGGGTATCTTTAACAGCTGAAAACCTATAAAGTGACTTTTAATTAGTATTTTTAATTCGATGGGGTTTCATGAGTTTTTTTTTTTTTTACCATCTGCCCTTCAGTTACTTTAATTTAAATTAATTATTTTTGTCAAGCACTTTGATGAGAAAAAAATTGCAAATTTAAGCTGAAAAATGTTTGCGCTTATCAAATAGCATTGGCCATTAGCAAAAATAGCCGCAGTGTAAGTGCTATTTTCTTCCTCTAGAGGGTGCTACAGGCAAATACATTTGATTATTCCTCTTAAGGGTGGTTGATTTCGAATGATTTGCTACGTTATTTTAGCATTTTGTAATCTGTGAGTTCAGTTTGCACATACATTGTCATAAAAAAATTTCAATATCACCTTTTTAATGCCGTTTGCTTACCATTGCTGTGCATGATACAGTGTGTCAGATGGAGTTTAACATGTGGAAAATGGTCTTTGCTACAAAATTCACAAGCCATGTAAATTAAGCTGAATTAAGTTTTTCATGGGGGATGGAGTGATGATTTTAACAGGGGAAAACTGGATAAAAGTCAAAATTGGATGAACAGGTAACAAAAAAAAATGACCTGCAAGAAGTTAATACGAAGGTCGTAACGCACATGATGCGTGGAGTTACGCACATAAGGTGCGTCCAAATACCCATACATGTTTACCATATAGAGGGTAAAAACTGTAGTATATCTAAAACCTCTGTATGTATCAAACTGCATGTAAACAATACTCGGATTTCCTGCTGCATTCAGGTGAATTCTGCCGCATGTGACCGATAAACACTGCACAATTCCAGGAGATGACTGAGATGACTAGCCTTTTTTCACGGAGACTGAGGAAGCGACAACTCTTTTTAGAAAATGAAACATGAAATAAATGATATATACAAGAATGCCATATTAGCCTGCATTATTAAAAGCTACGTGTAAATGCCGCCAATCCTGAGGTAAAGTTTTATCCTTGAATTATCGCAGGGGTGTAGGGTGGTTTGGGGGTTATGCTACATCATTGGTAAACCAGGTCAGATCATGGGTGTAATGGCGGCCGTGTAGAATGGCCGGTTTTGTGCTTACACTGCTGATACACACACATTGATACCTATTACATTGACGGTTGAGTTGTAAGTATGAAAGCAAAGTCTCTGCATACATACTGTATGTAGTACGAGTATTTGGATACACCCATGAAGCACTTGAATGGCCTGATCCAAGAGCTAAGCCAGAGCTAGCGAACCCTGACCCTGCGGGGCCGCAGGGTGTGCCGGTCATTGGTGTTTCTCATACTTAATTGATCAATTAAAGCAATTAATTACCCAGTTAGCTCACTTCACCTGATTTCTAAGGTCTAAAGAGGGTGGTTAGAACTAATACCAGCACATGCTGGGGCCTTCCAATACTAGGATTCGCTACCCTCCCTTATTTTTACATGCTCTCTCGGGTAAAACATGATCAGCACGCGCTTCTATCCCGGAGAGGAGAGCTGAAACAGTGAGTTTTTCTCCCCCGGTCGCACTGGCCTGGCTTGGCTGTAACGTACGCCCCCCCAGACGCTGAAATGCGGAGCAGTCACAGGGCAACGCCCGGCTGTCAGGGGGACCTCGGCACAGTGGGAGGTCGCCTCCCTCTGTGTACAGTGCAGCTGCACTGCAGAGAGGTTCCCTCCCCGAGCTGCTGACCTGGGGTCAGCCGTGGCTTCCGCTGCATAACAGTCACTGTTGGGATTGGGTTGGGAGTGAGCTGATCTGGGATCTGTTAGTGGTGGTGCGGTAACTGTTGTATGGAGGTGGGAGGGGGCAGAGAGACATGCTGATTGGCCCTGTGTGAACGAAGAGAGCGAGGTAGAGATGGAGAGAGGGAATTCAGTGAAGGAAAGAGAGACGAGGGGATGATGTAAGATAAGGAGGGAGATAATAAAGAGAAAGAAGGGGGAATGCAGAGTGATAAACACAGAGGGAAGAAATACCTGAATCCAAATCTCTGGATTTCTCCACACATACAGACTGGCGAAATTAATGGCCCCACACCCCTGAAGTCCTTAGCTGTTAGGACCGTACAACTTTACCATTACTCAAATCCGCAGGGGCTTGTGTGGACTTTTACACAGCCTTTCAAAGAGTCCACTCAGATACAGTATACTGTCAGAAATAGGGGTACAGCAAGAGTCCATTTCTGTTCCCCAAGGTACATTCAGCACTCATGTAACCCCTAAGGCTAATTATAGGACCTCAAGGTACCTGTGTGAACCTTTTTAGGGTCTAAAAGGTACTTTTATGTTCCAAAGCAAATAAGTATCCACTTCTGAAGGTACAACAGCAGTACCTTTGAGGGTACTGCCCCAGCGACAAGCCTTTTACCCCTAAAGGTACCAAGAGGTACTTTTTTGTTCCAAGAGTGACCTCACTGGACTTAGAATTACTCAACCCTTATGAAAATATCCTACAGTTATTTCTTAGTAATACTGTAGTATTTATGGCATTACTATAGTATTACTATTGTTTGCATAGTATAGCTAGAGTAATCTAGCTATCACATTATAACTATAGTCCTACCACAGTCAACAGTACCATGATATTACTATAGTCCACACAACTGTATTGCTGTAGTTTGAATAACTATAGTATCACTATAGTAATACTGCACTACAGTGGCGAAAATACCACCCACTTATTACAGGATAACTATAGCTTGGAACTATAGTTTTTTTTCATCTGGGAATATTCGTCACAATAAAAATCGAAGTGGCTAAACCGCTGTAATAATCTGAAATTTTACAAAGTAAGGCGTTCATAGTCTTAAGTTAAAAAAAGAAGACTAAATAGCCTCACAGGATTGGATTCAACCGATGAAACGAGGGAAAGAGGGAATGGAGAGAGAGAAAGAGGGAGAGAGGAGATGAGACAGGGAGGGGAGGAATGAAGCAAAAGATGAGGGAGGGAAAAAAGAAGCTGGAATTTAAGAATGAGAGAGGGAATTGAGTGACAGACTCAGTATGCACTGTTCAGTTAGGACATTTACGTCAGATTTAACCATTTACTGCAGGACGACCTGCATTTGAGTTTTGGCGGTGACTCTGCTCGAGTGATGCTGTGGAACAATTTGAGCAGGCATGACACAGACAGTCCCTGAGATCACAGCCCCCCGGGGTGAGATCATTTTAAATCTCGTAAAAGTTTAATTTATTGAACATGATATGAACAAGTGCTGCTTAAGATGAACGATGAAATTATAAAGGAGGAGGCTGGGGAGGTGGAGGGAGATGAGAAACATATTTCTTTTTTTTCTTTTTTTTTTTTTTCTAGCCCGCCACCACCCCCCCCTCTTTGGAGGACAACTTTATTAATAATTTTGCCGGACTTAAATACAACGATATGACACCTCTTGAGGAAGGGAATTAACAAAGGAAATACAGAAAAGAAAAAGAAAAAAAAAAAAAAAGCAATGAAAGGAGAAAAAAAAACCTAGAAAAATAAAGTACATAACCACACACCAACAACTCTCAAAGTTATCAATCCTCCTGTTACCCCCCAAACCTCCTAAAGCCTCATCATTCCAATGCATGATTGGAATTGTATTTTACATGCAATGATGTCTCCATAAGAAGAAAAAAAAAATAACAGATCACACAAACATATTTCTTAATAACCCAAGTATGAGCGGTGTAGAGGGCATGGCCCCGGAGAAATGAAGGAACACTGCCTTGGTTATAAAAGCTCGCCAATTAGGTGGGAGGAGCTAAAGTTAAGAATGATTGGACAGAAACAGGCTTGTGACCAACCTGACGACCGTGCCTGACTGAACTAACGCCTAAAGCTCCATATGGAGCAGGAGTGTCAGGGAGTGACGTCACACTGGCAAACAACATGTACAGTGCGCTGGCCTCTCATGTAATGCCGGAGTGGAGATATCTCTTTCAAACATCATAGCTATGATGAACTGCTGCTTTTAGGAAAGATGAATGAGTTTGATGAAACTTGAGGGATATATTTTAGTATCTTTGCACTTGAATTATCTCAGTTATCTACTTCTTGTTATTTAGTGTGTTAATTTTAATCACTCCTTGGTGTGTCACTTCCCTGGTAAGTACATCACTAGGCTCTAGTTTAAGCCATGTGTAAGTACCTGTATGTACCAGTCTGCGCTTAACAGTTAAATTACTTATCTAATTACCTAATTGTACCTGATCCGTTCCATGTTGTTTAGCTGTTACAGTGGCTTTCTGTATTCAGTTACTGTATGTTTCCTTGAATAAGTACTTCTGCCAAATAAATTGAAAGTTCATCAGACGATTGTCAATTCTGACATAGATTGGAAGAAGACTACAAATATAGCTTTGTTGCGCATTGCTTTGTGGAAGAGAAATAGACCATTTATTTAGTATGAGACTCGTGAAACAGGCTATTTTTTTCCCAATGAGCTGTAAGATTATCAGGTCAGACTACATGTATTCTGTTGTGGCGATAGGCAATAGCCTTGAGGTACATAAATACTGAATATTGTACATTACAGCTGCACTGCAACAATAAACCTTTGGATTTATTCTTCACGTCCAACCGTGCTTCCCTTCACCAGCGCAAAATATATCAGCACAAATATGGCTGTGCGAGCCGGTTCTGTCATTGGAGTGATGCATGTGGATTTGCTCATGTTGGCTCTGCTAAATAAACAATCGGGAGAACTGATTTACTCCATTTCAAGATATAAAGCATTTAAACAGCTGGATCTGTGCTGAAGTAATTTGGTAACCTAATTTTGTTCAGTAGTAGCTTCCCACAGAGAGGCAAACAGAGAGCTCCTTGGCTTGTTTCCTCTTACTGAACTACCAGTTTCATATAGCATTGCTTTCAATCTGCTCCTAGAAGTATTAATTCAGAGCACATTCTGTGACAAGGCCCATAGTCTCCGCGGCCCGCGGACCCATATCTCTCCTCCCTCGAGGAAATTGAACAATCAGTCATTTCTTTACACAAGAAACATTTCATTTCCTTCGCAGCCGGTTTTGCCGTCTGTCACCGTAGATCTTAACGCTGAAAATGCCTGCCAGTGTTGTGCTATGCATGAAAAAAAAATGATTCGGCTTCCAGGAGCATGCAAAGGTTGCTGTATCCCGTTATTTCGCCAGTGAGGCGACGACGGGCTTGGCGTTATCGACCACTACTGACCTCAAAAGTGAAACGGAGCACACACAGAGAGAGAGAGAGAGAGAGAGACGGAGGGTGGAGCTCATGTTGTGCTCATGCTGCGCTCCATATTCTAATGCCCTGGAGAAAAGATCTCAACTAAAGACTGGTGTAGGTTTCACTGCGAGACGACAAATTATGTCATTGTGTTATGTACTTCATTAATCTTCCCGAGTTAATGTCCATCTTCCCCCTTGTGGGCCTGGGTACTCATTATTGATCAGTTCAGTGTGCTGGGAGAAAGTGGAATTGAGGACTTGGGAAGGCCTGTGTGTTTAATCCAAAAAAAGTTTTTTTTTTTTGTCATTGTTCCAACCCTGTCAAAAATTCGAAGGGATTGGCTGTTCCCTGTTAATTTAAATGCTAGCGTACCGCCCTTTACATGATTCTCCCCAATACAGTCATATATTTGCATGCAACCTTAACCCATGAATTCCTACTTAAACTTAACACCACCGCCATAGGAGCGCTAGCTTAAACATACGTTCAAGAACTCTGTGTGGGTAATAGAAAATATGCTTTCTGCACTGCATTTTATTATTTAGCACTTTGAAAAGAGGGGTTTATATTGTTTTTTAGTTTTCATATTTTATACTCGCTGTTCTTGAATTTCATAAGTTTCAATTACAGGTAGTGATTGCCTCGTCCACATCATGCTCCATTGAGAATATTACATTCATATATTTGTTAAATCCACACGTTAAGGGGCAAGTTTGTTGCTGTCTGTCAGTTAAGTGGGCAGAAAAATGATCATTCCTAGAGGTTAGAGGAATGAATATTGTCAATATCTATTGCACTACATTAACACTGTTGCCATTGTAAGTGTGGCTCTGTCTACATCCTGATACTGCTCACTTAAGCTATAGAGACTTAGCATATAGTTGACGTGTGCTGTAATAATACTCAGTAATCCGCCTTCCTCATTTCTTATCGTTTACTGAAGAATGTCTTATGATACAAGCAAAATTGGCGACAAAGGATTTACATGGTGAATAATTTAGCTAATGGTCAAAAAGTAATGCGCTTCCCACCCTCCATAGCTTCAACAAAAAAAAAAAAACAAAAAAAAAAGGCACACGTCACTTGATCTCAGTTATTAACCAATTAAAAGCCATGGCTGGCTACAGCCACATTTGGTTCTTATTGAATGCATTGCAATAAAACTCGTTGCTCATCGTAGCGAACCATACATATAATTTAACAAATAGTTTCAGTTGTCTCTAAATGGCTCTAACAGCCATCTGTGCAAACCAAAGCTGTAGAAGAAATTTCAAAAATATATGGAAGGATGGCAACTGACTATGACCGCCAGATATTCCATGCAGCAGCAGAGAGCAAAAAAATAAACTTTTTCCTTTACATTTACAACTAAAGGAACCAGCCCCAGTTTTAGCAGCAATGCTTTATATGTGCACCATGGAGTATGGGAGATCAGGAAAGCCCGTCACCCTGTCAACTTTTAGCATGCTAATAGGTCTAACACCTATCATTTATAACATTCAGAAAACACTGCACTCGATATAATGTCTGTGTAATACCTTGTTAAATTCAGACATGCTGTTCGCAGACCAAATGTAATGTAATGTAACACATGTCAAGCAAAACAGGACTGATTTCCGCATGGCAAACTACCAGAGTGCTCATATGGATTTAGGTTTTTTTTTTATGGCAGAGGGTACATTCTCTGGTGGTTTGAAGAGCCCAAAGCACTGCAATAGAAAACACATTTGAAGAAAGAAAGGGAAAATAATGGTTTGAAAGCACGCTATTCCACCAGAGGTTTCCATCAACAAATTTGCGGATTGACAGATCTTATGGACAGAGAGGGGCCGGAGGTAATGTGAATGATATGAAAATGATGTCTGTGAGGAATATGTTGTCATTAGAGTATCGTGTTTCTGCGTATGGAAAGCTTGTGCGGCTGCTCTCCCAGGAGAGAGATTCTGTGCTGTAGGAGCACTCAGGCCACCCTGTGAGTCTGCAGCTGCTGTGGGCTTTGAATACAGCCCACCGCTGCGTCCGCTAATGCGCTTCTGCAGCCCACTGCTGTGTCTGCTTATGTGCTTCTGGTCTAACATTGGGGTGATGCAGTTAGATACCCCAGAATGGAGAGCGAGATAGAGAGAGAGAGAGAGAGAGAGAGACAGATGGATAGATTGATCAATTGATTGATAGGTAAACATAGACGAACCGGGAGATCATGCCTTGATGGACGTCATTTGTGAGGTTCTGGAGCAGGGACGTTAGCAAGCCCAAATGGCATCATTAGGTATTTGTACACCCAGGGGGATGTTAAACCCTGTCTTCCACTCATCTCCTTCCCGCATGCACACCAGGTGGCAAGCGTTGCGTAAATCCAGTTGTGCAAAAAAGTGGCGGCCCTGGAGATTGGAGAGTGCTGAGTCCATCATAGGTAAAGCATAACAATTCCTTATGGTAACTGCATTCATTCCTTGATAGTTGATGCAGTGACATAAAGGGCCATCATTATTGGCCACGAAGAAGATACTAGCTTCAGCTAGCAACAGAGAAGCCTGAGTTATTCTGGAAGCAAAGGTTGGACTCCTGGTTGCTTAGGGAGTACAGCCAGCCTCTGGGGAGCAAAATTCCTGGCAGTATGTCGATGGCACAATCATAGGGTCTGTGTGGGGGAAGTGACATCGCTTGAACCGTGCTGAATGCCATAAGGAGGTTGTAACAGATGGGAGGAACACCCTACAGGTTCAGCAGCTCCTACTGGTGGCTGGAGGATGGCGGTGTACAAAGACTAGACTATGAACATGATAAGCTCTAATCCAGAATGGATCCCAAAGGCCAGTCCACACAAGGGTTATGATGTTCAAGCCAGGGCCCTCCCAACACCACAGGGGTATGCAGTGACTCCTTGACAAAAAAACGATAACTCTTCCGTGAGTGTACAGAAGTCTGCAAGGGCACCAACAGAATTAGCCCTGTGATGTCAGGAAGGGTAATCCCTGTGAGACAGTGGGACCGGAGGGGTGCTGGCAGTGGTACAGTCAGGACTATGAGACAGCGAAGGAGACCAGGATGGGTAAAGTTCCCATCTGTGCTTGAGGCGACTAAAGCCCAGGGAGTAATAGGGTGACCTTACCAATGTTATGGGCAAAGCAGTGTAGGTGTGCCAATCTCGGGCCAGTGGCTTTCCAGGAGCTGAACTGTCCAAAGGCAGGATGGAGCAGCTCAGTTTGAACGCGGTTCCGATCCTGATGACTATAGAAGGATTGGGAGCTTGTTCCTAATAAACTGAACAGAGGAATACATGGGGAAATGATTGATAGGAACGTGGTTTCAGTCCTGGAGACAGTGAGAAAGGCTTGGGAGCTTGTTCCTATCAACTGAACAGGACAGAAAACTACTGTACATTAGTATCATTAAAGATTACATTTTACCTTCAAAAGATGAAGAGTTCACTCGTAAATACTGACTGGTTCTAATATGCACATATAACAAATTACAATCCAGCAACTTGCAACTCAAAAGAGAGGGTATAAATATGTCAGACACACAAGAGGTGGTATAACTATGAAACAAGACACAGCCAGGGATTACTAGAGCATGCAAGATGCAAACCATTACTTCTAAAAGACATGCAAGTTGCTGAATGGGAGGAGACACAGAGGGCATTCACATGAGGGTTGTGTCATAGACAGACAGACAGATAGATAGATAGATAGATAGTTCATTGCCATTTTCAGTTTGTGCTACTGCACTGTCCTGAGACGATGACAACACTGCAGTACCACTAAATACCACGCGATGTCACTGTTAGCAAAATCTTGCAGCAGCATCCAAGGGCCACCAAGCATACTCGCAAGAAGTGCTGACCTATGAATTTAGGCTTAAACTTATGCCATCTCCATTGGAGTGCCAGGTTAGACATATGTTTAATAAACTTGTGAGGGTATATATATAAATAAAATGTAAACATTTGAGTTTCCCTAAAACAATGGGTATGCTTTTATAAACTCTCCATAGGAACACACCTATTAACAGAAACATTGTCTTCTGGGATATGAGAGACTGATTGACCAAGTTCCAATGAAAATGAACACATTGCCTCATGTTGAAATATAATAGCGGGGATAACCTGCAATGGTGTACACTAACTTGACCCCAGCCGCACAGTGCAAAATGGGGACAAGCCGTTTATTTCCTTCATATCGGTCATAAGATTAAGTATACAATTAAAACTGTTAGTGGAGAATAAACATTGGAGAGGAAAATTTGAGCTAAACGGTTTGCATTGCAAGTCTTTGACTTTGCTGTCGGCAATTGCGAAAGCCACAGTAGCACAAAAGAATAGTTTAGGCCCATTGAAAAGGGGATCTCCAAAAAGACTGCACCATTTTTACACAGCTAGTTTAAACAATTAGCTGTCGCGGTTTATGTTCAGGAGTCTGCCTTTGCATGGCCCTGCTGTCTCTTGATGTCTTAGTTCATAAATGAAAAAATTTCCGGCTCCAACAAAAATTGAAGGGCACTGTGATAGCTCTTGACAAATGAGTTTTCAATCCCCTGCTGGACCAATTGATTGTTGAGTCACGGTGCGCAGAGAACTCATTAAAAACTCATTTACCTTTCATTTACTGATGACCTGTCATTCAACCCACTGCTCAAACATGACATTAGATTGCACTTTGTCTGCAGCTCAGATGAATGTATGAAAAGAGAGGCCATAAACTATGTTTTACAATAAACAAAAGTGGATTCTTGTTGTCATTATTCAAAAGGAGTTTCATACATGTTGTATGTTTAATTCATATAGCAGCTTACTTAATGGCTTGCTCATCAAAATAGATGTGACTGGGATGAAAGCTGAATTTAGCATATGCTTCAAAGCGAGAAAATCATGCATTTAAATTTAAAAAATTAAATCAGTCTCTTTAGCGTTTGGTTTTTTGCATTTTTATGTGACAGATCCTGTGAATCTGGTTTTGTACAGTGATTTATGTCTTCTTTACTTGCTCCTTGTGACTCAAAACAGATTTTCTTTTTGTAGAAAAAGTCATTGGTAAGCTTTATCAAGAGCTAGATGCACTTTTCATAAAATTGTGCATTTAAAACTTAAAGGTTTCTTTATAGGATAAAGTATGCCTCCAGCTGGAGTGCTCCTCTGAAGGAATTGACTGCAGTCATCACTCTTCTCCCTTATAATCATATTCCTATAATCTTCATAACATTTGAATTTTTAGTCCTGAGGTGTCATCGATTGTTAGATGTCTGTCATATTTTGTCAATAGCAACTAATCATTGACAAATGTTACTTCTATAGTACTACAGGAGACTGGAGTTGTAATTGATGGAGGGTATGTTACAGCATATTATCTAAATTATTGAAATTATCTGAAAGTATAGAGAAAACTGGGCAAGGCCAAGGACACACCCTAGAGGAACCCCACCGTTTAAATTCAGCTCAGTTGATACAACAGAAAACATTGATTTTTTTTATGCTGTGGTCATTTCCCACTGTCGTGCGCTTCATTATGAACGCCACAATTGGCCATTCGTAGCTGATCGTGGAACTTCTCTGAAGCTGCTTTCACACTGGACGCGAAACAAATTTTTCCAACGACAGATTTCATTCAAAGTCGCGTCTTTCATTTCATGCAAAGACGCGAATACACGCGAAACTTCTTTGCATTGACTTTGAATGTAATCTGTCGTGCGAAAAATTTGTTTCGCGTCCAGCGTGAAAACGGCCTAAAATTTCAGGTTTGGGTACGAGGTGATGTGATGGTCACGATTGACAATTAATCGTGTTGATCGTAGGAAATTTTCGAACTGTCCAAAACTTTTCTACGATCAACACGATTGCCACGACTGACCTCAAGAACTGATAAGATCTGATAGGATCACCACGATTACTCCACGATTAAGACGATGATTTCAATCGTGCCTCGAATTGTGATAGTGGGAACCTAGCATTACACAGATGTAACTTTGTTCAAAGAATTGCATGTTTTGGGTGATATTTTAATAGTTTCAATAGCAGTTACTTTGCTATGTATGATTACATATTAGTACCGTATAGTTTTTTTCCTAGTTTACTCACGTGAAAATTGCTGCCATGCTTTTTTTATGCATTCTCATCATGGTTATTAGTTTGCCTAATTACAAACTTATTTTTTGAATCATTATTCTTTAGGCAGACAGCACTTTATGATAGAACATTGCCCGAGTAACAATTTAACATGGGTTTCATTTTAATGGTTGAGTCGACCTATCATTAGCAGAGATCATATTCCCTGTTAATCTTGGTCCCACATAATGAAACAAAAAAAAAACTGCAGACAGAAACCAACAATATTTCAAGTGAGTCTTACATGTAATCTTGTTTCCCCTGAAGGGAATTTCAGCTGACGTTTTTCTGAAGTTTGCATGTGAAATAGATGTGGAACAGACCTCACAGAATGTTGATTATGAACTACAGCTGCAGTGATGGAGAAAAAGCCATTCAAGATTCACAGGCATTCCCTCTATTTTTTTTTTATTCACCACCAGTTCACAGACCCTATGACTTCAGCGTATTCCTGTCTCCACTGAAAATGGGTTGTGAAGTCAATGACGTAATTCTTTTATGTAAGACTCTGGCTTATTGGCTGACAGGCTGACTGGAGATTGATAGCGTAATGATGGCTATCTGACTAGCCTCTCTCACCTTTCTTCCTCCAAAACTGAGTCGCTTTTTCACCACCCAGTCCCCCTCTCTTTCTCCCTCTCCCCCAGCTCCTGGGGTACCCCCCTGTCAGTCCCTTGTCATTGTCATTGCTACAGGGCTAGGTGGGAGTGGGGGATGGTGTGGGTGGGGGAGGGGGAGGGGAGAAGGCTGCCTATTTCCAAACAAACGAAGAAAGCCTCTGCATTTCAATGGAGAAGTTTAGATACACAGAGGCATTGCCTGAGAAGGAAGGTCATGGAGAAGGACGGAGATTCTTCAGTACTGTACTTTTTCCAAGATGACGGCTCTATTCTCGCATGCACGTGAGTGTTTGTGCACGCAGTGTGCATGTGCACCAGTGTGGTTCGTGACTTATTGACTGAATAAGAGAGGTTACATGAGTATTTTCCTGTTCGCCTTGGTACATTCTCCCACAGAATGTGTACGTGCCTACAAATTCCACTATAACCGTGCGCTGTAGTCCCTCCATTTTCTGATTATACAGCTGTGTGTGAACAGATGAAGAGGATTGTATTACCATATGTTTGTGTGTATGTGTATATCATCAGACCGTGCAGATGCTTGCGCATGCGTGTACAAGCACAACTTGTGTATGTCATCAGATTGTGTGTACGCCCGTGTGTGTGTGTGTGTGTGTGTGTGTATGTGTGTAACAAGCTGTGTACACATACATTTCTATGAATGTGTCATAAGATTGCATGCCTATCTGCGCATCTGTATGTGCAGTGTGTATCTGTGTGCTGTGTGTGTGCATGTGTGTACATGTGTGTGTTTCCCCTGTCCAGTTAGAACCCTCACCCCACTCTCCCCCTCTCCTCCACTCCAGTCCTCTCCAGCAGGCCCGTGACGGCGCTCCGGCGTTCCGGCCGGATTGTAAGTTACTCTGCAGAGGTCCAGCATTCTCCCAGTGCTGAATGGAATGTTTACAGAGTGCTTTTACAAGGCAGCCAATCCCTTCCCTCTTCCCCGTTCCTAAGCTGCTTGTGAGAATGTCTTATTATCCCCTCTGCGGAATGTTTCAGTGCCCACTGCCTGCGGTCGGTGGGATTAGGGGGGGCACACTTCGGAAAAAACTGGGGGGTGGGGGGTGGGGTTTAAACAACACGGCAGCCCCCCTGAGTGGGCAAACATGCCCTTTTCTCTGCGGCGTGGAAGGACCCAGCACTGAGGGCAAACTGCCACACAGACACATATACACACGCACGTACGCACACACACGCACAGATACACATGCACATACGCACACACACGCGCACGCACACACACACACATACACACAACACATCATTGTATTTTAGATTATAATTTTTGAAGGTCCATTTGGTGAACTAGGCATATAAAAAACGCAGCAATAATAATAATGAGGTGGAGCAAACTATAAAATGTGATCAAAAACTAATCCCTTTATCTTTGGTTATGACCAGTTGTTCTGCATTCTACAGCAAAGTGCAGTGCCTTTGCACTTTTTCATGGATATTTGTCATTTGAACCTAATTTTAAAAACTCTAAAATGCTGATCAACTTGTTGGAAATTCTAGGCTGCCGGGTTAGCTCACTCGGTTAAGGCGCCGCAATTGCGATGCAATAGTGACCACTACAGTGCGGGTTTGATCCCCGGTCATACCAACCAGCAGTCGTTGACAGCTTTTTCAGAACAGCGCACAATTGGCTAAAGCGCTGTGGGAATGCAAATTGGGAAGGGAGATTGGAGATGCCAAATTAAAAAAGAAAAAAAACTTGTTGAAAATTCAGAAAAAAACCTTGCATCATTGCAGAAGTGCCACAGTTTATAAAAAAAACAATGCATCAGTGACAACTGAAAGAGCCCAGCAGGCAGGTACAGAATCAGCCTTACATACATACATATGTGAGCTTGAGCAATAGTTAACTGGTGACTCTCGCTCAAGAAGAACATCTGCGTGAAATGGACTGCCATGATGAGAGTAATTATGGCATATGTGCGCAATTAAATTAAACATTCCTTGGCTCCACTATTCATGGAAAAAAGCTAATGTTAATGCTAAATTTATATTGATTTGTATGGCAAAAACATGACCTGCATGCAACTGAAAAAATAAATCAACGATACCTTTATGCAAGTCAAAATATACCACTGATCAACCTATGCTTATATACTTTATCTTATATTGTGTTTGCACTACAGGTAACACAAGAGAAATTTAAACTTTCATTCAAATAACCAGGTGAACCAAATTTCTCGCAGAGAAATCATTTCAAATTTTTTTCTAAGCGAATTTACAAATAACCATGGGCTTAAAATCTGATTATTGAGTGTCTTATTATTGACTGTAATCCCCATAAGTGGGGAATACTTGAATAATGCAAAATGGAATAATTTTGTGGAATATATGTTGTTCCCAAACATTGTTTGCTCTTGATTAAGGGGCCAGTATACACCTACATATGAAGATTTTGTTTCAAAAATGCAATAAGTGCCAAAATTACAAAAATTGAGATAATACCATGGAATGATAGCTCTGTGCTTCTTACACATGGTGCAAAAATCCTTTTTTAGAAATTCATACTATAAGGTGTATTTTTTCATGGTCAAAATTTGTGTTCTTCTATAAAATGCAAGAGGCGCCATAATAGAAACGGATATATTGCGTTTTGGAAACAAACTCTTCATATACAGTCTATATGGTAGCATGACAATCAAAGCTTTGCCTGGAATGATTCATCGCTGTCTTTGTTTTTCAGTAACAGTGTAACAAATTCAGTTCAAGTGCGACCCTTTGATTGTCGTCCAAATTCGGATCCACTTTTATTTTCTCGATTGAATGGCGTATTTAACCGCTATTGCAAACTTTACCTCTGCTGTAAACAGAAGACAATGGGTTTGTAAAGGCCTAGAATGACCAGACACGGTCGGTGCGGAGCTCTAAAAGGGTTTTTCTGTCCTCGCCAAAAGTTTGCGAGACCTCCTCTTCGCCTGCCCTCCACCCACTATAATGTGCCTGTAAAACGCTTTTCAGGCCTCAGATGTGCCCTCTTCAGCTCTTCTAGGACAGACTTCAAAAAGTGGGCAGGGCGGGATGTCGGGGGTGGGGGTGTGGGTGGGGGTGAACCGTCAGTGATGACAACCGTAGATATAATAACAGAGGCTTGCATTGGTAACACAAAAATTAAAGCAACCCAGTATTTAACTTAGTGATATGGAGACCTTAGAGTTAGACAGGAACATCTAATAGGTCTGATACATCTGATTTTTATCTTGGCTGCTCTGTTAAAAATGGAGGGTTTTCTAGGGGGGATGGTTAGCCGCTAGCCTTGTCATAGACCAACCTATCAGGCACTGAGATTGATTTCGGGGGGCCTGCCGTGGAGGCCTGGTTCGCAAAAAACCCCCCCTGGGAAAACAGCGACAACAAATTAGCCTCCTTTTATGTGCAGGCCCAGGGACGACACTTGGACAGCCCAGAGATTGTCCATTGGAGTTCCCATGGACCCCTCCCGACCTCCCCTTTCAGCCGGCAAGGAAGCAGCCATTGTGCCAGCACCTGTTTCTGTGGAAATTGGTAAAATGATGGCTTTGTTAGGCGTCGCCCTGGCAACCAGAGTGTGTGTGTGCGTGTGTGTGTGTGTGTGTGTGTGTATGAGTAAGTGTGGGGGGGAAGGGTGGAGACAGAAGGGGAATGCTGACAAGGAAAGTCCAATAAAAAAAGGAGATAAGGGAGGTGAGATTCCTGTTATCCTTGTCCGAATTCCCTGATTGTCCATGTACGGTTTGGATTTCCACAGGCATCGAATACCAACTTAGCACCACGCCCCACAGTCACTGTGTTTCCCGGAGAGGCCAGCCCTCCTGCAGCATTTCAAAAGGAACGGGTGCAAACTACAGAACAAAATTTCAGTTTTCCAGAAGTAAGGAGGTAAAAATTAGCGATAAGAAACTGCCCATTGTAGCTAAGAGGCAGGCAGTCTTTTTATACAACTTTACTATGACCACTCTCTACCAGTATATTTTATGAGACGAACAGCATTTATTATAAATAACAATAATACAAATCAGAGATGAGAAATGAATCATTTTTGTCCCCATAGTCTCTTTTCGTCAGGGGAATCTTGAAAATGAATAATAAATGAATTCCTACCCTAGCGGTGACCACCAGTCCAAGAATGATAAGCTAAGTTGGAATAAAGAGTTACACGACGTGTTTACGCTCAAAATAAGACTCCTTTTAAAAAGTAAACTACCCTTCCTCCTTCACGTCTATGGAGTTGCATTCCATCTGAAAATGTTACGCAATGCAACACGACACCATAAACCACAATATATAACATAATACACTGTATTATATTATATAATTCGCAGTACTGTAATCAGACATAGGAGGCTGACCACGGTTATTTTAGCTTATGCAATGTATCGCATATAATGACAATTAACTTTCTTTTCATTAAAAAATATAGCAAGCTTTAGCTACCCAACGGAGAGCTATCAGCAACAAGTTCCATTCGTGCACATGATTTAGCATTAAGTGATTGCTTTATTTAGTGCCCTCGTCAAGAGAGAGATTTGAGGTCTGAAAGAGATGTCACATGTCCCGTCAGTCAGTCACCCTAACAGGAACGAGGTGTCGGGGGGTAGACGATGTACGGGGGTGTGGTTACCCCATTTTCAGTGCCGGACCGCGAGTACGCTTTTTAGGCTTCATTGACATGTAAAAGTGCAACAGCAGCCTCTATAGAAGACGATTTGTGTCCTGGTTTAGTCAAAGCGCAGTGTTACCTCTGATAATGACATTTTCTTGGTCAATAAAATGTAGCATTTCACAATTGCGAATACGCTGAGATAAAATGGTGGCAATTAAAAGGCTCTTATATCTATAGCAACATTTTGAGTAAACAAGATTCTCCAGAATTGATGGATGTTTTAAACATGCGTTATATGTACATGGAATAATCAATTATTTTCATGGTTAGTATTTGTTTTTAAAGTGCTAGCCTCTGGAACCTGGACAGGCAATTACAGCAATTGCAATATACTGGCTGGCCATCAAAAGTTCGCAGTGGTGTTCATCTAAGTCGCCCACAAATCAAGGCCAATGTCATTTATTATTTTTTTCATTTCAACATTTCAAAAAAATAACATATGCAATCAGCTTACAATTCAAAACATCCACTGCCATCTGAAATTATTGCACAAACCTAAGCACTGAATGGTATATTAATTGCCTGACATTGACTGTAAATAGGCTACAGAATTTGAATTTGAAGAAGTTGAATTTTGGTTCATGCTACTCAAATCCAAATTTGGATTTGAAATTTCACATTGGAAAAAAGAAAATAGTCTGCTGTCAAACACTTATTTTGTCACATCTCACAGAAACACAAAATATTTAGTAGACTGGCCAAAAGAACAGCTGTATGTTAAGCCGTCTAATTAAACAGTTACACACAAACGCATGCTTACATGCAATAATACACACAAACACAAACACAAACACCAGCATGTGCACACACATACTCTCACACAAAAGCAGACACACACCCTCACACACACTCACGGACACACTCACTCACATACATGCGCACACACAGATATACACGCACAAACACACACAGTTTCACATACGCACACACACACGCTCACTCTCGCATACTCACACAGCCACTTACACACACACACACACACGCACATGCACACTCACTCATACACATACACACAGATATACACACACATGCACATACACTATCATACACACTCACCACTCACACACACACAGATATACACACACACATACTCTCTCTCTCACACACACACACATACACACACACGCACACATCTTCGGAACAGTTCCTACAGTACATAATGACACATCCTAGTGGAATTAATAACATAGTAACAGCCATTACAGTTCACCACTCATCTCAATGCCTCAGTCAGTCGGACCACCCCAGAGTTCTCTCGGCCCGGAGGATTTTACAGCTGAAGTAATTCATCTGAACCCGCACAGCCATCGCCTTTTCCCCCGAGAATCTGCTGACTTCACACAGACGTGTACGGCAGCACACACAGACCAGGCCCGGGTCACTTCCTGAAACCATGGAACATTTTTTTCTGGGAGGTATTCTCAAGCTCCAGCTCTTGGAATCGAAATCAATTCAGCAAAACAAGCCACACCGCAACCCTGGCCTTGGATTTCTAGCGGTGGTGGTGGGGTGGGGTGTTCGGGGGACCGAGATGTTGGCAGTGGGTCCATCGTCTCAGGAAATCATCCAGGGTGGTTTCAAATTCATAATTTTTTTACAGCTTCAGATTGAAGTTGCCGATTAATTCAGGAGGAGTTTAATTGGAAAAAGAAACCGATGCTAAGGGCATCGTCGCGGGGAATGACAAGCAGTATTCTGATAGTATTCCTGACTATTAATCCAGCTTTCCGAAAGCCATAGGGCTTAGGTCCCGGGTCCCTGCTCTAAATCACAGGCTGCCCTCTCCGCTGGAAAATATGCCAGCGGCAACTAATTATGCGAGCCCATTTGTCATGCCTTTAATAGTTTAAACGTCTGAAAATGTGAACTTTGATGAGTCGAACCCACCCAGTAAGTGTGTACCATGTCTGGGGCTGTGTGTGTGTACTGTCTGGTGTGCTGGTGGTCAAAGGTGGGCCATGACTCAATGCAGGTGGGTCGCACCTGTACCCACAATCCTCTGCTCTTGTTTATGCTCCCCTCTGACCCCCCCACCATCCTACAACGCCACCCGCGGGGGGCAGTCTAATCTAAACAAAGAGCTCACCTCACATTTCACCACCTGTTAAACATTCACCTAACACTTTTCAGTTTATAGCCCCCCAACACACACACACACACACACACACACACATCAGCCAAGATATGAGTGCAGCTGAAATCAGAGATTAAAACTCAAAGGGTCGGTAAGTAAAAGTCCAGCATTTTCCATCCTCTCATGAGCTCACCCAGCTGATATCACTGATTGGCTCTGCCTTTTGTCAGGATAATAGTGGAAATTCACAATTTCCCGGTTAAATATATCCTGTAAATTCACTCCCTGAATGTGGATCTTTCCACCTCTGGGGGCAATGCAGTCGTTAGCAGCCGTCGCGCTCCTGCTTTCTCGAATGACATGGCCGCTAGTTCCAGCACTACAGTTGCAAAGATGCGCTGAAAGCAGCGCTCTGGAATCTGGTGCCAACGCGTCGACTGACGCCTGCGATTTTTGACGGCGGCGCTTACATGTATCCGCGTTCATACCGTCACGCGCTGATGCTCAGATCGGTGGGATGGAGAGAGAGATCTGGGCTGGGAGGACCGAGGATTAGCGCTATTCTAATCTCTCAAATGTACGGATCTGTAATTGCCTGTTATCTCTAAAAATCATCGTTTTCACTGCACTCTCTATGTACGTCATATGTTTGAATAGCGGTCTTGGACCGGTGATACATGCGTGTCAACTCCAGGCTTCGCGATGGTGCGCACACCTCATCTATCGTGACCGTAGCGTGCGTGGTAAACGCGCGGGGGTTATCAGATTCTGAGCCGCAGGATTGGATGCTGGACAGAAAAGTGTAATTGCGGCCCGTGAACATGTAATGACCTGTAGTTCCTCACTGAGACCAGTGTTTAAGGAGGAGGACATGACAGCTGTCATCGAGGGAGGAGCCGGCAATGCCACACACAAACTCAACCACAGATAAACACACAGCGAGACATAAACTCAAACGCCCTTTATCTGTGTTACAGGATGTCTGCGGCAGTTAAATGATAATAATGAACAACGAGTCAAGATAACCGCAGAGCCTCTCGGCTTATTTCCCAGTTCCCTTCCTCGAAGAGCCTTTTCTTTTATTTTTCAAAATGACAAATGAAGAGAATGGGCCTGTACTCCCTGAGAAAGACCTGCAATTTCTGCCATCACCAGCAGATGGCAACCATTGATTGTTAATGCCAACACCCTCAGAATAGGCTCTTGATGATGGCCCCCACCCCACACTTTTGGTCTCCTCTTGAAAAGGGGTCTTGTTCCCTTCCGTAATGGCAGCCTTGGGATTAAACTATCTCACCAAGTACCCAAGATTGATAGAAATATTTGGGCTACACTCATCCGGTCGTGAATCTAATCATATTTAATGGAGCACAGCCCATTTACGACTGTATATGTGAAGCCTATTGCATAGTTCAGAAGGTTTTCCAGCAGGCTGTACATCACAGCCACATTCAGATATGCGGATGGATATGGGACAGCTCACTCAAGACAACTACAGTGCTCAGCATGACCCTCTCACGACCTCAGAGAACATATCCCTACGCGCAGTTAGTCATTACCTTTCTTCTCCAGTAGAATGGTCTTTAATTACATTTGCATTCTCTAAATACATCTGCTAATTCTAGTCATTAAAATCCAGTTTTCTACTAAAGAGCTCAACTCACGCAAAGACACCACACAGAAATCCTTTAAAGCATCTGTGTTCTGCCTAGCTTTGATTATACCTCTGCCAGCAGGTTATATGCTTTCACTGGCATTTGTTTATTTGTAACTTTGTTTGTTCATCAGTTAACAGGATATCTCAAAAAGTAATGGATGGATGTCCATGAAATTTAGCGTTTTGCTAGATATTGTGCTAAGATGGAAGTGATTAAATTTTGGCGAAGATTTGCCTTGTATCCTAGATTCCAGGACCCGAAAGAAATTCTGTGCGCATAAAGACGGCACTGTCGAGACTCATTTAACCCTCACGTTCAATGATAATTCCTCCACCAACAAATTTCAAAATGGAAGAGGTAATGCCTTCTCTGAGTGCCTGCTATTTAGTTTTGTTTGTCAGTTTTTCTGTCAGCAAATTTCAGATTCTGTATGAATATAATGCCAGCTTTGGCATTACGGGGAACGTTTTACCAGTACCAACTGCCATCTGGCCAGCTTTGAACAGGCTGTGAAAGTGATGCGCCCATAAAAAAGACACTTTGAGATCTGGGTTGGGTTTTTTTTTTTTTGCTATATGGAGGGCCTGCATCCTCGTAAAAATGGCTTCTCGTGTGCAGAGGGACTCATGTACAAATAAGACTTGGCTAAGCGCCACTCGTTCTGACTCCAGTCTGTCCATGTATTGCTCTTGAGTCAACAAAAGCTGTATGGGGGCCGTTCTTCGAGTGGCCGCTCAGCTTTTGTTGCCCTGGCGAAGCCCTCTTGCAACAACAAGCACATCGCTTGACCTCTAATCTCGGTGCGCGACCTTGAGCTAACGGCTACATCTGTTTTAGATTTTCAGCCTTCGACAGGTGGCCACCTCCAACCGAACAAACCCTCCCCAAAACGACCGTCGCCTTTGTCTGAACAGCAAGGCTCTCCTCTGCGTCTTTTTTTTTGTGTTCTATTTAAATTTTAACTGCCATTCCCGCTACCCTCTATGGCTGCTACGACAGAGCGCAGTCGTGATTCCACCTCACGGTTCAGCGTCCGTCGTCGTACAACGGGGCGCTGTGTTTAGCCTGTCATCCGAGGAACAGCAGAGAATTTTAGAATGATTACGTAGTTGGTTTCATCGAGTGACAGAGGGGCGTTTTGTTTTGGCAAAATGGACTTGCGAAAAGACGGCTGCCATACCATAACTGCAGTGGGTCTTTGATTAGACGTTCTTTATGTCTAGCAAGCAGGGCACTGGGCCAGGCAGTTGACGTCTGTACTTCCTAATCGACTACCAAGAAGAGTGGAAATGGCAGATCAGGTCACCATCCAAATGCTAAAGGGCCATTCTTTGAGAAGTGAACCAAAATGTCACACACATGACCAGATGTCATCAAATAAAGAAATACTTTGAAAATTAATGAAAGGTATCAAATTTATTCCTTGCTATTCTCCATACCCCAAAACTATGAAAATTCTAGATTTTTCAACTTCACAGAGTTTTTGAAGTCAAATAGAGTTATGAAAAACCTGTTTCCGTGTGAAGTCAAACACGTGACCAATCGTATTTGACCTCTGACCTTAAGTAGTTAAAGTTAATGTAACAAATAACATTTTTACTTGATAGACTTGGATAAGTAGTACTCTTATACAAGGTCCACAATCATGAACCTCCAATGCTTTTGTAATTGGAGGAGATTTTTTCTACTATTTGTTACATTTTTGGTCACACACGTGACTGAGAATGGCCCTAAACAGGAAATGTACGTACAGAAAGACTGCCTGATTGGATGGGCCCAATGCCCCCATAACTGAGCCTTCATGATAAATCAAGCCAATCACAATGAAGAACAAGACTTGAAGGTCTGGGTCCATAAGTGCAAACAATAGGCTGAAATCTGTGTCTTAGCCGAATAGCGAGTCAGACAGGTTAGTCATCTAACTTCAGCGACTGCATTAAGCTGTATTACCTCGTGATAACATACAAGTCCTCTGTCTTAGATTTAGTCATAAATTTTATTCTACAGATTAATTTGTGTTAAACAAGTCTTACAAGGAAAACGTGTCTAGACTGATGCAGTGAGACAGTTATTTTAGCCTGATCGCCGAGCGAGAACAGATTCTGCCAGAGGTTGTTCATCATAGCCCATAATACTGCCATGGCATTTTGCTCAATTTTAAATTGCTTTGCTGAGATTAATGTGCCTTCTTCAAAAATATGACATTTGCTCCAATTGCTCTGATGTTTCCAGATCACAGGGCTCTGCTCCTTGTGGACATTTCTGCAGTGAAAAGTTTATGAAACAATGTCTAGACCCTCAGGTGAAAATCAGACTAAATTTGGGAAAAGATTTCTATCTTGGCAGGGATGTTTCCGAGCTACACAGGGGTAAAAGTTGAGCTGTGCTGGGGTTAATATGATCCGTTTTGTCAAAGCTCCCAACAAGTGCGTCCACCTCTCGACATGCCCAGAATCGAGCTCGGGTTCTCTGGGATCTAACCATTTCATTACTTTTGCCCAGACTTCTTTGGGCAGAGTGAGTTGGTCTTCATTTCTCGCCATCTCAAAAGCAAGGATTTTTTTTTATCCTGTTTTAATACTTGTGGTCTTTGATTCGCTCTCAATATTGAGTTTCAAAAGTTATGGTTGTGGATGAGAATTTGTTATCAAAGCAGCTTCTCAACAGCAGCTCGTTGTGTGATGTATTAAACCTCTATTTACTTAAGTATCATCATTAATTTAGAGGGGCCTCCTGAAGCCATAAACTTCACTATCAGTGCTGCTTTTCAAAGGATGCTTATAATTTATATCAGAACTGTTTTCCCTCAGCCATGCCGGTCATCCAGCGCCTTCAAATGACTCAAAGATCCAAGAGTCTGTGGGAGTTCGACATCAGCGTGGGGTTCACCGTGCAGTCAGTTTCCATTATCATTGATGTAAATTATAGCTTTTTATTTATTGCTGAAACTTTATCTGTTTTACATCACTAGCATACAGAATTATGTAAGAGACTAAAGAATTGTGTGGCTGTTACTTTATTTGGTCGGGGGAAATCTACACTTCTCCATGGTGTTGCTCACTAATCGCAACTCAACGAAAGGTCGGTGAGAAGTTATTGTTTTATAAGGAAACAGCCAGCAGATGTTCCATCCAATAACACAGCACTTTTCATCTATGAGCGACAGAGTTTTCATACACTTTTTTCATTAAAAGGGAACGTTAATATACAACCTCAATTCTGAAATAGTTAGGACAAGTGTAAATTGTGAATAAAATCAAAAAGCAATGACTTTCAAATCACACCAGCCAGTATTTTATTCACAATAGAACAGAGATAACATAGCGAATGTTGAAACTGAGAAATTTTACAATTTTATCCACAAAATGAGCTCATTTCAAATTTGATGGCTGCTACAGGTCTCAAAAAAGTTGGGACAGGGGCCTGTTTACCATGGTGTAGCATCCCCTCTTCTTTTTAACACAGAGTGGAGGCGTCTGGGCATTGAGGAGACAAGTTTCTTGAGTTTAGCCATTGGAATTTGATCCCACTCTTGTTCAATACAGGCTTCCAGCTGCTGGAGAGTTTTGGGTCTCCTTTGACGGACTTTTCGTTTATTTATGCGCCACATGTTCTCAATGGGTGAAAGATCAGGACTGCAGGCAGGACAGTTCAGCACACGAACTCTTCTACTACGAAGCCATGCTGTTGTAATAGCTGCTGTATGTGGTTTTGCATTGTCCTGCTGAAATACACAAGGCCTTCCCTGGAATAGATGTCATCTGGAGGGGATCATATGTTGCTCTAAAACCATTATATACCTTTCAGCATTCATGGTGCTTTTTAAAACATGCAAGTGTCCCACACCACATGCACTAATGCATCCCCATGCCATCAGAGATATTGGCTTTTCAACTATACGCTGATAACAGGAGGGGCGGTCTTTCTCCTCTTTAGCCCAGAGGACACGACGCCCACGATTTCCAAGAAGAATGTCAAATTTGGACTCGTCTGACCACAAGACACTTTGCCACTTTGCTACAGTCCATTTTAAATGAGCCTTGGCCCACAGAACACGGCGGTGCTTCTGGATCATGCTCAACAATGGCTTCCTTTTTGCATGATAGAGTTTTAGGTGCCATCTGTGGATGGCATGGCAGACTGTGTTTACAAACAGTGGTTTCTTGAAGTATTCTTGGGCCCATTTAGTAAAGTCAATGACAGAATCATGCCGGTGAGTGATGCAGTGGCGTCTGAGGGCCCGAAGATCACGGGCATCCAGTAAAGGTCTTCGGCCTTGTCCCTTATGCATAGAGATTTTTTTTCGGTTTCTCTGAATCTTTTGATGATGTTATGCGCTGTCAATGATGAGACCTTCAAAGCCTGTGCAATTTGATGTGGATGAACATTGTTTTTAAAGTATTCCACAATTTTTTTACGCAAGCCTTCACAGGTTGGAGAGCCTCTGGCCATCTTTACTTCTGAGAGACTCAGCCTCTCTAAGACATCCCTTTTATAGCCAATCATGTTACACACCTGATACCAGTTAACTTAATTACTTGCTAAATGTTCTTTCAGCTGATTCTCTTATGTATTAAGTGCTTTTCAGCCCTTTTTTGCCTGTTTCCCAACTTTTTTGAGACCTGTTGCAGCCAGAAAATTTGAAATGGGCTCATTTTGTGGATAAAAATGTATAATGTCTCAGTTTCAACATTTGAGATGTTATCTATGTTCTATGCTAAATAAAATATTAGCTCATGTGATCTGAAAGTCATTGCATTTTGTTTTTATTCACAATTTACACTTCATCCAAACTATTTCGGAATTGGGGTTGTAAATAAAATTAAAAATTTATCTGAGAGAGGTAAGACAACCTGCATTCCAACTACCGTGTTTTCAAAGAATATACAGTACAGCTGATGGAATTCACATACCATACGGCATATAAAACAATAAATTATCAAGAAGTTGTTTTGACAGTAAAGTCTTTGAGTATGCAAGTATACCCAGCAATCTGGGTCTGGCCAACCCTGTTCCTGGGGATCAACTCTTGTGTCTAATAGGTTTTAATTTTGAGCTTAATTTGCCATATGCTTGTACATATTTGCGCTAGCAGCACAAAGATAACACTAGCTGCCGCATGCGGAGTGTTCTGCGAGCGTTTGGGTGAAAACCTACAGGACATTATCCCCTATATCAGAGCTGGCCCGCCCAGATTTAGCACACACCTCATAGCATTCAGAGGCTGACTGTTTTTAACAATGAAAACCTCCGCATAGGTACATTTCCCAGTACAGACAGAGGTGAGTAGTCGTAACTTTTGAGTACCCGAGTCTTTTTCGCGCATTATTCCCAGACGGGCTGAGTGGGAATCGGGCCCTGTTCCAGCACTTCCTGTTCGAGTGAATCACGAGGCGCCTGGGGCAACGAGGGAGTGTCCTGCCACTTCCTGCGATAATGCGCGGTCGTTGTCCTCCGCGGACCTCACACAGAGAGCCGGCGGGTCAGCTATCGTCGCCTCGGAGACCGGCAGGGGGCGGAGCCTCCAAACCCAGGCACTGCCCCCTGGCTAACTTAAAAAACAATGATCTCAGGTTAGCACAGGATTATAGAGCAGCGCCTGATCTGCTGAAAGCATAATGTGTGTTTTAGTATGTGTATACACACTGTGTAAACGCATGCGTGTCCACACACGAGAGCTGCATTAAGTTTGGGACAAAGACATTTGGAGACCCATAACAGAATTCAGTGCTCATTCCTGCTTCCATCAATGATATTCAGCTGCCTATACTACCGCTCAGAAGTTTGGAATCACTTGCACTTTGCGCGTAAATTAAATGGAGGAAACTAAGTGTGACAGCAAGACAATGACAAGAAGCAAGAATCAAAAATTCAGCAGGAGATTTCCAGAGAAAAAGTAACAAAACATGGAGTGGCATACTCCGTGACCTGATTTAGTCCCATTGAGATATTGTGGGGTCAATTGGATGGAGAAGTTTGTGAAGTACGCCTATCTGCGAAGACAGACCCATGGCAAATATTGCAGACCACGTGGATATCCACCGAAAATGATACTTTAGCGAGATCAATATCCAGAATGCCAAAAAATCTGATCAAATCTCATGGTGGATAATTTGCTTGAGAAATCAGTAAAATAGATAACAATGCTATTTATTGTTTAAAAGCCCTTTTTTGCCCCAAATACTTGAAATGCTAAATAAAACATCACCAAAAATATACAAATGCATTGTTGTTGTACATAATTTCCAACATACAAGTGCTTTTTTTAAATAAAATAGTTGGAACTCTCTAAATAACAGGTTCTTCCACACTTTTGAGCTGCGATGTATATCGGGGCTTACATATAGCTGTCCTTGTTTTAATATGTTCTCTGTATCTGTCTTTGATGTATTGGTATTGCATTGCAGACATAATACATGACTTAAAGTTAAACACTATTGAGGAAAAGCTAATGGTGTCCTTATAAAACATGGAAACTGACTATTACGCTGTCAAACTTTTTTTTTTCTCATACATGACAGACAAATGACCCAAGGAAAGAAAATGGTCCGCAGCTCAGTGAAATTGCGGGCTTTTAACCCCAGAACACCTACTGTAGCTCCAGATATTTTGGTTTGTAATGCATTTCCCTGTTGTCATACTTCTTGCTGTCATCTCTTAATGTAACATGAGAGTTACTTAGCCGCCGCATCTCCGTCAAGATCTCATTTATTCTGAAATACACTGTGCAGAATCTCAGCACTGAACTTCATAAAGGTCTTTAGTTCATTCCTGTCTCGTTACACCCATCGATACTCTTCAGTCTTTGGGTGCACATTCTTTTCTCACCTTGCCATCTGTCCCTGCATTATCTTACCTTTACTCTGCCTCAATATCCCAGCATGCATTGGGAATACACCCTGAGACTGACAGCCAATCCACCACAGGACTTTACATTACATCACAGCTACACACACTCAAAAAAGTGGAGAGTTAGATTTACTAAAAATGTAATGTCAAGTGGTCCCACTCAATTCTTTTAAGTAACTTCTTATATTCTTAGACCCCAGAGTGGGTCTTTATTCGGCCAGAGGGCATGTCCAATGCTCAAGATTATTTAGCAGAAATTGAGGTTAGGGATAAGGAAGTATTAGACAAGTTGCATAAACTAAAGCCAGATAAGGTGGCGGGTCCTGATGGCTTATATCCTAGAGTGCTCAGGGAAGTTAGTGAGATCATCTTTAAGCCACTATCCGCCATCTTCAGACAGTCTTTAGAAACTGGAGAAATACCAAATGATTGGAAACAGGGCAATATAATGGCAATATAATACCAATATATAAGAAAGGGGACCATACTGAGCCAGAAAATTACAGGCCAGTCAGTTTAACTTGCATTGCGTGCAAAATATTGGAATCTATCATAAAAGATGAGCTGGACTTATTTCTTGAACTTAACAATATCTTGAGGGATAGCCAACATGGTTTCTGTAAGGGAAGGTTATGCCTGACAAACCTTCTGGAATTTTTTGAAGAGGCCACCAAGACTTATGACCAGAGCAGGGCTTATGACATCATATACTTGGATTTTCAGGAAGCATTTGATACAGTACCGCATAAGAGACTAATTTTTAAAATGAGCTCCATTGGAGTTACAGGAGGTATTCTGAAGTGGATTCAAAACTGGTTACAGGACAGAACACAAAGAGTGGTGGTCAGTGGTATCTCATCTGAGCTAGGTATGGTGGGGAGTGGCGTCCCCCAGGGATCGGTGTTGGGACCCCTGCTGTTCCTCATCTACATTAATGACCTTGATAGGAATATTGAGAGCAGATTAGTTAAATTTGCAGATGATACTAAATTAGGAGGTTTGGCAAATAGTTTAGAGTCCACTAAAGTGATTCAGGATGATTTGGATAGAATCCAGAATTGGGCAGAAATGTGGCAAATGAAATTTAATGTAGCGAAATGTAAAGTTGTACATGTAGGTAATAAAAACATTAGACGGGATTACTTCATGGGAGGTTTAAAACTGGAATGTGCTCCACACGAAAAAGATCTAGGAGTGATTGTTGGCCAAACCCTCACAGGCTCTAGCCATTGTGCCATAGCAGTTAAAAAAGCCAATCGGATGCTGGGATATATTGCCAAAAGTATTGAGTACAAATCCAAGGAGGTGATGCTTCTTTTGTACAACACATTCATCAGACCACATCTGGAGTATTGTGTACAGTTCTGGGGACCATACTTTAAGAAAGATATAGAGGCTCTAGAGAAAGTTCAGAGAAGAGCCACTAAGCTAATTCCGGGTATAAAAGATGAAAGCTATGAGAAGAGGCTGAAGATCCTTAATCTCTTTAGTCTTAGGAAAAGGAGACTAAGGGGTGATCTGATTGAGGTCTTTAAATACATTAAAGGGATTAACAAAGTGAATTATGTAGGAATCCTTCGACCAAGTGTTGTTAGTAGAACTCGGGGTCACAAATGGAAGCTGACCAAAGGTAAATTTAGCACTGATATTCGGAAATATTTCTTCACCCAAAGAGTAATTTCGATGTGGAACAGCTTGCCTGACCATATTGTTGAGGCAGAGACGTTGGGGGTTTTCAAGAATAGGCTTGACTTAAAGCTAGATACCATTGAGTCATTGAGTATCTGAAATGATATATTCACAATAGTATAAAGAAACTGGCGAGCCTGGTTGGGCTGAACGGCCTGTTCTCGCCATTCATGTTATGTTATGTTATGTTATGTAATTGAGTTCTAAGATTTCAGGCCAGTATAATTAATTACATTAAGTGGAATATTCTAATCTGAGTTATGCGGAATTATTTGACATAACGTTTAGTAAATATAACATTTAATTTTGAGTGCAACTGGTGCACTTATCCAGGGGTGCATTTCCCAAAATCACAGATGCTAACTTATGTTCATAGTTGGGCCCATTGACTGTGAATGGACGAATTACATAAGTTGCTAACTTAGTTAGCAACTATGCTTTTGGGAAACGCATCCCAGAGTGACTTACAGTAGATTAGGCAAAGCAAGAGTGAGAGGTCTTGCTCAGAGGCTCATCAGTCTGATCTTATGACGGCAACACTGGGGTCAGACCGCCAACCTTCCAGAATGCAGGTGCTGAGGTCTTGCCCACACATAAGTGACTCCTCAAATTTAGCTGTGTCTGATGCACATTCAGTTAGGTGTAAATTATGTTTTATTATTGTTACCTGCTGCAATAGGGAAGCTGATACTGTTTTCGGTTGATCTGTGCATCTGTGTGTCATCAGGTCAAACCTCTGAAACTACCATAGAACTACCATGAAAGCTGTTTTGACCATTTTTGTTAGTGTTTATATTTCTGTCTATCTGTCTGTCTGTTTGTGGACAGTTCTTGTGAACGTTTATATTGCAACCTTTTAAGATTCAGCCTTCAAACTTCACAGGTGAATAGTTGTGATAAAAAGGACGGCTGGGTTTGAAGATGGGCGTTTCCTCGGCTATACTGTAAGTAATGTCCACTTCGCTATTGCGACTGCTGTGATCCCAGATGGTCCCTAGTCATTACCTCCACCAAACGAAGTTGACAGAAGGTTATGTGATCGGTGCCGTTTGTTTGTTTGTTTGTTTATTTGTTTGTGAACAAGATAACTCAAAAAGTAATAAACAGATATCTCTGAAATTTTGTGGGTGGGTCGCTATTACATCAGGGATGGACCCTATTGATTTTCACCAAGATCAGTCAAACAATATGGCTGCCACAGCAGCCATCTTGAAATCCTATGACACGTGATAACTGAACTTTGCTCCCACTCAGCAAGATTTGGACTGTGCTGCCTTGGCAGAGGTTTGCACTCTAGGAGTGCCTCTAGTTATTATTATTATTATTATTATTATTATTATTTACTCAGTCAAGCTGATGATCGACTGTAGCTTTCTTCATGTTGTGTTCCCCCTGAGAATTGGGACAGCGCGCTCTCGTTAGCCGAACTGGTCTGGGAGTAAATCAGGACGACACCAAAGGCCTCACCTCCAGGTTCTCTGCATAAGAGCTCCTCCTCCTGGCGCCCTCATCGGGGGTGGCGTCATGATGATTTTCACCCGAGTTTGAGGGAGGAGGGCGAGGGGGGTGGGCGGGGGACACTTAAAATCATGGCGGGGGCTCGACAGAGAGGCTTTTAAAAGGTGCTCCCCTATCGTCCTGCACTCGGCGGCCATTGTGTTCGAGATGAAAGGGGAGTGCGTTTAGCATGCCAGTGCGCTCCATGGGCGACCCAATGCCCGGTTAACCCATTCCCTTAAAGACTATGGTCAGGCTGAGCCGAACACTCCAGGGAAGGACACCTGGGATTCTACACTGGCGTAAGGGGGTTAAAGCTGTGTTTTCAACATTTATGCCTGGTAATGGCTGCCAGGCAGCTTTTCAAAGTTATACACTTGCTGGAAAAGGCATGTCAAAGCTGGTTTGCCCCTTAAACTCTATTTTTACCTTAAGTTTTCCCTTATTATGAAAGTATATCACATATTCTGTATCTGCTGATTGAATGCTTCACTGAAGCCACATCACACTTGTTTTGAGAGAAATATTCAAACCAAAGACATCATGTTTTTATGGCACCAGAATTACATCAAATGGAAAATATCTTGATCTTGCTCATCATTGTACAAACATACACAGTGCCCTGTAATTTAGCTGGACAAATTTGGAATAGTTGGAAACCTTGGGATCTCATCTAGAATTTAAAATAGACCTGGAATTCCACAGGTTTGAATGAAACAGCTGCTTTGGTCCGTAAATTTTATGTGGTTAAGCTCGCAGGCTAAGCTCGTGGCCAGACTGGTGGACTAGCCGACTCTAAATGCTCTCCAATGGCTGAAAGGCTGATTCAGCAGCTAAAATGATTGAATACCTGGACAAACCAGCCAACGTGGGATAAAGCCAGACCTTTAATCAGCAGGGCAGCGGGTTTGCTAGCAGCACCAATGTGTGTCAGGATACAAAATGAGTATCAGAGACCAGGCCGATATTTTGGCCTTGTGCTCTCAGAGAAAATGGAGGAAGAGGCTCGCTTAATTTCATTGCGGTGGGCTGATATAGGTACATAAATTGTACCCCTAGCCATGGGTTTAATCATTTATGTGTACTGTCTTTCTTGAATAAAGTACTTCTAGGTTCCAAAAGAACATTATTGGACATTTCGTGTTACATTTACAAAATATGTCTCTTAAGCAGCAAACATATAACGTATACAGCACATTTTTTATTTTTATTTTTTAGCACATATGATTTAGGAGTTTCTGGCTACTTTGGACTGATATTGAAATATACTATCTCATGAGCAAGGAAAAGTCCCCGATACCATTTCTAGCTTGAGACGCCACACAGACAACCATAACACAGCCATAACCATGCTCACACGCTCTGCTTGTATGGAATACAGTGTTGTTGACCGTTAAAACAGTGTGGTTTTGGCTACTTGGAATGGGCGAATGGTCCATTTCTCAGAATTTGGAGTGCACGTATAATTCTTTGGATCTTCTTCTGTTACATATACAGTCTGTTTGTGTGTGATAAATATCAATTACATTGAAAACCAAATATGTCAACAGAAATCTAGGAGGAGATGCGTTTTTTGTGACCTCTTGGATGCCATGTTCTGCATTATGGCAGTGTATAGACTGACAGGCTGCCAGACCTTCTCTTTTCAAGGCCCTGCCGCAATTATTTCAGCTCTCTGAAACACCCTCAATATTATTTTAGACATTCCTCATGCGCTTTACACTGTGTCTCTAAGAATACCGTCTGTTTTAACCTTAGCTAGAGTGCACAGGGAAAAAATCGGGCGTATAGGTGTCAGAGCTTCTTAGACATTCAACAAGGAAGCATGTAATTATCTGAAGCAATAGCAGTGTTATTTTTGAAACCCTATCATTGCTGCTTTACAATTTATGTTTCAAGGGGAAGAGGAGTGCGCTGCCAAGAGAAATTGATATCCGGGTACATCCCTCCATGCTCTACATGCGTTTCAGTGAAAGATTGATGATCGCAAATCCCGTGCACTGACCGGCCGCGCCAAGCAGGCATCTGCCCAGATTCTGCGATTCTCAGCGCCTCCTGTAGATGGCGCCAGATCGTATCCGACTCCCACAAGCTTGAAACCATGGACTGGTCAAACTGCCAGTTTATATTTTTCTGTTCTCTTTATTCTTTTTCAAGTACGAACTGACCGAGATCATTACAAGCCTTGTCAACGGCAATATCGTGCATGCTCAATTTGACAGGAAGCCCAGACCCTGTTTTTCTTCACTTGTTTTCTAGCCGGCCTAAATGTTTTCGTTCTGCGGCGCGGCGGTAAAAAACACAGTAAATCAAGGTGGGGGGAGGCTTCGTTTTGGGCTGTGTTGTGAGGGGACCCATAAATCGCCGTTGTTGCCTCCGATTAGCGGCCTTTTTTAAATGCGCGGCTGTGGGAACGTTGCAAGCGATCAGAGTCTTATGAAGCCTACTAAAAGTGTCTTCGCCGGCTGTCTGGGTGGGTGTTTTTCATCCCCGTTCCCAGCGCATGGAGCTGTGCCTGCGCTCGGAGAAGAGGGGAGGGCCGCCGGGGCGACCGCGGGGACGGCGGGGTGGGTCTGGAGGTCTGGGGCTTGAGCTGCCAGTTTCACTCCGAGTCCAGTCCGCTCTTTGATGGTGTAGAGCGTTTCCTGTAGAGTAGGTCCGCGAGTGAATGCATGTGTATGTGCGTGTGTGTCAGTCGGTGGATCGAGTGTGTGCTTGCATGCGTCAGTGGACTGTATGTGTCCGTGCATGTGTCAGTAGATTGGGTGTGTATGTGTGTGCATGTGTGCCAGTGGACTGCGTGAGTGATCTGTGTGTGTCAGTGGACTGTGTTTGTATGTGTGTACGCGTGCCAATAGATTGTGTGTGTGTGTGTGTGTGTGTGTGTGTGCATGCGTGCTGTGTTTCTGTGTGCCAGTGTGTTTATTTGTGTATGTGGGTGCATGTGTGTCATTTGGCTGTGTGCATATGTGTGCGTGTGTGTGTGTGTGGGGAGTTATTTCAGGGAAAAAGAGATGGATCCCGTAACAGAGAAAGACAGAGCAGGAGAGGGAGAGAGAGAAAGAGATGGAGAGAGTCTCAGAAGGGGAGAGAGAAAGGGAGAGGAGTGAGAGGGACAGACAAGGAGACACAGAAGAGAGAGGGTGAGATTGTACGAGAGAGAGAGAGAGAGAGAGAGAGAGAGAGAGAGAGAGAGGCTTCTGGCCCGCTCTCAGAATAGTGTGTGAGGGGCTAGTTAAGGATGATTAATGCCCTCTGTGGGATTCACAGGACGGCTTCACTTTAACTGATTTCCCAGAGCAACCGGAAGCCACTACCAGCCACTGCGAGCAGGAATTCTCATTGCCGAGCTGGCTCCGCCCACTCACCCCGCCCCCTGCCCCGTTAACCCCTTCCAGGCCAGATCGGCCCTGCAAAGCGAGCCAGTGCCGTCCTGGGACCGTCCTGTCAGCTTCAGACAGGGAAGATATGCCGGGGTGATATTGGTAGGAAGTCAAGATGGCTGCCTTTCTGCCGACCCACTCTTATTCCTTTCATGTCGAGGGTGCATTTGACAGGACAGTCGGCTCGATCAGCGGCCCTCTGTGCGCTCTGCTCTCCTGAAATGTCCGAGGGTAATTTCAGGGAAATATATGGAATACTCATCCACATTTATGTTTCTCCCTTCCTCGAATTACAACCTGAACGGTTGACATTTGCTCCAGTAACCACAAGGGGGAGCTACAGAAGCAAATAAAAAGTATTCCACTGAGAGAGCTTGCAGGATTTTTATTTCTTTTTTTGCTGTTGTTTTATACGAGTCTCCTAATGCACACAATTGTCAACAAATGCTTTTCCCATGCACTTTGCAGAAGAGTTATTTGCAGCGCTCGGGTTAATAGTCTTAAAGAAAACACTCACATTTTCACTTATTAAAATATTATAGTCTGATAGGTTATAATGTCAGAATCAGAGGAGTTGAATTTTGATACATGATAAAAGTGCATCGTAAAATGTCATAAAAGGTTAAAAAAAAAAGAGCCCCAAGTAATTAAATTAAAATTGTGTGGTAAATGCAACAGGGTAATACGAACATTCAATTATGCGTCCATTAATTTTAATGCATTTAAATTAAAATAAATTACATTTTTCATGTGTAATTTAATGTGATTTGCATTTCTGCTGGTTAAGGAAATTCACATAAGAACAGAAAAACAGATATTGTCTGTATATAAATTGATCAGTAAAATTCAGAGAAAGTTTGTTTCCTTTCCTTCTGGGTTGGATTTTAAGAAACTAGTTGATTAATTATATTTGCATGTTTAATTAACAGCCATTCAAATTCAAATTCATATAATTGAATATCTGCTGTAGCCAAAAGTCCAGAGGTCAGTAGAATATAAAAATCCTGCCAAGTGCACCTCACACCCGTATACACAGCCAGCTGATTTGACTGATTATCTCTAAGCATCTGTGACAAAATTGAGCTCATCAGCACATTCAGGTGACTGAAACAAAATACTGGGGAGGATTTAAACTTTATGAACTCGGATCTCTGAATATCTGATATCTGCAGTCAGTACTGTAAACAAAACACAAGTTAATTCATTATATGATGCATTCCTTGAAAAAGTTTCTTCCTTGATATGTTTTAATACTTATGAATTCTCAAAATGACTGTACTGTATTCATAAATGTCACTTTAGCTGAAGGGGAGGGAGCCCTGCTCTTGGAAAGCCATAGTCCAAATAGAGGATCTTACACAAGTGGCCGTCTCATAGGAAAGTTATGAAATGAGCTGAGTAAATTTTGGGTTTGTTGAGCAAGAAACCCAAAATTTACTCAACGAGTTTTATAACTTTAATATGAGACAACCAAGAGCGTAAGACTCTGTTTATCTTTTAACGGAATTGCATAACTTAACAGAAAACGAACGTGATTTCCGTTAACGCCTTTTGGCAATTGCCATTGTATGTTAGCATTGAGCTAACTCCATAACTCTGCTGCTCAGTCAGTCAGTGAGTCACAGACATGAACAAGCCAGGGTTTCTAAATTCACAGTCAACTGAGTAGAGAGCTTACGTTAGCTCGCTTGCGAACAAACTAATGTTACATAATGGTCATCGAAGGGTACTGCGTGCACACCAGCTAGCTAGCTAGGTAACATTAACTGAGTTATGAGAGTGGCGCTTAGCTAGCTTGCTACAGTGCTAACCCAGACATAACTAACCGACGTTACACTTAGTATTCAGTTTGGCTAAATGTTAACAGCGCGATGTTAACACAGAGCCATTTTTTTTCCCCACGCTCTCAGCCAATGAAATTTTTGCAAAAGTAATACGTACCTAGGGTAATATCAAAATGATGTACTGAGCTGGGATCAATGAAAACTACTACAGTCATGTGATAACATGTTGTAGACGTCCCTCTGCTCTAATTGACTTGATTCAATTGATTGCCTCGTTTTCAAACCCTTGAGAAGCAGCAGTCATTTGAATCAGGTGTGTTAGAGCAGAGAGACATCTAAAACATGCAGGGCTGCAGCTCTCCAGGAGCGGAGTTTCCCATCCCTTCTGCAGCATGTTTACTGTTGTGTTATGTTTGGTGCTCAGTGTCAGTTACCGAATAGCCATGCCAGGAGCTAATTTGCGCATCCAGATCATAGACCAGGGGTGTCCAATCTTATCCGCAAAGGGCCGATGTGGGTGCTGGCTTCCCAAACAGCTCAACACTAATACACCTGATTTTACTTATCAAGGTCTTGATTGATCCCCATGATTAGTTAATTAGATGATTCAGTTGTTATGGCACTGCGATAGAATATAAACCTGCACCTACACCGGCCCTTTGCGGATAAGATTGGACACCCCTGTCATAGACTGTATAAAAAGATAGCCGCAGCGCCCGGGTCTAAAAAGTGAGGCTAGTGAGGAAATCTCTAAAAATTGCATTCCATTTAATGGCCAGCAGATGGCGACATCGGTGCCTGCAGAGAAACGTTCAATGCTATAGAAGTCAATGAGAAATACTTTCCCACCTGATTTATTATTTCAATTATCATTTTTCCCCATGATTTTATGGTATCTATCGCAAGTTTCAAAGCTCCTTCGATATATCATGGTGTTTATTTTTGTAAATTGTGGTCGCAAATAGACTAGAATAACGGATAAAGCCAGAATATGTTTTATGGGGTGTGGCTATCCTCTGGTCCTCGTCAGATACGGTCAGATCCACCTGTAGATCCACCCCTCGCTCCTCCCTGGATCTTCAATTCACGCTCTCGTCCAATAGGAATCACATCCAGTTTCAAAATGACAAAATGGCGCTGTTCAAATTGTCAAAATCGAGGCATCCTAAATGGTATGCTGAAACCAATGGGTGACGTCATGGTTGCTTCCATCTTTTTATACAGTCTATAATCCAGACACTATAAAGATTATTACCACAGGCAAAGCTGGATGCATATCCATCACTTCACACCCGCTACTCTGCTCTCTGTATGCAGCGATGTGCATTTAGACCAGGGGACTAAAACTTAAATCTTTGGAAGGCCGCAGTGTCTGCCGGTTTTTGGTTTGTTCTGGCACTTAAGGGTTAAATTTAAGTCACTGATTGGCTAAGGAGTCCAGCACAATGATTTAGTTGCTGATTGAATGGAAATCCCACAAAACAGTAGACCCTGGCCCTCAAATCATGATCCTTGAGATCCGAGAACTGTGGGCTTTCAACCCTCCCTTTAACGAGGACTTAGGTTTTAAGGTAATTTGGGGTACATTTCCCAAAGGTATAGTTGCTAACTACCCTCACAGTTTACATAGTTTGAATCATATACAGTCAATGGTTCCAACAATGTAAATTATAAGTTATACTTGCGGGAAACGTACTCCTAGCCAATCAGACGCTTGCTTACCTGGGAGGAAAGAAAACCCGGGCTGGATTTGGATTTGAGGAGTGGATTTGTCGATCCCCGCCGTAGACACTGTGGCTCCCGAGGACTGAGGTTTGATGCTGCTGGTTCTGCGGCTGTATCCTGCGTGAGGTCGCTCACGTTAGCTGCTGTCGGCGACAGAAAGGCACGGGCAGGTACGTTCGCTGCGGCTTCCTGTGCCGCCCCCCCCCATCTCCCGCCACCCACCTTTACAACCTACCGGCCCTGAGCGTGCGCCAAGGGGACCACACACGCGCTCACACGGCGCCCGAGCACCGAGCCCGCCAAAAAAAATTTGCGGAATGGCATAAACATTTATTTTAACATGAAGCTGAATTAATCCCTCTTAGTCTCTTCAGCACAGTAGGCTTATTTTACATATTCCGCCTAATAACATACTTTAAAAGATTAAAAGAAAGACTTCAAAGGGGTGAAGAGAACTCCGTGCATCCTTAAGACTCGCGTGGGTCTCTGTGTGACTCGAAGTCTAAACACTAGAGGCCATACAAAGAAAAAAAAAAACAATGGATTGAAATTTGAGCATACATACAGTATTTATCCATTCAGTCTGAGAGAGCGAAGTAAGTATTTTTCAGTAGATTCATTTTCAGTAGTCAATTAACTGATAGTATGATGTCTAACATATGCATACATCCATATTAATTTTGAATAGAGAACAAATTGAAATTTTAAGAGATGAGAAATGTACTCCCATGGAGCCTTATATTCATGTGTGAATTAATAAATTCTTAAGGTACTGCATCATGTGTCTATATAAATTTCAGTCTATAGCTGTGTATATGCAGATGTCCTGTGATCTGGAAAAACCTGGTAAATTTATCAGTGACGAGGATTCTCGCAAATGAACAAAAACTTGAGGATTCTGGACTTTTCCTAAGCCAAAAGGAAAAAAAAATTGAAACTTGATTTTGACAGTTCAAATAACTCTAACAGCAAGTGTTTTAAGATATTCACCACACAATTATTGCAAATGAGGGTCAAACTCAGTTTCTACCAAAAGTGACAAACATGCCACTAGGTTTTTCTAGATCACAGGAGAAATGTGTATAACAAAACAAGATGTATAACAGTTGTTTGCTTTGTGAGGGCCCTAGAGATCCTGTCTGTAGCCCTAGAGCTCTTCCATCTCCAAATCTGATGTGAAGGTTTTGTTATCCAGGCACAGGGAGTTGATTATCTCCCCCCCACCCACCCAGCTCGATCAGTGCCCGAGGTAAAGACCTGACCCATGACTCCGGCGAGACCCGGGGCCTCATTATGCCATTTAATGAAAGCACAATGTGTGATTCCAGTGAGGATGTGTATAGTAACAGTCCCACCCATGTTTGTTCTGCCAGCGGGCGAGTCGACCCCTCGGTAGATGGACCTCACACGGAGCGCGGCCTAACCTGAGGCGTTTCCTACGCCACGGCGAACTGGCTGTGACTCGGGGGATACGAGGAATTCCAGAGGAGGTGCCGCCACGCATCACACGGAGAGCGAAGATCGCCGCAAATGCTAATGCGCTCATTAGGACGGCACAGATACCACTCCATGTTAGCCACGCTAACATACTGATCCAAATTACCCAGAGGGCAGCAAGCTCCGTTAAAGCTAAAGGACTGATAAAGACGAGGAGGATCCCAGTCTGTGTTATCCGCACAGGGATACAATGCTAAATTCCCCAGAGAGCCCTCCTAAAGTTAAAGCACTGATGAAGATGCCGCGCTGCACTAGCCATGCTAAGGTACTTCCACAAATTACCCAAAAATCAGGGAATTCCACTGGTGTTGCAGCACTGACTGACACAGTGGAGATAGCCCTATGCGTTAGCCAGGCTAACATACTCTTCAAATTACCCAGAGGGCTTACGCACTGATAAAGAGAATCAGGCTACCTCTCTGATTTACATGTAGACTTGCTTGTGACAATAACACTAATCAGAGGAGAGTAGAAACACTACATAGCCAAAATTATGAGGACCTTCCTTAGTCTGAGGCAGGTTTCCATGGTTCAGCATAGGCCTCTCATTTCCACCAAAGGAAAATCTCAACACTACAGCTTGAAATCACATTGCGGGTGAATAATGGCTTCCAACATTTCAGGGAAGTTTCTGTCCTATTTCAGTCTGAAGGTGCATTAACGGTGTGTCAATAGTGGTATTGAAAAACTTGGGCCTGCAGAGCCCTCGACCTCAACCCGTAAAACACCACTGAGATCAACTGGTAAGTCGACTTCGAACGAGATATTATCTCCCAACATCACTGCTCAATCTCACTAACTCTTTTCTATGAGGAATGGGAACAATTGCCAGCCGAAGTACAATATCAATAAAGCGCTGGTTGAGTCTAGGGCAAACCAGTAGGCTATGGTAATGCTAAAGTGCTAATTAAGGTATTGCAGAGCAACAGACTCTGCTGATGCTAAAATGCTGATTAAAGTAGGGAGGGGGGCTAGCTCTGGCTATGCTTAAGGGGAAATTAAGGTATTACAGAACAGAACTCTGCTAAAGATAAAGTGCTGATTATAGTAATGCAGAGCGGCAAACTGTGCTAATGCTAACTGGTGATCATGTTGCAGAGTGGCTAGCTCTGTTGATGCTAAAGTGCTAATTCAGATATTGCACAGCAGCAGGCTCTGCTAATGCTAAAGCATTAATTAAAGTAGCAGCATGCTTCATTAATGCTGAAGCAGTAAAGGCGAGCAGAGCAGTGAGGGCTGAGAGTGCTAAAGCACTAATTAAGGTAGAGAACGACTGTGAGTTCATTTTTGATGCCTGCACATCTAAGGCTTCCGTTACGTTCGCTGAGGAGTTCTGCCGCAAGAGTTCAACATACGGATTATAAAATATACTAACTGACCCAATGGTATGAAGATTTTTTTTTTCAACATAATAGGCCAATGTACTTGATCATATGTAATACAACCCCAATTCCGAAATAGTTGGGACGAAGTGTAAATTGCGAATAAAATCAAAATGCAATGACTTTCAGCTCACATGAGCCAATATGTTATTTACAATAGAACATAGATAACATTTCAAATGTTGAAACTGAGACATTTTACATTTTTATCCACAAAATGAGCTCAAATCAAATTTTCTGGCTGCAACAAGTCTTAAAAAGGTTCAGGCACAGGCAAAAAAGGCTGAAAAAGCAATTAATATATAAGAGAATCAGCTGAAAGAACATTTAGCAAGTAGTTAAGTTAACTGGCATAAGGTGTGTAACATGATTGGCTATAAAAGGGATGTCTTAGAGAGGCTGAGTCTCTCAGAAGTAAAGATAGCCAAAGGCTCTTCAACCCGTGAAGGCTGCGTAAAAAAATTGTGGAATACTTTAAAAACAATGTTCCTCAACGTCAAATTGCAAAGGCTTTGAAGGTCTCATCATTGACAGTGCATAACATCATCAAAAGATTCAGAGAAACCGGAAAAAATCTCTATGCATAAGGGACAAGGCCGAAGACCTTTACTGGATGCCCGTGATCTTCGGGCCCTCAGACGCCACTGCATCACTCACCGGCATGATTCTGTCATTGACTTTACTAAATGGGCCCAAGAATACTTCAAGAAACCACTGTCTGTAAACACAGTCCGCCATGCCATCCACAGATGCCACCCAAAACTCTATCATGCAAAAAGGCAGCCATTGTTGAGCAAGATCCAGACGCGACACCGTGTTCTGCGGGCCAAGGCTCATTTAAATTTGGTCTGTAGCAAAGTAGCAAAGTGTCCTGTGGTCAGACGAGTCCAAATTTGACATTCTTGTTGGAAATCGGGCGTTGTGTCCTCCGGGCTAAAGAGGAGAAAGACCACCCCTCCTGTTATCAGCGTTCAGTTCAAAAGCCAGCATCTCTGATGGTATGGGCATGCATTAGTGCATATGGTGTGGGACACTTGCATGTTTTAAAAAGCACCATGAATGCTGAAAGGTATATAAAGGTTTTAGAGCAACATATGCTCCCCCCCAGACGACATCTATTCCAAGGAAGGCCTTGTGTATTTCAGCAGGACAATGCAAAACCACATACTGCAGCTATTACAACAGCATGGCTTCGTAGTAGAAGAGTCCGTATGTTGAACTGGCCTGCCTGCAGTCCTGATCTTTCACCGATTGAGAACATTTGGGGCATAATTGCATGAAAGGAGACCCAAAACTCTCCAGCAGCTGGAAGCCTGTATTAAACAAGAGTGGGATCAAATTCCAATGGCTAAACTCAAGAAACTTGTCTCCTCAATGCCCAGACGCCTCCACGCTGTGTTAAAAAGAAGAGGGGATGCTAAACCATGGTAAACAGGCCCCTGTCCCAACTTTTTTGAGACCTGTATCAGCCATCAAATTTGAAATGAGCTCATTTTGTGGATAAAATTGTAAAATTTCTCAGTTTCAACATTTGCTATGTTATCTCTGTTCTATTGTGAATAAAATACTGGCTGGGGTGATTTGAAAGTCATTGCTTTTTGATTTTATTCACAATTTACACTTTGTCCCAACTATTTCAGAATTGGGGATGTACTTACATCAGTATAGAAATGCTAGGCCAAGAATGTTTGCTGTGATTGGTTGAATTTAAATATAAACTGGTAAGCTCTATCAGTGGAACCTGCATTCATTCTTTCATTCATGCAGGAAGGGGTTTAGGGTTCTAATTCCAGGTGGATCATCACTGTTGATCGTGGTGCTTTAGTCCATCCTTCTTCCACTAAATAACAGGGCCTGTAAATCAACCTCAGCACAGCGTTAGACGTAACAGCTTTATCCTCGGCCAGGGTAAAAGCTCAGAAAATGGCCTACGTAATAGCAGATTTCTCTCGTCAAAGGCCAAAATCCAAATAATACGTGGGTGTGAAAGGAGACATACACTGAAAAGCTGGCAAAAAAAATCTTTGCCAACAGGAGTTTCTGCATGTGCTAGCAGTATAGCACTGCTAAGCCAAGGGCTCACACCCATCTTCTATTACACGCCTCCCATTGAAGGCTATTTACTGGGAACTACGCAATGGTGCAACAGGGCCCTAGCGGAACAGCCAACAGCCATCTATTCCTGTAATAAAAGGCTCTTAGCATCTGGCAGCTTAAGTGTTTGCTGTATTTTTTTTTTTTTTTTTTAATTCAAGGCCATTAAAACAAGTGTTTCCCAGCAGGGAATGAAAAGAAAATTTTCTTCAAATTTTGACATCAGCGCTATCCGAGCCCAGTCGGCGCGAAGGAGTACGTGTTATTCGGTTTATCTCCGAACGTCACGTGCTTCAAAGAGACTTACACCTCTGCCTGGATCCAATTAGAGCCTCCCTTTATCTTTGACCTGAAAATAAGCGTTCGCTCTTTGTAACCCTCGAAGCACAGCTCGCCAAATTCGTTTTCGGTGATTCTTGAGCAATCCAGACTGTGTTTGTGTCGACAAAAAATCAAGGCTTCCATTAAAATTAGAGGCGAGGCCTGATTAAATCCAGACCTCTGCTGAATCTGCCCCTCGAATCCAATCCAATTCGGCAGATATTTCCAGAACATTCTGGAAACGTTGGAACGAACCCAGCTGGCCGATTAGCAGAGTTGTAGGTGGTCAGGCAGAGGAGTCAGACAGTGAAAAGGCATGCAAACTCACAGCTCTCCATTAGGGCTGGGCGATATGTCCTAATGTATGTATAAAAATATATTTAAACTCTCAATGGGATATTGCTATCGCTGTATTTTCGTTCTCCAATTATTTTTAGGGACTAATATTACTTTCTTTTACTGAAATCTTGTTTTTTTCTGGTTTTAGCCATGTAAGTCTGGATAAGGTGTATGATTTTACACTTCTTATTTCTATTTTGATATTCAAGTCTTTTAATCTTTTCCAACTTGTGCCATGTTTTTATACAACATATTTATGTTTGTGTAGTCCTCTTACCTGTTTGTAAAGGACACAGGGCTGTATTGCTTGAAGGGCGCAATGAATAAATAAATAATTTATTTACCTTCCGAAATGCTTTAAAATGAGTGCAAGAATCAGACAAGACTTGGACCGACAAGCATTGGGCAGATTGGACAAGTGACAAGTCAACTGGCCGGAAAACCTTACAGTGGCACCAGGCAAGTGGCAACTCATTAGTAACCAGCCATGTTTTCTTAACCCTTTGAGCGCTGAATACATTTTCAAGGAATTAAAAATGTAGTTCGCCTGAGCTGTTGAAAACCTATCATGTGGCAACTTGTTTAAAAGGGAGCTCTTTTAAACAAGTCGCCACATGATAGGTTTTCAACAGCGTCTGATTTTGATATCTAACATCACTGGGCAACTATAGTTGCCCATGGCGCTGAAAGGGTTAAGATTTCTGGCACTGATGTTAATGAAAAAAAAAAGATTCTTCTTCTGCTTGGATAGCCGATTGTTTCCATTGTTTTAGACGATATATATCGCCCTCCCCTATTCTCTATTCTTACTGACCGTAAGGCCTCGCCTCGTACGCCTCCGTGGATTTGATGTCCCTCCAAAACGGCTGTGGGCCTAACACCCCCCCCAACCCCTCAACCCCCAAACACACACACGCACACACACACACACACACACACACACATACACCCAAGGTGCAGCAGGACGAGCATCGCTGTGGCCTGCCTGTCATTTTGACAGACAGATCAGTGTCCCATCCCTAACAAAAGGCTCCTTTCAGGAGGAGGGGGGGCATCTCCTTTCAGGTTCACTGCAGCACAACCATTGCCCCCACCCCCTGCATGTATACCTCTACCATAGCCCCCCCCCCACCCCCAAGCAGCGCAAGTGCAGTGGGGTTGGGAGGAAGTACGAGCAGCGAGGCACAGAAACTCACACACGGGGGGGGGTATGGAGCAGAGAATGTCGTTGAATAGGCGGTGAGGGACAAGGTCCCGGGGGGTCCCCCGATTACCATCAATACACAAGCCCCCTCCGTCTTTAAATCGTCATTTGTAAGCGAGGTGCTGGCGCGTTCCCACACAGCCAGTGCTAATATTACCACTACAAAAGTGTGCGTGTGTGTGTGTGCGCGCGCGCGCATGTGGGGGGTGATTACACACGCAATCTGTGAAGATCCATCCCGAAACGCTGCCCACGCTACCTTAATCGTGTCAGAGGTGACCCATCACGAGATTGACACAGCGCGCAATTTTTTACGCTTCGACACAACCTCGTTTGTTTGCCAGGTTGACAGAGGAGGACGCTTTGGGACAAAGGTCTCTAAACTTTGTCCTCGAAGGCCTCTGTCCCCACTGTTTTTTTTTTTTTTGTTTTTTAACGCAAATCTTTCTATCCTCTCATTCTAAACGCTAAGGTACAAGTGTGTATCGAAGAACGGTGTAGCACATCCATACATTCCAGGCTAAGTCAGCTAAAAATGCTGATCAATAGCCTACAAGGAAAAACAACCATAGTTCTTGCCACGACTTCTGGATTATTCTGGATCAGTCCCTTGGAAGAGTAGGTTCTCCGGATTTTTTATTTTTTGTATTTTATTTTCAAAAGCAAAAGTTGGTGCAGTACCCTGAAAACCTTGTTTTCAGGTCCCCAGCAGAGACTCTTAAATCAGCATCGATATTCAGTTAGGAACATTCTCATCCCAAATCAGCAACATGACATGTTAAAAGGGTTAAATACAGAACAAATCAAAAGTGAAGAATGAATTGTAATGTAATATTGGGGGCAGATGCCTATGGCAAATCCAGCAGTCAAATGAGTATTCACTGTAATTTATAATGCATTTCACATCAAGCCAGGTATTGGAGGTGCAATGAGTTACATGCTACAGCCATGAATTTGATGGCAGGCAGCTGATGCTGAAAACTCAGGGGGTTCGGGATATACCCTATTTCAATATCTGTTTATCCTTTTGGCAAAATCAGTGTTCATTCATACTAGCTGCAGCACTGGCCCTGATGTGGGGAAAAAAAACCATGCTTACAATAACAATGAACATGATCTGCAGCAGACGCTGAATTTTGAAAAAGACACCGTGCCAAAAAGATTACGAAGCTGCGAGCCAGGAAAAGAAGTTGCGAGGAGAATTCCAACACAGCGCTCGTGGTTAAGACGTGAGCTGGCCTCCACTGTGACAACTGACAACATTTTTAAAATCCGACTTGGGGCAAGATCACAGTTAACAGCTAATCCGCCCCCTACCAAAACAAGCGAAGCAATATTACATGCTGTTTTGACGCTTGACCACAGTGAATGAAGAGATATCAATGTAAAAACCAAATATGCGAGGGTGGAATCGCTGCTGATAACTTCCAACTGCTCTTCACAGCAGTCGCTTGACTAGAATAGGGAGCCCCGGCTCACCGGGCGAGACAGATGTTCGTTGTGACTTAACGTCACAAAAATCGCCACCATTGCCACCTTCAGATGCTCGAGACGGAGGGCACGTTCCGCACGGAATATCCCACGGTGCGAAACCGGGGGAATAAATGAAAGCGCCTCGCTCTGTAGGGCCCTCGCCTCGCCCCTACCCAAAAACCACAAATCGGTCATGTCATTATGCTTGGCATGTGTCGTCCACAAACTGCTCTTTTCTCGGCCTTCCCGCGCTAAGTCAAAGCCATTTAGGGACGCAGATTCACCCCCCCAAATACACACGCGTGCGCGCGCGCACAGAATTCAGTTTCGAGGATGTTCCTCTGTCCGCGAGCCAGCTGGAAGAGAGGCGCAAGCTGATGGGGGCGGACGGAGCGGGAGGTCTTCCCAGGCTCCCAAGGGCTCAATCTGTCATCAGCCACATGACAGCATCGCGCAGAAACGCCAGACCGCGTTTTTGAAGGGAAAAAAAGCAACACAAAAAGGCAAAAAGTCCTCAAATGATGGTGTGCCAGCTAATTAGAAGGCAGAAGGGTCCCAGTCAGGGCTAAAGAATGAATGAGATTCTCTTTGGTCCCGCTGTGGCCTCATGGCGGAGGGGGGGGGGTTAGAGGACCTCACAGAGAACAGAGTGGTAGCGTGGGGGGTCTTGTTTACCCGGTTGTGGCACTGCCACCCAACGCTCTCCCCAACCCCAGAACACTGCACAGTTTGTAGCAAGTCAGACAGGTCACTACATTTCCCAAAATGCAACTCAAGCCAAATTTACCCACCTCATAGTCTGGTGCCCCGCCCGAAAACTCACACTCTCTCTACCCCCGTTATTTGGCTGTCGCCATCTTGTCTGTTGACATCACGTGACTGCACTTCCAGCTGTAAGTTGTAACATGCTGGACCGCCTTCAGATTTTAAATTTGAGCACATTTTCATTGGCGATATCCAACTTGTGCGGTATTTTCGGAAAGCGCAGGACTTGCTCTACTTGATACATCCTAAAACATCATAATTATCTCATGAATTACCCAGAAATTTTGGCAAACGTCCGTGACACCATTATTTCTAAGGAAGTAACTATTTGTAAATATCTCATGATGTCTTTACTTTCTGTTTTCCCATTTTCTCTGAAATCGTACAGTTTATAGGGCTCAATGAGATCAAAAATCTCTTTTGCAAGGGAGTCCTGGCCAAGACAGGCGGTTGCAAAAATTAAAAAACAAATTACTTAAAACAAAGACAAAACAAAAGGAACAGAATTACAAATATAAGACATCCAAAAAGTAAAGAGCACTACTAGCCATGCATCCAAAAAGTAAATGAACATGTATGAGAGTAAGCGCTGACCAATCAATGATTCTCTCTCCACGTTTTTCAAAATGGATTTAAAAGCTTTCGAGGAAATCAACTCATTGAGTTTTAAAACAGCCTGCAATATATACCAGTCAGAAGGTGCAGAATACCTATGAGCCCTTTTCCACTCTCCATACGAACACTTGGGACACACAACATGTAAAACTCCTGTGACCGCAAAATGTACTGTCCACTCCTTTTCCGAAAAATATAAATACATAAAATAGGATGGGACCAGAACTAGAATGGCTGGTGTGTCAGGGCTGGTGTGTGAAGAAGTCAGGCTTGTATGTGAAGGCTTTACAGATTGTAATGAATCTAAGAGAGGCATGATAAACCGCATCAATCATAGACAATATCAGGGCAGGGGCATACATATATAAAAGATGCCCATAGTCCAACACAGGTAAAATGTGGCAGCAACAAGTCTCCTTTCCATATTGAAAAAAAAAACACAGCTAGTTTTTAAAATAGAACCCCAATTTAATCTCTGTTTTTTGACCAAACACTGCATATGGCTTAAAAGTAAGGCTATCATCAATCAGAATGCCCAGGTATTTATGGGAATCAACCTTCTCAAAGACCTTTCCCTCGAGAGTGACCACCGATAGGATATTCTGTGGCAAACTCGTGGCATTAGAAAGTAACATAAGCTTGGTCTTATTTGCATTTATAACAACTTTCAGACAAAACGTTCTGAACAAAAATAAAAGCACTTTGCAAATGGTCAACAGCTTCAGCAAGGGTAGACGCACAGCAGTGAATATCTGTATCATCAGCATAAAAATGAAAACGCGCATTCATTATATCTCGATGCAGATAATTTTTGTAAATGGTAAATAGAAGTGGGCCAAGCATAGAGCCCTGTTGAACACCCTTGCAAACAGACAGAACATCAGACAAGAAACCATCATATTTGATGCACTGAGACTGATCAGTGAGGTAGTTAGCAATCTATCCAACTGCTTGCTCTGAGAGCCCTAAAGAGCCTTTGTATAAAGATATTATGGTCACCCATGTCAAAAACCTTTCTTAAATAAAAAAGAGATGCACAATGTTGCTTTTTATCTAGTGCTATGGAAATATAATTTACCATCTTCCTGGCTGCTGTATTTGTGCTATGATTTTTCTTAAACCCAGATTTGAATGTGAATAAAATGTCAATTGAATATAGAAACTCCTTGAGCTGCTCAATTGTTAACCCTCAAAACAGTGCAGACAATTTTGACATCGGTCTATAGTTATTTAAAATTTTGCAGTTTTCCCCTTTTAGGAGAGGAAGAATAAAGGCAGATTTCCAAATTGTTACGATTTCCTTTTTTACCACCATCAACTTAAAATACATGCAAGAGGCTCTCAGCATAGCTGCTAATTTTAAAAGATAGGGATCAATAAGATCTGGCGCATATGCATCTCCTGTGTCGAGAGCTTTCAGTGCTTTATGTACTTCCTGCACAGTAAAAGGTAAAAAGTTAAATTGAAGACCACCTTTTGAGGGAACATCAGGACTGGGTTTCACAGTTGCAGAGGAGGATGAATCAACCAGTGAGATGGAAGATACAAAATGCTTGTTAAAGCAGTTTAAAATATCTAGTTTGTCATGAACGGCAACTTCGTCCTTCATAATGCAGGTTGGTACGGTTTGAGCTTTATTACTCACAGAAATGGATTTAATGGCCCTCAAAAACCTACTTGGGTCATTCAGGCAAACAGCAGTGATTGTCAAATAAAACTCTGACTTTGCTTTTTGGATTGAGGCAGAGCATTGTTCCTCAAATGATTGGCCATACTCTGAGAATTATTATGTTTTAGGATGGAACAAGAAGAGCAAGACCTGCGCTTTCTGAAAATACCACACAATTTGGGTATTGGTAACGAAAACTTTCACAAATTTAGTGAAATCTGAGGGCAGTCAAGCGCATTACAACTTACTGCTGGGAGTGCGGCGCGGTCACGTGATGTTAACATACAGGATGGCGATTAGAAAGTTTAATGACTTATAATACAGTACATTGAACTTCTAATAACTTATAATATTTGACGGTGTAAATGTGTAGTAGCATGAATGTTATATGGTTTAAACAGCTGGGTCATGAGTTCTGCAGGTTTTGGCTTGACTACGGCAGGGACATTTATGACCGTTCAACTCAAAATGTCATAAAAAATCTGGCACTTTTCAAACCTCAAAGTGTTATGTAGCCAAATTTACTACAATAAAGTGTTCTGACAGGGTGACTGGCAAATGATATGTTTTGACATTTCTCTTAATGAATGGCCTCATATACTGTCTTGATGGCCAACTGGAAGTAACACTGGCACTAGGTTGTGTTTGGCACGGGCTTAATCAAGTGCCCGCAGTCCACATTTGGGAATGTTAGAGGCAAATGTAAAGCCTTGCAATCACAAAAAAAGAAGTTTTAAAAAATTGGGTAATATAAATTAAAATAGAAAAGAAAATAGTAATATAACCTTCAAATTTACTGCCCCTCTCATACAATTTCTTGTGACCCCAACTACATATAGATAAAGACAACTGTGGTAAATGAATTATGTCCTACCCCCGTCTCAGAATATTGGGCCCAGTAACTGTTCTGCTGTTCTCCTAGAGTCAATGGGATGCAGTGTTCAACATTACTGGATTTTAAATGTGGTCATTACCAGTCTAAGACAGGATGGCTCTGGGGAAACAGTGCGGCCAGATTTAATAAGCATTTTTAGTGGGTTTGATGAAGGCAAAATTGCCACCATTTGGAAAGAGCTGGTCTGCATTTAGCAAACCGCAAAAGGCCTGGCTGACAGGATATTACAACATATAAACTCAGCGACCAGCATGGGCACATATTCCATATGTACTTATGTCAGGCATTTTACAATCCTGCTAATGCATGGTTGTCTTATGAAAGGACCATTAAGAAGGTAAATATCATTATGGTCCATTGTATCTATTTGTAGCACAGTGCGTTCAATCTTTCTTGCCTCTGTTAAATATTCTGACATCTAAAATTATGAAGACATTTGTGCCACCAAAGTAGCCCATGTTTAAAATGCAAATCGCTTACCAGCACAATGTTCCATGTCATGGACAGCACCATGCGCAATAGCAGTTGATGACATACGGTGCGGTCCACAAATATTGAATTTGGAACAGTGACACCATTTTAAAGGGTTGGAGAGGGTCGCACACTATTCACTCCATATAGATGTCATGGGCTGGCTGTCAGCTTCACTTTAAGAATATTTAAATTCTTATGTATGAAACTGGAGGTAAAAAAATGCCCTCTAAAATTGTGTCACTGAACGAATACTGATGGACCTCACTGCATCAAAGCAAGAGCACTGATCTCAGACCAGTTTCTCCAGCCCACCTCCTTACCACAATCACTATGAATGAAAAAGACAAAACTAATTTGAGGTCAGCGCTCTCACTCTAAGAAGGTTAATGAATGGGGGCCTATTTGTTTCTGAACCAGAAACCAACCAGGAGAGATCAGGATGCACATTCATTGCATGTTATACTCATATGATGCGTCGATGTGTTATATATGTATAACATATACATGTATAACTCATATATATATATGAGTTATCAATGTGTCTGCCTGGTAGACTGTTTTTAAGGTTGCGCAACATTTAGTTATTGATGTGTCTGCCTGGTTAACTGTTTTAAAGCTTGGGTAACATCAGATTATCAATGTGTCTGCCAGGTAAACTGCTTTAAAGGTTGTGCAACATTAAGTTATCAATGTGTCTGCCAGGTAGACTGTTTTAAGGGGTCAAGCCTAGGTTCACTCAATTTAAGTACTTCTAAACACTAAAAACACATAAAAATTGTGTCAACTGAAAAAAGCTCAGAATGGAATTTGATTTTAATCAAATTTAATAAGTTTTTTACCGTGAAAACCATACATTATTGGCGAAAAATGTGAAATATTGTGGCAACAATATCTCAGAAACTATACCATATTTTCCTGTAATTCTTTTTTTTGTTTTGAAGCTAATATCACCAGCTATACAATGACATACTTATTCTGGGTATTTTCATGGGAAAATATTTTGAAAAATTTTTTGGTCAAAGAATTTTAGAAATGGGGGCAGAACCTGCCTGGCAGATGGATCATAAATACACCATGTATCTACCTACCCAAAAATGGCTATGTCATTGTATAGAACATAACAAACTGATGCTATGGTGAAAATTTCAGAACAATACCTTGAAAAATGTGGATTTTATTCCCGCCACAAGCCTGATAAACTATGAAATTTTGCGATGCGAGAAAATCGCGTTTTTGTCGCGAAACGAATGCAATGGAGGCATTCACATGATAAAAATCCTTTTAAAAGAGTTTTTTGGTCTTAAAATCACCTTTTATGAATGTTTTGAATGATTTTTCACAAACTGAAAAAAAAAAAATTTTTTCAAGTCTGAACCTAGTCTTGACCCCTTAAAGCTTGTGTAACATAAAGTTATAGATGTGGCTGCCAGGTAGACTGTTTTAAACTTTGGGTAACGTAAGGTTATCGGTGTGTCTGCCAGGCAAACGGTTTTAAAGCTTGGATAACATCAGATTATCGATGTGTCTGCCCGGTAAACTGTTTGAAATGTTGTGCAACGTAAAGTTATCGATGTATCTGCCAGTGTCTGTGTCTGTTTTATAACCCTACTCTGAGAATTGTTAAATGCTTAGGAGGGCTTATGGGTCAGCCCGCATGCGAGAAACAATTTTAAAAGCAGCATTATCCGCTAAAACAACTCAACCATTGTTTAACCGCAGCGTAACTGCCATTTTTCTGCTCCAACGGAACCCTATTTGAACGCATTAGTTCTTCCAATTTCCAAATTTCCAAAATCAGCTTCTACCTTTGGGCCATTCTCTCTTTCTATCTCTCCCTCTCTACCGCTCACTTACCCTCTCTCGTGCTCCCCCCTCCCTCTTCTCCTCTCTCCATCTCTCCCTCCCGCTTCTCCTCTCTCTTTCTCTCTCTCTGTCTCTCCCTCTCCTCCTCTCTTTCTCTTCTCTCTACCCCTCTCTCTCTCTATCTCTCTTTCCCTCTCTCCCTGCTCTTCATTATCTGAAACTATGTCCAACAACAAACAGCCGGGACCCCAGCCCCCCCCTGGAGTCTGGACGGCCATTATCCAGTAGAAATATGGCGAGAGGCCAGGCGGCGTGTAAAACAGCTGCAGGCACAGCCTGCGTCCTCAGCTGGCACAGTGTGCACGGTCCTGCCAGCCTTTTCCAGCCGGGCCGTGCCAACCATTACCCGCTGCTGTACCCCATACCGCCCTCAGGACTGGAGCCATCTTCACAACACACACACACACACACACACACACACGCACGCACGCACGCGCACAAACACACACACACACACACATATCCCCCTCAAACACACACACACACACACACACAAACACTTACACCCCACACACACACATACACATACAAACAGACAGAAACTCGCACAAATGCACACATACAGTACACATGCGTACACACACACATGAAAACACATATGCACACACACATATAGACACGTATGCACACATAAAGATGCACTCATGCACAAATACACTGCAGCATTCTTACAGCCTAAAGAGGGTCTGTCTAAATTTACAGTGCATTGTGGGATGGATATGAAATTTTATGGAGTGTGGACTCTTTAATCTCTATGATGGAGGGAGGGGTTAATTTTTTACTTTGATCCATTCCTGATACATAATTAAAATCCTGCGTAATATTAGCATTCCTCCATGCATGCGTTCAGCTTTGCTTTATATGAGCACATGTTGCATGTAGCCATATATCACAAAGCCCCTGTAAAAGCATTCATCCTGCATATGCATCTGTGAGGTGTTATATGAGTCTATCGTGCCTAAGAGCTGGAATTAGGGCACGTTACCATAATGTACTTCTTCTCAGGTCCTCCAGATTCACCTACACATCTGTATCGGCTCTTTGGCTGGAGTAAAGTGCTGCAGTTAATCTGGGTCATCAGTTTTACTGACCAAAGAACAAGAATACAAAATGTGTACAACAACAGCCTCACCGCATTTTTCGCACCTCGCTTTTCTCGTGCTAACAAGGCCAATTCAAAACCGACAGTATATATGTTGGACTGTTTGTGGACTGTGCAAAATTGTGGGTAATTTGTTACAGGGGTATGTAGTCAGTTGTATGGTCTATAATGTTAATTCCTGAATTTTAAATGTTTGTTGAGTTTTCTGTATTGGTCTTGGTAAGAATTGTTGTAAACTGTACCAGTGTGGATCTGTGGATCAGTGCCCCCTGATGATGTAATAAAAACTGTTTGCACCAAATCAGGTTTTTTTTTTTAAATATATATATATATTTTTTTCTGTATAAATTTGGCATCTCCAATCCCACCCGAATCTGGAATGCCCAATCTGAAACTATGTACAAGACTTGCTCGTATGCAACCCCCTGTTGTCAGCTCAGGAGAGAGAGACAGTTTGCGGCTTTCCTCCGAAGCACGCGCCTGTCAGCCCCTACATCTTTACACTCATTGGTCGAAACTATCGCAAGTTCGTAACGAGGGTGGAGGATACCCGAACATGAGCAAGCTTAGAATCTCACTGACGAGCGCCCGGCTGGCCAACAGGAGGCGCTTGAGCAATGAACAAGGCAATCATTTTTAATTTCCCTTCCCAGCAGTCCCTTCCCAATTTGCATCCCTACAGCACTTTAGCCAATTGTGTGCTGTTCTGAAAAAGCTGCCGACCACCGGGAATCGAACCTGCGCTGTAGTAGTCACTACTGCTCCGCAAATGCGGCGCCTTAACTGAGTGAGCTAACCCCGCAGCTGGCACCAAATCAGTTTGAAAATTTGAAAGCCCCATAGCCGATGAGCAAAGTACTCTTGGCTGGCTGACCAATGGTGTAACTTCATCAGTCACTCACTCAGCTTTTGGACATCCAGGGATTTAGGACCAGACTGCACCAGTCCAGCCAAAAAAAAAAAAAAAAAAAAAACTTGCACCAAGGATGGACTCAAGAACTCTTCAGGAAACTCCGACCTCCTTGACCTAACCTCTGAGTTTCTGAGCAGGTCGAGGAGCAGGGAGGTAAGGAAAGTTAAATCAAGCAGAGAATCAAATGAATTGTTATGAAGATTTTATGAATCAAATGCTCAGAGTCACATTTTGAGGCCTACAACAGGAAACTAACTCAACAGAGCCACTGGGAGAAATTAAACCAGGATTAGAACATATCAGAAAGCCATGGAACCTATATGATCAAATAGATTTCATGGATTAATCTGCTAAAATGCCTCCTGGATCCCAACCAAAAAGAGAAGTGAATAAAGGTACTCAAACTACACATGAAATAAATGTATACGCCTGAAACTAAGTTCTAAAATTAGAAGGAACTCTACACAAAATTATATTTTGGCCGAAGACCTAAAGAACAAGAAATAAAAAATGAGATTTTCTTCTTACATTGGGAAAACTGAAGATAAAAACAATGTCAAAATACACTGCGTGTCCATAAATAACAAGACGGATGATGAAGCTAAAAATTTGACAAATGTTACCCAAGACCCCGCAGAAAAAAGTTTAACACCTATGTTAATTAAACATACTTGACCCAGTCTACAGCTTTAACAGTAAGAATTTCCATTCACAAAAAGTTGCAATTACTCTTGGTCTCCAAAACCTTTATACAATTTTCTCCACAATGTGTCCCTAACTACACAAAATAGTGGCCGTGTTCAAAATCGCGCACTAACGTGCTACTCGCACTACGGATGACATCAGATTTAGGGGGTAGGGTGCTCACTTATGCGTGGGGAGTGAGTTTGTGTCTGCGAGAAGTTCCCGCATGTGTACTAGATCAGGCAGCTATTTTGTGGGTGCATCGTAAGCTCACTATTCATACATAAATTGCCCAAAATGCAATGCGACGTAAACTGCCAGAAAAACTTGCTAAGGAATAACAAGAAGAAGAAGCAACAGGAAGAGTTCGTTCATAGTGAGTACCGTGTAGTGTGGCTAGTGTGTAGTGAGAATAGTGTATGTAGACCGTAGAGCGCAGTTTCAAACACGGCCAGTCTCTCTGGTAAGGTTTTTCTGCACCTTTAAATTCTGATCATTAAATGTAGGCATTATAGTCTGTTTTTATGGTTCACCAGAGTGATTTTGTTTTTCATTAACCAATGAAACATCATAGTTTAGTCACATGGGATTTTCAACAAACTTTATTACTTGTTGAGTTACAAGACATAGAATTATGGGACATGAATCAGGCTTTCATCTCAGAGCTGGATGAGAACTTCCAATGTGTGCAAGAATCAGCTAGCAAATGGACAAAACAGGTTTTTTTTCCTTTCCTTTTCTTTTCTTTTTTTTACCAAATTTTTCCTGTGACACAAGGAGGATGCAATTTCAATCTGTTTGACCCACTGAGAAACCTAACCCTCAATTAGTCCTGCTTACTTCAATATAAAAACCATGTCCTGTTATATTACAACAACTGTGCTGTGCTGGTATTATAATTATTGGAATAATGAACTCATAACTTTCGTGCAGTCTCACACACATACGCACACACACACACACATACACACACACATTGTGGCACATGAAGGCAGACTTAAAACAAACCCAAAGATTTGACACTTGCAAGCTGAATCACATTATACACACGCACTAATTTGCTTAAATTTTATGTATACACAGTTCTCCTATAATCATGGACTGCAAGATTGTTTCAGAGTGCAATTTGTTGTAACCTAAAGAATCCTGGCCGTGTTGACGTCATTATTTTTCATCCCAACATAAACACCATGAGTCATCTCAAGATTCCTCATGGAAATCTCACCGATGAAACGTATCCCTTCCCCATTTGATTCAGTACATCTTAGCCGAGAAAACGTATATAGGCCTACGTGTGAAATCACCGTGAAATGGACCATGAATGACGCACATCCCGAGCGCAAATGGGACCCGTCTTTACTGAAATCGACGCGGATTCCATTGCAAGCGGGATGGACACAAGGTGCGCATTTTAAGCACGCGGTTAGCCTGTGTCCGGCTGGGAAGGCCGCAGATTCCGACTGTTTTTATTTCCGCGTCTGATGCCATCGTCGGAACAGCTGCATAAAAAATGCGCGCAGACCCGGGAAGCGCGCGGGCAAACGCGAAAACCCAAATACTGAAGCGCGTTTGTGCTCCGGCCGCGGCGAGACTCTGGGGGAGGCCGCGGTCTGTGCCTGACTGGACCTGCATCCTGGGTGGTCCGGCCGGTTAATGTTTATGATCTAAGCCAACCTAATCCAACTGGCTTGTTTAAGGGAATTGAGAATGATTTACTAGAGGTGCAGCCGCCAGGAATAGGAAGTTGAAGGAAATCAGGGTAGAGCTTCAGCTCTGTGGCTGCCTGGTGGAGAAAGACCTTTTCTCTGTCTCCACGTTTTTTTCTGCTGCAACAGTCGTTTTCATTCCTCAGGCAGCCTGTTGTTGCTCAACATGCAGGGGATTTCTATGCCAAACATCAGGACCTGTGCATTTGGATTCAGGGCTCAGAAGATTTGTAATGGGTTATGAAGTCCTGCACATGTAATTCAGTTAATTTAATTGTAGTACGCCAGAGAGATCCCCTCCCCTCCTGTTTGTGGGGAGAAGAGAATTCTATTTCCAGGTTTCTCGCCATTTTGAATTTGGGAGCTGCTTTCCCCTTGCTGAAATTGATCCCATTATGATGTTAAAAAAAAACTGCAGACTGTTTAGCTAATCTAATCACTGCGATGTGCTTTCTGTCGAAAAGGCCAACAGGTTTCAAGTTTCAATTCCGTTCCAACAGTTAAAGGAAAAACATGTTCGCAGAAATGAGGTCATGTCCTGTGTGAATGGCATAATTTTATTTAAACATCACAACAAAATACTCACAAAAGAGGCTTTCAGCTCTGTACCTCTAATCATTTTTACAAACCGGCGGGGACTGTTTGTGCAGTGACGACCACAAACAATCAGCAGCTTTGCACTTGATAAAATGGCACATTCTCTCTTTATACACTTTTGCAACAAATGCACTTTTGAACTATCTTTAATAAAAGAACCACGCGCAGTCACGTACATGCGCATATTTGCCCGCCGGAATGTTCCATGACCTCCCAAGACGCGGCTCCCCTCATACCGATGTTTCCACTCTACTGTATGCCTACTGTGTCAATAACAGGCTGTCATTAAACAGCCAGTTTACCCATGTTATATGGACCTGGTTGTGGAATGTCAAACTCACGGGCAGTTAAACCTAGCAGTAACGCGAGGCCCGACCGTATAAACAGTACCGTTGACATGCGTCAACGTTTATGGTGGTCCCGGTTTCGGCCAGACCACCGTTTATTTTACGTCCAGGATGATGGCACATAGTAAACAGCCTGTAAATAAAGTCAATGAGTCAGAAATGAAAGGGCAGGAGATTCTGACAGTCGGTCATGTGATGGTTCACCTGGGGGTGGGTCGGGGTGGGGGCGGGGGGAGTGTTTGTTGGCTGCTCTTGTGAAGGAAAGGGCTTGGGCTTTGTTGCTTTGATGCCTGTACTGTTTTCGATCTCCCACTGGAATGCTCTCATTAGTGGGACCAGTCCACATGTCATGCGTTATGCTCCACGTAATCAAACTGGATCACAGCCTCCTCTGTGGCGTGGGGTGACCTGTCCTCCAATGGCGACACAATATACAGACCGAATCTGGGAGTTACCAGAAGTCTGTTTCTATTTCAGTTTCATTCATCTGCCACAACTGGCCTCTAAACTCTTAAACCATTTACAACAAGCATTAAATACTCAGATCCCCTGCCGAGTGATGGCTAATATCTGACCTGGAAACAAAGCGCAGAGGAGGGATGGACAGATGAACTTGAGGACAGACGGAAATATATGAAAAGGCACAGCTACACAATAAGCTGTAATCATGCACTGTATTAAATTTTGTTATAAAATATTGAAGTTGAGGAGTTGTGGCGCAGAAAAGAAGCGTGACAAACATACGGACAGATGGATGGACGGAATGCATATATTAGTCTCTAGAGTGTGGGATTTGCTAAAACCAAGCACAGTTAGTTTGTTTAATCGGTTTGCAGCTATTTGTGATTGTATAATTGCAGACCCTGAACACAACAGGGAATTAATCTAGGCTCATGAAGTTTTTTTTTTTTTTTTAATAAAACATTTTATTGGAATAACTCCATATTAGGATATTTGCCTTTACGTACGTTTCATGCTTCAGTTTACGAGTTTAGAAAAATACAGCTCACCAGCACAACATGGAGGTAAAACACTGTATATTTCTTTATTTATTTTGAAAAATAATGTTATGTTTCTCTGTTTGCTTGGCTGCGCTTATCTATTTTGCTGCTGTTGGTTCGTGGTCACACCATGAGATGTTGTTGGCTGTGATTCAACTTTCAATTCAAGCAACATCGAAAAATATGAATGTAATGAAAGGCTACTGTTGGTAGATTTTGTCTTCAAAATTTTGTCTTCTAGTTGACTGTCTGGGTGGTCTTAACGACTGGCTTTCCTCACAGACAACATTACATGAATGGTCTACCCTTAAAAGTGGACCTTGAGGCTGATGGTTGTTGTTTTCCCAAACTGCAGTGAGGTGAACTCATTGTAAATGCAAATTTGCGGTCAACCACAGTGAAGGTTGAGCTAAAAACTTGACAGGAGTTTGTGCCCAAGCGCGTGTCTCGCTTTCTCTCTCCACATTCCTTTATTACTGTGCCTTCGCTGCTTTTTTTTCTTCGTTTTATGGCAGATTTCTCCAGGCTGCCCTGTTTTTCCAAGGTTTCCTCTTCAGGCAGCTACCAGCGAAGCTCATCTCCTTTCCAGAGAAAACAAAGCTGAGCCACATTCCCAAAGTTCAATTTGCTGTTACATCGGAGCTCTGTGATTTGGGGTTTGAGCCGTTTCTCTCAAACACGGAGGAGGGTGGCTGGTAATGTTCCCAGGTCGGGGGTCTGGAAACTATTGATTTGGAGTTCTCCAGATCCCGTTTCAGGGCTCAAAATGCAATGAACTGCTGAACTTCTGATTCATTTATCTGCGCATATTTGTATTTTATTTGCGTGCGTGCCTGCATGTGCGTATGTGTGGGTGAACATTTTTATGTACCTCAGCAGTGGAAAATCCAGGACTCGGAAAGTAAAAATCCTGCCCTTGCTTTTCATCTACCCTTGAAATCGGCCAACTGATTTTACCTCCTGGCAGAGGATTTTTTGCTGAGTGAAAGAGCTGAGTGGTTGGAGCCAAATTCTGGAGAAGACTTCAACTTTCTGAACCTGAATTTTTAACATCAACTTATCATACAATCAAAGGAACGAATCCTCAGAATCCTATGATTTTTTTAAAGCTTAAAAAAAAGAAAAACACAGAAATACCAGTAGATTAAAATACCGTGATTTTTTTTTATAAAGTCAAACTCAATTTTGAAATTCATATGAGCTGATGACCGTTAATAAATGGTCTGTCTCACTTGACATATTCATTTCTCTGCAGAACGATTATTGAATTGTACATATTGAATCAAAACGAATAAGGCAAATAAATGCATTCAAAAAGTGTGAAGTTCGACATGACGAAAATGCGTCCATGACATGAACAATATAATTCAGACCGCTTGACTCAGTAGTTACACGAGGGTTGCATCATCAGCTAGGAACCATAGATTTCCCGCATGTTTCACCCGGGTCGCATTCAACAACGGAACTAGCATCATCCTGGTTGATTAGCCCTGGGCTACATCGATAACTTTCATGTTCTGAATGTAATCGGCTAAAATTCGGATAATTTGCTGAATGATCGTCATTGCTTGTACCTAGTAATTAAAACAGGAGATTGTGTTTTAGAAAAGATTAAAGACCTCGGTAGTGCCGTTTAGCCGCTTGTTCATGCGGGTTGTTGGCAGCTGCAGAGGTGTTGGTTGACTTTAAGGATATTTTTCTGCATCAGCTCATCAGCTGCTTCGCTTCTTAGTGCTCGCTTCATCCAGGTAAGGTGTACTGAATTCGTATATTTAGTTTGCCAATGCAGACCGAAGCAAATGCCTGCTTTATCAACACGGCTGACTTGATCCATTGCTACTTTACTATTTTGTTGATTCATGCGGTGCCAACTTGACACGTGTAGATAAGGCAGCTGTAAACTAACACTGGCTATTCCTGTTATCACAGGCACTGTGTCATTTTACTCTTGAGTAGTTCTCGAAATGTAATTTATTCATGTAACGTAGTCCATGTATCAGTAAGGTAGATTGGTAGCAAGTAGGGATTGGCTTATACATGCTTCTCCCCTATACGTTCTGCTTGTCATAATTATTTGCTATTATTTATTTTTTACCGTCGTAATGCGCCATCGAGCTCTACAAACCCACTGAGAAGCAAAGGTTTTTCGCCGACATAGCGAAATGATGCAGCGGTGCAGTATGTCACCCACTGGTTTGCGTGTTCTCTGCTCCCTGACAGGTGAGAGATGGAGCTTCAGGCGGTGTTGATGGCGGCCGGAGGGGGGTCTCGCATGATGGACCTGACCTACAGCATGCCGAAGCCCCTACTTCCGGTCGGAAATAAGCCTCTCATATGGTACCCCCTCAACTCGCTGGAGAAAGTGGGCTTCGAAGGTATCGTTAATGCAGAATACATAACAAACAAACATAAACCAAAAACAGGTTAGCTAAGCTTTTTAAAACCGTGTGGGAGAGAGAGAGAGAGGTGCTGCAATTTTCCCATTTATTATTATTATTATTATTATTATTATTATTATAACCAACTGTATAACAGTAGCTTTCACCAGCTGTCAGCTTTCTGAAAGCGGATTGTGTTTCCTTGAGGAGAGATAGAGTGCCATACTGAAGGGGGGAAAAAAGAATTTGAACCAAGAGTCATATTCAATTTGTTCTGGATGAATACCTCAAACTAAGTGCAGTGTTTCCAATAGAAAATGTTACTTAACATTAACAAAGATGTTTAACATACCTGTTGTGTATTAATTGTAGTAGAAAATTAACCTTCTGTTTTATGTTTAGCAGTCATAGATCATCTGTGTATTTATATTTCTAAATCTTACTTGTCTTATAAGAAAAGTAAGTGCAAATAAACTCAAATGCCTGCTGGCTTGACCATCACAACAGCATGATTCTAACTGCCTGCACAACTTAGCTTCATGTGGAACATGTATTATCCAATCATTTTTGTGGTTATATTGTGATCTCTAAAGTCTAATGTCAGTCACACTTGAAATATTGTGACAGAATTTGCATAATTTTTTTGTCCGTGTTAAATTTAGTTCTCTGGCTGGGCATCTTTTCTCTTCCCAGATATTCTGCTGTGGTAAGGATGTTCAGCCCTTAAAAAAGCAGGCTGTAGTTAGAGAGGAGACTTTATGTTGGAAGTAGGTTTTCATGATGCAGCATTGAATTCAGTGCAAAATTAAGACTGAAGCTGGACAAGAGAAGGAACAAATCTTAAGAAGGGCACAGTTCCAAACCAAATTATTTTTCAGGCGCAAGAATCATAGAGGGTGGGCTGCTTATTAATATTAGCATTTTATCTTGGCCTTCGGATTCTTGTAAACAAACTTAAGACAATGTCCTGGAGATAACTTGGGTTTTATTGCGACTTTTCTGTTACGTACTTCACCCATTCATGAAATTCATGACTAATGAAATGTTAAACTTGTGGGGTTTGGTTTGCTTGTTAAGGTTTTTATTTACAACACAGATAATTTATTGCCATTATAAATGTTTTTTCTACAATATCTCGAACATTTGCTGTAAATGAACTCTGAAAATATTTTTTGTTACTGCTTAATACACGATCGTACATAGCTTTGTATTTGAACTCAAGTGTAATATATACTGCTCACAAAAATATAGGGCTATTGTAAAGGCACCCGAAATTTTGCAACAAGTGTATGTGGCCCTCCTTAAAGCTCTCTGAGAAATACCTTATTCATATTGCTCTCAGAATTAACCAACTGTGAATGCACAACATAATTTATTTTTCATCAGTACTAAGTGTTGCATACTGGGGGTAGTAGAGAAAAACTCAGGGATAATATTTTTCCTATAAAAGTTGATATGGAGCTTTTCCTCAGTCAGAGACAGTCAGCTGCTGTGAGAAAACCGTGATTAGTGTTGAATGCTGAAACAGAGACGTCTCACTGTGGAACAGCGCCACCTAGAATTGACCAGACTCCAAACAGGAAGTTGCCCAGTTGAGGTAGCCGCAGAGTTTGGTGTAAGTTAGAGTGTCATCTCTTGACTCCTTACACGCTTTAGACAGACTGACAGCGTTCATGAAAGACAGGGCAGTGGACATCGTCGTGTAACGACCCGCCAAGATGACCGTTACATTTGTACGTGTGCCTTACATCACCGCACTGTAAATGCCACACAACTGCAGCTGCATCTCAGCAAGGTCAGGCGACTCAGAGCGTCTAGCCAAACTATTCGGAACCACCTTTATCAGCATGGGATGAATGCCAGAGGTCCGGTGCTGGCTGAACCGTTGATGAACCGACATCGCAGGGAACAGCTGCAGTGGGGAGGCCAGCATGTTAACTGGACACGATGTCAGTGGTCATCAGTGCTCTTTACTGATGAAAGCAAGGTAAGCTCGTTCAGATCAGATGGTCGGAGGTGTGTTTGGAGACCGAGGGGCGGGCGTCATGCTGATGTCAATGTTGTTGAACATGAACGACGTGGAGGTGGGGCTGTTATGGTGTGGGCAGGCATATCACGTAACTTTAAAACTGATTTAATCATCGTGAATGGGCAAATTTCTGACCAATACTTTCTGAACACAATAATTAACCCAGTTATCGTGCCTCTACATTGCCGTCACCACTCTAATTTCCCGTTCATGGATCGCAATGCCAGAACACCATGCACGAGTTGTCACTGAGTGCATCCAGAGGGCTGTATTAAAGTGGCGTGCACGTTCTCCAGACATGAATCCCATCAAGCACCTCTAGGATCAAATAAAGAGACGCATTCAGGATCGCCCTCAGTCTCCAACAAACGTGTTTTAACTCCGGGTGGCGCTGCAAGGGGAATGGCAAAACATCCCTCAGGATTGTGTGAGAAGACTTGTGAACAGTATGAGAACTCGTTCTCAGGTGGTGATTGATGCTAGAGGTGGCCACACTCGATATTGACCCCTATCACCCACCTCCGCGTTTTCATCAGGATACGGGTACTCCATTGCTTGCTCGTTTCGGACTGGTAGACTGCTTGTTAATGTTTAATTTTTTTTAATTGGCTCAATGAAATGTTTAGGAAGAAGAACAAATGGTACATTTAATGTTAATTCTTCAATATTTTATTATATATTTTTATATTACATAACCATAATATCCCTATATTTTTGTGAGCAGTGTATATTTCTGTTTGCGCATGTTCTTCCTTAGCCTCTTCTAAGCTGATCCTCCTTCACTACAGAGAAGTGAAGAACTAGCACAGGGGCCTTCTATCGTATTGAGGCGATAGAATGAAGATTCAGAAGGGCTGGTGTTGGTGCTGGATTTTGTTTTGAGCTAATCAGGAACAGACGTAAGAGGTGTTTCACAAAGCGGGATTTCTGAGTTAGCTGAGAAAATCCCAAGACTTTTACTGTCTAGTCTATGTTGCATTCTGCAGGGTGGTCCGTAACGGTGGTCCCTGGCCTGGCTAGCGGCACAATCGCCCGGCCATGTCTGGAACAACCATTAGAGCCCTTATCTTCTCCTTTCACACAAACATCTGAGCAGGACATTGATTTTAAACTGGCAGCAGACTTTAAACTACCAGCAAGTTGGTCTGTTGAGTGTCAACAGCCATTGGGGCTGCAGTGAAGCCGGATACCGTTGTGCGGTGGGTCCTTAAGTTACAGTTATTTTGTCGCTTTTATCTAAAGTGACTTAGACGAAGCTGCGGCCAATCTCGCCTGGAGTTTAGTGCGGTTATGAGCCACTCTTTTTGCAACGACACTGGGGTTTGAACCACTAAACTTCTGAGCCCCAGTCCCTCCTCCAGGCTACAGGCTGCCCGCCTGCGTCTGTTTGTGCGAGGGTCTGTGTGCGGACTCCGAGAAGGGGTTAACCCTGCTTTTCAAGCCTGTTTGGAAGTACCATGCAGATCAGCGGTTGCCTTGGGTCTCTCGCTGAAATCTGTAAGGGTTCCCAGCCCTTCCGTAATTGCTGAATCCGAGCCCAGCTGGAACGGCGTGTTTGTGGTCAAGGCCACCCTGTCGGAGTTAGATCCCGCGCTCGAGACCAGAACCATATGTGCTGGATGCGAGTCGGAACCCAGCACCAGTTTCTCCATGCCTGAAGGGAGAGGTGGGCCCCAAAATAATCAAACTTGATACAAGCGCGTGTCGAATAAGTGTGATTTTTATCATCTCGTCCTTTGCTGGCACTGATAAACACATTGAGAGTAACAGTTTTGGTTAATGGATAAAACATCTCGGTCATCTAGCTTCCCGTCAGTCGCAGCATACATAGCTCGCTGTGTTAGCACTTTTTGTGTACAAAATTCTGAAGGGGAAACTATATGCCAGGCTGTCATTTGCCAGGAAATATTTGTAATGTGAAATCATCCTTTCAGATTTTAGCTAGTGTTGGGAGGTGGGAGGAGTTGAAAGCTAGCGGTTATATGCATACATGCATGCAGTTTTCGCTGAGACTGGTTCAGATACGGATTGAATCCAATTCTTTGGTGATTTCTTTCGAGCTGTACTCCAGTGGTTATTACCTGCTATCCTGTCAAGTCTCCGTTTGCCAGTGTCAGAGAGCTTTGACTTACGGGCTTGGTTTTTTTTTTTTTTTTTTTTTGTTTGGCACATTTTGTATCAGGTTTTGTCGCAGTTCCCTAACTTAAACAATTTTGGTGGTTTTGTGTCCAACATGCCTGAAATTTTGGCACTAACTATTTGGCCACTTCAGAACTGTGTCCTCGTGTTGCTTTCGAGTCTTGCCTCGCTGCTGGCTTGGCCTCTTTTATACAGATATGTGTTGCTAATTACAATTCAAAATAAAACAATTAGGAATGACACGTGTAGGTGCTTTTTGAATTGAGGTTTAGAGAGTTGAAAGTTAAAGCCATTTTTCAGGGCTAGTTTCCATATTTTGTCCACCCCCTGTATATAAGCAAGCACCACCAGCAGTTTAAGACATATTCTTTGTTCTAATCTATGACTTATCAAGTGTGCTGCTGATGTCAACTATGTACCCTTGAAGTTTGCTTTGTTCAGAGGTGCTGATGCAGGTCTCTAGAATGTTCCTGAAGAATGCCTCTCACGTCAGCAAAGCACGGAGGCGGGATCTAAGATGCCAGTTTAAATTGGCTAAATCAAGGTGCTTGAGCGGTGGATTTTGGCAAAGATGTTGCCTCTATATAGATTTAGGAGTGAATTGTCTACCGGCATGGTTTGAAACTGGCTAGTTTCACCAGTCGGGACTGGATTGTGAGCAGGATTCTCGCCGAACAGTCGCGAGTGACATAGCACCGTAGCCCTGTTTGCTTCGAGCAGCAAGCGCTTCAGTTTTCTTTTACAAGACAAGACATGAGCAAAAAATCAAATATAAAAACCTGGCCTCCCTGTTTGTGGTGTAAAGCTGACTCGCTATGCGTTGCCTTCTGTTGAGTGAGGCGGATTTGCTAAGGTGCTTTTAAGAGGCACAAAGGCTCTATTGAAGGCGTCTTGCCCAACATCATATCTGCAGTGTAAATACGCAGACGCTCGTCTGACGGACCAACCACAGGTTAGTCATCCATCCGCCCTCGGTCTGTGTTGTTGAAGCCCACCTTCCTCGTTCGACGGCTTGTTTTTCTTTCGATCGCCTTTGTCCCGTTCTTTGGATTCAGGTCTTCAGCTCTCGCTCATTGTTTGTTGATCTTCACTCAGCTTCATGCTTATTTCAGTTGGTTTTGGTGGATTTTGCTTTCATCGTATTGGGTTGCGTTGAACCGTTATCATTGGCCCATCTGGAATGGCTTTTATGCTAAATGGCGGTTTTGTGACCCTGAATTGTAGTAGGCAGTCATACTTGATTTACGGTAGGTTTCGTTCACATTTTGCAGGTAACTGATCATTTGGACGATAATTGTACTAATATTGAAGAAATATGAAATGGCGTTGACCCTTTCTGCTGTAATACATAAATGTGTGTTTCACTGAGCGTCGGCGGCGTGTCTTGTTATGCTAAATGCTCTTAACCAAGCTTCCCTCCTCAACATCCTTCAGGAGTAATCAGAAAATTTCCCGCCGAATAAGATTCGGAACCGTTTGAACTGTGGTGAATTGTGGACACTGTCGTGAAATATGAACTTTGCACTCCGACCCTAACACCCCTTCGTTCTTCCACAGAGGTCATCGTCATCACGACCAAAGAAGTGCAGAGGCTCTTGAGCCCGGACACCAAGATGAAGCTGGACGTGGTCTGCATCCCGGACGACACAGACATGGGTACGGCTGACGCCCTGCGGCACATCCAGCAGAAGATCAAGGTGAGACGGGCGGCCTGGGTCAACACGCCCTTCTGTGCACCAGTTCTGGGGGCATTTGGTCTGGAAAAATAATTACGGAGCATAACCTCCTATTGGGGTGCGGTCATGAGCTCCTAAATCTATCTGCTTGGGAGCGCCTGAGCTTCTTCAATGTAGATGAGGAACTGGGTGCACACTGCTGTCGTACCGTACTCGCCTGAGCTGGGTACTTGAACTGCAGTGCTTAACTTTCCATCCAGCAGTGGATTACATGCACTATAGCAAAACGGAAAAACTGAAGAAAAATCTTTGTGAGTCTCTGTAGATTGTGTTTACGGTTATCTGTCTAATGCTTTTACTGCTTAAAGGGGACCTATATGCTGATCCTTCTTTTAATGCATATAGGTAATGTTATAATGTTGGATGTCCATACTCAACCTCTGAAAAGTTTCTAAACATAAGATACAGGGGTTTTGCCGTAATCCAAGAACGTGATTTCGTGAACATGATTTCCTCTCTGAACAGCTCCTCCCGACATCTTCACGAGATCTGGGCAAAACCTGACGTCAGGTTGTGCCGTCCAATTAGTACAGACCTAGCCAAAGCCAATCATGGCACTGGACCTGCCCTCACCGGAAACTATTCTAGCAGACATGAACAACCGCGGATCATACTATGCCTTAGTAGCATCTACACTTCCAGAAATACGAAAGAAGAACCGCAGATCATTTGAGGTGCAATTTTGTCAGTATCTCTCCCAAAGCTGCTTGTCCGTTTACTTTTGGACGCAAAGAAAAGCACCTATTTCTCCCCCAAAAGACGATGCCTCCAGAAATCAGTGGGTAGCTTTTTTGTTTGCTGGCGGCGAACAGCCACGGCCAAAGGGAACGTTAGCTGTTTGTGCTCAGCATTTCACCAAAGACAGCTTTGTCAATGAAGGATAATTCAACACAGGGTAAGCGTTTCAGCTGCTTCTCAAACCTGAAGCTGATGCATCGATCAAGCGCTCGGAGCCACAAGCTGTAAGTAACAGCAAATAATGTAAGTGAAGCTAACAAGTTACGGGAGGCTAGCAGGACCGCTAACGATAGTTAGCACTAACAACTGGCCTCAAACGCAGGCTTTGTAAAATATCTGAAGATAAACCTGTATCGGTCGCGACTGTCCGTGACTCACAAGCTATGTTTCCATCCACTTGTCAATCGAATTATCTGAAGTTCGCCAAAAATATTAATGCGAATAAAGCTGGTGAAAATATGTTTCCATCTAACGGCATTAAAGCGAATAAAAAGTAGTGCGTAATGACGCCACATGCTGTTATGCGATCAAATTGGTGTATCGAGTACATTTCTGACATTTTAAGCTGTTTCCATTCATTTTCGCACTGAATCGCAGAACCTTCAAGTGAACAAAAGTAGTTTGTTAGCCAACTAATTTAGCTGGTTAGCCAAAATGGATCGCGTTTACCAACAAATGACGATAATTGCACAAGTTGTAGTAGTGCTTTGGTGCCAGCTATTAGCAGCATAGCAGACCATTATCAGACGGAAACGACGGCATCAAAACACCGTCAAGATGCAGTAGCAGATTTATTCGGTGAATAACGTTTCCATCAGCATTTATCGCATAAGCCTTTTACCGATCACGAGAAAATCCGATGAGATGGACCGTACAAACTATGAGTCGATAGTCTTGAAATCAAGTCAAATTTCACCGTCTCCGTGAGGCATTTTTAATTGATATTACTTAATTCGTATAAGAACGTGTGGATGGAAACATGGCTACAGATGCGGAAGCAGTTGCTTCACTGCATAAGCCTACCCAACTGATGGCCTGTTGAATGTGACTGTAGCACTGCGGCTAACGTAGCCAAGTTACTGTTGCTAATGTTTGTGTCCTAAATATGCAAGAGTAATATCAGGGGAAATTCAACAGAAGGTGTGTGAACAGAAACCTCATTTGAAGCGAACTTTTTAAACTTGTTTGTAATTTAGATGCTTGGTACAGCCGCCCCCCCGGTAACGGAATTTACTGTCTGTAAAACCTGTATTGCAGGGTAACGTTTGTCTCTGTAGTTGTTATGACCGCTTGGTTATCAGCTACTGCATGTTAGTTCGCGTGCTGTGCAAATTAAAATGCTCCTGGTAACTTGTATGCAGTAATTCTGATCGGTATGCTTGTGTTACTTCGGTAAGCATCAATGTGGCAGTTCCATCATAATGTTGCCTGATTGTAGCCACTACAGTTGAAGCTAACTGGAGAGGTGCTGTATGTGGCTGCGAAGGCTGCAGTTAGACCAGACGTAGGTTTTGCAGAGCTTGGGGCGCGTTTTTGGGTGCTAGTGAAACGATCGCTTTACTTATCCATGACCGGGGTCAGCCTGATACTTCTATAATACCTGGGCAAGCTCTCTGATGCTACCGATGAAAGCAATAGGGAAGCGCACAGGCTATAACGTGTCCGGTGTAACAAACGATTTCTCTGCATTGCTGTCGATTGAATATTAAATCGGCGATTGAATATTAAATTCTTTCCTGTAAAAGTTATCGATTCGCTAGCTCCACATAAGCAACGGTTCACGCAGACGGAACTTACGGTCTGTAAAACCTGTATTATGCTCATAACATAACCGGAGCTCTATCTAGCTCTCGCGCATTATCCATAACGCGCCCATTTTCCGCGAGGAAACGCTTGTCATTTCGACGCAATAAGTAAACCATTACCACGGGCAATTTCCGAAAAGGCCGTTTAGCCTGGAGCTTTCGCCGCTCCGTCATATACCAGCGCGGAAGCTGTTCGTTACTTCACGCTAACGACACACCACAGCTATGCACACGAACCAGCAGGTCCTTACAATACACACCGAAGCAGTCCATAAGCTGTTGGTCCACTTTTAGCTGCTCCTCACTGTCCATGTTTCCCTCTAAACTCAGACCCACCGGATTTCTACGGTCTCCGGTCTACCCTTGGGCATGTCAACCTGTTCTACAAATGTGTCTGTATGTGGTGGATTCTAGCTTTCCCTGCATCTTAGCTATAGAGTAGAAAAACCGCTGTACTCACCACTGTTGCCGTAGCAAACTGTAGCCGATAGCAAATTCGAGCTTGAGCTGCCAGACTTTCGCACTGCGTCCTCCACTTTTGCCACTGCGTTTATTAGAACAAGTTAATTTCATTAGATCTATATTCAAGTATAGCGTTAGATTTCGGAATTTCTCCGCCTTATCCTTATCAGATGGCAGACGTGTCTCACGTTTCACTCTGGAGAGGCGGACCCGGAAAACTGCATTCTGCAGCCTCGTCCCGCCCAACTCCGCCCTCCACAGAGCTGGCCAGTCAGAAGAAAGCGGGTACACGGGGAGCGGGGGCCATAGCGGAAGAGCCACCCCAGTGAGGTGTTTCAGGCAGAGACTACAATGGACTACAAATGGGGTTTTTTGAGGATGGTAGTATGAGCTAAATAAGGACCATGTTTTGGACTGTGAACGATCCAGAGTACTCTTGGGGAGTCCAAGATCAAAATATAACCTTGGAAATATGGCAAAATAGGTCCCCTTTAACAGTACTCAAACTTTTGAACTTTGGGACCAAAATTAGAAATAGTCCTCACATTTTGGGACCCAGTTTCTAGATAGTTTTAATTTTAAGCCACAAATGAAATGGTTGGTACTTTTCAGGGAACGGTAAAATAATATACTTCCTAAGGGGACTGCAGGCGCCTTTCAGTAAATGCCTCATACACTGCCGATTTACAGACCCGGCCCACAGTTGAAGAAGCACTGCTGTAATGTAATGTTTGGGCACTCAAAGTTTCTGTAAGGAAAGTGTCTGTCCCAGAGAAGGACAGGTTTTGTCTGTTGTGAAATGGTCTTTGGAGGCGTGTCCTTACGGCACGTGGAAGCAAAACATTTTGTGTGTTTAGGACTTAGTTGTCAGCCCAAATTTCTCAAAATCCTTGCAGTTCTTCCAATGAGCACAAATCATGGCGTGTTGGCTGTGGTGCCCTTTCGGATGAGTCACTGCAAGATTCACGCAGCTCTCTTTAGAGCCTCAGAATGCGTTTTCCCTCCTCAAACTGCTGAGACCCTGGACTTGAAATCTGACACAGAGTGAATTAATAATGTAGCCTCCCGCAAATACGACAGCTTTTTGGTCTTGCATAGTGGTTGAGCCCGAATTTACACTGAAGTGAACAGATGGCTTTTCTGCATGTAAAAATAAAGCATTGTGTTCGACAATGTATTTCATTGGTAACCTGGAGGCTGCAAGTCAGTCTCAAGCATGGCGGATAATGGTTTTGAAAAATATACATATGAAAGAAAGGACCCCCCCCCCGAAAAGAAAATATAAAAAACTGTGTGGCACAGTCCTAGTGGGGGGGTCACTCTCATACAGAGGGTGCGTGTTTGTGCTGGAGTCGGGAAGGGGGGGGGATAGGCCCTGCAGAGCAGAACCAGGCCGACCTCACCTGGACGCGGTCTGGATGAGGCCTGAAGTCAGCGGGGCCATTACAGCAGCGGATACCATGTGACTCCTCGCTGCGTTGCTGGGGGCGACCGCTGATCCGTGCACTCCTGGCCCCGGCCACGCGAAGCGCCTCATTTCACCTGCCGAAAAACCTGCCCCCCCCGCTCCCTCTTCCTTCCCCCTCTCCCTCTCCTATCCAAACAAATGATGTCACACACAGCCCCGCCGCTGCACAGGGAACAGCCAAGCCGCACGTTCGGTGGAGGAAGAGAGGACTGTCAGTCTAGAAATTTCCCTCTCCAAACCCCCGCCCCCCAACCCACCATTTTGAGTGGTCTCTGGAGCTGCCCGTCTAAATTTTTGCCTGTGTTTATAAGAACTTTTCATAAAATCGGCCGCGAAAGAATTGGTGAAAATATCCCACTACTGTCTAAAACAAATGTTTCAACTTTGTAGTTTAGTTTTTAACATTGTTTGGCAGGTTTTGAGCCGAGTTTTGTGCTTTAAAAGCAGACTACCGCGTGATGACTGGGACATTTTAAATTAAGAATGGCTAATCCGTGCGCCCGCGTGTTTACTCGAAGTTCGCTTTGAATTCCGCAAAAGCGCGCTTGAGGTTGTTTAGTTAGAGACTAAACACGCCAGCGTGAGACAGGCCTGCTGCAGCATGCAGTCTTGCGGGCTGTCTCTATGGCTAATCTAGCGCAGCCTCGCAGATTAGACGCATTCAACTGTAGAGCCTCACAGTGCACGAACGCTGGGATATGTGACGAGTGACAGGCCCAGTTAACTGTACTCGCAAATCCTTATCGACGGGGCCCGACGCACGCTCTCGGGTCTCATCACGAGACGGGATCAGGTTTGTGTTTTTTTTCCCCTTCTCGCTGAACTCGTGGTTCTCCACGGAGAGGCCATGACAGCCGGAGCTCTCCTGACTTTTAAATTTAATGGTGTTTACGCCATTTTTAAAAAGTTATTTACCAGAAACAGAACGAGTGAGAATTTATGAGAAAGTGTAATTTTTTTTATGCGGCAAACTTCCCCCAGCTTCAGAATTTCTGAGTGTTTAAACTCCTAAAAAAAAAAAAAAATAATAATAAAAGAGCGACCTTTTTTTTTGCCGGAAGCCATTGAGATGAATTATAATTCAACCTTTGCTCTAACCCGCGTGTCTTGTCGGCAATACTTCACGTCCCCGGGCTCATTTATTAGCTTTATGGGATAGGGTAGAGATTTAGCCCGGCAATGGGCTCTGGAGATGCATTTAGGGGGTATTCAAGGCTGTAGTGCTGCCATTTCTCCTTCAACTGAACAATCACCCTTTTTTGGAAGAGCTCCCCCTGACTGTCAGTCTTTGTCATTGCAACCTAGCCACAGCTTTGGTCTGTAGTATCTTTGTGCCTGCAGAAATTGAATACTGTACACAACAGGAAATGGAATTTCTCATTCAGGAGCTTTTGTTACTGTCAGGAGAATTGGAAGGAAGCATGTATAGCTGTATAAAATGGATCAACTTCGTCGGTTTTTTTGTTGGTTTTTTTTTTTTTTGCGACCTGGGTGGGGGGGGCTCGGTAAGGAGGCCTCAGATTGGTGGGAAAACACTGCAAAGTGCTGTTATAGGACATGTTTGGTCTTGTCCCAATTCAGGTGCTCAGATAAACAGTCGTTTTGTCTTTCTTTCAAAGAACTGCTAAACAATCTGCTCGGCTGGTCATATCACTGGAGAGAGATATCTTACGGTTCAGTGTTGGAAGGAAGAAAGAATGTGTATTATAAAAAATGTGTATTATGTTTTCCAAAAAAACAAGCTGCAGAACATGATTAATCATTGCCTAAGTATATACAATATGACCGTGTGTGTGTGTGTCTTTGTGGTGTGTGTGTGTCTGTGCGTGTACGTTTGTGTGGGTGTATGAGTATGGCAGTATTTTTTAGTAATAATTTCAACTTTGTAGTTGTAAAATGGCTCCTGTAACAGCTATCATGGACCACTGTGGTGCGAACCCGTCTCTGTTCCTGCAGTACTGCTGTATCTGAGCCCAGCACAGTGTGGACCGGTCCCTGTCCCTGCAGTACAGCTGTATCTGAGCCCAGCACAGTGTGGACCGGTCCTTGTTCCTGTAGCACTGCTGTATATGAGCCCAGCACAGTGTGAACCGATCCCTGTTCCTGCAGTACTGCTGTATCTGAGCCCAGCACAGCATGGACCGGTCCCTGTTCCTGCAGTACAGCTGTATCTGAGCCCAGCACAGCATGGACCGGTCCCTGTCCCTGCAGTACTGCTGTATCAGAGCCCAGCACAGTGTGGACCGGTCTCTGTTCCTGCAGTACTGCTGTATCAGAGCCCAGCACAGTGTGGACCGGTCTCTGTTCCTGCAGTACTGCTGTATCTGAGCCCAGCACAGTGTGGACCGGTCTCTGTTCCTGCAGCACAGCTGTATATGAGCCCAGCACAGTGTGGACCGTTTTCTGTTCCTGCAGTACTGCTGTTTCTGAGCCCAGCACAGTGTGGACCGGTCACTGTCCCTGCAGTACAGCTGTATCTGAGCCCAGCACAGTGTGGACCGGTCCCTGTTCCTGCAGTACTGCTGTATCTGAGCCCAGCACAGTGTGGACCGGTCCCTGTTCCTGCAGTACTGCTGTATCTGAGCCCAGCACAGCGTGGACCGGTCCCTGTCCCTGCAGTACAGCTGTATCTGAGCCCAGCACAGTGTGGAACGGTCCTTGTTCCTGTAGCACTGCTGTATATGAGCCCAGCACAGTGTGGACCGATCCCTGTTCCTGCAGTACTGCTGTATCTGAGCCCAGCACAGTGTGGACCGGTCCCTGTTCCTGCAGTACAGCTGTATCTGAGCCCAGCACAGTGTGGACCGGTTTCTGTTCCTGCAGTACTGCTGTATCTGAGCCCAGCACAGTGTGGACCGGTCACTGTTCCTGCAGTACAGCTGTATCTGAGCCCAGCACAGTGTGGACCGGTCCTTGTTCCTGTACCACTGTTGTATATGAGCCCAGCACAGTGTGGACCGGTCCCTGTTCCTGCAGTACTGCTGTATCTGAGCCCAGCACAGCGTGGACCGGTCCCTGTCCCTGCAGTACAGCTGTATCTGAGCCCAGCACAGTGTGGACCGGTCCTTGTTCCTGTAGCACTGCTGTATATGAGCCCAGCACAGTGTGGACCGATCCCTGTTCCTGCAGTACTGCTGTATCTGAGCCCAGCACAGTGTGGACCGGTCCCTGTTCCTGCAGTACTGCTGTATCTGAGCCCAGCACAGAGTGGACCGGTCCCTGTTCCTGCAATACTGCTGTATCTGAGCCCAGCACAGTGTGGACCAGTCTCTGTTCCTGCAGTACTGCTGTATCTGAGCCCAGCACAGTGTGGACCGGTCTCTGTTCCTGCAGCACAGCTGTATATGAGCCCAGCACAGTGTGGACCGGTCTCTGTTCCTGCAGTACTGCTGTCTCTGAGCCCAGCGCAGTTTTGGGATGCGTGTTCGGCATGTATAGGGTGGCGGGTGACGTGTTGAGACTGCCTGGCGTCTTGCCCACAGTCAGGGTGGTCTCACCTGGCTTGGGGGGGGGGGGCGGCGGCGGCGAATCGCGTCTGTGGGTGGGCTGACCCGACCACCGGGCCCTGGGATAAAGGCCAATACCAGGTCAAGCCAGGGCGCTGGATAATGCGGCCGCGGTAGCGTCAGATTCTGCAGTCCTGGCGCATACCTCTGCCTCAGTCCACACGGCCGCGTCATCACTACGCTATTGTGGTCCTCGATTAGCCCCAGCAGTTGTCAGACTGTTCTCTACGGGACCAAATAGTACCAGCGTTCCAATTACGCCCTGTTTATTTTATGACTTAACCAGGCAGCTGTCAGCAGTGTCTGCTTACTGTACATTCCTCCTGAGCTGGAACAGCTATTTCTTTTAATTATCGGCATATTTCAGATGGTAGTGTCTCGGTTGGTTGGCGAGTAATTGAGGATTTGGACAGTTATGAATGATGATGAGTTGAGATATATTTAAAAAATGTTATCTAAAGATCCAGTGTTCTGGAGTTTATTTAATTTATTTTTTAGTTATTTTTGAGAGCACCAATTATAACTTATGCAACTGCTTTTTTAAAATAGATTTTAAAGGACATATGTCACGAATACTGCTTACGTATGCTCAGAACTTCGAATGCTGTTCTAACGGAATCTCCCCGACTGCAAGTCAAAATCTGATTCCGTCCTTGCCTGTCCGCCTTTGTTTTGCCTTGTATTTATATTGAGTTAGTCCAGCATTTTGGATTTTATATTAAGGAAAAATTAGATGGAAATGATTCAAAGTGCTATTTTAACACTTTAGTTGAAGGAAACAAAGAGTGTAAGCTGGTTTGCCATCCATCAATAATCACAGAATACCTTGCGCTGTAATCGTGACACAGCTCCTTTTATTGACGGAAATGGTTTTATTGTGCCTTAGGTGATCTGCTCATTGATTTGTGATTAAGCTCTTTGTGGGTAACATTAAATTATTTTTCTGAGGACATGTCTATGCCTTGGTGAACTTGAGTATTTTGTTTAATAACCTTTTACACAATATTTTGTATGAATTTTTTAGAATTTTGTGTTATTGTTTTCGCGTAAAGCCGCCAAATCCTCAGTCCGCACAGCCGAGCATTTTGGTTCCATGTTAACTTCCCAATGTGTCAAACAATCCAGTTTTCGTCTCAACAATAATACCGCTTTGCAAGCATTGCTGTGGTGGGGATGGCGCGCAGTGTTTGGGTCGGGCTGTGTGATGTTTCTCTGACGGCAGACGGGCCTCGTGTGTGTAGTCTGCAGTTCTTTAAAGCATTCCTCAGGTCTGCCGGATAAAAGGAAAGACGAGGAGATAGTGACGGGGGTCCGGGTCGGGCGTGTGGAAAACCGGGGTCCCGGTTATCAGTGGGACATGAGAGCGGGGGCCGCTGGCGGGGCCCGTACCGGCAGGGTCTCCCCGGTAATGCGTGCGGCCCTCACGGAGCAGGGACCGGTAACGGGGCCCCAGGCCTCGACTCGGCCTGTTTATTTATCCTCAGACTCCAGCCTCAGCGGGCAGAGCAGATGGCAACCAGACGCCTCGAACAGAAACAACGGCGAAGCGAAACGCCTTCGTACGATTTTTCGTCGCCCCTGTGAGGTGCCCCCCCCCTCTTTTTCTTTTTTTTCCCTTTTTTGAGCGTCCTGCTCCGGCTGGAGCCTGCAGAACACTGTGTTTATCATTGCAGAGATTCGGTGCACTGCTTTTATAGAGGTGTGTGTGTGTGTGTGTGTGTGTGTGTGTGTGTGTGTGAGACAGAGAGAGCGAGAGAGAGGGTGTGTGTATGTGTTTGTATGCGTGCGTGTTTGTGTTTTCACGAGTGAGTGAGTGAGACTGAGTGCATGAGTGTGTGTGTGTGTCCTTGCGTGTGTATTTGTCATTGTGAGCGTTTTTACTGGTATGTGTGCGTGTTTTTCGTGCGCGCGTGTTTGTGCGCGCTCGCGCTTTTGTATTGTGACATAAACATTGTTAGGAAAACAATTAACCTTTCCCATGTGCTGCGGCCATTTCACGTGCGCGCCCTGGGCAAAGACTGCAAGCATAGATTTATCCACCGAGAAAAAGTGGATACTGGACGTAACGACGCATTGAATTACTGAATGAAATGGGCCGCATTGCCGGAATCGGAGCGTGCAAAAACCAGAGCCGAACCGATTGGGGAAAACCCATGCGGCTTCTTGGGGTTAAGAACAATGTAATGACGTCCATCATATGTTACCCTGATACCTTTCCGGAGGCACCAGTTCTGGCAACGGACAGAGACCACCGCCGTATCGGGATGTATAAAACATTATCCCTCTCCATTTTGTAACATGCTATCAAAAACAGATTATGGGTTTCAAAAAAATGCTATAGCTGACTGTATGATAATGTTGGGCCAAAGAAAATCCAATGCCTACCGTCCTCTATTTTTGCCATATGTGCACATATGTATATAATATGCATTTATAGTAGACCCTCTGTTGTCCTTAGTTTCGGTCAAATTTGTCCGTTCCTTCGCGCAGTTTGATTTCGGCTTAATCTTTTGGAATCTTTTTACCGACACAAAAATGTAAAGCTACCGCGCTCATCTGGATGAGGTTTGCATAAACTGGTCCAAACCCCGTAGCGCATTCTCATTTCTTATCTGCCAGAGAATGCACCGTGACCTCCTTAAGTATTTGAATTGCGGCTCTATTATATAAAAAGGCTGCCACTCCTACATAGCTTTTGAAACATGGAGTTATGTAACCGAAAAATTAAGACTGACAATCTGCAGTTTAAAATCTCATTCATTATTTTCAAATCCACGTTTTTAGAGCACGAAGCCAAAAAAAAAAATAAAAAACTTGTGTTGCTTTTGAAATACTTACGGACTTCACTCTGTACGTCGTAAGAATAAAGTGTACTGTGGTGACGTTTTTTCCTCGATGTACGTTTGATTTGAGTTAATTGACATGCGCGCGGTCAAAACCGGCAGTGCCCCACTGAAGCTCGGGCCGTGTTTTCAACCTCTATCCTCTCAGTTTAAGCGCTCTCAAGGAGTGCAGTGCTTGGCCGAGAGCGCTGGCTTCTGCTGTTAGCTTAGCACTGTCGTTTCACTCTGCCTGTAATGGGGAACGCCATCATTTGATATCCTGAGAGGAAATCAAGATTAATGGGAGAGGAAATGAAGAAAACTGAAAAAATACCTTACCGAAAATTAAGACGTTGAACCGCTCGCACTGAAACAGTGAAAACAACTCTGATACTTTTGACAGTGAGCGAGTACCGCACACAAAGCACTTCGGGCCTTGGCAGTAATAAGGCCGAAGTAAATACGATATCCACTGGAAACTATTCTTTTTTTTTTTTTTTTTTTTTTATTATTATTATTATTCTTAATTTGACTTTGCCTGCTGTGCTACATCTGCAGGTTTTAACAAAATTAGTTTGGTTTTCAGCTAAATCTGGTCATTCATTTGGCACATTCATTAAAGCCCATGTCTTTGATCTATTATTAGTTTAACCAAGCCGAGGCTCTCCACAAAATGCATTCCGAGACATATTTTGCAGTAGCTTGACATTTTGAAGAATTGCTTAGCAGTTTCTCAAAGTTCATTGCGCTTTTGTGCCCTGGCAGTGCGGATTCCCCTTCGCTGTGCCATAGTAATTTGGTGTGTTCTCAGGCAAAATCAGGTGTGCCTGCCGGGTGGTGTACTGTTTTCTGTTCGTCTGTCGGTGGGTCACTGATATCTTTAGTGCACGATATCTACTGAAGGAGAGGCCGGATTTTGACCAAACCTGACATGGCGACTTGCTGTAGGGGGTTCCTGAACTGATTTGGTTTTGGAGGTCATGGGGTCAAAGGTCAAGGTTACATAAGGTCAGCTATATGCAGGGACTTTTAGGTTGTATGAAGGTATGGCAACTCTTTGCATTGACTTCTACCTTGTCCACTTGTCAAAATGCCCTGGATAACCTGAAAACAAGGGAGATCAAACCTGTTCGGGGGGGGTCAGTGTGGGAGATGGCTTTTCTTCTTCTCAGGAATATTAAACAATACCTTGAGTCTTTGCTGACGACTCTTATTAGCACAATCAGGTGTGTCATCTCATGGCTAGTTTGAAATCCCACACCCACACCAACCCTCTCTGGATAAGGTGATGAATCCCCTGCCTTCAATGACTGAATAGTATTCACAGAAAACCCAAATAAACTTAAATATAATTACTAAACTCTGTATCCCCCCCCCCCACACACAGACGGACGTCCTGGTGGTGAGCTGCGACCTCATCACTGATGTCGCCCTGCACGAGGTGGTGGATTTGTTCCGCGCCCACGACGCTACCCTCTCCATGCTAATGAGCAAAACCCAAGAGTTCACCGAGACTGTCCCGGGACAGAAGGGCAAGAAGAAGGGAGGTAACCATCCGCCTTTCATCTCGTCCCAGGACGCCATACTCATCTTCCAAAAATCTGGAGATAATACTGCCGTATTTAATGGGGCATTGAGCTGATAAATTAAACGTAGTGCTGTGAAAGTGTTTTTCCCTCTTCCTGCTTCTGTTTTTGCGTATTCCTCACACTTAAAGGCCCCCGATTATGTCACCAGGTGCGCAGCCAATAGTTATTGCAAGCCATTTCAAAATCTTTCCCCTCCTGACATCACATGGGGAAGTAACCAACCTGAGGCACAAAGAACTGATCACCTTCAGCCAAGCAGTCAATCAGATTTCATTATATCCCCGAAATACGAGTTTCCGCCGCGTCCGCAGGTTTTAGCCGTTTGCGCGATAACTCACAAAATACTTTACATTGGCTTCTCATTTTTTGCATATGGGTAGATATGGTAGAGAGGATGAACTGATTAGATTTTGGGCAAGTATGAACTCCTAGGTTTGCCACCAGGTGGCGCTATATATTGAAAAAATCAGTTTTTTAACCATATCTCTGGAACAAATACTTACACTGACCTCAAATTTGCCTCATATTGTAGGTCTAGTAAAGGGGAATCTAATAAAGGGGGCTTCGAGGATTGGGGAATTTCGGGGATATACCCCTTGCTGTCGGCCGCCGACAGCGTAGGCCTAGTTATTCTGGGTAGTCACTTCCCCTTGTGATGTAAGGAAGGGGAGATTTTAAACTGGCTCATAATGGCTAATTAGCTGTGCACCTGGTGGCATAATAGGGGACATTTAATCGTTTCAGGTCTTCAAACTAAATTTAATGACTTTACTGGACTCTTTTCTTCCTGCTGTGCCATACCACTCAGTGATTTATTTTTTTTTCTTTTTGACGAATGAACAAAAATATTATAATGTAATAACATTCTTCTTAAAATTGAATAACACACATTGATTGTATTATCTGTTGGTTAACCATATCTGTGGTTACAATAAGCACTTCAGCAAGTGTATGCATAATGTTGCTCTACCGTTAAACCAATGGTGACAGACATGTTGTGTGACCAGTAGATAGAAATTTAATGCAGGACAAGTGCAATTTGAGTGAACGCAACATGCAGTTTCATGAAAAGTTACCCAATACCCGGCGGTTGTAAAGAATTAATTGCCCCTTACATGGCTGAGTGTTCGATTTCCCAGCATGCCTCGTTGTTGGCTTCGATCCCATCTGTCTGTTATCCCAAGCTTTCACCCTCTGTAAATAATGCAGAAAATTACGTGTCATGTCATGTTTTTTATCATGAGCAGTAGATTGATATTACAGAGAAGTAAATGGAAATGACATATTTTTCAACTGAGATGATTTACCCCTTTCAATGCTGAATGCAGTGATACAAATCTGAGTTACCCATTGGACATGCATGTCATTCTTGTGAATATAATACGGAATTTGCCCAAAGCCAAGGGTTTCTGGGACTCATATGTCCCAATAGAATATTTGGAAATATTGTGGGACGTGTCTGTCCTGTTAGAACTGAAAGGGTTAACTTGGCTGTGCTTATACTGGGCTAATGAGAATAAGGTAGAGATAAGGTAGAGAAGATGGGGTCAGGGGTAAGCCATGACCACAAGGTCATTTTTAGAAATAACGGCAAATTATAGCAGTTTGGAGTTTAGAATAAACCAAAAATCATGTGGTTTTTTTCCCCCTCGGGCTGCGGGTTTGACTGGTGCTGCTGACTCTGTTTGCTTTAGAAACTATAGGTTGTGTCAGTCTTGAGCGATGATGTTGGTCCACAGTAGGCGATTCATATCTCGTAATGCTGGAATGAGCTGTGCGTTCAGTGGCGATGGATATGTGCTCTCCCAGCTGACGAAGAATGTTCTCGCAATGTTACTGGAATGTTTTGTCTCTGTAATAATGTGGCCACTGTGTTGCCGCAACACTGAGTTTCTTTTGTTTTTTAAGCTGAGCTGTAATTGGCTGAGATCCTGTGGGTTTGCTGTAAAACAGTGACAGAGCAGGAAGCTGATTGGTTGGAATGAAGAGATGCACTTCCTGTTTCTCTTCTCAGGGGAACAGAGGGACTTCGTGGGGGTGGACAGCTCGGGGACAAGGCTCCTCTTCATGGCCAACGAGGCAGACTTGGACGAAGACCTCGTCATCAGAAAGTCTATCTTGCGCAAGTGAGTATCAGGCCAGAGATGTTTTGATTAGAGGTGTGTCGCCGATAGCAGATGCTATGAATGATGGTGTAACGTTGTTTAGTTGTACTAGCATAGCATTTCACAACATCTGCAGCCCTCTGCGTCTCACTTCCTCACTCGGGTAGAACGACGTCCAGTATTTTTGCAGTCCTCTGGTTCATAGATGGAACCTGACAAGTTTTTGTACAAAGGAAAAAAATCGGGAAAAAATTTTTCATAAAGGTTGTTATCAAGGTTAATTGCCCTTTACCAAGTTTCCACTTGATGTCCATTCATCATCTCTAGCTGGCAACAGGATATGCGCTCTTTCGTAGCAAAATTTCCCATTGTCAATAGAGTTTGCTAAAGGTTGCCAGACTGTATTTCTGCAATAGCTGAGGCTAATGCTAACACTTTTCAGTACCATCAGCAGCCAAAGTCTCCATTCAGCCTGTTCCTGCCGAGTGGCTGAAGCTAAGCAGGTGTGGGCTTGGTTAGTACTTGGATGGGAGACCTGTTTGGGAAAAATAAGCTGCTGCTGATAGTGGCGTTGGTCGGTGGGCAGGTGGGGGACTTCTCTCTGGTGGAATAATCCCCAATGCCCCAGTGCAGTGATGGGGACACTGTACTGAAGGAAAAGCCATTTTTCAGATGAGACGTTTAAGCGAGGTCCTGACTCACTTTGGTCATGAAAGATCCTGCGACACTCTTTGACAACAGTACGGGTTAGAGATCCTACGAATGTCTTTGACAACAGTAGGGTCTTTCCCAGTGCTCTGGCTAAATTCGCGACCTGGCTGTTTCAACCTTCCACCTGATTTAATTGGCTATACAGTTTGTCCTCTCGCTCTCCACCTCAGCTGATGCGTGGTGAGCGTTCTGGTGCAGAACGGCTGCCGAACGTCAGGTGGGTGCTGTACATTGGTGGTGATAAGATTAGATTCCCCCATATGGCTGTAAAGCACTTTGAGTGTCTATGAGCAGGCGCTTATGTAAATCTAATGTTCCTTCATTCAAGTGCGCTCATGGTCGTTGCAGTGGCCAAACCCCAAATCTTCATTTGGTTTCACCATTGTTCGTTACCGCCATTATGGCTCTAATGAGCATGGGGAAGAGTCACCGGCCTCGTGTCTCTATCACTGGGCCAACACACTCGGGCCAGCTGGGCATCCTGGGAGATTAACAAAACCTTGTATGTTTGTCCATTCCACCAGTCAAGAGGAAAAAATTTGCGGAAAGATCAACATTCGCCCATACGCTGAACTGCTCTCTCTATACGAACAAAAACAAGACCCTCTGTGCCAAGTGTGTGTGGTAGTAGTCCATATGTTACGGAGGAAAATGTGTATCTGGAAACATTTAATTTGCTAAATATTCCATAATGAATAGCTTTAGGTTTTGGAATTGCTTATTTGCCTGGCTGGCATACCTTGGTCTGCTTCACTGCTGCTGTGCAATTTGTGTCCATAGCTGACCTCAGCTTTAGTTAACACTTTGTGCTTACGGCTGAAATGAAGGCATACCCAGACTCCTCGAAGATTCGAAGGGAGGCTCACGGCAGTGAGTTTTTTACTTTCAAAAACTATGTTCTTCTCTGAACTAAGCCAGATGGTAGCTTGCCTGAAAAGCGCCATTGTAGCCCGTCGGGCTGGACGGTTATGCACCGTTATGCGTTGAAGAAGTATGATCCGTGAGACCTGTAGTCCGTTTATGTTCTTATGGAACTCGGTGTGACGCTTTACCTCTTCTTGCCCCATTGAAAAGAGCCAGAGAGAAGTGTAATGACGCATCAAAATGGCATTTACGCTAAGGTTTCGTCAATAAAACACCAGGTTGACGGCCCTCTTAGTTTTAGTTTTGCTTGTATATGACTTATTTAGTCGGCAGCTATGCCGATTTATTATCACATGGTTAGCTTGTGGCCAAAAAATGGACCTTGCCCTTTGGGGAAAAAAAATAAATAAAACAAAAAGGAATTTTCAGATGACATTGCAAGTGCTCATTGGCCGATGAGAGGACTTGAGTTTGGAAAATTCTGCGAATTCATCAGTTATTCCGCTCAGAATTTGTTCCACACATATTAGTGAGGTCCAAAACTATTTTAGTTTTTTTTTTTTACAAAAAATACATTCCTGCCCTAAGGAACGCTGTAATGGATCATATATGGTCAATAAGTGATATTGCAATTATTTTGGCAGATATTGTGATATGTCACGTAACATTGAAAAAGACCTGTGAGTCGAAACGTCCGCTTGTTGCTTCTGTGCATTTTATGTCTATTAAATTGTCCTTTAATTGGACCTGATTGTGAGTGCTGGTTATCTTTTTGAGAATCACTGAAAAACTGGTAAAATCGTGATGATATGGTGTTTCTCTGCCAAACAAACATGTTGTACAGTGTATTACATATGGAGAACAAGCTTTGTCAGCCAGGGCATCCCTGCAGCACTAAGAAATTTAAAAAAAAAAAAAAAAAAAAAACAGTTTTGTGACGCATTTTGCCTTGATAAGATATTTGCAGTTCTTGCAATTTGGATATTGCAATTAGTCATTTTGCAATTTTGATTATGTTTCGATTAATCATGCGGACCTAATGACAAGTTAGAGTGAAATTATTGCCTCCTGTGACCGATTTTAAGCAATTGGTCGGTGAAAAACCTAATGTCATGACTTGCACTGTGGAAACAAGGTTAATGAGACAAGTAATGGTAATGAAGAGTAGACTAGCCCTTTGAAAAGTACCCTTTTTTCTCCTCAAAATTTGGTGTTCCAGAACTCAATTATTGCTTTTATAGGTGCGTTGAACTATCAGTTATGATTGTGATTGTATCACCTAACAGTGGTAGGCACCAGCCCTGTTCCTGGATATCTACCATCCTGTTGGTTTTTACTCCAACCCAAACAAAACACACCTCATTCAACAGCTAGAGATTTGCATCGAGCTCCTAACTGGTTGCATCAGGTGTCCCAAATTAGGGTTGAAGTGAAAACCTATGAAGTTGACTAGCTCATGAGTGCTGTTGATGGAAAATTGCTACTCTATATTCTCTTTGAGACAAAATGCAGTACATTACCCTTCCCTAGCTGAAGCTTTTATCCAAAATGGTGTGCGGTTGATTGGTCCCAGCAGGGGCCAGTACCCCCCTTTTACAGTGTGGGGTCTGGCTTAGGGGCCTTACAGCTGGGCCACGATATCGGCCACCCCTTGCTTTTTGGTTCATCTATTCAGTACTGTTAGTACTGTCTAAAAGGTTCGCTAGCATGTAATGATAAACAAGAGAAACCTTTTTGGTGGAATAAACACGACGAGTTGTCGTTTCAGAGCCGTATTTACAAACAGCCCCTATTGCGATATCTGGTGTGGTCGAGCACTTTGGCTCTGATGTGAATGCGATCCCAGCTGGAAATGTGGCTGCCGAGCCAAGAAAAGTCCAAAGCTTGACAAGTTTGTCAGTACCACTCGAGCGGTGGACAACATGTATAATCTTGGGCAGATGCCTCCAAAATACCTTATTCATGTCTTTCTGTGCAGTTGCACTCCATTAGACTGCCACTCAGAAAGAGCTTTGTGCGTGGCTAGCCACTTTTCGTCAATTTAGTGGATCTAGCTCCAAGGTATTTTTTCTTATCCTTCAAAGCTTACAGTATGTGTTGGTCATTCTCAAGTAAAATGATACAGTACGTTATCTCTGAGATTCTTCTTCATCAGCAGTGTGTGCTTAAACAAACTGCTAATGTTAGCTTCCTGTGTCTTTTTTTACTAGATGGGTACAGTGCATAGCGGCTGAGTTTGACTCTGTGATGTAATACTGTTCCATCAGCCCTTGAAGCATTATGACATCACCGGTGTGATGAGTAACAATTTAGCCATTCAGTCAGTTTCCATGTTCACCTGATGACTGAATGCTTTTTTCCAGACAAGGAGGAAAGCGTTCAAATGCCTGAACGTGACAAGGACTGCAACCATGTTTTGTCACATGGCGTGCCAAATACTGCCAATTTCAAGGTCTTTGCTCCAAAATTTGTGAGCTCCCACTCTAGCTTAGCGCTGCTAACAAAGTCCGGTTAGCCTCTCCGGACTGTGAACTTGAAGCTTGGAAAATTGTGCTTTTGTGCACTTCTCAAAAGCATGAGTCGTTTTTTCTTGGATAAGCTGGAATCGACAGTTAGGTTTACTGAACGTGGCATTAATTCAACGTATGTACTTATCCGGGGTGGATTTACAACGTGAAGAACGTAAACGTGTTATAGATTAATGCTAACTGCTTCTTTCCTTAGAGCTGAAGTACCACATGTGGGACACATGGAAACCACTATCTTGACAGATAAAATTGGTTGTGAAATATTGGTGTGGTGGAATGAAGAATCTGTTCTTTGGAGCTTAATAAGAATGTTCTGGTCTATAGCTGTACAGTTAAATATAAAAGTCAAAGGCGATAACTACTGTTCATAAGAAATATTACGTATTCTGTTCAGCCTTCTAGCGAGACTGTAAACAACTGGGTCTTTCGTATTTGCACAGTCCTCCACTTGTACGGGAAGTGTCTTTAAATTTTTGTCTAACAAACTAAACGCCTAAATTTTCTGCATCCAGTTTTTGTAAATTTTACTTTGGAAGAGTGTTTTTGGGGGAAAAACGTGACACATTTCTTTGTCAAATAATTCTGACGTATTTGGCGTTTTGATGTTTTCACACCTGTTACATGTAGAAAAGTAAACACGCAGTTTGAAATGAGTCATGAATGGAGACTCGGGGCCGCTGGCAACTTAACTAAAGGGAAACTGCGTTCAAGCGTCTGTGTGCTTTCGTCCTCTTGATTTTGTTCAGCTGTTGCTCAGAGCGAAGCGGAAAGGGAGCTCTTTGATATACATTTGCTACTGTTGAACACTGACCTCTCCATAGTCAGTGTAGCTCTTTTGATGGAGATTAACGGGCTATTCTCTGAGACTTTATGCCCGGTTCTGAGAGGGACTCGACCCCGATGCGGACGTCGTCGAGGATGTGATTTGTCCTCAGGGGTGTTGATGGTTTGAGTTCCCAGCTGGCCGATTCGTAGGCAGGTGTTACTGAAATATGGTTGTTGGGAGTGGTTATTGAAGTATTGGGGTGTGTTAGCTAATGTAGGCCGGCAGTGGGGGGAGCGATCGAGGTTGGGGGGTGGGGGGGGCTCCGTGACGCGGCCACGCCCGTGAGAGGCTGCTGGAGCTGTCAGCGGCCCGGTCGGACGGGGGTCCCGGGCTTTGGGAGCGGGTGAGAGGAGAGATCGTAAATACTTCAGGGAGCCAAAGCCACTGTAAATCCTACCCTTAAAGAGAGGGGCCAGAGCAGCTGTGTGTGTATGTGTGTGTGTGTGTGTGTGTGTGTGTGTGCGCGCTCTGCTGAGTGGATCCAATGTGTGCACACGATCTTACACACCCTCCATTACTCATACACACATACGCACTGGCACAACAGCACATCATGCATGCACTGACACCACTGCACCATAAATGCGCACACACACACACACACACACACACACACACACACACACACACACACACACAAATGCGCGCACACACACATGCACAGAGGAAACGACACCATAGACCCACACACTCCTGCACTCACGCACGCATGCTCTGACAAAGCCGTGCCACAAAGACACGCATGCGCACACACTTCATTACACAGACTCACGCTCCATTAACACGCGTGCATGCACTGATGCAACTGTGCCACACACATGCTTGAACAATTTCACACACGCATACACGCATGCATGCACGCGCACACTCGCAGTCCACTGCATGCACTCACGCACATACACAAACACACACACAAACACACGCAATTGCGCCACACATATTCCATTACATAAAACACAGAAGTGCTCACACGCAACTGTGCCACAAACAGTCCATAACATACAAGTACACACACACACACACACACACACACACGTGAGTTCAGGCTGGGCCACACTATCCAGTACACATAGACACACACACTTGTGCTAGAGGCTACTCTAGGGTTCCTCCGCCGGCTCTCCAGAAGGGATGTCGCGGAACCTTTGACAGTGCGGAACAGAAACTTGGGTCTGCTGAAACTAAACTTGGGTTTTTTTGGCTTTTTAGCCGTCTGTGTTGAGAACCCAACTCAAGTGGAAAAAGCTCTTTGTTACAGAAACATTACAGGGGCACGTCACTATCCGGGCAAGCACAGATGCTGCTAACATCAGGCTAATCAGAGACTGAGAACCTGTCTCAGAACTCAAAGGCTCTGTCTCATTTGCAAGGAGGCTTCCTATCACCTTGGTACCAGTGGCGGCTCGTGAACTGGCGATAGGGGAGGCTCAAAACAATCCCTTAAAATTAAGTATTGGTCACGACCTGTTGTCAATCATTCATTTAAATTACCATTACAGAACCTCCGAAAACTCTCAACATTATCAGGTGTGGCCAGTTTTCATTTATAACGCATACCTGTTGTAACGAAGGGCACTTTGTTACTTATAGTGGATGGCTGTAGCCATGTAAATATTTCACCGTGGGGTTTTAGATATTGCACTTTTTAAACAAATAACTTAACTTTGCATCTTAATGGCATACAATATCTAAAACCCCCCAGTGAAATATTTACATGGCTACAGCCATCCACTATAAGTAACGAAGTTCGTGCCCTTCGTTACTCCTGTCAACTCTCACGCATTCGGCGTGAGTTCAAGTGGCATATTTACATTCCTCTGCTGTATTCAGCAATTATTCAATCAAAGCGTAGGCTATGTAAGAGATTCTCGCGCAGAATTGAAGTCCTTGTGCACGGAGGAGTTGGAAGCAATGTAATTGCATAAAGACGTCTCAAATGATCTTATTTCATTTAAACGACCGCGAAACACATGCATTTCTTCCGACCCCTGAATAAAGAAAAGCGCGAGAAGTCCGGAGTCGTAATCGGTATGCGTTATAAATGAAAACTGGCCACACCTGATAATGTTGAGAGTTTTCGGGGGTTCTGTAATGGTAATTTAAATGAATGATTGAAAACAGGCGTGACCAATCATTCTTTTTAAGGGGTTGTTTTGTGCCTCCCCAGTTGCCAGTTCATGAGCTGCCACTGCTTGCTGCCCAGTTAGGACCCCTCCTCATTAGGAACCATTCGTTAAAAAGGTTACGTTAAAAGAAACACTCTAACTAGGAAGCATCATGTGACTAGCGCGGTTTACGTTGCAGCACGGTGTCATCTGTTTCCATGGGAAACGTTAACGTTGGCTTTCTGTCAGTCAAGTTCGTGGAGCTTTGGCGCTTCGAAAACATCGGCGCAAGTTTTTAAATTCAGCGTCTTTTCCCACGAAAGAGCCGAAATTCAAAATCTATGCAGTCAGTTTTTCACTTGAAAAATGATCTGAAGTGAATTTTATGATGAAACAAAACGTGAACTCGATCAAATACCGACCGTTGCCGTCCTTCGTCCGTGATTTATACAGTGAATCCCCAGCTTGTCACAAGGGATTTTGGGATTTCCTTCGCTGTGAAGGAACCACTTGATGTTTCCTTAAAGTTTTGCCGAAACGAGGTACCTAACTAGGATGTTTCCTGTGCTTCCTAGATGACAGTCCTAGGCAGCCATGTTTCCTAAAAAATGCCACCTATTTAGGATGCTTCCTTGCAAATGAGACACAGCCAAAATAACTGAATGTGCCTGAGAATGAACAGTGACCTCCAAGCACACAGCAGTGTTCAACAGTGCGGTCATGGACCAGCTGTTGAGCCTGAACGCCTGCTAATCTAGTAGACAATCTGTGGCAAGACTTCAGGATCACTCACTGTCTATCAGTTACCTCCATCTGACTCGGCAGAGCTGCAGTAAATCTGTGAAGAAGAATGGACAGGAATTCCCGGATCCATTTGTGCAAACAAGCATGTCTGGGAAGGCTTTAGCTGTCTTGACTCATGTGTGGACGCACTCACGCTCACTGGGCATTTCGATATATTAAAAAAATTCCCTCTCAAAGAGGAATGTAAATGTAGTAAGTATGGTTATCCCTGACGCAAAGGCCTAACTGGTAAAAAAATTACTTTCACAAGGCTGTATGAAAATGAATCCGGCCAATAGTACTTGTTCAGATTGAACACAGCCAATCAGTGCCCTTGTGTTTGTTTTTTTTTTTTTTAAACAGCTCTCTTGAGAAAGCAGCTGTCATTTGTTGGGACATTCCTCCTGCATGCGACAGGGGTCTTAAAACTTTATTGTCATCTATCTGGGCAGACATCTTTCGCAGCGCGGCCCTGTTTCCAGTCTGTTTTCTCTCTCTCCGGCCTTCATCCCTCGCTTTTACAGTTGCTAGGATGTTTGAGCGCGGGACCGAAGGGCGTCAGCGAGCCACAGGCACTGTTTATGCTCATTCCGCTGTTTGTCTCCTCTGTGTCTAAATGTTTACTCGTCTGACCTCGTGTTTATACAGGCTGGTCGCGAACGGGGGGGGGTTTTGACGTATGGACATGGTACTGTGGATTGAGGGCCCGTCATTTTGAGAGGCGAAGAGCAGGGCCATCGCGAAAACCAGGCGATGCAGACTAAGGACGGTTCGTCGGCTCTTCTCAAAAGCCTGCTGCTATATCCCTGGCCACAGACGCCCGTCAGAGAGTGTTGGAGTTTGAAGTGACGTAATGGTTGCCTATAGCCGCTTATCTGGGCACTAGAAGGTTAATAATTAGATCAGTGTAACAATTTAGGCCTCGAGGAAGGCCCTCAATGCCACATTTCTCCAGGGGCCAATCCGTCATCTTATCAACTGTAATTTCCTTCAGATGAAAGTGTCAGCAATGTAAATACACGATTGCTTAAAATGTTGGGCACAGGTGCTGTTTACCGCAATGTGTATTATGGTCGTGGGAGGTGGGAATCGGTGGTTGTAATGGAACAGCCTATTGGTTGTAGTTTGAATATGAACTCGTTTGAGGATTGGGGGGTGGCTGGTCTGTTGTCCAGGAATAGAAGCGATGGTGAGTGTTCGCGTCGATCCGACAGATTGCGTAAACAGAAACGCCTACGGCCCACACAAATGAAAGTCGGGCCGGATGGCGTTTTGCCATAAGACGCGGCGGATAGCGGCTCGTCGGGCCTTTGTCTGACCGTGTGTTTACAGGACTCCCGGCCAATGTTCGCCTGCATTCCTCTCTTAGGCCTTCCGCGTCTAGTCTGCCCGCTTCTGTTTGGACAGAGCTCCGGATTGCGTCGTCCATATATCATTACCCACAATGTCTGAGGAGCAGGTGCCTTAAATATTTCTCCAGCCAGTCACCCAAAGGCTTTTAGTAAATCGTAAGTGTCACCACTGTCAGGAGCGAAGCCTGTTGCTCACAAGTCATCAATCTCGCCGTGTTAGCTGGACGTCTTCCTCTAGGTGTGAGCCTGCGTGAACCTGGGCACTCTGGTTGTTGCGTCTACGGAGGACACAACAATAGTGTCAAATTGCTGTTGTTTGTTTTTTTTTTTTTTTTGTTAGAACGGCTCTGCGTTCGGTTTTTGAGGTGTTCAGGTTTCAGTCCTCTGCAGCCCAGGATGTCAGAGCAGAACATTCTTGCTATAACATGTTTTTAAACTTCTCTGAAAATACAGAACTGTAGATGTACGGTAGCTTGACTGCCAAGTTTTTAGCGATTCATACTGTGGATTTTCTGCTGCTAAATAATATTGGTAGCAGAGGGAACTAACATATGGAGGAGAGTCAGAACTTTTAATTGATACTTTTGCGCACTTTAAGTGCGAACAATATGCATGTTATATGTTCCTGTGGATTGTAGTCTTTAAGGGTATTGAAGAACTTTTTTTAAGCATAGCTGAGAAATTTCAGCTGTGTCATTTGTAATTACGATGACTATTGCTCACCATGATGGCGTGACCCATCACAAAATCCCAGGTACTATATGCCATGGAATAATCCCAGGTGCTATATGCCATGGAATAATCCCAGGTGCTATATGCCATGGATGGAATAATAAAATCATGGTCCTTGAGGTTCAAGAACTGCTGCTTTTCGACCTCCCTTTACCTGGGAGTCAGGTGTAAAGGCCGTCTGGCCAATCAGAAGCGCTAATTGGTTTGTCAAGGAGAAAAGAAAACCTGGGCTGGATTTTATTGGAGGTCCAGATTTGGTGATCCCTGACGTATGCTGTGCGCTGCATTCACGGAATTGCAACATATAGTCAGATCCCCACTGAATATGAAACACTTACCAGTGCTTACCGGTGAGACTTGGCCCACTGCGCGGTCAGCGCAATCCAGAATCGAGGTGAACCGCACCCCTCCTGGGTTTTCCCAGGTATTTAGTGAGAGTTTGTGGGTGGGGGGGTGTGGCACAGGGACGCATCTGCACACAGTCCGTACAGCGATCACCCCCCCACCCTCGACGGGGGCCTTGTCCTTTCCACATCCCTGAAAAACACAGCCCCTCAGCCTGAAGACCGAGCGCACATGTGATATTAGTTGACCCTTTAATTGATTTTACAGCTTTTGCAGGGATCCCGCCCGCGCGGCCGGGCTCTAGCATACAGTCGCTCCTCTGCGCCGTGATTTACGGCCCGCCCCGCCCTGCCCCGAGCCCGATTCTTTAATTCCCCTCTCCTAACCCCTTGATATACAGCCGCGACACACTCGGGGTGAAATCAGAGAGCAAACTTCAATTTCAGGCCCCCGCTACAGCAGCCCAGCTGCCCAATCCAGTGTCGCTACTCCAGATACAGGAAGTAGCCCTGCAGCGCTACTACTGTAGTTATTGTTATTTATTATAATTATTATTATACTGGCTATTTCATTTTTATTGGTGGGAACGGGGCTCGAACTTCACTCTCAGTCACCTGGTATGACCATCCAGTATTGGCAAAGGCACTCTAGAATTGGGAAGTATTCTCACAAAACGAGTTCTACAGTTGCGGTTTTTGTCATTGATTATACTGATTATTGTAGTTTATAATTTTTATGGGTGAGCACAAACTGAATATCAAGCCCCTACTGTGACTATCCAGTCACGTCTCAGTATTGATTCTCCAAAACTGCAAAGGATGCTTGTGGAATTTGCGCTGAGGTAGTGGCTATTATTATTGATTATAGTAAATATGTAAAGTACAGCCCTCAAGGTTTTGGCAAGTAACACAGTTTAAAAAGGGCAAGTCCTTCGTTGAGTGTAGGATATGCATTTTAATATTCACGACTAAAAGCTGACAGTTTATAGTTTGCATCCTCATTCATTGTTTTCGGATTCAGTCTTCTGAAGTAAAAAAAAAAAAAAAAAATTTTCGCCATCCAAATACTTATGGCCTGCAATCCTTTTTTTTTTTTTTACCCCTCAGCCCCGACTATGGGGCAGAGGGGTATTGTCGTCACGTACGACGTCCGTTCGTCCGTCCGTCCACACTTATATTCCGCGCATTAACTCACTAATGCCATCGTCGATCGACCCCATTTTTGGTGTGAGAGTCGGAGTCGGGTAGCAACAGAAGCCTATCAATTTTGGTGGCGCTCCGGTATCCAATATGGCTGTCAGAGCTGCCATCTTGAATTTGCATTGACATCATCTTGTTGTCCGTGTTCACGAGAAACTTACAAAGCTCCACAAAACAGTTGAACATCAATGAACGGTCTTCATGACGAAATTCATGTCAAATGGTGGTAAGTATTAAACTCAGTCACACATTAATATACTGCTCAATCTGGGCTGAGGGATACTGCTCGCGTCAGCGTAGCTTTTTTTTTTTTTTTAAATCTGATGTGCTATGATATATTTTTTTATCGGTCATGCAGATGCTGTTTCTACAGCATTTGAACATTTCTATAATGCCTCTCCAGAGTTATAGCCGGAAAATATACTGATTGCGTGTCATGGGAGATAGAAAGATGGCGGGAATCCTGCTTTTGCATCATGAAGTTAAAAGCCAAGGAAAAACATAATTCGTTTTTCGCAGAAAAGGCAGTCAAGTTTAACTTTCTTTGCACTCTGTTCTTTTTGAAGGAAAGAAAAAAAAGATGTTTGGGAAATTTCAGCGGGAACGTGAGCGGCACACACACAGCTGTTACCCTCCTGTCCGAACCACCCAAAGCGTTCCCGACCTGCTCTCGATTATTTTGTTTTATTTTATTATTATTATTTTTTATTCGGGCCCAAATATTTACCCTCCAAGCTGAGACGAGGAGTCGAACAAAGACGGCGCTTCTTCTAAGCGGCGGGGCGAGCGGCGTTCCGCAGACGGACAGCCCGCCCGCACGTGTTTGTCCGCGGCTGATGTTGACTCAGACTCGCCCCGTGACAGAACCGGGGTTAGCGTTAGCGCTGTCCCTTTTGAGCCCCGCAGAAAAGCGCATTACCTCACGCCGTTGTCATGTGGAATTAGATTTTTTTTAAGGCGTGTGTAGGTTCAGCCATTCAGTAGCTCTCGGTTAAACAATTCATGACTCACCCTGTCCTGGGGTGGTTCAAAGATTTTTTTTTGCTTAACTTTATGGCTCTGCTTGTGGCGTAACGTTGTAAGACTTGTATGGAAATCCAGACAACGCGATCAGCGGGGAATTCGGTGAATCATTCATTTAAATGCTCTGTGGTGCGATGTAGGCTGTAGTCGCACACATTTGGCGGGAGGGTTTGTAGGTTACTCAGGCTGTTTTTCTTTTCTCCTCAGTTTACAAAGAAACTGTAAATCTGACAGGGCTCAGTTACCCAGTTATGCGCAAAGGAGGCAGTAACCGCATAGTAATGGCCAATCGCAGTCTCCTAAACCCGGGGCTAAACTGCTATTGCCATTTTCCCGTTCGTCTGAGTTGCGATTGAGCTTTTAATTCGGGGTTACTCACTGTTTTCCAGAATGATCCAGTGTGGGTGCAGGCTTTCATTCTAACCAATCAGTCACACTCCTGATTCTACTAATCTAGGGTCTATGGCAAAAGCTTTAAGGGTTGATTAGTAGAATCAGGTGTGAGACTGGTTGGTTAGAATGAAAGCCTGCTCCTATACCGGCTCATTCTGGAAAACAGTGAGTATCCCTGTCTTGAACGATAATTTACGTTTCACAACGTTAGACGGGGAACCTGAGACTGGGTGGTTTGGAGCAGATTTGGGACCGAGCAGCACGTCAAGGGTCTTAAGTCCAGTGTTGGACTCAGATTGGCGACAAAATGAACGGCTCAGTCGAGCGCAGTTAAATTTGACGCTGTGCAAACTAATGGCTCACCGAGGATCAGGGTTGGAAGAACGTTAACATTAAGTTGTAGTGTTGGTTTAAGGGATTTCCAATATTCACTACCCTGAAATCAATAAATTAATTGAAGTCCTCCGTTTCAGGACTAACACATCGTTGTCATGGAAGGCGGGGGCTCAGGCCCAGTTTTTTAGGTTTTTAGCTTTCCAGTCTTTTGTGTGGCTAAAAGCGGAAGGTGCTGCTGCTACTTCAAGTTTGATTTTTTTCCTTTTTTGCAAGATCCCTCTGTTACAGAGCACCTGTCAGTCCAGGCCTGGAGCCCAGCTGTTGGTCTAACCCACCCCCCACTGCCACTCCACTCACATTCCTCCACCCACAGCTCACAGATCTCCCTGGCCACCAACGCTCAATGGTGTTACCAGTCATTAGAGTGCCTTGATAGAGAGAGCCCGGCAACTCAAGAATAGGAGCCATTTTGTTTCCATCGCGCAAAACCGAGCCATTTAGCACAATGGAAATCATCAGATTTTTACGCAATAATCTTTTAGGGAAAAAAAACAATAAACCAGCTGGCAATGATTTCGAAAAGCATCGTTGGGGAAAATGTCTGGACATTTGAGTGGAGAAAATGGGGGGGGGGCTGCTACACTTGGAGTCTGTGTCTGATAACACAATGGAAACAAAATGGCTCCACGACCAGATGGAACCTTCATGTCGCAACTCTGTCTAGGAGCTGTATCAGTTATTCGCGTGTAGTCTCGCACCTCGGGCGTCTTGCTGGGACTTTTAAGGTTGATGATCCAAGCTCTAGTGTAGCCACCATAAGACCAGCACAGCTGTAGGGGCCCTTGAGTCTGGCCCTTAACCCCATATAGCGCTGGTGGAGATGGGCTCCAGTATGGTCTAATCAACTGTCGGTCACTTTGGATGAAGCTTTAGTAAAGTGCCTGCAGGGCTGTTCAAGGCTCGTAAATCCAGGTTTAACTCTATTTACTGCTATGATAGCGAATGGAGGAGGTGGTAACGCGACAGCCTGTTCATCGCGCTTTGAGGAAGAGCAGGCCAGCGTCATGTGTGGATCCGTGGGGGGTGGGGGTGGGGTAGGGAGGTGCAGATAGACGTCTTTTTTCCAGAAACATGAGCAACCGTGAGCATTATCCGAAAGCGGCCTGAGAATGCTTACAGGAAGGCCGACAGCCCCCACAAATAACGGTCGAGGCGGCTGGTGGTTCGCCGTAAGACTCGGAGACCGGCCCCACTCCAGGAGAGGAATCGCAGTTGTGTCCGCTGGGGCCGAGCGTTTTGCGGTTTCGCGCCCCTGGAATCGACGAGTGGAGCCGATCCAGGACCAGCGCCAGAGTCGTCGTAATTTACTCCTCCGTTTGTTTACATTCCTTCCTCCTCCCCGTCTTCTGCTTTTTCCCTCTCTCCGCTCCTCTATCGTTCCTGCGCTCTGTTATTTGTATTCCCCTGCATCTGGTTTTTGACTCGTTCGCGGGAAAACGGGCCCGTCTCGTTCGCAGTATCGTTTCAAATCGCGTTATTCCTCGTCCAAAAAAAAAGGTGTAGAAGTGTAGGCGTTCGGTCACAGAGGCCCGGGACTTTGCCGTAAATGTCTGGATTGTTAAGCGTAGCCGCTCGGAGAATGTGGGGCTGGGCGGGGTAGCGTTTTTGAGCGCACACGCGTGAACAGATGGATCGCGTTCACGGTTCACCTCCAGTCCTGGTCCGTAAAACAGCGCTGGACCATGTTAATCTCCCTTGGTTGGAACCACAAACACATGTATTACTATGGAGAGCCATGAAAATATTTGTGTCAAGGTAAAATTATTGGAATCCGCCTGCAAAGAGTCCTTCACGCACTGCTGGGCGGCCCGAAGCCCAGGCGCGAATGAGCGGATATTGTTTTTGTCTGAAATCGGCATCTGGTGGTTTTCGCCTTTTGCGAAGCACCATCAGCACGTTCATAATCTTTTCGCCCATGTTGACTGCGCAAAGTGGACAAGGCGATGTGTGTTTGTTTGTTGTTTGAGTGTCTTTGTATCAGTTTTGTGTCAGGCATCGGAGTGCGTTCTCCGAACGTCGCCGCGAAACCTCGAGCTCGGGGGGGGTTCTTGCGAGCGCGGAGAATGTGCGGCCGTGGCAGGAAGGAGGGGAGGAAGAGAAAGGTCGGAGGTCGCGGGCATTCGCCACGCCTGGCCGCACTCTGACGACACATGTGGGCCATGTGGTGTTCATCAGAGGAGGATGTGCGTTTCTGAACAGGAAGCCTGACTATCACGCCCCCCCTAAAAAAAAAAAAAAAAAAAAGATCTGTGTGTGGCTGTGGGGTGTTTCACACACCTACGGACCACACTGGCCCACCCGACAGGTGACAGGGGTGGGGGGGCGTGGAGATTGGGGTTAGTGGGGTGAGAAGGAGGTGGAGGGGGTGGGAGTTTGGGGCGGGTGTGAATACGGGAGAGTAAAGGGCTGGACCACTCAAATCAGTCCATCAATGGGATTACATGCCACTGAGCCCCTGTGTTATGAAGTGCTAATTGGGATAGCTGTTCATCTAACGAGCCCCCCCAGAGAGACACACACACACACACACAAACACTCCGTTTAGCAGCTATGCACCGTCTCACCTCTTTTGCAGATGCTCACATAAGCATGTATGTCACAAGGAGAGTTTGCCCTGCTCATAGCTGTCATTATCACTGGCCTTTGAGGCTCCAAACTCACAATGGAAGCTGAATTCTATTCTGTGCTTCACGCTTATCCAGCAAGATGGCTACCACACTGTCGTCCGGCTGTTATTAACCCAACCCGGTGATTCTTCACAGTTACTTGTACATCATTCTTTACCCTTAAAAATGTAAGTCTAAGTGTTCATTCATTTGTGTTTCACTGAATGTGTCGCCAAACACTTATTAGCTTCATATACGATGAAAACCATTTGTTAAGCAAGATAGATTGTGACTGTTTTTTTATGCATGTAAATGCCCTAACCAAAATCCCACCCCTCCTTCCTGCATTTTCACATTATCCTTTCATGCCTTGATGTTTATGTTATCATGTCCCACTTAAATGATTTGGGTATTTTAAATATCACATTCGTTTATTCAGGTTGTTGAACTGGGAGCTTTTTTGTGCCTCAGTCCCTCCCAGTGGACGGAAGGCGTACCATTTTCTGTCCATCTGTTAGTCCGTCCATCCGTCTGTCCGTTGCCATCTTGTGTGTTCGATACCTATGAAAGATGGATTTTTACCAAATCACTCACGGTAGCTCCCTATAGAAGATGGATCAAGTGATGAGGTTTTTGAGGTCATCAGGTCAAAGGTCAAGGTCACATACGGTCTGCTGTATGTGGGGACTTCAGATGAACTTTCTGGGTGTTTGAATCTATGGCAGACAGAGGTATTGCGATCAGCTCTTTGTATTGACCTCTTCCGTGTTACCTCCGCCAACAACGAAGTTTGCAGGCGGAGGTTATGTGATCGGTGCCGTTTGTTTGCTTGTTTGTGAACAAGATGACTCAAAAAGTAATGAACGGATATCTCTGAAATTTTGTGGGTGGGTCGCTATTACATCAGGGATGGACCCTATTGATTTTGACCGCGATCAGTCAAACAATATGGCCGCCAACGCAGCTATCTTGAAATCCTGTGACACGTTATAACTGAACTTTGCTCCCGCTCACCAAGATTTGGACTGTTGCTTTGGCGGAGGTTTGCGCTCTAGGAGTGCATCTAGTTTAATTTTGCTTTTACTGACTGGAGAAACAGAGTGGCTGGTGGAGTTATGTAAATACTCAGTTTGAATGTATTAGGATTTGTTTGGTCATTGCAAGGTCTCATAGAATTTAAAATATCATTAGGAAATTATTAAATTGTTCGAGAGGTCAGGGCATTCAATGGTGACTTGATGTAAAATATGGACAACGAAAAGAAAAAACCGGAACTTCGATTTCCTTTTCAAGATGAAGCCAACATCCTCTGACTACAATGGAAGGCTTAATTACCGGACAGTAAAACAAAGTTAACGATGTAGATGTTCGAATAAAATCGTACTCCAGCCTGAGGAATTTGTTTGCAGCTAAGCTTTCTGTAGCCTTGTGGTTCACATGAAGGTTGCGGGTTCAAGTCCCAGCCGGGTCACAATGAGATCAGTAAGGCTGTTGGGCCCTTGAGAGAGGCCCTTAACTTCACATCGGTTTGAGGAGGATGGGCCTCTGCTCGGTCGGATCAACGGTGCGTCTTAGGGTAGAAGAATCGGCTAAATGGCGGTAATGCTTTCAGCAATAGCTTTGTATCATACGGTAGTCCTGGGATTTATAATGACGTACTGCTGGCCTGGGGGCCTGGGTGTGTGTGAACTGCAGGGCTTTGCTCCGCGCTTGTCGAACGGTTTCCTCAGATCAGTCTTAAGCCCTAGCCGCTAACCTGCGAGATGTAGCGGAACGTGCTGGAATGCGGGCGCTCGCGGTAGAGGGAGAGGGTGTCCAGACGTGCCCCTGATGCGCCGAAACTCTGAAACGCGTTTGATCCGCGGAACAGGTGCGACCGTGACCGTGGCCGCTAACTAAGACCCCGCCGGCTATCTTCGGAGTTTTTCGGCACATGGGCACCGCATGGTGTGTTCCCCCAGGCTGCTCTGACGGCGTTTTCGCCCGGCCCCACAACGGTTAGTTTTTCATGGTTTCCGTCACGTCAGCTGATCTGCTGGTATGTTTGAATTCAGCAAAAAAACGGCAGAGAAGGTGCTTACCGTTAAAGAAACGGTGCAGAGAACACCATCGAGCTGAACGTGCAAGGAACAGTTCCTTTGAACTGAAATGCACATAAAATATCTGAGTGGAACATTGCTGTAGAACTGTATCTCAGAGATGTCCATGTCCGTGGTTCGACAATCAAGTCCTGACAATGGTTTCTTCTGCCCGTAAACCTTGACTGATTCTTCGCCAATTAGTTCTGCATTCCGGCAAAAGAATTGCGGAAATCAACATATTCAGGTGGCTGCAACAAAAAACTAGAAAAGGACTTGAACTTACTAAAATTGGTTTTTCCGTTTTCGGAGACTGGATCCTCTATGGTAGACACCAGGTGCCACCATTTTGGCTCTTTGAGTGTTAGCTTGTTTCCTTCACATCAGCAGGCAGTATCTCAGTGGACAGATTAACAGCCCTGACCTCCAGACAGCTGTTACAGGTCCTGGGTGGGGAATGGCAGGGCGGGGGTCAAAAAAAAGTACTGGAACTTGGACACGTCAATCGCAGGCTGTAAACCAATTGGGGGGTCCAGTAGAGTTGGCACCTGACCAATCGGGAGCAGGAGGTCGGCCAAGGTCGCTATGGCAGCCGGCCGCCCAGATGGGAGTGTTGAAAGGGCTGATGGTTGACAATAGGCAGATACCGGGATATCCCTTCGCTTTTATGTCGAGGCCTTCAGTCACTTTTTTTGTTCTTTGTTTTTTATTTTTGCCTCCGTGACAGATGTTCTCATAAACTGCCTTAAAGGGATCAGTTCAGGAGGCACAAAAGAGGAAAATTAAAGGCTGCAAATGATCTTAAAAGTAAATGATAGAAGTTGCCGTTTAATTAGAAAGTGTTGAGATGAAGGACAGAATGTTATATTAGAGGAACGATGTTTGGTGTTGCTAATTTTGGTTGGCTGTGAGCCGGGCTCTGTGTGTTTGGGGGCCTTTGTTGTGCGACGGCCTCGCGTGGAGTCTTGACGGCACATCCGCGACTCCTATCCCCTTTGCCATCCATATAAGGAGCTCCTCCACCCCCTCCCCCATGCAGGCACCCCAGAATGCGGCTCAGAACCGGGCTCCTGGACGCACACCTGTACTGCCTGAAGAAGTCTGTGGTCCACTTCCTCGCTGAGAACAAGTGAGAACTTCCATCATTTCATCTCTCTTCCGTCCTTCATCCCTCTGAGATCTGAATGGTGTTTATACGGTGTTTTTACACACACACACACACACACACACACACACACACACAGACACACACACAAACATCCTTGTACTTCTGTCCTTGTGAGGACATTACACTGATATCCATTCATTCTTTGTGTGACTCTACAGCCTTTCACTAATCTTAACAATTATCAGCACATGCCTCACCCAAATCCTTACCCTAAACTTAACCTATTTTCAATTCTAACCTTAATCCAAACTCTCACCCTTACCTTAACCTATCCTTCATTCTAACCTTACCCCTAACCTTAACTAATCACAATTTACCTTTTTAGTTGTGAGGACACATGAAAATGTCCTCTCTTCCCTAATCATGTCCCCACTCTGTTGGGGGGGAAAAAAAAACGCTTTTTGATTCTCACACTGTAGTAAGCACAAGAGCACACACACACACACACACACACACTCACTCAGAACATGAGCCCTGCATCCGTGTGAGGGTAACCTGGCTGGAATAGCCGTGGGTCTGGAAGGTGTAAACCTGTTTAACAGTGTGATACCTGAGTGTTTTACGAGCTGCCGAACCCCACACAGAGTTTAACTGGGGTGCCCCCCCTCCCCCACCCCGCGATCTCAGCTGCGTTTACACCTCACTTCCTGTCTGTTAGGGGCACTAACCTGCAATGTGCTGTCTTAATGTCATTCATTCAGTCATTCTGATATTTGTGCTTACATTTAATTACACACTTTTAATAAATTAAGTGGCGTTGCTTTTGTCATCTCTGCTTGTAATTGATTTAATCCCTCTGTGCAGATCAGACACCGACGTCTACAAAATGCTGAAATTTAATTGCTGAATTATTGAATTTCCGAATGAGACGCACGTCTTACTTCATTGAAGTAATTTTTCAGTCTTTGTGACACAAAACCTGAGTTATAAAGCCTTAAATAGCCGTCTGACACAATAGGCAAGGATTGGCTTGATTTGGCGTTTGCACAGAGGGCACATTTAAGCACATTTTACGTCGGCGCACGTCACTTCTTAAATCAAGACGGTTTACGGTGGTTTCGCTACTTTGGCTTTTTGCTACCGCACACGGCACTTTCTCCTCTATGTCCAAGTCCATTCGCTGTTATAGATAAATGCAAGTTAAGAACCTAAATATTAATTAAGAATCAGTGGTAAAACGAAACAAGAACCATTTGCATGACAGCTGAGATTATTTTTTCGAGTTCTGACTCAATACGGACAATCAAACAAAGATCGAATCGGCAACAAACACTTTGTTTGATTACAGTAGCGAACGGACTTCGACATAGAAGCGAAAGTACCGTGTTCAGCAGCGAAAAGCCAAAGTAGCGAAACAACCGGTTACGATCAAGGCCAATGCGAGCATTATTCCCTTGCTGCGCTGTCGATGGTCTCATCAGTTCCACAGGTGGTGACAGAAAATTTCGGTTGGCTTCGGAGCGAATTCTCACAGGCTAATTAAGAAGGCAGATGCACACTTTCAGGATTAAAAATGGGGTTTAAAAAAAAAAGCTTTGCCTTCGCAAACTGTTTTTTTTTTTTTTATTATTTAACTTTTGTTAAATAAGCAGGTGCTTTGGAAACGATCCTTTCTCAATGCCGTTATCTTTCGTTAGCCCCAATACACTGGACTGTTTCTGAATCTTATGCAATATTTTATTTATTTATTTTTTTAATTGGGTTTTCTCTAGATGAATATGTGTGGGCGCATGGCTTAATGAATTTACATTCATTTCCTAAGCACCTGTTTTTATTTGTTTGTGTACTGTACTTTGCTTGGAGCAATGATATAAATTAAAAAAATATATAAATTAATTGTTTTACACTGTTGAATACCTGTCATGTGGCGACTTGTTTAAAAGAGCTCCCCTGTGGGGAACTCTTTTAAACAAGTCGCTATATGATAGGTTTTCAACAGCTTTGATTCTGGCAGCTGACATCATTGAGCAACAATAGCTGCATTGAGCGCTCCAAGGGTTAACACAGGGGGGTTATTTTGTATCCCATCTCTAGGGGCTGTTTGATTTGAAAGGAAAATGCTGAAATTGTAATTTTATTGATGAGTGCACATGTTTGCATAATGGCCGTTCCATTGGACAGAGAGCCCTTCTTCCCGTTCCATTGGACAGAGAGCCCTTCTTCCCGTTCCATTGGACAGAGAGCCCTTCTTCGTTAGGGATGGAGGCTCGTTAAGAGACGCAAGTTTGGGTCCTGCTGAAGTCTGCCTGCCTGGGCGTTCTGAGCGTGCTCAGGAATCTGAGGGAACTGGTGTTCCGTGGGCTAGTAATTACCTCACACACACGCGCACACTCCAAACACACACACATGCATATAAAACTCACATCCCCTACACCCACACACTCTCACTGCAAACCCACACACACATACATACAAACCCCTCATCTCCTACGCCCACACACATACACCCACACACACACATGCATACAAACCCCACTTCCCCTACGCCCACACACACGCACACACACACACTCACACCCCAAACACACACTCATACATACAAATCCCACATCTCCCACGCCCACACACACAAACACACACACACACACACACACACACATGCAAACCCCACATCCCCTACACCCACACACACACACACACACACACACACACACACACACCCAAACCCACACACACATACTCACAAACCTCACATCTCCTCCGCCCACACGCGCACACACACCCTAAACACACACACACACAAACCCAGAACACATACACACATACACAGGTGCACACACTCTCACACACACACACTCTAAACACACCCACCTGTGCACACACACTCGTGCCCATACGCACATACGCGCACACGCACACACACTCTCTCTCAGGCCCTTTGTGCTTGTTAAACTCACAGCAAGGGGAAATGCGCGCCGGCCCTTTAAGTGCTGTTGAAAACAGGCGCAGGTGGCATTTACTCCGCCTGTATTAATGCCCATTGAGTCTCTCTCCCTCCAAAGGCAGTTTTCCCCGGGTTTACATAAATACTCTCCGCACCCCGCCTGTTCCCAGTGCTTCCCCTCCGCTTTGACATTTTAATTCAGACTTCTGCTGATATAAATATCATCTCGCCTAATCTGCCCCCCAGAAACCGCCGGCACAGAGAGCCTCCGTTCCCCCCTCCCCTCTCTCTCTCTCTCTCTCTCTCTCGCTCTCTCTCTCTTTGCTCTCTCTCTCTCTCTCTCTCTCTCTCTCTGCTCTCTCTCTCTCTCTCTCTCTCCCCCCCACTCTGGGGTGTTCTGCCGTTCAAGAAGAAAAATGGACAGAGTAACTGTTGTTTCTTTCCTCGCATTCAGATGGAAATTCTAATCTCCCCTTAAAAAGGAAATAAAAAAGCGAGGGAGCAGGGGAGAGGTGGAGAGGGACGGAGGGATTGAAAAGTGAGGGGAGAGAAAATTAAATTGCCCCCGCGAGCTTAATATGGAAGTTTGAAAACACGGACCCCAGCCCCGATCCTTTTTAACCTGTTCGAGACCCGTGAACTTCTCGTACGCGGTGGGATGCCAGTTCGTCCCCGCGGCCGGGAAATCTCAGCCCGCGGCCCGATAACGGCATGGAACCCGCTCCAAATATTCGGCCGGGCAAGTTGAGCGGTCGCACCGTTGATACAGACCTCGTACCGCCCTGCATTGTCACAGGGACCTACACCAGTTCCGCCATTCTCCGCGATATTGTTTTCTGTTGCGGAAAACAAATGAAGTGATCTAATTGCCCATGGCAGAACTCGCCCATTTATAGTGGCGAGAAACAGTCACATGACCTGAATGTGAAGCAGTCTTAACCAGGGTCCTGAGCCCTCATGCTTTTGGTGGCCTAGATTTTTTTTAAATAAGTAATCGTTGTTTTTTTTTTTTTTTTTTTGTACCAAGAGCACTATTTTGTCTGTTTATTTACCTTCTTTTTTGCAGTGGGTTATAATTTCAGCATCTTGCTTTCAAGTCAGGATTTAAAGCAGGGGGCAAACCAACTAAAAATTGTCAGTTTTCTTTTTTTTTTTTGTCCTTTTTTAATTGCTAATTATTTTCTCCCCAGATCCATCTCTTCTATTCGCGGTGAATTGATACCCTATTTGGTGCGCAAACAGTTCTCCAAATCGGTCGGCTCACAAAAGGACAAGGAGGATTTGGACCAGAACCAGAAAAAGGACACAAACACAAACGCCGGTAAGCTTCTCCCGTAACCACGGCAACCTCGGCGACCGGGGCCGGCCCTCCCAAAAGCACTAGACCTGGGGGTAAGCCACCAGTGCAGTTAATCATTCTCTCGAACTCATTTTGTGTGTCGCCCCCCCACATTCGGCGCACATACAGTGGGGCGAGGTCTTAAGTGGCCGTGTGCTTTGGTACAAGGCAGCAGGTGCATTTCTCTTGTTGCCTTTCAAACATACTTTTTAAGTCCTAATTTCTTCTTCACGGTCAAAGTTTCACAAGCGAAGACTTGCTTCAAGTGCGAGTCAAGTTGACCAGTTTTGACATTGTTGTGAATACTTTTTAAATAGAATATTCGAGCGTTAGTTCTTCTGAAGGGTTCCAGTGCAGGATTTAGTTCGAAAATCTTAGCACGTAGCCAGTGTCTGCAAAGTGCTATTTTCATTGTGAGGGGAAATACGTGTGGCTTCAAAGCCTGTGAGATATTTGTATTCGATGCAGTGTGTGCACAAAACATAACGTTAGCCTCGCAGCGTAATTCCCCGGGTCATAGTTTTGCCACATTGAGATGTAACTGAGATATTGGCTGCTTGTTCTTTCATGTTGGCGAAAAAAATGCATTTTTTTCCATTTCTCTCAAAACCTTAAAAAAAAATCCATTCTCTTAAATAATAAAAAATTAAATAGATAAATTAATAAAAACTTTAAAAAATAAGATGGGCAATTACGCTATGAGGCTAACGATGAGAAAAACTTTAAAAATTACCCCCAACTTTGAAATCTCTGAACTCCCATTACAAAAGCATCTTTGCAGTTCAATCATTTTAATTTGAATTCAGATTGGTAGCATGCATCTGCTCACATGAGTTACAATCAGCCAATCAGCAGCACTTTGCCAGGTAAGCCTCTGAATCAAAATGATTTTAGCACAGTTCCAAATGGGCTGAAAAGCTGGAACCCGAATTGCCGCAACAAAATGGGCAAAGTTATTTAAGATGGCTGGGAGGCCAATGTCAGAATTTGACTGCACATGCTCAACACCAAAATACCGCAACTACAACTTGGAGCTTTCTGATCCTAATAACCATAGAACTCCAGCTGTAAAAATCACCACAAAATTGAATCAATATTTATCTGAACAAGTTACTACAATAACTGCACGGTGTTTATGGCAGTTTTGGCGGAGTTTAAGATTGTTTGGCCACCCCCTGTATCTTTCCTTTGTTGCTGTATCTAAGGTGGTGTTACGTGAAGAACTCAAAGTTAGGAGTCGGACTCAAAATTGCTTTTTCTCTCTGGCGAAAACTATTCTAACATGCAGGTTAAAGAATTAAAACATGGATTTTAAGTGTTGAAGGTGTGACTTCTTTGATTATAAACACAAAATTTCAGCAAGGCTAAAAAAAATACATTTTTGAAATCCCCAGATAATATGACTTTAACCCTTTGAGCGCCGAATACATTTTCAAGGAATTAAAAATGTAGTGATCCTGAGCTGTTGAAAACCTATCAGGTGGCAGCTTGTTTAAAAGAGCTCCCGCAAGGGAGCTCTTTTAAACAAGTTGCCACATGATAGGTTTTCAACAGCATCTGACTTTGATTTCTTACATCATTGGGCAACTATAGTTGCCCACGGCGCTGAAAGGGTTAAGCAGCAGGCGTGTCCGATACGAGGGCCTTGGCGTTCCTGGAAATGGTGTAGGTGACTCCCCACCACCCCACCCCATCATTGCCGAATCTGACCCTTGACCCCTGCCCCCCCCCCGGCAGAGCTCCATATCCCCTCAAAGGACGAGGAGCAGCAGCAGTTGGCTCGGGACCGCTCGTGCTGGAACGATCACCGGGGCGACATGAGCGAGGCCTACCACGGCTGCAAGCTGCGGTGCTACGTGCACATCATGGAGGAGGGGATGTGTTACCGCGTCAACACGCTCGCCGCCTACATCGAGGCCAACCGCATGGTGAGAGAGGATGCCGGGGCAGCGGGCTAAATTAGCCCTCCGCCAGACTATACCCCGCCTAAAGGGTACCACGGGGTATGAAATAGCCTGGGCTGGTTTATACCCCGGGTATATTTTGGATTAGGTCACACTGCACCCCTCTAGTCCAGATTATACCCCCTCCTTGCTCGCCGTAAATAATACCCTGGGGTATAAAGCAGACTAGCCCACTGTAACCCCAGCTTGGCTCTGAGTGTGGGGGGTATAATCTGGCCCAGGGGGGTTCGAAATGGCCAAGTCTAATTAATACTCCGAGGGATAAACTGGACTATTCCAGAATATACCCAGGGTATAAAACAGGCTAGCCTACTGAAACCTCAGGTAGGATCTGGCTAGGAGATAGGCTTTTGCCTGTTACACTGGCCCTGCCTCGGGTGTCAGCGGGGCGTTGGGTCAAAGCCCGTGGGAATCTTGGCCTGAGAAAAGTGCTGCTGAGCCTTTAAAGGGGTGAGAGTGCAAAAACCGTGTTCTCAACCGAACATACCGATGCTAATGTAACAATCACGACTGGCAATTGAAAGCAACGGGGTTCTCAAACACTTCCTTAGAATTTGAAAAAATTCAGATACACTCCCATCAAGGGATAAGTGCAGTGTTTGGCAAAATGCAGCGTTCTGATTGGAGGCAAACCAGGATGAACAGATTCAAGTGCTAAGAGGCGGAGTCCAGGTTCATTTCTGTTGTAATGTTATGCAACGAATTTCAGCTGAATGATCCATCAGTTCATGTTGGGGTATTGCTATATTCATGGGCCAGGTCACGTGGTCCAGTTTTTTCCGTTACTGACCAGTTTTTTGCCGTTTTCACTCAAAATAAATCAAATGAACAAAATTGGATATTTTGTTATTTTGAAGTACTAGGGAAGACCTACACAAAGTCATTTAAATTGTAACTCTATCTTACTTAGTTTTGGAGCTCTGATACAAAATACACCAATTTTGTAACTCCGTTACCGCATGACCTAGCCCTCATGTAGAATATTAAGGGCTTTTTTCACCCCAAAAACACAATTGATATTTTCTTTCCAGCCCCTGGCAAAACACATCAGGCACAGAAGCGTGAGATCCCACATAGCTGCTGACTAGTGGAGTCAGTTGTTTTCAGATGAACCCTTTGAGCGCTGAATAAATTTTTAAGGAATTAAAAATTTATTTACCCTGAGCTGTTGAAAATCTATCATGTGGCGACTTGTTTAAAAGAGCTCCCCTGTGGGAGCTCTTTTAAACAAGTCGCCACATGAATGGTTTTCAACAGCATCTGATTTTGATATCTAACATTATTGGGCGACTGTAGTTGCCCATAGTGCTCTAGGGGTTAAAGTTTCAATAAAAACCCCCAAGTTGGTGGATCTCCCAGCACAGGGTCAGGGGCCGCCGCTGTAAAGTAAGATGACGCGTCATAACCGCTGATTGCTGGTGTTTGGCATCTGTCCCAGGCCCCCAAGCTGTTGGAGGACCCCGTGGTGCACCCGTCGGCCGTCATCTCGGAACGCAGTCTGGTGAGGTTGGGAGTTGGGGGGTGGTATCGGATCATGGGGGGTGGGGGTTCCTGATTGGTGCTGGTGCCACAAAGAAAAAGTTCCCCTCAGAACTTTCCCTTCTATCACCATGGCAGCTGAATTTAGAGAGGGTAGCAATAGCCATTTCCGTGAGAGTCAGGAGTCACCGTTTTTTACCCCTCGGCCGACTTCGGCCAGACGGCTATTGTTGTCACCTGCATGTCTGTCTGTCGTCTGTCGTCCGTCCATGACTTAGTCCGGGTCAGTACTCAGCAACTAATGATCGCAGCTTCACCAAATTTGGTATGGTAACTCACTATGACCCATAGATGTGCAACGTCAGGTTTTTTGCTGGATTTGACCTTTGACCTCAGTGCTGTGATCTTGACCCTGGAAATCTTGTCTGGGTCAGTACTCGGCAACTAATGATCGCAGCTTCACCAAATTTGGTATGGTAACTCACTAAGACCCATAGATGTGCAATGTCAGGTGTTTTTTGCCGGATTTGACCTTTGACCTTAGCGCTGTGACCTTCATCGTGGAAATCTTGTCCGGCCAAGTACAAAATAACTATTGGTCGTAGCTTCTTCAAATTTGGTATGGTAACTCGCTGTGACCCATACATGTGCAACGTAAGGTTTTTGGCTGGATTTGACCTTTGACCTTAGCACTGTGACCTTGATGCAGGAAATCTTGTCCAGACCAGCACTCAGTAACTATTGATCATAGCTTTACCAAATTTGGTATGGTAACTCACTGTGACCCATAGATGTGCAATGCCAGGGTTTTGGCTGGATTTGACCTTTGACCTTAGCGCTGTGACCTTCAGTGTGGAAATCTTGTCCGGCTCAGTACTCAGTAACTATTGATGGCAGCTTCGTCAATTTTGGTATAATAACTCTCTGTGACCCATAGATGTGCACAGGCCGAGGGGTATTCAGCAACGCGTTATGTTTAGAGATGTTGAGATTTGAAAAGCTCTAATTTTTTTATATAGCTGGGTACGCGCATATTCGTTTGATGGAATGTGGTAATTATAACTATGTGCCCAGCTGCATAATCTGGACGCGCGTTTAATCGTGCTAAACATGCACTATAAAGTGCACCTCCCAGATTTCTTGTGTATGGCAGGAATTTTGACAATATAAACAACAAATTACTAGTGTGTACTAATGGGTGAAATGTGATTTTTGTGATGCTAAAAGGTGGAACTCATTTTTAATGTCACTGTGCTTCTCTCTCTCTTCTCTGTTGCATTAATGGGCGGGGCTAGACCTCTTCCACACCTGTTCTGCTTTCCTGATTGGTTCTGCCATTCTCGGCCCGCTCTCACATTACCTCTAATCACTGCCTCTCCCGCTAGCATGGCAATCAGGGGCCCACATTACTCCACTCTGATTTAATGATTCATGGCCTGTTAGGCTGCGAACTCATCATCATCATCATGCGTTTGTTGAGTTTCCGGATTTTTCTGCTGCCGTTTCCTTCCTTTGATTCGCACCAGACGTTTGCCAACCAGGCCAAAGAATCAAAGGACTTTGATTCTGCAGTGCTCCCATCGTCTGAGGTTTCGCATGACGTGAAACCTCCTCTTCTCGCTCCGGCTGTCATTCGCTTGATAAATTGTTCTTAATCAGAGACGTCCTTTCGGATATTTGAATAGTTGGCGTTCCTTATTAACAGTTCATTATTATTTATCCCCAACAATGACACAGAGTTGGCCGGGGGGGATATTGCAATGGAGCTCGTCCGTCTGTCTGTACGTCCATCTGGATAAACAGGGACAAGTTTTTTTCAGAAACTAGTTCATTTACAGTAGATGAATGAAATTTTGTGTGTGTGTTTGTTACTAGTCATGACCTTGATTGGACTTAAAAGCAGGATTCCATGTTGGCGGAGGATATTGATGACGCCGTCTCCTTGTTCCTGATTAGACAGCCAGCATTTTTGTGGTTAATCATAATTTGATTTCAGATTCTAAACTTACTCACACACCTATAACTGTTTGATTCTTGGTTTTGGTTGCTCTTCCACCGATAACAGAAATTTCATAGTCTGACTCGGGGTGTGAACTGTGCTCTTCACTGGCTAATTGGAGCACCATTATAGATGGCTCTGACTACGGACCAAAAACAATAACAGACACGCATGTTTGCCTTATGGTACACCGAGAGTCTTTACAGAGAGATTCAAAACGCACTGATCTTGGTCTTAAGTGTTTAGATAACAATCGTGGCTTCATTGTTGTCTGCGCAAACTCTTTGCCCCAGGATATACTGGTATGCTTTGCGAGGGCACCTTACATGAATCGCAGTTCGCTTTAGCTACACTGTTCACATCTTGTGTTAGATTAAAAATTTTAATGGTAGACTATATGAGAATTTGAAAAAAGCACCTTGGATGGGTGAAATGAAGAGGATTAACTAGTCAGTCGTTCGCAGGTCGACGTGTATCCTCGGACCCCCAATAGCAATAGCTCCCAGAATCAATCGGCTTCGTTACCTTACCGCACACAAGGCCCATGCCAAATATGAAACAAATCGGTTGAAATTTGCCACCTGTATCGTGCTCACAAGAAAAACTCTGTGGACGCGGCGTGATGATTGCTGATCCATCGTATCCTCAACTTGTCTTCCATGGATACAGTTGTCCCGGTTGGTTTAATAAAGAGCATCTTTAAGTGCTGGATTTTGCTCTCTCTAGTTCTCGCTAATTGAAAAGACACAGACTCCAGCGCTGGTGTTTCTTTGACAGTGAAACACTGTGCAGGCCTGAGGTTGATTAATCGATTTCACGCTTCAGTTATAATAGGATGGTTTAAATCCAAACATAACACTGATAATTGTACTGGCGTAACAATGTAGGGAAATGAGGGCCATGTTCTTAGATTCAGGGGTGGATCACGCATATTTCGAGGAACACGGGCGTTTTCATCAATCAAAGCCTAACATAACCTCTATCTTTTTTCCTCCCCTCATCAGTGACATTTTCGTATTGTGATTTGGTGAATAATTGCCATTTGCCTCTGTGAATAGAGATTTCGCGATAGTTATTAAATATCTGTTTCGTCTGTGCGTCTGCCTGCGTTTGTGCCTGTGTGGTCTGCCTTTGTGTGTGGTCGCGTCTGTGAGTGTGTGTGTGTGTGTGTGTGTGTGTGGGGGGGGGGCATCCTGTGCACACATGCACGTCATTTATCACCGAGAAAACGGCGGTAGTCAGGGAGGAATGCCGTTGCTGCTCCCTGTAATTCTGTACCTGTGACGCGCGTAACCTCCCCTAGCCTAACATTAGCGTTTTCCTTCCGGAAGGTCGGCTCGGACAGCATAATCGGAGCTTCCTGCCAGATCTCGGACAAGACATCGATCAAGCGCTCGACGATCGGCGCATCCACAGTGGTCAGGGAGAAGGCCAAAATCACCAACTCGATAATAATGAGTGGAGTCACCATAGAAGAAGGGTAAGCTGGTCTCTCTCTGCAGACACTGTTATCTCTACGCGTGTATCACTCTAATGGAGGACTACTTAACCCCGGGCCTACGGGGCCACAGGGCCGACGTTATCAGCGAACGCTGACCGACTTTAAAGTTGGGTAAGTAGTGTGGGTGTATCTGTGCACGGATATATTCTGTTTTAAATCACCTGACAAAATATACCATATGGGGAATTTGAGTTGAGAGCACTCTGTCGGAACATTTTACTCTGAAGATGCTGCTGTATGTGTGTGTTTGTGTGTGTGCGTGCACTTTGCTTGTCTAAGTGTGAGTGCACTGTGTGTGGTGTGTGTGTGTTTGTGTGTATGTATGTGTGCGCACATATGTGAGAGTATGCATGCCAATTTGTGTCTGTGTGTGAATATGCACGTGTGTGTATATATGTATGTCTGTGTGTGTGTGTGTGTGTGTGTGTGTGCGCGCGTGCGTGTGTGTGTGTTTTTGGCAGCCTGTTTAACACACTCCAGAGTAGTTTGCCCCTCGTGGGACAGTAGAGGGCCTTCATTATAGCTCACTACCCCCGGGAAGCGCAGCACTGGCGGCCGAACTCAGTGTGTCAGAGGGAACGTGTGAAACACTGACTGTGTGGAAGGAGTTCGGCCTGCAGACAGTGCCCCCCCCTCCCCATTCATACAGGGCTGCGTGTCGCCATAATCGCGCTTTTATCATGTCCGCCATCGCCTGACCTCCATGTGTAAGACATGAATGGGGTGTCTGTGTGTGTGTGTGTGTGTGTGTGTGTGAGTTCAGCAGCCTGCCAGGTGAGCAGGACATCGCCGCTGAGTGAGATGAAGCAGGTGGCTGGAGCCTGCGGTTCTGTGGGGCCCAGCAGCTGCTGACAGATCCTGATTCACCAGATGATGGACGCTCTTCAGGCTATGCTAACACCTCATACCGAAATACCCCTCAGGCTACGCTAACCCTCATACCTAAATACCCCTCAGGCTATGCTAACCCTTAAACCTGAATACCTCTACCGGCTATGCTAAACATTATACCTGCGCTGTACTCAGGCTACGCTAACCCTTAAACCTGTGCTCTCTTCACGCTATGCTAACCCTTATACCTGAGTACCTCTACCGTTTACGCTAACCATAATTCCTGAATGCCTCTAAGGCTAAGCGTAAAAATTGAATACCCCTGAGGCTATGCTTACCCTTATACATGAGCTCTCCTCAGGCTACGCTAACCCTTATACATGAACATGTCTCCGGCTAAACATACCCTGATAACTGAATACTCCCCAGGATATGCTAACCGTTATACCTGAATAGCCCTCAGGCTACTCTAACCCCTATGCCTAAGTACCCCTCATGCTACACTAACCCTTGTAGCTGAATGCCCCTCAGGCTAGGCTAACCCTTTTACCTTAATACCCCTCCGGCTAAGCTAACCCTTATACCCGAATACCTCTCAGGCTACGCTAACCCTTATACCTGACTTACCCCTCAGGCTACGCTAACTCTTATACCTGACTTACACCTCAGGCTACTTGAACCTCGAGGCCTAAATGCCCCTCATGCTACGCTAACCCTTGTACCTTAATACCCCTCCGGCTATGCTAGCCCTTGTATCGTAATACCCCTCCAGCTACACTAACCCTTGAACCTGAACTCTCCGCAGTCTGCCCTACCTGTTCTACCTGAGCACAGGTTACATAAATGCTGTGCTAAAGCATGCCTAAGGCTACGCTAATGTTTCACCACGCTACGTTAACTCTTATACCCAAGTTTGCCTCAGGCTACGCTAACTCTACAACACACTACAGAATCGTACCTGAGCAAGCCTCTGGCTGCACTAATTCTCTGCTATGCTAACTCTTGCCCAAAAGCATACCGCAGGCCCCGAGGTCATATTTACTCATATTTTCATGGGGTGCTACACTGGAACAGATTAATTCGCAGAAAAATGGTGAAATTGAGTATTTTGGTCCTCAAGTTTCTGTTTCTTCAGTTTGATTATTGAAGCTAGGTGCTGGTGACCAGAAAAAATATTTTGCCTTGATTGTGTTTTTCCTTCAACTTGTGAAGTAGGCTCACAGCATTCTCCCTCTCTTTTATGACCAAGAAGTGATCGTTTGATTTACAACTGCCTTTAACAAGTGTGTTTTATCTCCGTGCGAGCCACCGAAACTTCTATGCGCAGTTGCCCTGCGACTGTGGACCCATTCATTTTGCGTTGACATCTGTATTTCTTAAAATCGTTGTTGGAAGCAAGCGCACGCTGCTTCCAGCTCCCACAATGCATTGCTTAGCTGGTCGTGGAAACAATTAAACGATGTCCAAACTGGCTTCAGCCACACACTGTATGTATGTATGTACTGCTAAGCTCACTATTTGGGCTCTTCCCTGATAAGGTTAGCAAAATCGACAAATAATATATTTACTACGGAGTCACAGGACAGTTTTGTTAATGCTCTGAAGTCTACTTAAAGATGGAGCCGTGCATTGTGGGTAATGCATGAGGTTTATATAACCAGGTGCAGGTAAAGAAAACACAAAATTATGTCGCATTGCCTTGTGTTCTTGGTTATTTAAACCAATAGTAAGAGTTTTAATACATAGATATGACAATGTTGGGTAAAACATATTACATTTCAGATATATGGTGAAGTTGTCCTTTTATAAAAAAAAAAAAAAAAAAATGCTTAACCCACAGCGACTGTAGAGAACATACACTTAACTCATAAAGCTGCCACGTCAGGACTTGTGTGGTTTACTGGCCTTGTCTACGCAGACTGGGCCCCACCGTAGGGCTGGGCATCTGTGCGTTTACGCTAACGGCACTTTTCATCGATCCGTATTTTATAGTCCTGCTGCGGTGGAATCGGGGGTTCCTTGCACGGGTGGCTGAAATGGGGCCCACCCGAATTCTACCGAGCCATTCAGCACAGCTATAGTCTCTGCGCACAGAAACTTCTGGAAGCCAGAGGGAGTTTCTAGGTGGGGAGGGGGCAGCTAGGGGTGTGCTGTTTTATGTGTGCTGGGGCAGGGTTGGGGGGGCTCGACCATTAACAATGTCCATTAGCGCCCAGTCAACCAGAACGCGGTGACAATGCAATACATAAACAGATAGGTGATGAATATAGATTGCTTCTCTCGCTCTGTGTGTGTGTGTTTGTGTGTGTGTATGTGTGCGTGCGTGCATTTGTGTGTAAAAGCCTGTGCTACAATCCTTGCAAAAAAAAAGAGAAGAAGAATAGAGGGATATTCGACTCATCAATGCTGTTGCCACTTCAGTTAGACCCTGTTGAACCATCAAGAAGAAGAGGAGAAAAAATGCTTTTACGAGCAGAAACAAACTCCACGTCTGTCGACGCCAGCCTTTCTCTCCAAACCTGCACTACCCTCATAAAACGCAGCATTAAGGTTTTTATCAGCTATCGCGGGGCAAAGTCGCCGACGTTTTTAAGGAGCGTAATTCTCTGACAGTGAAGGGGGAGATTTGGGATTAGACCGGCCGAAAGCTGGGAGCGGTAAGCGCAGAATTTATTATTTTTTTTAATCCAGAGGCAAAGCTTCACCTCTTCGAGCCGCGATTAGCTTAGGAGGCTAAGAGAGGCCGGTTCGGCTACCTTCGTGTCTCCGGTTAGTACGCGCATAAAAGAAAGAATGAGCGGACGAATGAAAGGAAGAAAGCAATTCTTTTAACTACATGGAAAAAAAAAATGCAATGGGGGGATTAGTAAATCCTTGGCATGTAGGAGAAGGCACTTGCAGTTGTGGGCCCTTTGTTTGACGTAGCAGAGCTTGTTTACAAAGCGCTGGGGGTAGGATGGAGTGGGGGTGGAGGGAGGGGTCACAGCGTGCGGGAGAACAGTGTCAGTAATTAGCGGTATTTTCTGCCGCCTTCCTTGGTGGTCCCTCTGTTTAAAACTACAGTCCTTGTAATCTCCCATCGCCATCCACCAAACACCCCTCCCTCTGTCCCCTCCCTTCCTCTCTCTCTCTCTCTCTCTCTCTCTCCCTGCCACCTGAATAGGGCGCCCCTTTGCTCCTGCCAATACAAACCGGTCTGTGTTTATGGCTGCAGGATGGAGCACGTCAGAACACACACACACACACACACACACACATGCCGATGCACACCCACTGTGTAATGTGTGTTTAGCTTCTTCAGCTGTTCTGGTGGCAGCCTTCTCTTGCTCGCCCTGACTGATGGGTATGCTTTCTTGAAAACTGTACCATCATTATGGAGCACTGCTCTAGCGTCTCAAAACACATTAAATTTGAACACATTAAAAAAAATGCGTTCCTGCGTTGGCCCTTGATACAGAAAGATTGTGTACGTCCTGATTCCTTAATGCCTCTGGTTTACTGACATGCAGAATGCAGTGAGGTCGATGTTCTTGCGAAGGACTCGATTTAAGGTGGTCTGAATCTGCTGAGGGTTCGTCTCAGTCTGGACCAGCTTCTGCCGAACAGCCTTTAGTTTTGGACGCCGTTATGGAAAAGTGCGCCGCTTTGCATTTTAAGTGGCACCGTCGGAGGTGCGTTAGCTTAGCGCAGATGCTGTGGCTACAGTGGAGGGGAATGGCAGTGCCAACTGACTGGGGCCTGTGAGGGGGGGGGCAGTGTAGGGGGTATCGCTCACTTTCTGCCCTCCAGGGGGGCAAATAGGCGTGGGGGAGGGAGGTGGGGGTACAGCAGGCATCTGCTAAGTGCTCCCAACCCGCACCACCACCGGCCGTCTGCAAAAAAAAAATGTAAAGAGAAGGGATAAATTGACAGCCTTCTCCACGGCTCACTATTGTTGTCTTTAGCATGGATGTCACCGTTCATTCGGGCACGCTCGGAAAAACCCGGTGTTGTTTTTAATATATATGCTAATTGTTCCTTTGGAAAAATAAAACACGGCGGCTGGAGAATGGAGAGGTATTGGGTTTCTTTCTTTTGGGTGGGGGGCGAGGGGGGGTGGGTGGGCTTGGGGTACTGAATACAGGACAAGACCCTCTGCTGTGCAATTAGCCGAACTTGAAAGCTCGAAGCGAAGTTCACGGTAAATACATTCATGCTCTGAAAAGAGCTGGACCGGGCCTGTTCGTGTAAACATTGAACTGTGCAAATAAAGTTTTATGGAGCCGGCCTGATCCGGGGAAAATATTATTCTTTATAAGCTGTAAACACACATTGGCAGAAGGAAGTGTGTGTTTGTGTGCGTGTACACATTGCTGCGTGTGTGTTGGAGCGCAGAGTTTTATGTCTTGTTTGCGCGCTTGCCTGCATATACAGGTTCTTGAGTGTGTACTAGTCTAATGCTGTGTGTGTGTGTGTGTGTGTGTGTGGGTGTGTCAGTCTTTGTTTGACAGCATGTCACTGAAAGCCTTTGAACCAGTGTTTTAAGCCCTTCCAGTTAAAATGAATTTCTAATTCAGGTTCGTGTTGTGAAAAGTTCATGAATGAGTTATTTATTGCTTTTGAATAGGAAAGATTTGAATTCTCTGAAAAGCTTGTTTTCTCCTGTTTAATGAGTGTTTCGCCTGCCAGGTAGAGCAGTGTTGGATCTTCCCGTGGCCCATAATTCCTGTATTCCTACGCATCTCTAATCGCTGTCTCTGAGAAGCGCACATTGTGGCTACTTCGTGGAGTGGGTTGATGTTGGACTTGATCGTCAAAGTCCGGTCCAGGAGGGCCACTGTGTTCGCTGGTTTTTGTAGCATTTCCGAGTCATTCATTTGTGCAACTGATTGACTGAGGAGTCCTCACTTGTTCTCGAGGCATCAATAGAGAGTCACAGTATGATATAAATATGTATGCAGCCTCATTAGCATTATTTTAGTTCTGGTTCCAATGGTCCAGAATGAATAGAAAAAATTCATTGCATTTTTGAAAATGGGCAAAAATAAGGTCAGTGCAAAGCATTACAGTTTTGTGATAGTGTGGTTAAATACTCTAAACATTTTCAAAAATGAAAAGCTTCGAGACACTAAAAGGTGAGTGTTGCTATCGGCATGCTACGGTTGAAGTAATATGGCACTACATCACCCACTGGTCTAAGATCATCAGCTTCTTAAAATGTTATCCATGTTTGTAGTTCAATTATCATTTATGAGAGCATATCATTAGCAACGTGAGCATTTTAATGGATACGGAGTGTTTCATTTATACATGATTTCATGGTAATGCGTATATTACCTCACTTGACAAAACGTAGCCCATTTCGGGCGACAGATTTACTTGTGGACCTTATTTTTGCCGATTTTGGAAAATCCCACTCAATTTTGCCATCGTCAGTGGACACAGAGATGGAGAAATGCTGAAAAAACCCGCTTAGAAAATGACTACAGTGCTGTGACTCTGTTGGCTGCTGATTGACAGGCGATGATAAAAGTCTGCGGATACTGTGGCCCTCCAGGACTGCAGTTTGACTCTCGTAATGTAAGAGCATGGGCTGGAGGACTGTGGTCACTGATGATGTCACTTCCTCTCATGCAGGTGCAGCATCCAGGGAAGCGTAATCTGCAGCAATGCTGTGATTGGCCGAGGCTCCGACATCAAGTACTGCTTAGTGGGGAACTCCCAACACATCGAACCCGAGGGTGAGTCCAGCCAATCGCTTGGCGAAGCCACGCTTGTAGCAATGCTAACAGGAAGAAGAAAAGGCTAACTTTTTTCACTGATGAGCAGGAAATGTTGAAGTTATACAACGCAACTGGTGATGACCGGTGTGGGTATCAGTTGGGTTCGGCCTGTCAGATCCACTCAGGGTCGTTGCATTTACGGATTACTTAACAGGCTGTGATTGGCTGTTCGTCAGAAAGTTAACGGACGCTGTGTATTCACACCGCTGATGACCATTTACATTTTCAGATATTTGATTCTGCATTTACAAAATGTAAATGAAAAAATTTACATGTGATTTTATCGTGTCAAAAGTTTACGTTCGCTATACAAACTTTCAGGGATAAATTCTCCAGAGCCAGGCGCACACTAGCTAACGCCAAACGAAACGCAGAGCTCATTGCAAAAAGCCTATATAATTTAGGCGCTGTAATTTTAAGTTAAGCATCAATTTTGTATATTAAGATTATATTTTAAGTTGGTTTAGTTTGCTAACAGAACTGTCCATCCCTCTCAGCCTGCCTAACCCCAGTTCGAAAGCAAACCCCAATTTTATTTGGACCCTGGAGAATTGGTTTTGGCGAGTTTGAGGTGGGGAAGAAGGAGAATAATGCGACCTGCTATTATGAAATAATTCATTTTGACGCTGTTATTCATTTCGCTGGGTTTCTCTCTCTCAGAAACGGTGCTCAGAATTGAAATTTCCTTCAACAATTTTGCTGTTAAAAACTATTTTAAGCTAGTATAACTAAATTTAAGCTGTAACTCGAAATCATTCATTTTGAAATTGCTTGGGTTCTACACTGTAAAGCTGTATGTTCATTGATTAATCTGCCAAACACATTTAGGACCCTGAGCGGCCAAGGGCAGATCTGATGCCTACGCCAGTACTCAGTCAAGTGTCTAGTGTTGAATCAACTCTGGTGGAATTGAAAAGTGTCTAATCAGAGCGTGGCAGATGCAGGGTAAGGGAGGATGGGAACTCCGCCTCTTTTCAAAAATGTAGTTCTGTTGCTCGCGATTTTTACCAGCAAAGTACAGGGAAAGTATTTTGGAAATGCATATATTGATCAACTAACCGTGCAGTAGTGACGATGGTTGTACTCAAGTAGGATTGGATATAAGTCTGTATTTTTCTCACCTGCACACAAACTGGTACAAAGGGAACACCCCTTGAAAATAGCGATGTAAACTATCCACTACAGACATATTTTGGTAAAATTAAAGTATGACAAAAAATACACATCTTTAATTTGAGAAATAAACAAATAGTAATAAGAATCCTCAGTTGCGTGTAGAGAGCATCATTTAAGCAGCAGTCTGTGCATTCACAAGTGTCGCGTCTCTGCCAAAATTTTATTTTTTTTTATTTGAAGTTATGCGAGTTGGCTTGAATGTGCGTTTCAGTGTTTGTGCGAGTGATTGTGGAATGTGTATGCTAGAGCGCCGTAATCTTGGAGTCTTTTTGTGAATTTTTTTGTTTTTGTTTTGTCTGCATTCTTCAGAAACACAAAAAGCACGCGCTCCGGACTGAATTTCACTCGGGAAGCGCAATGCTAGCCGTTAGCGAGCCGCGGTCCCTGGGATACATTTATGCCCATGTAATTACCTTCGGAGCCCAGCCCCTGTAATTTCAGTGCACCTTAGCTGGGCCTTCTGTTTCTTCGGAGGCGGAGTCTTCCTCAAAAGCTCAGCCCACTGGCTGCAAACTGCTTTAATCGCTTATTATTAATGAGCCTCTTTGTAATGGAGACTTTGTATGCCCATCCCCCACTTCCTTTGTTTTGGGGGGCAAATTTGTAATGTTTGTGTGTTTGTGCATATGTTTGTGTGTTCGTATGCTTGTGTTTGCAAGTGTGTGCGTGCGTGTGTGTGTGTGTGTGTGTGTGTGTGTGTGTGTGTGTGTGTGTGTGTGTGTGTGAGAGAGAGAGAGTTTGTATGTTTGTGAGTGTGTCTATGTATGTGGTTTGTGTGCATGTGCGTGTGTGAGTGTGTGTGTGTGTGTGTGTGTGAGAGAGTGTGTGTGCGTGTGTGTGTGTGTGTGTGTGTGTGTGTGTGTGTGGGGAGTCTGTAGAATCGCGGGTGGTCTGGCCCCGGTCTCTAACCCCTCCATCAGTGACACTGCCAGAGGCTGCTAAGCTGTCCCAGGCCAGCTCTGCCTAATTGACTGAACAACAGGGTGTTACCAGAGCCCGGCCCCCCCACCACACTGCAACCTCTCCTTTTAAAGACTGCTCAACCTCCCCCCCCCAGCACGCACACACACACACACACACACACAAACGCGCGCGAGAGTGCATGCATACACCACACGCGCATACACCGTACACACAGGCGCAGACACACATACCCACATGTTTGCTCACACACATACGTACACACATGCAGGCAAGGCATAGACAGACAAGCACGCATACACACACTGCACACGCCCGCACGCACTCACTCGCACATATACGCGTGCGCACACTTGGCACACCACACACACGCATGTGCACGTGCAAACACACACACACGCAGACCCCCCACTCGTCTTCCCACAGGACGGTTACCCCAAAAGGGCTGGAGACAATTAGCTGGGCACAACCTCACTGAACGTCTTCCCCCCCCCCCAAAAAAAATTCCCAAATCACCAGCAGGACCCCCATTTCTCCTCCGCAGCCCGCTGGCCCAGGACCCCCCCAGTTCAAAAGCAAACCCCTTTCTTTCTTATTTGGACCTTGGAGAATTGGTTTTGCTGACTTCGGGGTGGTAAGAGAGAGAATAATGCAGCCTGCTATTATGAAAGCATTAATTTCGATACTGTGATTAATTTCGCTTGGTTTCGTTCCGTTTTGGAAACGGTGCTGAGAATTGAAATTTTCCTCACGTCTTTAATGTGGTCTTTGCGTTGCCGGGAAAAAAAAGTGACATGTCGGTTTGTTTTTAAAAAGATCCGGCAGTTTTGATCAGGGGGAGATGTTGACCAGCGTAAAGAAATGCCGCGGTAACTGTCAGACTTGGGTGGGTTTGCGGACGATAGGTTTTGGCGTGTTGCATCGCCATCTCCAGCATAAGGTTTTGGGAGATTTTTGCTTTAAATAATGCGTACCGCCTTTTTTCCTCTGTGTCAGAACTGTCCGACCGCCAACTCCGTTCTCCCTGCTTTATGCAAATGTTGTGTTTTATGGCCAAATAATTACAGGCAGATGTGCCTCTTCGGACTCTAATTGGGGGCTGACAGTGCCTTTCTCTCGTCAGCGTACAGTTACCATCGAGCCCATTAGAGCAGAATGCGAGAGGCTTTCATTTCGCAATGCAATTACCATGTGACACAAGAAACAAACCTGTACTGCTCAATAAAATAGTCAATGTTAAATTAACTCCTACATAATACATGTGCTACCAATTGGACTTGTGCGTACTCTGTTGGAGCTGAATAACTTCAGGCATTTCATTCCCAGGGCTGTAGAGTTTCGTTTTTCTTGTGCTCTAAGAGCTATGATGGTTGCGTGCAAACTCTCTCGATAGAGGCCTAAGGAAAGACGTCACTGGTCACATGGCTCCATTCGTGACGTTACATCATTTCTGCTTCATTCTTAATCTTCAGTAACGGGGGAAGTTATTTGGCCTTACTAACATTTTTGGGGGTTTTGCCCAGCTTTTGCTAATATTAATCTATATTGTGTCTCCTGACCGTTTTCTGAAAAAGGTGCTAGACAAATTGAAGGCAGCTAACAGGCTATTAGTTTGCTGATTGTGACGCACACCGCAAAAACCACATTTAAGTCTGTTCTCCATGAGTCTGAAGATTGTACTCTTTTCTCTGCATGTTAGCCTATTTCCAATACTTTTTGCTTAATAAGATGAAAGATCAAGATTGACAATGAAGTCAATGAGGTTTTATTAATTTCAAGGTTGTGCAATAGGGTAAGATAATTTGAGACTTTGATCTGATGCAGCTTAGACCAAGCAAAATTTTCTTAGTTGAGAGAACAAAAAATGGCTGGTTACATTTAGGATTTATATTAAACTGGACCTTAAAGTCTCATCACAAAATAAAAACATTGTTAAGATCTATTCTGCCATGTAGGCCTTACTTGGCCCATTCACTCATGGGTTTATTTCCATCACAGTTACATTGGCGGCAAGTTTTCAAAGTTTAACTGCTGACAGTGACCAAAAGATGCCTCTTTTCTACAAAATAAAATTAATAAAGTTTTACCGACCACAACGGCTCTCTTGTATGCCTGTTGTGAAGCTGGATTCTGTGAGAATAACAGACACTGGCTTCTTCAGCGACTGAATGTGTACATTCAGAGGGATCTACATGGTGCATGTTGGAGTGCTGCACGCTGGGATGTACTGTTGGATGTCGTCTGTTTGGACGATAAATTTCAAAACCAGAGCACCAGCGTTGCCTCATTTTATTTTTGAAGAAAATTTATATTGCTTGTTTGCTTTGTCGATGACCTTATTTTGGGAGTAAATCTGAAATGCATTCTGGGCAGTTTATGACCCATGTCTCCAGCTGGGTCGGGCCTATATACGGCACTCGAGGGATCAAACTGCTGTGTCCCGTCGAGGAATCGATCACGCAAGCCTCAGGTGCTAGGCCCACCCTTCCCGTTGCGCTCCGTCGATGCTTTGTTGGCTAAGCTCCTGGACACCTAGAGCGGTGTCCCCCACGGGCCAGAGTTTGGTCCCAGTAGGATTCCTCCAATCCATGCTAAATGCTTGGCGAGCCCCATCCCCTGGTGTATAAGAGGCTTGGCTGTCCTGCTGGTAAACACATTAGGTGCCTTCCTGGGGGGTGGTTAGATGGGTCCGTCCATGGGAGACCACCCTGCCAGGCAGCAGGAGGGGGTGACCTCGTGAAGAAGCCCTGGCAGGGACAGGGACAGGTGGCCCGTGTCCGCAGGTGTCGCAGAGCGAAAAGCCTGGAGCTTTCCCACCCATCTATGCCACAGTGAAAAAATGGTTGCAACTTTGGTTATTTTAACATGTTTTAAACTGTCGAGTCTGCTTCAGATGTTCCGTTTTGTTATGAAAATTACAAATTGAGGCTATATTGAACAGCTTTGAATATATTGAAATAAAAAGTGTGACTGTTTTTTACAGCAGTGCACCACAGTGCCTGTCTTTCGGCCAGTGTCTTTCTCTGTGTATATGTTTGTTCTCCCTCCCTCCATTTTTTTTCCCCTCTTTGTCCTTGTCTGTTCCATGTTATTTATTTATTTTTTTACAAATAATCTTAGCTTTTTGTGATACAACATTGTTGAAATTTTCAGATGACCATAAATAAGCCTGGATTGACACACATTTAGTGCGGGCGTGTTTCAGATGAAAATCTGAAAAAATGAAAATATTGTTTCAGGAAACTGCGGCTGATCATACAGTGCAAAGCCCGCATCTTTTTCTCTGTGCTCCCATTTCTCTCCTCTCAGGCTCTCTCTCTCTCTCTCTCTTTCCCTCTCCCCCCTTCTCTTTTCTGCTGGACATGAACTCGCCATTCTCCCAGAGCTCCACGCTCGATTTATCTTTCCTTAAAATGCAAAAACAGCCTTTGTTCGGACTCCTTTTCATCGAAATGCGTGTTGTTTACACGGGACGCGAAAGCCGCCCTCCCGGCTTAATTTGGCCCGCGTGTCTTTCTCCTGGGAATTACGAGCTTATGTCTTCATAATTATTACTGTTGCACTTCTCAATAGACGGGGCGTGCGTGTGCATGCGAACAAGCATCTTCGGAGTTCATCTCTGATCATGTGTCCGTTGTCAGGGTTTAGGGAATGAATGGGGATAAGGCTACGTAACGTCGTCTTCCAGAATCAAAAATGGATTGTGGTTTGTGAAAACACGCTTGTGTGTTTAATTTAATTACTCATAAAGTCCCAACTCGGGGATCTTTAGGCAGTTGCCACGGGGAGAGTTGTTCAAACAAGGCCGGAAAAATCTTCAAATGGAGAGAATGAAGCAGCTGTCTGGTGAAATTGCATTTGTGATTTAATGTTGATATGCATTTGATCTCTGAGCCAGTTGTAGTTTTGAGAAAATTAATATTTTCAGTTGCGTTTGGGGAGAGGTGTTTTATCCAGGGTAAAAGAGAAGTGAATTGATGTTCCTGGGGATGAAGAGTGCCGATGGCTTTCAGTTGAACCCAAATATAGATCCCATGTAGAAGCTGTGAGAAGTTGGGTGAGATCTCTATCTGTTGAATGAGGTGCTCATTATTAGGACTGAAAGAGTAGGACAGGGGTAGCCAGCTCTGCTCCCTATAGGGCTACAATGTTTGCTGGTTTTTGTTTGTACTCAGGACTTAATTGATCAATTAAAGCAGACGATTGTATTATTAACTCACTTCACCTGGTTTATTGGGTCTAAATTGGGCCCTGTAGCCCTCCAGGATCATAGCAAGCCACCCCTGGTATATAACATAGATTCCTCGATGTTGGGCAGCCCTAGAATTGAGTGATTACCAGGTGAGTGGAAGGCGAGGATTCTTACTGGCCGATAGTTTAGCTATCCGCAGCTGTGCGGTAATTCTCTCTGGTATCGAGCTCTACCGTAAGACTCCAGATGACCCCCTGCTGAATTTACGGCTCCAGCTAACTATGCTTTTTCCTTCCCTCCAGCTGAAAGAACCAATGAGGTCATCGTTGGAAGCGACCAGCTGATGGAGATCTAGGAGCGCCTGAAGGCCCGAGAACTTTCCGGAAGGCTTCAAGAGTGGAGTTTGAACACCTGATCGCTGGAGGGGGAATCCCTGTAGTCATGGACACTTACCCTCGTCAGCCTCTTATTTTTTATATTCTAGAAGTGTCCGAATAAAAGCAGATTTATTTATCCCAAACTATTTGTTTGGTCCCCTTTCTTGCTGTGTATTGTGACCCATTTGTGTGGTTGACTGATGCGAAAAGAGTCTTTCCTCTTTAGTGTGGAGTTGTCTCTACTGATCTTCACGTGAGCGCTGGCTGTCAGTCAGAGCGGCGCTCGGTGCTGTTTGGTACAGACATCACAGCGATGTTGATCTTATAGGTTCTTTAAACACACACACAGACACACAAACAAAGCCACACACAGCCAAAAACAAGTACGCATAGTCAAATGCACACATTTGCGAGCCCACAACCACACACAAACGCTAATACGCGCACGGACAAGCACGAATGCACGCACACACGCACACACGCACACACACACACACAAACCCGGAGTGACGGACCACCCAGCGAGATCCCTGCAAGAGCTGGCGATCCCTCCCACTTTTACAAAATGCTAGAAAGGAGTCGCTGTACTTTTTTTTCCCCCCGCGTCTTAAGATTTATGGCATTCCTAGCCCTGCGCTACTCTTAAATTTCAGGTCTGAGGTTCCTCTGTCACGAACAAAGCTGTCCGGGGAAGATGCTTGCTGCGAGTAATTGTTTCATTTACAGTACCTGCTTTCTATTGTCGCGATGCCGAGCAGGACGCCACTGTCGCTGGTGGCACAGTCGCCAGTCATCTTTTTTCTCTCTTCCTTTTGATTTTTTTTTTTTGTTGTTGTCGTCATTAGCATCAGCTTACAGTAATTACCCCCCAAAACTTCTTTTATGTCCTTTTTTTATGCCTGCCATTTTTCCGTTTTTCTTGCTTTAATCCAGAAAATGTGAGCACGTTTTCCTCATTCAAGTTTATTTAACCTTCTCGCGCCACTGTGGGAATGTTATCCTTTCCTCAGCCCACATGAAAATAATTGTTAAAAAGTTGAACCGTTTTTTTTTTTTTTTCTTTCCAGAATGTCTACTTTGTAGTATTCGTTTATAGCTTTTCCCCTTTTCCTGTGACCTGTGTGGAGAGTACATATGTTCGTTTTTTAAACTGTTTCTTGGCTCACGTTGAGATTTGTAATGGTAGATTATTTGCATGAAATATTGTGAGAGAATATATGGTCTGCTTGTGTGCCCTTTGCCACAAGCTCCTGAAAAAAGAAAGTTTCCCTTTTTCTTAGAAATAAGAGGACTCGAAATCTGCAATGGCCATTTGGAAATCCGCTCCTGTGACTGTAAAAGCAAGAGAAGACCTCGGTAAACATCTGGTGGCCACTATAATCGAATTTAACTAGTCCCAAGCGTACCATTGGAGTTGATATCTTGGAAAGGAACTCTAGCCCAGGCTCTCAGGTCTTGGACAAAATTGTGTGCTTGAAGTCAAATTAATTAGTGTCCGATTTGTGTTCTGCTTGACCTGCTGTAAAGAATTATTTGTAGTCTTCATGGTATAGGATGTATATACTCTCCTCTTTTACCATGACTCAAAAAACCCACATCACAGTCTGCATTTTCCTCTTCAGGCGTGGTACATGTGGGAGAAACAGTCTTTTCAAGAGTACAGAACTCCCGCCCTGGGTATTTTGCAGCCGCCATCATCCCTGGTCCTTCTCATCCCAACTCGGCGGCCATTTTGCTCCCTTCTGGAAAGCTGTAAAAGATTCCAGCCCCTACTTAGCGGCTTGCTCTACAGCCTACGTTCTTTTTAATGCAAGTCAGTGGCCATTTTTGTCCCTCTCTGGGAACTCGCAGCTTCCAGCCGTGACAGCACGTTCTTCTTTGAACGTCATTGGACCCCGATTTTTTTTTTGTTTGTTTTTCACCTTTAGGTGGAAGCCATCTTGGCTCTGGTTTGGAGAAGTTGAGGTGGTTTCAACGTCCGCCTCACACTATCTCATTGACCGCAGTTGACCCAGCTCTCTGTCAGTGGGTCTTTGCTCGATAAGTGTGAGTCATCTCGGACCGATCCTGTCGCGCTTATGAGATCTGATTTGCCGCATACAGACGTGGCGTACCTCCAAGCCGACCTCACCGTCCGGGGTCTGTACTTTTGGGGTGCCACGCTGAGTGTCCTTCACCACCTTTCGCTGGGCCGAATGCGACAGATGTGCGTGTTTTCCAGCCCTGGGGATCGGATGATGGCTGGCTGATCGTGTGTCAGGCCAGGCTGTCCCCCGGATCGGGTCGAGTGCAGACCTCTGTGGGCCGTTCAGTACTGTCTTACGTCCCCCACACCACCCCCTCTGGTCGTTTCTCGTACTGTACGAGATGCTTCCCCCAGAAATCATGACTGGCTGCGAAATTTGTAGTTTCGTTCCGGGGTCTTGATCTGATTCCATCTGATCGTGGTCATGCTCAGGATATTGTGTTATGAGGCTTGAGGTATTATCCTGAAGAGTGTGTGTGTGTGTGTGTTTGTGTGCGTGTGTGTGTGTTTCTCTGTATGTTTACTTGTTTATTGTTTAACAACATGTCCCGCGTATCATGTGACTCTTATATCCTGTCATTTATCATACGGTTTCTGAACATGTAGGATTCGAGTCACATATTATTCTGATACGCATGTCGATGGGTCATTTTGAGCCCAACTTGCAATTAAGAGCCAGTCAGTTTAACATGTGTGTCTTTGGGCTGTGGATGGAAACTGGAGTACTTGGAGTAAACCAACGCGAACACTGACAGAAAGGCCTCGGCCTGGACTCGAACCCACAACCTTCTTGCTGTGAGGTGACAATGCTACCCACTACCGCATGCGCATGAGAATATGTTAGTATGTTTGCGTGGGTGGGTTTGTGTGTGTTATTGTATATCTGTTTGTGCATTCAGGTGCTGGTGTGTGAGTGTTTTTGTGTGTTTGTATGTACATGTTGGCATGTACGCGTATATGTTTTCATTTTTTGTCTGAATGTATGTTTCTGTGTACGTGCATGTGTTTCAGTTCCTCCAACTTTTTTTCTTTACGCTGCACTTAAGACCTGGACAGATTAGCGGTGACACGCAAATCCCACTCACTCAGAATGAAGATGCTAATGTTCATCGCCGGCGGCTAAATGCGCCCTGACTGGCAGTTACTGTAAGGATGGTAAGTGCCGGGGCTCTTGTGGGGCTGGGGGGGTGTCATAATTCACACAGACAGTGATATAAATACGCTTCTGGAGCTCCGCCAAATGGCTCTACAGCCACCAGCTGTATTGTGGGGTTAGCCTCTCTGCCTTTTCCTTCTGTGGGGGGGTTAGGCTGACCAACTGACAGGCGGGGGGAGAGGGGGTCCAAGAGAAGTGGGGTAAGGATTGTGTCCCTTGCTGTAGGTGGGTTGGGGGGTGGGAAAGGGTTTTTTTTTTTTTGGTGGCTGTTTGGCTCTGGACGGGTGGGGGGTCCGCGGCCAGAGGGTGGAACGTGGAGGGCGAAGGGGGGGGTCTGGGGGGACCGGGGAGCCCACCCAAGTGGCGGGGAACCTGCGTGTCTGCTGCTGACCTCTGCACATTAACAGAACACTTCCTCAATTTGTCTTCTGTGTTCTTGCGCCACAAACTAATTTCCTCCCTTTCCCACTGGCTTTTCAGGCTCTGTGTGTCTGACTGCCCTCATCCCCCCCACACACACGCACGCACGCACACACACACACACACACACACACACACCCAACGGTCCATCCTCAAGACTCCCTCTCTCTCTCACAGGCACGCACGCACACACACACACACCCAACGGTCCATCCTCCAGACTCCCTCTCTCTCTCACACGCACGCACACACACCCAATGGTCCATCCTCAAAACTCCCTCTCTCTCTCTCTCTCTCTCTCTCTCTCTCTCTCTCACACATACACACACACTCACACACACCCAACAGTCCATCCTCAAAACTCCCTCTCACATACATACACGCACAGAATGACATGCTCTCAGATAACCCCCTTACACACATTTGCAAGTTCTGACACCCTCTCAGATAACCCCTCCACATACACACACACACACATACACACAGACACACACACACAGACTCGTGTGCATATGCACTTTCTCACTCCCTGATGAACACACACTCAGATACCCCACACACACACACACACACACACACACACACACACACACACACACACTTCATTTCAGGGGTTTAAAAGCATCTTGCTCACTGCTGCTTTCTGAAGAGGCTGTGAGCTGATAGGCTAAGGGTTGGATAATATCCTCCAGAAGACTCTACCTACTGCCAGCGCTCTGCTCATGTTCTCAGCTGAGAACTCTGGGATATCACGATGTCACCTGGCTGACCTTCAACCTCTGTCATTGCTGTTCACAAAATATTACTTCAGTTTGGCAAATGCTTATCCCCCCGGCATAGAATCCGGGGGGATATAGGCATCGCTTCGTCCATCCGTCCGTCCGTCCGTCCGTCCGTAATCATTTTGTTTCCGGAGCAGAACTCGGAAACTATGCAAGATATCAGCACCAAACTCGGTACATGTATTCTATGTATAGTCTAGATGTGTCTTTTGCTACTTTGGAAATTTCGGGATTCCTATTTTTGTCGTTTCCATGGAAACAAATCTGGACTTAGTGGACATCAGGCCTAGTTCGTCTCCGGAGCAGAACTCAAAAACCGTTCAATATATCTTACTGAAACTTTGCATGTGTATTACTCACATACTGAAGTGGTGCCTTTTGATATTTTCAGATTTCTGAATTTTTTTTTTTTTTTGTTTCCATGGAAACAAGTTGGATTTGGACTCTGTACAGAGAGGTTCGTTTCCGGAGCAGAACTCAAAAACCGTTCAATATATCTTACTGAAACTTTGCATGTGTATTACCCACATACTGAAGTGGTGCCTTTTGATATTTTCAGATTTCTGAAATTTTTTTTTTTTTTTTCGTTTCCATGGAAACAAGTTGGATTTGGACTCTGTACAGAGAGGTTCGTTTCCGGAGCAGAACTCAAAAACCGTTCAATATATCTTACTGAAACTTTGCATGTGTATTACCCACATACTGAAGTCGTGCCTTTTGATATTTTCAGATTTCTAAAAATCTTCTTTTTTTCATTTCCATGGAAACCAGTTGCATTTGGACTCTGTACAGAGATGGGTTCGTTTCCAGAGCAGAACTCAAAACCGTTCATTATGTCTTTCTGAAACTTTGTATGTGCATTACCTAAGTACTGAAGTGGTGCCTTTTCATATTTTCAAATTTCTGAAATAATTTTTTTTTTTTCCTTTCCATGGAAGCGACATGGATTTGGACTCAGTCACAGGGCTGGGTTTGTTTCCCGAGCAGAACTAAAACACTGTTCATTAATGACCCTTGTTTTTTTGTTGCCTTGCCAACCAACGTGTGCTTCAGTCTTTGCTAGATGTTGCCAGTACATACTTCCAGATCATTCCAGAGGAAAATCATCTCAACATTCTTGTTTGAATTTCTTTGAAGGTGTAGGATTGACATGACTTTCACAAATAATCAGGGGCCGGGGGATATGTCATCTTCTGATGACTCTTGTTTTATAAACAATGACCACATATCGTATATGACTAAAACAGCTACAGAGCGTAGGTTAGTGAAGGCACAAGTCACATGACTTATCCATCAATTCATCAAATCAATCAATCAACTTTATTGTCATTGTCATAACTACAACGAAATTCCGTTGGAGCAACACAAACCAACATAGTATAAAGTGCATTAGAGGTGCAGAAATGCCCGTTACAATAACATGTAGTCAGTGCAGGTACAAAATGTAAACAGTCTTATGATATTTTCAGCAGCAAAGAGGCATGACAGAGGCATAGCAGAGAACAAATAAAAAACGGGGGGCATCAAAAACAGGGAGCACATGGTCAGGTGTGGAGATAGTGTAGTTGTGCGACAATGCAAAATCCAGTTCACAGTTATTGTATTGGTGGGAGTGTGATTTACTGTCCATGGGGGAGGGAAGAGAGGGGGGACGGGGCACTGTTCAGCAGCCTCACTGCCTGCAGGTACAGGCTGTGGGCCATTCTGGTTGTTCTTGCCGGTGAAGCCCTGTACCTTCTGCCTGAGGGCAGCAGGTGGAACAGGTGATGAGCCGGGTGGTGTTGGTCGTGCAGGATGTTACGCACTCTCTTCAGACAGCGGGTGGTGTAGGTGGTGCTAATCTCTGGGAGAGTAGTCCCAGTGATTTTCCCCGCTGTTTTTACCACCCGCTGGAGTGCCTGCTGTTCAGCCTTGGTGCAGCTGGAGAACCACACCAGAAATCCATATGTGAAAACACTGCGGATGGCATAGTTGTAAAAGTTCACCATCAGCTGTTTTGGGATCCTGGTAATTCTCAGTTGTCTCAGGTAGTAGAGGCGTTGCTGGGCCTTTCCTACTGCTGAGGCAGTGTTGATGCCCCAGGACAGGTCCTCAGACATAATCACCCCCAGAAATTTGAAGTGCGTCACCCTCTCTACCACCTCATTGCCAATGGACAGTGGAAGGTGGTTGTTTTGCCCCCTCTTACGGGGATCCACAGTAATCTCCTTGGTCTTCTTGGTGTTAAGTGGGAGATTGTTACCTTCGCACTATGACGCTAGATGTTGCACTTCAGTCCTGTATTCTGTTTCATTGTTGTTGATGAGTCCGAGCACTGTGGTGTCGTTGGCAAATTTAAGAATGAGGTTGGAAGGAAAAGAAGCAGAGCAGTCACAGCCATGCATGTCCCCTTGCAGAGTCCTTCCTTTCGAGAAACTCCAACCTGCGTATTGGAAAAAATCCCGCTAATTTCCCAAAAAGGCCTCATATTATCTAATTTGAGGATGGTGATTTAAAAAATGCAAATAAAAAGTTTCTATTGCATACAGTTTATTATTATTATTATTAGTTTTTTTTTTAACGAAATTAGAATGAAGATTTTTTATTGCCTTTTTTTTCAAAATTTTCTGTCACTGATTGAGTGCAGTGAAACACCCACAGATGTAGCAGAAAACATCTGGATCATGTTTGTGTTTTCTTCTGTCAGTGGCCATATTACTAAGCCTGAAATGATGATCAGGCATAAAACAATGTCTTTAGAATCATTCATACATGTGAAAATCAGCTGAGAATTGAACAAATAGTTCTCATCTGGCTCAGAGGAAGATGGAAATCATGTTTTTGTGGCAGTTTTTTCTGGTGATTAAGGGATGATACAAGACTTCTTAACCTTGCAAGAGGTTGTTGCAAGTGACAATGCTATGAAATGTACACCATACATTTTGAGAAAGTGTGATGTGCTTGAGCAAAACAGACACTATTTTTGGAATCTGCTCCCCAAAATTAGAGAGGAAGTAGTGTTGGGTTTTACTCAGCAATGATGCAGGGTAGTGTTATTCATTCCTCTGTGTAGAGTATGCTTCATTCTATGTATTTTCTCCACAGAATATCTCAGTTGGAAGAAAAAAAAAATTATTTATGATGTCTTGACCTCCGGTTTCCTCCCATAGTCCAAAGACGTGCATTTAAGGCTAATTGGAGACTCTAAATATCCTGTAGGTATGAATGTGAGAGTGAATAGTGTGTGAATGGTGAGTGCGCCCTGTGATGGATTGGCGAGCTGTCTTGAGTGTGTCCCTGCCTTTCGCCCAGAGTCAGCTGGGATAGTCTCCAGCTCCCCATGACCCTGATGAAGGAGAAACATATAGTTTTTATTTTTATTTGTTGAACCTTTATTTTACCAGGAATAAATCCCATTGAGAAACAAAATCTCTTTTCCAAGGGAGTCCTGGCCAAGACAGCAGCATAAAAGTTTCACACAGAAGACAGCAACAGACAATGACAAGGCAAAGACTACAGGAATAACACATTAACCGGTTTTAGCAGTAAAATATGTACATGCACTAATTAAGTAAGCATTAATTTTGGTTTTAAAAACATGTAAACTTATGCGATGATCCAGTTTAAGATAATTCTGTAGCCCGGACCAAGATGAGGGAGCAAAAACAGAGAAAGCTCGATTTCCAAAGACAGAGCGAGTTCGAGGGATGGCAAACATGTGTCCGTGAGAATGAAGATTAAAACTGCTTAAATTTTTTGGAGTCAGCAGAGAACATAGATACAAAGGCAGTTCATGTAGGATGGCCGTATACAGGAAAATGTACCAATATTCCATTCTTCTATTGTACAGTGAAGGCCAGCCAACTTTCTCATACAACATACAATGATGCGTGCGGAAACCCAGATCAGAAATAAATTGCTTGCAGCATGGTACACAGAGTCCAACATTTTCAGAGATGATGCGGTTGCATGCATATAAAGAACATCACCATAGTCGATTATCGACAAAAATGTTGCTTGAGATAATGGGTGGATGTATGATGCCTTGACTAGGTGAAGTCATCAAATGAAATCCTGGCTCGCGATGCGTTGCCCTTGAGCTGTGTTAAAACCGCGATATCGCCTTTTAAGGTTCACTGTAGTCACCCCCCAGAGGAAGGTCATTCCCTCAAATGACCCGTGATTGGACAACTGTATCGTTTACAGCACTGCATATAAAAATGCATAATTCCCCTATGATTTGACTATCAATTCAACAACCTGAGATATGAAACTAAAATGGCGCAATGAGCAGTTTAAAATGGTGCATATTTATCATTCTTTCCAGATACTAGCCAAACCCTTTTCTTAACATTCTCATCTTCCGGTATCTGTCTAAAGCGATGCATTCATTATATATGAATGCAGTTCTTAGCTCATAAACACATTTACAGTCATTAATTATGACCTGTGCAACTCGTGAGTCTTCAGGGATCTGAAGAACTACATTTTGGAACATTTCATCTTTTCTCAGAGAATCGGTATTGGGCTTCAGGTATGGCTTGACAACCCAGTTTTAAAATTCTTTCCCAATGTAAACGTGCTCCCTATGTCTATATCCAGTCTAATAAGGAGGGGGGAAAGGCTTTTATGGTGGTATTGACTGTTGCATATACGCGTAATACCCAATGCTTAAGGTAGAATACTGCTATTAAGCATGAAAATCTTTATTTTATCACTTACATCAAATTGCTTTATTGATATGAGAAGCAAACATTCAAATTAGCAGGGACGGAGGTGATTTGCATAAATTATGCAAATTAGGTGTCCAAGATGGCCGCCGCAAAGGGGCATATCATGACAATTTCAAAACACCATACCTCAGTAACTAATAGACATATCAACTTCTTATTTTGCACACAGGTTGCCTGATCCAGCATCTATGGGCTAAAATGCAAAGGTTTTTTAAAAATTTTGCTCTTGACTTGAAAATTCTCTACCTCATTATATATTCAGCACCCCCTGAAATTAAAAAAAGTACCAAAAGGGCCATATTTTTTAGGTTCAGGACAACCATCATGCTGTAAACTATTTATATTCCAAACTTCATTAAAATTGGACTAGCAGTTTTTGAGAAATGGCGCATGAAAAATGTGGAAATGTAATGGTATTTTTATAGCAGTAATCTACCTTAACTCTCGTACTCTGATCAGAAATATTTTTCTTCTGATTAAAGTGTTAACTTAGACTACCGACAATCTGTCTCCTCACGGTGGACTGTGTTTTGACAGAAGGGCGAGTGCAGTTGTTTTTCTCTCTGTGTGACTGTTAAAAATGCTATGACTTTTCAATAAAATGGTAAATCTCAATTTCAGTCCTCTACTTTCTTGCTTCCACTAATTTCTTTGTCAGAATAAAATCGTTGCTGTTCTAAATAATGGTGGCCATGATTTTAATAGGTTCCACAATGCTTTCATTTATTATTTTTTAATGGCTTTACAGCTTTTATGCAGTAGATACATCCACAAAAATGTAGGCTATGTCCACAGCAATAGAAATGAATACCAAATACATTTGCAAAAAGTCGGAATGGGATGGAAAATTCACAAAAAAATGGAAAGCAGTGATTTCTAAATGTACTTTGACTTTTATTTCATTGCAGTCAGTATGAAGAAAAGACATTTTGTTGGGACAACTACATTTCACTTGTAAATGTTGAATGTCAATGTGATTTGTAACTGTGTACCTGCCGATGCCAGCAGGTTATCGTAATCAGGATTTAGAACAGACGCAGCATCCAGGAAACGCTGAGCTGAGGATCACCAATTAACCCACAAATGCATGGGAAAAATCATTGAAAGGTTTATAAACAATGCTTCTAAAAGAATGATTGGAAAGGATTTGGATATTTCGCCCAGTATGGTGCATAACTTGATTATAGGATGAGGAATGCAGAGGAATTTCTGTGCATGAAGGGCAAGGGCACGAGCCTGAGGTGAATACCTGTGATCTCTGATCACCCAGATGGCTCTGCACCAAAACGAAGAATTGACGTTTAGCAGTACGTGATATAACGACATGAGCTCAAGATGACTTTGGCAAACTTTTGTCAAGTACCATACATAGTTACATCCACAAATGCCAGTAAAAACTTTACTGTCCAAAAAAAATGAAGCCTCATTTTGACCATACCCAAGAGTGCGATTGCACTCTGCGGGCTTAAATGTATCTGCAATGGACCATCGCTCAGTGGATATGTGTATTCTGGTCAGACGAATCAATATTTCAGGTCTTTCTGGGGAAAAAATTAATGCCACGTACTCCGAAAGTCTGGACCATTCAGACTGTTACCAGTAACAAGTCCAAAAGTTATGGTCTGTCATGGTATGGGGTTGTGTAAGTGCTCTTGGAAAGCATACAGGTAAGTTGCACTTCTGTGAAGTCACCATTAATGCTGAAAAGTACTTTAAGATTTTGGAGCAACATACAGCTTCAAGATGACTTTTTTTCAGGGAAGCTCATGCGTATTTCATAAGGATGCAAAGCCATTCTGTACATGTCATAAATCTGTACATTTAGGTCATCATATTGGTAGATATTGTGACAAGTCTGCTGTTGATGCGGCATGTAATGATTTATTTTGGAGAACAAACTCTCTCATGTCAAACTTTTCATTTTGTAGCTCCAATGTCCGGGCAGAATTATTTCGTTCATATTGTTCCAGCTATTATGGTTGCCCTTTGTGGCGTATAAACTCCAATGTCATGGATAAGTTGTCTGTAACGTGGCGGCAATGTGTCCGCAAAGTGTGGAATGTACCCTCACGCACACGTTGTAGTATTGTGAAACATCTGTGGTGGATATGGTATTGATTTGGATATATATTGTAGATTTTTAGGTTTTTACAAAGCCTTACGTGACAGTGCAAACCCATATATTCGTCTTTGTGTTCTACTTTCCGATACATCTCAATCTAATGTTGGCAATAATGTCAGGTTTCTCTGCTCAAGGTTGAACCTTACGGTGTCTACTGATTTACAGTATATAAGTAAACAGACATTATGTAAAACAGAAAATTGTGATGCTCAGTGTGCTAACATGGGTTGTGTTGTTAAAGAACTCTGTTTAGCAAGAGATGGTGTGTTGGATGTAGCTCTTTCAGTATTTGAAATAAGTGAATTAATACAGAATACTTGTACGTCATAGTTTGAATATCATACAACTAGTCATGTGCTATCATTTGGACACCATTACAAGTGTCAGGTTTTATGTGTTATTCTTTTTTTTTCTTCTTTAATTGTTTTTAATATTATACACTGCATTGAGTACCAAATAAATGATATATATATATATATATATATATATATATATATATATATATATATATATATATAAAGGCATGGCTGTATACGAAGAGGGTGAGAGTGCTTGACTGGCCCACCTGCAGTCCTGACTTGTCCACAAAAGAGAAAGTAAGGCACGATTGGAAACGCAAAATGCCACAACAAGGATGCCTTACTGAGTGACATCTTAAGGCTTGTTCGTAAGAAGTATGGGACAGAATTACACCTGAAACACCTGTACCACATGGTGTCTTAAGTCTCCAAATGTTTAACAAGTGTTATGCAAAGGAGTGGCAAAACGTATTCACAATTTGGTAAATGCTCAACTATCCATACTTTAAAAAATGTATATATGTTTCAAGAGTTAAAATTGTAATGTGTTTATTCTGAAAAATCAATGCTCTGTATGACGAGAAACATCAAATAATGTGCTGCTGCTCTGTTCAAAGCATAACAGGTCAAAGATAATTTACAAATCGCATCAGTTTTAATTTTAACTTGGCATCCCATCCGAAGCTTTTTCTGATTTGGGGTAGTACTACCACTACTACTACTTCTACAGCTATGATGATAATAATAATAGTAATAATAATAATAAAGCTTCATTGCAGTCCAAATACTGGACGGACTGCGTAGTTAAACATATAGCCCCTTTCCTATCCCCTTATGGACGCCACTTTTTTGTGCCAAACAATGTTATTCTAAACCTGGCGACATTAATTCCAACTCAGTAAGTAATTGGCTGATAAATAAATGAATAAATATGTAAGTTCCTTGCAGAACAAGCTCAAAGACAAAGGAGCCTGATTTTGTTCCGCCACCTGCTAGCCCCCGGTCTAACAATACCTCTGTTTCAGAGGAACAAACAAAAGAAGCCTGAAGCTGACTTTAAGGGAGCCATTCATTACGGTGACAAAGGAAGGGAGAAATACATTATCATAATTAATCTTATCTCTGGCCGTGGGTGGCGGGCCCCCGTCCTTTACACTCTGTCGGACCCTGACAAAGCCTACATGTACACTTGTCATTGTGCGACAAGGCACTTCGGGGGTTAAGAATATTTTAAGCTTGTAAACATTCCCTCAAACAAACATGCGCTTTTTGCCCAAAGACAAGGCAACTCGTGCCCTTTTACCAAAATAGAATTCCAAATTTATCAATATAGGATTCCCATGTCAATTTGAATAAAGATTTTTTGCGATTCAGTTTTCATCGTGTGGGCAATTATCGGTAAAACACTGTCTTTACTTCGTCTATGAAACAAATTAACTAAGGATAAGGAATAACCTCCGCAACTGACAGCGCCTGGCGCTGAGTTTTTCGCCATCCAAGCAGTCTTGTATCAAAGTATAGCCATTATTGTCCAGTTGTAGTTCTCAGAATGTATTTTTCTGTTTGTTCTATATTATTCTTCCGTTGTATACGGTCACAAAGCCTATACTAATAGCGAGGAATTGGGTGTCCATATCAGTGTTGCAGCGCACTGGTCTCAGAACCCCAACCCTAGACCAAATGCTATAGGTCTCAATCGGATTTTGCCAATGGTTTATTAGTAGTCCGACTTTTATTTCAACTGGGCTCGGAACAGATTCATTAATTGACATTTCCGCATTTAATCTGGTATTCAATCTCAATGACAAAATTTTGGTGATGTTTCGGGGGGCGTTTTTGGTTTTAAAAATCCGTTTTTTTTTCCTTACAGAGACACTAAATGACTTGATTACGGAAAAATGTATTTCTCACGCGTATGATTTTGCATCTGTGTCCGTCATTTTCCTTGTCAGTCATTAAACCGATATTAAAAACAAATGTCAATTAAACTCTCCAAGCCATTTGAAAACGTTTTTCATAACATGCGATCACTGGTCAAATATGTGTTTTTCAATTGCCCGAAGTGTTTCGACTAAGTGAATAAAGCATAGACATTTATAACAACAAAAGCAGCCAGATGAAGTTTTTTTTTTTTTTCTCCCATGTTAAACATCAGAGACGGGAGAAGGGGGTGATTTTGGCTGATCAGGCTGCGACTAATTTGCTACGGACACCACAACATGGGGATTTACCTAAACTGAAAACAATACCCTTGAATTTGGATGCACTTTCATCTGGTTTGATCAAATGCAGTGATTCTGAACGGGTAAGCCAACGAAAAGGCGACCAAGACGTCATTCCCTATCTGAGATCTGACTGGGGGTGTTTAAACCCCATCCCCCTCTTATTTTCTTTTTCTTCTTCTCTTTTGGTGGCAGTGGTGGTTAGGCGGGGGGGGTTTACAATAAATAAACTTGGCCAGAACAGCTCTGCCGTTGCGTGATGGGTGAGCGCGAAAGCCGTTCCGTGTTTTGCGCTTGCACATACAGAAACTCGGCCGGGGCAGAGGCGGTTTACGTTTGCAGGCCGCGTGATGGCAGATTTCTGGACAGCGCGTGGTCAGCTCCCCGGTTTATTTACCCAAGGCCTCGAGACCTCGGCCCAGACCTCCCTCAGTTTGTTAGGCTTAAAGGGGCCCCCTATACCACACAGGGCAATTCCTCACATTCCACATTAGCTCCAATTTCCAGCTGCCTTTTCCCCCTCGAATTAAACAAATTGAGATTTCAGAGAGGTGGGGTGGCGCATGCTCCGTTAAGAATATTAAAACTGGCACTGGGGAAGAACTCAATTAACTTCACCCCAGCGCATCAGTGTGCCCACTTTATGCGAATTATGGTGAACCCCGTCAAGATTTTAGCTTTAAAACTCGAGTGTGTTTTCACGTAAGAGAGGTTGTTCTGTGTGTGTTTGCTTGATCAAATTTAAGATGGTATGTACGGCGTCAAAAAAATAAAATAAAATAAAAAAATTGAAATTCGTTTCCGCAAGCCTCCATGTGTGCACGAGCTTTTCAAACATAGAATTCATATTACATAATTTGCACAGTGCTGATAAAATATGATACTACTTGGCTCACTGTCGTGTATTTGTAAAATATGTGGTAACTGTGTACTGAAGACATCTGAAGAATGCCTCGAACAGATTTATCTTGGGTGAAAATGGACAGTGACTGCACCACCCACTGGTGGAGTTAATCGTTGAACAAGGTTCGGGGACTGATGCCATTTCTCAAAGTAAGTTAAAAACTTATTTTAGAGAAATGATATTATCGATTTAATTTACTGCGGGAGGGCTCAAATTATCTCGTTCATCTCAAATCGTGGCATAAAGTAGCTAAATGGTGATCTAATTTGATAAATCACAACGCATTCTGAGACGGAAAAAAAGAAAAATTTCGTAAAAATTTGCTTTATTTTAGTGAAACACCCTTTCAAAGTCCTGATACAACTTCTGTGACCGCCGTTTCCAGTGGATTTAATAAGTTCCGAACATGACAGTCTCTTTCCTATTTTATCATACATTCAATTCTCCTGGGGAAAATATCACTTAATGTCTCACCGAACAAGCAGTGTGCGGTCGGCTACTTTGTCTCACTGACAGTTGGGAATGGTAACAGAGTAGTCTAGACCCATTAGAGGCAATTAATGCCCGGTGGGGGCACCATTTCCCTGTGAAAATTTCGCAGTAGTGCAGTACCTACCACACATGCTGCCACACCGTCGCACAGGTGAATAGAACCACGCAACCATTTGAGTTCGAGGGTAGGGGATATTCTCCATGACAGTTAGGCCTCGATATTTGTAAGTGTTAATATAATGAATGCTTTGGTGTGGAAATTAACGGTGTGAATACAGGTCTGTCTAATCATTTTTAAGTTGCCTCAGAGCGGGACTTCACCCAAAAAGCATCCCTCTCGTAAATTAATAGACTATAGTCAATTTGGCGGATTATATAATTTTATACAGTAATACCAAGTATTAAAGATGATCGACAGCGTATTCCCTCAGTAAAATTCAGCACAATTAAAAGTATATTACAAACAAACAAATAAACAAACAAATAAATAAAATTTCATTTCATAGCCCAGACACGTGAATTCAGAATAATACTGTCTCCGCTGAACGCAGATTCATGCTCTCTCACTTGAATAACCGGGATAGACGGTGTAGTTTCAGTCCCGAGAGTACGTTACTTTTTCAAACGCTCCTTTTGAACACAGTTTTTACACAGAAACATTTCAACGTGTTGGGACATTGTGTCGGGCTCACTCATTTCTTTCATTGGCTTTTGTGTTCGATCAGTTTGCGGAACGTGAAAGAAAATTGCAGAATCTGTTGTATCAATAGATGGTATGTGCGATTGCTCCTTACAAAGCGGACTGGGAGCGTTTGGAAATGTGCAGAGCAGGGCAGCAGTGTGCTCGGTTTATTGAAAGGGTTCCTCTCTCCGACGCCCCCTCGCTCTCCCCCTCCCCTCGATGATTTGAAGGACTGCCTGGGTGGTCTCCCTCTCTCTCCACTTTGGCGAGCTGTTGCTTAGCAGCTAATAATAGGAGATGTTTGCAAAGTAATTTGCCTCTTCCTTGGCCAATGAGAACCAGAGCACTTTTCCATCAAACCACCCTTTTCAGGATTTGCAAAGAGGCTCGCTTCTCCAAATGTTACTGCAACGGGATCAGAGGCAGACTTAGAGATCTGCTCGCGACTTTGCTCTGGTTTAAAACTTTGTTTCACGAGCTATCAGGACGAATGAAAACTGAAGGATCTATCAGGATTTGGGCACATAATGTTGGGATGGAGTTGCAAGACTTTGGCTCAAGGAAAGACTAGTAAATATTCTTTAAACTTGTACCCGCTGGATGCGCTCGTTCTTCTTGGATTATTATTGCTGAACTCGCACCGTTCGTTCTTCGTTGCTTTCTTGTGCGCTTCGTTTTCTCGTTTGGACTATGGCCTCGGATCCCAGAGTCCCAGGGGCCGGTGTTTTTGGAGATTTACCCCCAAGTTATACGCGTTCTCCGCCGGCCACGAACTCGGATCTTCTCCGGAGACCCAGTTACTGCCACGCTGCTTTCGCGTTAAAACAGATTTCCAAGGTGAAAAAGCACTTCTCTTGGAAGCTTACTACAAATTATTTTGCTTTGTATTACTCTACATGCTTTCCAAGCACGTGCGTAAAAAGATTTTAAACTTATTTATGAAAATGGGATTAACTGTTTAAATTAAGTAGCGCAGTCCGAATTGCTTGCCTTTGAAGTGTGTGAATGTCATAGTGTCTCACCACTCGGTTATAACGTGTTTAAGGTTTTCTGCCACATACGTTAGACGTTAGTTCACCTAAGTATTCAGCGCTTTTTTGAAGATTTCCCACAACTGTTAACTCGGCGGAATAATACGGTGTAAAAAGCGTGTTGGTTACAGACTTCATTCGCGCCGGCAAGAAACGTGTGTTTTCCTGAGCATTTCAAATCAGGCTTGTTTAGGTGGTTATAACTATTACAACTAGCTGCATTGAAACATATTCCGATGTTTGCGTGTTTTAGTTAGGTTGTATACCTTCAAGAAAAGACGGCAGATTCATTGGAAGCCTGCACCGTGTGTTTGAAGATGCGGTGGGTCTTTCAGAGGAATTCACTGATTAAGTTTTATCTGACAAAGCATCAATGAAGCGCAGGAACATTTTGGATTTGTGTCAAAACTGCCGAGTGAAATCCAAATCCATGTCCGTGCAGCTTACTGTACCAGAGACAACGTTCTGAACTTTTTTTTCCAGCTTTTCTTTTAAATACAACCTTCACGCAGTATTTGTGTTTTGCTGAGTATGAAGACGCGTAGTATTGGCTGTCTAGGCTACTTGTAGTGAGTGAATGATTGGTTATTGCAGTGATGTGAGATTCAATGGGATACGAAATATTGCAAGGAATTTATCTGAGATGAATTTTAATGTAATATAACATAATGCGTTCGAGTTAGCGCCATGCTTCATTGTAGCCTATATGACGACTCTCGGCAACAGTGTTGTTTATGGAAAAATATAGTCACGCTAAAGATACGGTCTTTTACTGGTCGTAGTTCACTACATAAATACAACCCGAGGTTTGCAGTCAACAGCTCAGTGAGGTAAATTTTCGAACCATTTTATTTAACGTTCATCGTGAAAATATGTCACGATGGCCAGTCGCTGCGATGGCAATCATGACTAGACAGTAGATGAAAGTGACCTAGTTTCACTGTCCTTAATGATTTCATTGTACTTACCGATTTAATTACCAGGGCCAAATACAAGAAGCCACGAGGAATGGACAACTGTCTAAATTCCCGTCTCCCAGTGATTACTTGTTTTAAGAAGTTGAGTAAATGTGTGGAGGTAGCCTACATGGACATCAAGGAGCAGGGCCTGTAGACTGTGACAGCACAATACGTGTATTCAGAGTAAGATAAATCATGAATTCTTGTTCTATATACCTTTGAATGTGCATCTGCGGTGGGAATGTGTCCTCAAAAGTTCTTTTATCTTGACCAAAATGAACTCTATGGTCCCTTTTGGTTCAGTCCTGAATTTCCTTCACAGTTGAGAACGAGAAGTTGTATTTCTCTCAATCGCGAATGAAACCTCAGTGGTTCTCCTGTTCCGCTGTAGTGCAGGAGAGAGGGAGGTAAATATCTCTTGGATAGTGTGGTGATCTGTAAAAAATCTGATTTTAGGGATGTTAGTTGTGCTGGATTTCAGTTGAAATATCTGTACACCTTTTTCTTTCATTCTGACACTGATGTTGCTCATTTATAAGCTCTGACGTGAAGGCCCTTTATATTTCAAAGGTGCTGTAAAAGACAATAAAGGCTTATTGGGAATTTGCATATAATACACCTCGTGATCCTGTCCAGTTGAGAAGCTGCTGTTGATTTTCAGGTGAACGCCTAGGGAAAGGGCCAGGGTAGAGCAGGTATGGAATTAATACCTGTTCATGCAGCGGCCACTGATTCTGTGCAAATTAACCAGCAGACAGGATCACGCTATATCCTGTAAATGGTTAATTTAATTAGTCCCATTGTCTGGGCCCGGTCCTTGTCATAATGTGTTGAGTGTAAAATCAGCGATTGAGAGATTGATTAAGTTTTCCTGTAAAAACCAAAGAAAAGTCTTCTGACTGATGATCCCTCCGAAGACCAGTTTTTTCCCCACAATCTCGCAAACAAACAATCAACTTTGTTATATCAAGTCGTAATGACCAAATAAGAGAGATTGGAAGAAATAATCATTTTGTAAGAAAGATATTTTGTATTATAGGCCAGTAAGAGTAAATCAAAGTGAAATATTGCTTGCCAAAAATGTTCTCAGATATATGTAGATGTTTACTTACCGCATAAAGTTTTCTTGGAGAAGTAACTGATGTGACACTGGTGTTGTGACGTAATGTGGATTGATTGGCAGTTCCGGTTCAGACCGAGCCATGGATGTGTGCTTCTCATGTTCTTATTCCAGACTACACAGAGATGTTATCAGTTCTTCTGCAGCATGACCAATAATTTAAGACCTTTAAAATGCAATCATGTGACCTGTAATGATGAAACATATACTTTCAAAATGAACACAATTTGTTGTCCAAGACCATAACAATAGCATAAGTTAAATCAGGCCAATTTGGCTGAACTGCCATATAATCACACAAAGTTGGTGCACGCCTCTTATTTAACGTTTACAGATATTATATGGGTCAAGCTGTTTGTTGATCGAGAGAATATAATTGCAGTTGATGCCATCTCTCTAATGTTGACAAAAGTTTCAGAGCTTACTTATGCATGTAGTCAGGAGCTTCAGGACATGCAAGCAAGGATGCACGTCCATAACGAAAGCTAACATTTGTGCGCTGATCGTTATGTTTTGGTGCGCTCGTCATGAAAGATTTCAGTACATTTGGTTGTATGTACATAGACATAGAGTGTATTTTTTTCTCCAGTAACATCTTGGTGTGTATTTTTGTGCTTTTCGTCCTCCTCTGCCTTGGACATCTTCTCTCTCAGGGTAAAGCCGTGGGTCAGAAGGCCCCTCTGTGGATTCGGGCTCGGTTCCAGGCCCTTCTCTTTACGTTGGGGTGTCAGATCCAGCGGCATTGTGGCAAAGTCCTGTTCATTGGCCTGCTGGTGTTCGGCGCCCTGTCGGTCGGATTGCGAGTCGCCGCCATCGAAACGGACATCGAGCAGCTCTGGGTGGAAGGTGAGTTGGTTGGCGTTGATTTCTACGTTGGGAAGGTGTTGGTTTGGACGGCTGCTGGTTGGTTAGGGTGCTGTGAATCAAGCCTTGTACACTTCATGTCATCAAGGTGGGGGGTCAGTAAGGAATCAGGATGCCATCTTGGTTAATCTGCCTGTGGTCTTTTTTTAGGGAGTTGGATGGGTGGCTGGAGGTGGGTGGTAGATTTGACCATTTGTCATTGCGGTTCAAGTTGTCAATCACTGACTTGAGTGGGTTGCTAGCTGAGCTATCGTTCGTGATGATTCTTGATGGTGGGAATTAAATGTCTTGCCAGAACTAAAATGTAGGAATGTATGTATTGTACACGATGGCTTTCTGTGCCTTGTTTGTCTTAATATTCGGGACAGGCGGTTGTTTGGTTTCAGCAGCTCAGGTATTCCTTGTTTTTCGTGCACATGCATGCCTTCTCTTGTCCTCCAGGCGCATTGTATTGTTTGTGGCAGCTCTCTCTCGCTCCCTGTCACTTTCATTTCATTTATTTATTTATTTTTAAATTTGATGTCCTTCTCTCAATTTGGCTCCCCTATCTGTGCGCATTCTAGGCAGCCTCGAGCTGCCCGGTTTTTATTTGGTTTTCACACTGCCGAATTCCTTCTAAGCCCCCTAGGCTTTCCGCGTGCTCCTGATCCCAGGAGCAGATGGGCTCTGTGAATCGTTAGCCATGTTTGAGGCCCTGACCCCCCTCCCCCTCCCTCTCCTCCGCCTCCTCCCCTCTCCCTCCTTGTGTGGTCCTCAACTATTCTTGGATTCCATTCAACTATAAAGGCACCCCCTTTCTTTAACCGGAGGAAGAAAAAACACACTGAATACCAGCGAAGTTTACCCACCTGTTTTGCACACACTGAAAGAGCCACAGCAGTTGTAATATAAACAAACCTTATATTTTTCAGTCTTTCCATCCGCATTTTGGTGTTTATTTAAATCTTAACCCTTTTGCGGATCAAGAAGGAAGGGGCCTGGTCGGTTGTCTATCGAGAGTTATATTTTTAAAATGACTGTGTTCTTTGCTGCGCTCCCGAAAATTCGTTTGATCGCGAACATTTTCGATAGGTGCGTTAATATTTCGTTTAGTACGAGTGCGATACTGCTGCTTTCTGTTTTTTTTTTCGTGCTCTCCGATATTAATAACAACGCTGGAGAGAAAGTTAAGGGTGTCGGGCGAGAGAAACATTCATATGCGGCTGCAGGAATTGTGAGCTGTTTTAAAGCGGACGGTGGCCGAGGAAAACCGAGGACAACACGCGAAAGAAGCTGAAAAGGGGCGCTGTGCCTTTAAGAGGCAGTCCCTTCGTTTCTAAAGTTTCTGCCTGCGTTGTTTCCCCCAATAGCCCATTGACAAAGCTGCTCAGAGCTGAATGGAGAGTAAGTGGTTTGGTAACAAGAAGTGGATAGTTCTCACACAAACACACACATTCACACAGACGCGCATACACACACTCACTTGTGAAAAGCGTGATATATTCCTTGAGAGAAGAACGAAGTTTGTGTGAAAAAGAATTATGCGCTGTTGACGGTAATTAACGTTTGAATGCAAAACATTCCTCAAAAAATGCACACAGAAATTCATTACCAATTAATTTGAACTCAGCGATGCGTGGTAACGAAAGCTTCGCTTGTTTTCTTCAAATTTTAGAAAGGATTTTTGGGCATCCCACCGGGGTCTTTCTATCAGCCTTATAGTCCTTGAAAAAATCCACGCTAAGTTACCAGCGTATTAATTTATACTCACTTTCTGCATTAATTATGCATTATAATTAATATAATCTGGCTAATGTTGAGAATTTCATAACCACAAATATGGTTACTTTTTTTACTGTTAACAGTATTACATGCATACTTTTAGCAGCTTACCTATTGACTAACAGATCGCTCAAGTATAAGTGTGTAATTCATATTGAATATATTTGCTGATATACTTCTATTTTGAGCAATCTCGAACCCATTCATGAATAGTTCGCTGGACTCTGTTTGTGCATTTCTGATAGTGATTAACTCTGAGGTAAATGTAGCTGGTATCTTACAGCGGAAGGATAGGTTTGTTTTATGGCATTCCCATCCAATGAGTTCAGTCAACACAAACACATAAAATCCTGACTGGGCCTTCTGACTGTGGTGGGTCTGCAGTTTCTTTTTTTTTTTTTTTGAGGTGTTTGTGGGAACAGTTGGCTGTTTGTCGGGATTTCCCAGAATTTTCAGGGTTTGTATCCTGCTGTTTTGGATATCCTTGATATCACCTCCCTCATGACCCTTCTGAAGTGGTTCGGTTGGACCCGCATATAGTTACTCATGGCACTGAAGGATATTTGGCCCTGTAGGCTTTGCAGAGGGCTGGACTTGCCCAATTTACCTCCTCTTCGTCTGACAAACATCACGTTAGCCTTCTAGCTAACCCATGCTTAGCGTCTATAGCACATCCACCATAAAATGCTGTGTGGACACTGAGAGAAACCTGCTCGGAAGTGTCACTAATGTTGCAATTGTTGTTTCTTGCGCTACTATAAAACCGCTTTTGGTGTTTGGGTGCTGGGACAATTTTTAAATTTCATGAATTGATTGTTTTGTGTGGGGGAATTCTGGGATTCTGTGACTGGGGGTCGTATGTGTCAAAATACAGGGGGTGCCCTGTAGGATGGAGTCTCGGTCTTGGACTGGGGACATGGTCGCCCTGTGTTTTTCTAGGTGGCTTTGGGGGGCTTAATTCTTCTTTTTTTTTTTAATTGGGCACAGCTTGTTGCTCGTGGAAGGAATTCCACCCAGATGATGCGCTCTTTTTCAGTGTTTGTTTGTGAGAGTTCGGTTTCATACCTCCTCACCGTAAACTCGGTGGCGTCTGGTTTACTCGGTTAGGGAGGAAAAGGGGGCGACATGTTTGGGGTGGAGAGCAGGGTTGGTTTTTGAGGCATCGAGCGGTGAGAATTGAGGTCGGAGAGAAGGAGAGAATTTGTGAGCTGCGAGGATGAATGGACAGGGGTTGGAGAGAATGGGACTCTAAACATATTGTCTGAAAGAAGAAAAGAGGAGTGTGGGGGAGTGAGTGAGTGAGTGAGAGAGAGAAAGAGAGAGAGAGAGAGAGGGAGAGATGGAGCAAAATTATATGGCCTTGCCTTTACCTCGTTCGGGTGCTAAATAAGCTAATTGTCTGCCCTCCCTGAACACATTCTGTTGGGATATCAGACACTCATTGTCACTGGGACTGCTGGGAAATTGGGTTTTAGGAAACCAGGCAGCGTTCTTCAATGCATAAACACTGCAGGACCTTATGGGGTATTACGGTTGCCTAAACTGCAGAGCCTTACAGTGGAGTGGTAGCTTTAATTGAGAATGTTGAAGAAAATTAGACACCAGGAAAAAAAAATGTAAAGAATAAACATTGCTGGTGCTGTTAATCAGGACCAGGAAGCCTTACCCCCGTCCCCAGCTCCAGGTCCTGGTCCATTCCTGGACCCGGCTGACTTTTGCTTCTATAGCACCGAAAGATCCAAAGTGGGGTGTGTTTCCCAAAAGCATAGTTGCTAACTGAGTTAGCAACTTACATGGTTTGTCCGTTCACAGTCAGTGGTTCCAACTATGTGAGTTAGCATCTATGCTTCTGGGAAATGCACCCCTGGAATTTTTGCTTGGTTAGGAGGTAGTCGTCAAGTTGTGAACCTGTCAATTAAAAGAGAAGCATAAAATTCAACTTCCTGCTTGATCCAGCTTTACCTCTGATTAATTTCACAAAATGGAGGAGGAGTTAGATCTGTGGTTGATTATATATGAAGTGATTTGCTGAACTTTCATTAATGCAAGGGATGATTGAATGTTCATATCTGTACACTGTAAGAGCAAAAATGGTTGAATAGTTGGGGAACATTAAACAAGCGTTTATTTCCAAATAATATCCATAACAATACCCTAAAAAACCAAACTTGGGATCAAAGACGTTTTCCTGAGCAGATTAAATAGAATATTTACAAATACATGGCACATTATAAAAGATCTACAAGATGGGATAACATTTTGACAAAGAAACTCCTTTGTGACCAAATTAAAATATGTTATATCCGTATGGAGTTCATATCTTTCTGATTTATTTTATTTATTTATTTATTTATTTATTTTTCATCATTTGATTCTCGTTTTTTGGCTGTGATCTTAATTTTTTTTTTGTTCTTGAGTGATGTGAGCCTGACTGGAATGTACACTCAAGGCAAGCTGGGTAAATACTCGGTGGGGCGAGCGGGCGAAGTTGCTGGTCGTAGGCCTCTGTGTGTTTTATAATGAGAGAAGTGAGTTTGCGAGAAGAAAGAGCAGAGAGGCCCTTTCTCCTTTCATGCGTATACAGGCCGCTTGAATGGAGAGCTCCATCTCTCCATCTGGAGTCTTCCAAAGAACTTTCTAGAAGGGTCTGAGCTAACCAGGCTTTTTTTTTTTTTTTCGGGGGTAACCAGCAGATACGTCGCCCGCTAAAAGTCGGTTATCTAAACAACGAAGAGGGAGAGGTGAATAAAGGAAACGGCGAAGTAAAAACGCAGTAATTCATTAGAAAATACACATTCGTCCAGTGCGCGGCCCTGGCTGGAGAGAAAGAGAGCTCTATGAAGCATTATTGGAGGTGAATGGCGATCCACAGGGCCTCTGCTACATAAATAAACTCTAACTGCCCAGGCACGGACCTCACCAGTAGAAAGAACAAACAAGACCAGAGTCAGCCCGGGTCAGATGAAAATGTTTATTTCACCAACCCCTCCCGATCCCCCCCCCTCCCAGTCCCAATCTCTTCCTCCCTGCCCCCTACTCCTCCAGAGGTGCCGCTACGCTAGTTCAAAATACACTAAAGCCAGATATGCATTTTTCAGAATTAATCGAGTCTGAACACGGGATGCCTCGGCTTAGCGCTACCCGTGTTGCTCGCTGCGTTAGCCTCCCCAAAGTCGCCATGAGTAGCTGATTACCCCTGAAGAAAGACAGTGTCCAGAGATTGAATACCATGGAAATGGACTACAATAAATCGGATGGGTTTACTGGGCGTGAGTTTCTGTGTTATATTTTGTTACGTCTTTATTTTCCTGTGTGGACATGCTTGATTTTTTTTTTTTTGGAAAGTTAATGAGATTTTTTTTCATCCTTTAAAAGAAAATAATACTTTTCTACACTTCTCTTGGGAAAACTCCCATTTTGACAGTTTTTATTTCCTGCAAAGAAAGACGGTTCACTTTGGTTCACGTCAAATAAAGCGACACCAGTCACCTTTCGGGGTAGGATTTTGCCAGTTTTTTTCTTCCCTTCTACACCATTTGCCCCTTTCCAAAAAAAAGAGAGAAGAAGAAAAACATTTTCTCGGTGCTCCAGGGGAAAAAAAAAAAAAACAGCCCTTGGGCTCAATAAATTCATTTCTGGTCTGAATGAAACCAGCAATGTGGAAAAATTTTGCCTTTCACCAAGGGATGAATGTATGTTTCAGCCACACATTAAGCTGCATTAGCAGCCACTGGACTGCCTAATGTGACCATTTTTCACAGTGGCTAACACTGGGGATGATTAGCATAATTAGTACAGGCAAGGCTATACATATGGAAATGGTCAGGGCCTAAATGCCAACACCAGTGGAAATTTATGTCAACGCTGACAGAAGTATCAGGTCTGAATGGTTCCAAACTGAACAGTATTTTTATTTTCATTTTATATTTTATTTCTTTTTTCAACTTAACCATACTGCTTTTGCGCAATTGTAAACTCTTGCATTATCTACTTTTATATTTATTTATTCTTTTTTATTCCTGGACAGGGTCAAATTCTCCAACCTTCCCAGTAATTGAGTCTTTTTCTGTACTTTTTTCTCTCATTTAGCTCCTATCTCTCTCTCTCTCCCTCGCTCTCTCTCTCTCTCTCTCTCTCGCTCTCTCTCTGTCTCCATTTGAACTCAGTTTGCTTCATTAGCAGGAAATATAAATGGTAAAAATTGCCAAAGCAAACAAGAAACAGTAGTCGTAAAGTGTGGAGGACGATTAATGCTTCAGTTAAAATTGTGTTTGAATGAAATGTAATGGTAATAATAGAATTATAGCATTTTGACAGAAAGTCTCTCCCGCTCACTCACTCTCTCTCTCTCCCTCTCTCCCCCTCTCAGCATCCAGCACACTTACGCACGCACACACTCTCATCTCACATATTCACATACACACACACACACCGTAACGTTACAGTTGGGCAATGGAACATAAACGTACCACCGACCCACTGCCCTACCACTACCACCACCACAACCGCGGCCAGACCCCATTGTGCCTTGTTTCGTTTGTTAAGGAAAAGGGTCCCTCTTTGCTTTTGTCGCTTGTTTTTGTTTGTCTCCCCCATTTGTTGGGGAAACATCTGAAAGCGACAGAGGCGGCGGTGCCAAAGGGCTGCTTTCTCTCCATTCTGTGCCGTCCGTCTCTCCTCTCCGCTCCTCGTGTGGGGTTTCGAGGTGCGGTCCCATCTGTCTCTTCATTCTGCTCTGACTGGGAGGTGCGGCTGGTTTTTTGGGGGGTGGGGGGAGTTGGTGGTTGGGTGGGTATGGCAACGAGCGGGGCGCTAAAAGATTTATTTTAAAAGTTTTTTTTTTTTTTTTTTTTTGACTGTGCGAGGGCCAAATCTTTCCCCTCTTGTTTTTGTAGTGTCTTTCTGAAAGTGTTTCGAGGGAGGCCCGATTTTGTTTGAGGACGACAAAAGCTGGGGGGCTATGGGGGGGTGGGAGGTGGGAGTGGGTGGTGTAAAGGATAAGATGAATAGGGTTGTGTGGGGTGGGGGGGAGCTTTTTTGTGTGTTACAGGTCCCAATCTATAGAGCTGGGCTAGTGTAACGTTTTTCTGCATGTGTGGGGTGCGTGCATGTGTGTTTGTGTTTGTGCGTGGGAGAGAGAGAGAGTGGGAGAGACTGTCGTTGTGTGTTGTGGTGTACGTGCGGGAGTGAATAGTGAATGTGTGTGTGTATACTGTTTTCATGCACGCACGGTGTCCATGCGCATGTGTGCGTACATGTATGTGTGTGTATCCGTGTGCATGTGTGTGTGTGTGTGTGTGTGTGTGTGTGTGTGTGCCAGTGTATCACAGCTGTGTTTTCTTGTGGAGACTGAAACAGGTAGAGATTGCGGGAGGGGTGTTTTGGGGGGGGGGTTCTCTCCAGCGGGACTTCCTTTAAAGCCGCATGGGCTCTTTCACTGGCCTCTTAATCCAGCTAATCTGGCCCACAACACTGCCAAGGTGGCCGGGGCCCCGCAGAGAGCACCAGGGCCCCCAGGCGGCTGCTGGGCTCTACCCAGGGCCAGGAGCCCGAGTCCTGGCTGCCAATGTCACAGCCCTCCCCTGTCCTGGAGAGGTGGGGAAATGGGGTTAAGCAAAAAAGGTGGAGGATATATTTTCTATTGGGGAGGTGGGGGTCTACTCGTTGGGATAAGACGTGCTCCTCTCTGGGGTGTGGGGGGGGATGCCCGCCCGCGAGGTTGATTGATTGGTCCTGGGGTGTGCTGAGTGGGAGGGATTTGATGGCAGTTGATAGCGGCGCCCAGAACCACTTTGATCTGCCCTGATGAGCTAACTCTCCGTCTCTGGTATTGATTAAGGTGGCCTTTCCGCCGTACTCCTTTTGCCAAATGAATTTGACCGTCGGTTCAAATTGATTAGCGTCGGTGTAGGTGGAAAATGACTTGATTGTGTGTGTGTGTGTGTGTGTCTGTGTACGGATGTGGGGGGTCTGGTATCAGTAATTAATACCATACTCTATTTTTTTTTCCACAAACCCTGCCACAAAATAATGAAAAGTCCTCATTTTCTTATATGACTTACAGAAAAAAAAGCCTTGTGGTGGTGCAACGCTAATATTCCCATTTTAGTGCCAAACCAACACATTTTGTTTTCAGGGGTGTAATGACCTTGGAATCCTGATTTTAATATTAGTATGCCCCAGTTCTGAAGCGTAGCCAAGGAAAATTCCCATTATTACTCTCCGTAGCATTTCTGTCTGTGTAATTCCAATAGCGTATGAAATCCCACATCTAATTTGATATTTCCAGTCAAATTTCACGCACCTTGGCAGAGCATTGTAACCAACGAAGTTCAGCGAATGGGAAAATTGGAAATTCAATACCGCTCCGCATGAAAGAGAAGAAGAAGAAGATGATGATGATGATGCCACCTTTTTCAGCTCTTAAGAAGAAGAAATTTTTGTCTTGTATTGGCCTAGAGGGCTACGAGCGGGTTGAAGTGGTGCGAGAGCGAGGAAGACTGGTTCGGCTCTCTTGTGAGAAGTGTTGGGAGAGAGAGAGGGAGAGAGGGCTGGATGTGAGAGAGATTGGAGTTGACGGGGTCCAGCGGTGGGCTGACACGGAGAAGCGGGGGCCGACATCTCCGCGCTTAATTGCATGTCACTTTCCATACTGCCCACCCCTGGCTATACCACGGCCCCCCGATTCCCCCCGCAGTCTGTATCTGGGTGGGGTCCCCCCTGTTCCTACTGAAAGCTGCAGCCATTGTCCCTGCCCATAATACCAGGCCCCCGGATCCCAGAGGTAGCAGAGAAGAGGCACTTATAAGAGAATTTTATGCACACAGCGTCCTGTTTAAAGCCCCAAACGACCTCCTCCAGCCACTGTCCGTCCCCTTCCTCTCCCAACCTGGTTTCATCCTTGACCTACGCCTCTCACAAGGGGGAAAAAAGAGGAAAGGATCTAGAGCTAAAATGGCGGTTAATTAGCCTGTGATGGTGATGTCATCCTCAGGGTTGTGAAAAGAGGTTAAAGGGCAGCAGGGGAGGGGCAAGGCGGGATTGGGAGGGAAAGGGGAGGGGTGGTGGAGTTGGAGGGGGGTTGAGAGGGTGAGGTTTTTTGCGATAATGTCTGTCTTGATGACTGTGCGAGATAACGGTCTGAATCTTGGCCCTCGAGACGTGAGCGACACCCCCTGTCTACTCAGCAGCTCCCAGCTCAAAACGACTTTTAAATATGAGGAGACAGTCAAAAGAGGGGATGGGGTATTACAAAAACACGCACAAACGCATGCACATTGACATGCATAGTGCACATTAAAATGGCGAGTGAACAAACACTTTTTGTTCGTCGATTGCAGTCAGGGTGTTATCCCGCCGATAAAACTTGTCTCAGTTTTCATAAAGACAGGCAGGAAAACCTCTAATGCATCTTTGCGCTCGCATGTCACTTTTCTTTCTTCTTCTTGTATTCTGTTTTTCCGCGGTTTCAGCTGGGCTGCGTGTTTGAGTGCATGTCTCTTTAAACTGGGAGGGGGTGTAACTGCAGAAGGGTTCCTGACCGCCGCGGTCCCATCTGGCGGGTGGATGAGCCGAGCACGGCGACGGGGGCCCCTGCATGGGTGGTCCAGATGGGAGGGTCCAGACACAAATAGCTATAATTTACTTCAGGAGTCCTGTAATTACAGGCCCGAAAGATTGAAAACTCAGTTCCTACACATGCCCGAATGCATTAAGCTCGAGTACAGTGCGCGAGTTCGAGAGAACCGCAAGGGCTGCGTGCGGACATGTTTATTTAATCGGGGGGGGGGGGGCTTGGTGGAAATCCTCTGTAGATACTTGCTCAGGTCATGCAGCCAGGTAACTGGATGAGTAAAGTTTGAGCCCTGTGAGTGCTGAATGGATGTTAACATGAAGGCTTTGCAGTGTTTCGTAGTTCTATATGTTTTTGGTTCTCACTCGAATCCCTTCTCAGAGAAGCGGGGGGGAGCCAACCCTGCTATACGTCTTTCTTTTTGGCATAAATGTGCCCCTGGGTTGCAGTTGCAGCGAGCCAGGGGTGTTGCAGAGCCGCTAATTATTAAGAAACGTGTCTGCGTTACGTGTTTCAACTGGGGGGGCAAATGAAGGCTGCAGTCAGGAAAAGTCATCTCAGCTGGGGCTATGTAAACCTTTGGCTGAAATTGGGGCGCTGCTGGCCAAAGCCGAATGTGGGTTGAAGGGTTGGGGGTGGGGGGGTGAGTGAAATGGTTACAGAGAGGATGGTGGTGGTGGTGGTGGTGGTGGGGGGGGCAGGGGGGGCGGGAGGTGTTGTTTTAAATAGGACTGCAGTGCACAGTGTGTCACTGTACATTCCGGTTAGAACTTACTGTTTGAAGGATTGGGGGGAGCGGGGGGCACAGTTAGCGGTTGGGGGGTTCATCAATTAGCGGGTCCTGGAGGGTTAAGGGGTGCGGCGAGGCACTCCGAGGCCATCGTTCGGGGGCCGTGCGGAGAGGGAGCGACGGGGGGAGGCCCGGTTCCCTGTGATTTCGGCGCGGCGCGTTTCATGTGCGGCCGGCGTGCCCGCAGATAGCCCTCCCGCTTCTTTTCAGGCCGTTAATTAGGGGGCTGGACTCCGCGGTTCAGCTTCCTCGCGACGGGGGCTTTGATGCTTTTCATCCCGGGCCCTGCATACCGCGTCCAACGAGGGCTTCGCGAACCTCGCTCCCTCCGAGCCCCCCCAGACTGACCCCCCCCCACTTCACCGCACTATCCACCAGTCTCTGCTCATTACCTGATTACGTGCTATAAGTGTGTAAAGATGGGCGCCCGGATGAGCCCCCAATGCAGATGAAGGGTATTGGTGCACCTTTCGATTATGTTCCTCCCGTCATTGGGGAATCGGACCCCAGGTGAAATGGCACTTGAGGGGTGTTGGTACCCAGCGGGACATGGGCACAGGGTGGTGGGGGTGGGTGGGAGCACCGTGACGATGGAGGCCGTCCCAGACGGGACACATCTGTTCTGCAGCAGGAAGTCAGCGGAGAGGCTTTGACTCACTCAGCTTGGCCCGGCTCTTGTGTCTGATGAGCTCTCAAAACCCCAAGCTGGCACAGCCAACGCAGCCCTGCGCCTGCTTGCGTCCATGCGTGTGTGGGTCTGTGTGTGTAAGTAGGCCAGTCTAACCTGCAAGCGGATATCTGAACTCAGTAAAGTCTACTGTATTTCAACATGAGCCAGCATTACGTTTTGCCTGTCTGCTATCTGTCTGTGTCTCTCCCTCTTTCTCTCTATCTCCCACTCACCTCCTCTCTCACTCTCACCCTTAGTCTCATTTTCTTTCTCCTTCAATCTCTCTTCTCTCTCTCTCCCTCTCTCTCTGTCTGTCTCTCTCTCCGCTCTGCTGTGGGTCTCGTCTCTGGAGCTCAGCCAGGAGTGCTGCGGTTTCTAGGAAGTTGCCGCGGAGAGAGTGAAAGATTGTGTGTGTCTGTGTGTGCGTGTGTGTGTCTGTATGTGTGTGTGTGTGTGTGTGTGCGTGTGCGCGTGCCTGAGTATGATTGACTGTGCATGCGTGCATCTGTGAGTGTGTGGCATGCCTTTGTGCGCCTGTTTGTGAGTGAGCGTGTGTGCATTGTTGCATGAGTATTTGTTTGTGTGTGTGAGTGTGCAAGAGGTGGGTTAAAAATGACTGATGTCAGAACTCTATAAATCAAAACTTTTTTTTCTTTTTGCATAATTATAACTCTGGCTGCTGTAATCCTTCAAATCCGTAAAAGGCTGGGTCGGGAAATTTGAGTAGCTTGTGCGCTGAAAGCCACCAGCGCGTGGTTCCTCGCGGTTCCTGGCGGTTCCTCTCCAGAACCGCCTGGCTGAGTTGCCCAATGCCTGCCTCTGGAACTCAGATTTGGGGTTGACTGCTGTGGCAAACTCCAGTTTCCTGTCAGGTGGAAAGACTCTCTTACCAGCCCAGTTTCTTTCTTTCCATCTGTCCCGAAAGAACTTGCTTGACCATGTGTCACCGAAATGGAACATAAGTACCCCAACCCCCCCCCACCACCACCACACTCGCCCTGATCTCAGCTTTTGGCTTCGACACTTTCTCTATCCTGCTCGCTGTCTAGTGGTGAACCGATTGTCTGGAAGAGCTGAACAGGATGTAGTAGCTATCCCTACAGGAAGTGCGTAATCAAAACTGCCTGACGGTACCAGACTGCGCATTAGATAAGTCATCTGGTGTTACGATGGGTTTTAAGTCGATTGTAGTTCCAACCACAGTTGTGTGTCAATCTCTTATTTGTTCATTTGTGTACAGGTGACGGGGGTTACAGAATAAACCTATGAGTTTTAGAATGGTTTGAAGCCGACTGCAGTTATGACCAACTACGTATGTGATTGTGCATGTATCTTTTTATGGAGGCAGGGGGAGGGTGGTTTTAATGATAGATGGATCTTGAGGTGACTTCTGTCTTTATCTTGCCCCCCCCCTCTTAGCTGGTAGTCGTGTGAGTCGAGAACTTCGCTACACCAAGGAGAAGCAGGGAGAGGAAGCAGTATTCACCGCTCAAATGCTCATCCAGACCTCCAAACAGGAAGAAACTAACATTCTTACCCAAGAGGCCCTGCTGCAGCACCTAGAGTCCGCGCTGGCCGCCAGCAAGGTCCAGGTGTCGCTGTATGGAAAGTAAGTCCCCATTTTGTACCAGTGAAAGTTTATGCTGTTTCTGTCATTGAGTAATTATTTGAGCGAGAGGGACAGACTGATAATTGACAACATCCTCTTCCCTTTGAAGGTCGTGGGATCTGAACAAAATCTGTTTTAAGTCTGGCGTGCCCATCATCGAGAATGTCATGATTGAACGGGTGAGTTACCATTCATTTTTCAAAGTCAACCTTCATTGATTGTTTTTATTTGGAGAAACCCCTCCTGTCTGCCTCGCTGATCTTCTAGCCCTTTTTTTTGGGTCTGAACTTTTGATACCTTGGATTTTACTTGGTCTGTTTCTGGTTGAGTTGTAGTGCTTTGGAACAGTTAGACTGGAGATGCGACTGTGTGAGCTGCTGCAGTCGGTGCTTGAGCTGCCATTTTGTTTCTCTCCTTCCCCAGATGATTGACAAGCTTTTTCCTTGCATGATCGTTACTCCACTGGACTGCTTCTGGGAGGGCGCCAAGCTCCAGGGAGGCTCCGCCTACCTACCGTAAGTTCCCCTGTGATGTCACAATACCTTGGATAGTAACTTTCTGTTGACAGCGAATTTGCCGCGTACTAATGGTCCTCTCACACCGAAGACAGAACAGAAAAACGGAACGAAAATGTGTGTATTAAAAAATCTGAACCCGTTTATCGCTAAGTACCCATCCACACCGAAAGCGAAAGTTCCTGCTTTGCTGTCAACAAGTGTTCTGCGTTTTTATTTGTTTTTTCGTTTCAGGCTCTGCGTGTAAAGGCCTTAATAGCCTCAACGCTAAGGGCTGCTCTTCTCATATAGCCAGGGCGGTTTTTTTTGTCAGATCTCGTAACTGCTGGACACCAGGTCAGAACCAGTGCCATGGTCACTGAGTTAAACCCAGTTGAGTGGGCTGGGCACTTCCTTGCAGGTTGACGAACGCCCTTATGACCACAAGCCTCAGTTTCAGACCGAACAATAAGGCCGCCATACCGAAAATTGTTGCCCCCCCCTTCCCTTTTGCGTTGTGGATAGGTCAAGGCCTACCTCGGCTTCCGCCGCACCAACCAACCGGTACACCGGGCCTAACCGCTTTGCCCACACCAATGCCACCCTCCAAAAATAAATAAATAAATAAAAACAAAAAAAATTTTGGCCAGGGGGAGGCCCTAATGGAAAGAGGATGGGGAGAGAGCGGGAGGGCAGGCATGGTTGCGGGTGGAGGGGGGGGGGTTGGGCGTTTGGCTCAGACAATGGTAAGCATTCTTTCAGTTTACGAGTGAGTGTCCATCAGTGTGGGGGCTTAGGAGGGGTGGGGTAGTGGGGAGTCAGCTTTGTCAGCGACGGGTAACACCACATTCTCATGGTAATCGGCCGGCCTCTGAGCTGTAAGTGTCCCAACAAATAAAATAGGCATTATTCAAACCGCCGGTCCTATAGAGGGAGAGAGAGAGAGAGGGAGAGAGAGAGAGAGGACAAGAAATTAAGAACTCGGTTCGGTTATGCAAGTCCCCCGGTTACACCGAACGGTTCCCCCTCCTCGAAGTGTGCTCGTTTGCGAAAAAGGCAAATGTTGGCCCAAAAACAAATATCGTTACATAAACGCACTTGTCCGCATGCCTCTTGCTCAGACGCAGGCATGCGAGTGATAAGTAACCACTTCAAAAAAAATATACGGGTCAAAATCGGCACGGCGGTCTTGCAAACTTTGTAGTATTATAATTTTATTGTTTTTTTAAGGTTTTTTCAAACAGAAAAATGTGTTGCCATCGTAGTTATCTCCCGTCGGCCTGTATGATGCCCATTTTGATCTGGATCGAGTAAGGGTTAGAGCGAGGCGTCTTTTGATCGAAAGATCCCCACGCCCCCCCCAACCCGATGCTTTTCACGTTGGTTTCAGAGGGCGATGAAGCTGGGGGCTCTGCTGAAATGCGGGTGGTGTTGCTGTTTGTTTGTCGTCGTGCCAAAGGGAGAAGCACTAGGCTACGGTCTCTGAGGCCAGTGTTCCTGCTAGCATCCGCTTCACTTCAGCCGAAAGAGAGAGAGAGAGGGGGGGAGAGAGAGCGAACAAAGAGCAGCAATCTATGAAAAAACAAAAGGACCCAGGCCGACTCACTCAAGCAAAAACCGGCAGATAAAGGCAGCTCTCTGTGCAGGACTGGGGTGCTTGGTATGTGGGAATGGGTTAGACCCAGCTTTATCCGGAGCCAGTCTTCATGAATTATTGGAGTGAGATTCTGCCCAGATTTGGGACGCTTTTCTGTGGACCCCATTTTTTTTTTTTTTTTCCACCCTGTCCTCCCTCTCCCTGCCGTGTAGAGCAGTGCCTCCCGGGACAAACTCACTTCTTCATTCGCGCTTGGACATTTTATCTTCTTATTTTTGCCTTTGAATATCTGAATTCTTTTTTTTTTTTTTTTTTTTTTTGGAGATATGTTTTCTTTCTTGTAAGCCCAAGGCGCTTTCCAAGCGATGGAGCGAGTTTCAATGTGAAGGGTTTAAAAAAATGCGGAAATACACGCGGGGCTGAATCGCGCGGCAACGTGATTTACTCGTTGTGGAAGTTGGTGCTAAATTTTAACTCGAGCGGCTGAGTTGCGCGTTTAAGAACTCCTGGCGGTGGATACATCTCTGTGTAGTGTGTGTGTGTGTGTGTGTGTGGGGGGAGAGAACACCTGTCCCACCTCCCACACCCCCCCTCACCCCACCCCCCACAGACAGCTGAGGGGGCAATGTCAGGTCAAACAACTTACCCCGCTAAACGGGGTCAGTCAGCATTTGCTTTGGCATACCGTGCTCCAAAATGGCCTCTCCTTCAGCATTGCTCGGAGGAAAACAACAACAACTAGGCTAGCATTGTTAGCTGTGAGTTGATATATGCATAGTTATATTCACAAACCAGCACAGGACCATGCATGATCTGAATGGGCAAGCTAGGCTAACATTTTAGTGCGCTTACAGTTCTTATGTAAAAAAGTTAAGCAACTGTGGTTGAGAGGGGAGTGGAGACATTTAGGGCTAACTGTTCTTTGTAAGTGTGAGAGAGAAAGTACAAAGGGATTACAGACGGAGAGATTAATGGTGTGACGTCCCTCTGCCGGAGCGTTGTAACATAACGGGGGGACATCAAAGCCACAGGGGCCCGTTTCGCTAAAGCTAGCGTGAACGACCGAAGGACGATATTTGGATTTTTGCCCAATTAATCACATTTTTGATCCTGCTGTATCGCAGCTGCCTGTCCACGTGTTACGCGAAGAGTCGACGCGACAAAACTGGCCTCGTTCTCTTAGCAAAACTGTGCAGCCCCGTATGGGATGCACACGCAGGCACAATCGACACACGATCTCCGCGGGCGAAGCTTGTCGACTTACAACTGATCGTTATCCGTACTCCCTGCAGCCCGTATTACTTTTGCCTTGAAGTGAATGATAAAGTTAGCGAAGTTAGCGTCAGCGGATGCGCAAGGGTTTGAACGTGTACCCCCCCCCCTTCTGAACAGCAAGAGAGCTCCCTGATTCCCCCCATACCCAGTGCCTGCTCAGAAGCCCTCAAATCCTTCCCGCGCCACCCCCCACCCCCCGCAGCCCCCCCATTGGACCAGCCCCGACCCACTCCGAAGCCCTATCAAGATGTTTGAGAGGCAGAGGTAATCGTGGTGACTGGATGTACAGCGTTAAGGAGTGGAAGCAAGCGGCCTGCCGGAGGCCTGCTTTGGCAGCGCATTGTGGCCGCGTATAACAGGATAATAACGCGGCTTTACACCCGGCATCTGCCGCCCGGAGAGACAGAGAGAGAGAGAGAGAGAGAGAGCCCTGCTGGGGGACCTACAGTGGGGCGTGGTATGAGGGGGGTTGGGGGGGGGGGGCAGATTTGAAGCAGCTAGGTGGAGAAGTTTAGGAGCAAACAGTAAGCAGGACATGGCCATAACTCCATTAGCGTTTCAATGTGTGCTCCGATCTGAGCGCTCTCTGCCACACGTCTTGGTTTGTCTAACTAAGGTCTCTCTCTCTTTCTCTCCCTCCCTCTACCTATCCCCCACTCTCTTTCTCGCCCCCGACCTCTGTAGGGGAATGCCTGACATCCAGTGGATGAACCTGGACCCCCTGAAGCTGATGGAGATGTTGAGCCAGTTTACCTCTCTGGAGGGCTTTCGTGAGATGCTGGAGAAGGCCCAGGTGGGCCATGCCTACATGAACCGGCCCTGCCTGGACCCCAACGACCCCGACTGCCCGCTGAGCGCCACCAACAAGGAGCTTCGAGAGGTACAGACCCCACATGTGGCACCAGCAGCAAGCAGACCAGCACTTGGAATATGTGTGCTAGGATTAGCATGTATTACAGGGAATATGTGTGCTAGCATTAGCGTGTGTTACAGGGAATATGTGTGCTAGCATTAGCATGTATTACAGGGAATATGTGAGCTAGCATTAGCGTGTGTTACAGGGAATATATGTGCTAGCATTAGCATGTGTTACAGGGAATATGTGTGCTAGCAGTAGCATCTATTAGCCTTAATGCTGTACAATGTAAGTGTCTTTTACACTTACCAAGTACCGTCGTGCCTTCGTATGCTAATCAAACAACGTGTTTAGCCTTAATGCTCTTCAACATAAATGTCCTTTATGCTAACCAATAGTCGTCGCACCTATGTCAGCTAATCACATGATGCGTTTAACCGGTCCGGGCTCATCATATCCTGTTCTTGGAGATTTACTGTCCTGATGGTTTTCATTTCAATCCTATTGAATAACACGTGCTCTCTTAAAGCTGCAGTTGGTAACTTTGAGTAGAGAGAGGACTTAGCATAAAAATTTGAAAAAATGCAACTTTCAGATCCCTCCCCCTCCCTCTCCACTGCACTCCTGCCCCAAGACCCTCCCCCAGAAGGCTGCCGTGCACACGAAGGCACGCGAGCTGTTATGCATGCCACTGTGGAGAGGTTTTGCAAGTTCACATTATGAAAACAGCCAAGTTGCTGAGGCTAGACATTACTGTTGTGAACAGTCAACACTGCTGGCCAACAAACGAGCAGAAATAAATCATGTCGACATGAAAAGTAATCTACAGCAGTATGTATTCAGTAAAAACCCAGCACACGCTTATTTCAGTAAGTTACCCGTTTTTTTGAGCACAGAAACTGTCGTGAATCCTGCTGAATGGCCAGTAAACCATGTATGACAGCATTTAGCTGTGAGAGCATAGAAACGTTACACATATTTATGAGGACAACAACACAACCGATAAGACTGTCATGTCACTTCATAAAGATATTTCTGCTACTTTCTAATAAAACGATGCCAGTAACATTTGCCCTAGCATCGGAAACAAGCTAATGTTAGCTCGACTGCAACATCACAGTAACATCACATGCACTACGGAGTACTGTAACAATTACAAGACGCTGGCTATTCGAACAGCGACTGTGCTTGTAAGCGACATTCACTTGCTTATTTGCAGAGCGAAACTGAATTGATGCCTGTAAGGGCTGGGGTTAGTAGGCTAGCAGCTGTGCATGTGAGCGACGCCAACTCACTTATTTGCAGAGCATTGCGGAGCAAAAATGAACCAACGAATAAAGCAGGGGTTTACCTGTCAAGTAGAAAAGTCGCCAACTCTGCGTCGGTTTTTAATCCTTCCAGATCACGGAGTTCCCTCCACCTCTAAAAAGCCACTCCGATGTTCACTCTGGTTTTATCCCGGGCTTTGTCTAATTCTTTCTTTTGTGCTTTTTTTTCCTCTGGCTTCCTCTTCTTACTTGTCTTAGCCGTGTGTGCTGTTGTCGGTAACAGAGGCATCAGTATTTTTTTCCTCGCTGATGGCTGTTGTTGCGCCATTAGTTTCTCTAAGCTCCTGAACCCTCTCTCGGAGATTTGAGCTTGACTGAGCTCTGGCGTGAACTGAGGAGGAAGGGGGAGGAGGCTGTCTGCAGCGCGTGCATGTGCACTATTTGACGGCTGTCAGACACCATCCTGGCTCTAATTGGTTCTTTTTGGTCGGACCGAACAATTCTTTTAAATTGCAGTAGGAGCAGTAGGTGGGTTTAAAGGAGACTTTTTTTTATTACAGAGTACTAGTTTTATGTAATACTGTCTGTACACAGTGACAGTTTTAGCAAAAATGACAAAACGTTACTTTTATAAAACTTACCAACTGCAGCTTTAAGTGCTGGAGTGAAAACCTAGGTTGATAGATCTCCAGGGAGAGGGTTAGGCAGCTTTGTTTTTGGTGTCGTATGAGGCCTGCTTTGTAAGAGTTTGAGTGAAAATACACGGGATGACAGTACAGGTTTTCTGTGGCCTTTTTTTCCACGACCTGTTTTCGATATTAAGCTTAAACTTTCTGCTGCTCTCGTTCAATCACAGAGTCCCGACATCGCCGAGGAGCTGAGGGGTGGTTGCCACGGCTTCTCTAAGAAGTTCATGCACTGGCAAGAGGAGTTGATCCTGGGTGGGAGGACCAAGGATTCCCAGGATGCTTTGCTGAGGTGAGTGTGGGGGGGGGTTGGTAGAGAGAGAGAGAGAGAGGACTCCTCCTGACTCCTAATAACCTCACACATGCGAGGAATGCCGTGCATGGAGTGGGATCGGTTTCCACCTCTGACCCCTGCGAAGGATAGACCAATTAAACATGATGGACAGCCACATTAACCACGGCCTGATATGTTTTGGAGAACAAGGGAAAAAAAAAGGGGGGGGGAGCTTCCCTTCTCGAGGAGAAAAAGGAAAAAAATAAAATGACGTTTTTAAAAAAGCATTTCTAAACTCTGTGCCCTCAAATATTGCATAAGCCTTACGGAAAAGGTTTGTGTGTGAGGAGGGTTGAATATCTTATTTGAAAGGGTCTAAAAACATGCCCCCCCGCGTAAAAGTACAGCAGGGTAATCCCAGCCCTTCCCTAACTATTTTGAATTCTTGTTTTAATTTAATACCACTGTTGAAAGGAACTGAGTGACAATCTTGGGGCTTTGCCCAGATCTTGACCCTGGTAAGTCTCAGTGGATGTGATACAATCCTTCACAACTGGCCACGAAAAGTCACAAACATTACTGCAGCATGATTTATTATAATCTTGCTGGGGACTTATTTCTGTTTTTTTTTTTTTTTTTTTTTTCTAACTAAGCCACCCAGAATATGTGCCAGACTGAGAGTAGACCATCTGTTAGTGCGTATGCGAATGAGAGCACCTGCTTTAACCCGTTGACCACAAGTAGCCGCGCACACATGTAAATGCACTTATAAGGAAAGTCGATACGTATCAGCTGTGGTATTTATATGAATCCTTTTGCATGTACAGGGTTTTTTTTCCTCTCCCTGGGAATCTACAGCTCGCTTAATTGAGCTGTTTGTGTTGTGTGTGCACTGCGAGCCAGGGTTTTCCCGGCAGAACGTGAATCTGACCCCATAATGTGTGCCGGGTTGGGGGCCGGGGGATGCTGGTGGCCATGTTTTTTTTTTTTTCTTAGAAATAAAACAAAATGTGGAGCTTGACTCCTCGTGTGGCCGGGGTCTCACTGCGCCTGTCGATTTACATATTTCTTTCTTCTGCCCCGCCAGTGCCGAAGCCCTTCAGACCATGTACCTCCTCATGAGCCCTAAACAGCTGTACGAGCACTTTAAGGACGACTACGAGATCCACGACATCAACTGGAACCAGGAGAAGGCCACCGCCATCCTCGAAGCCTGGCAGCGGAAGTTTGTGGAGGTACGCACCGCTTAGACTCCGCCCCTTCCTCCCCGAGCAACAACGAAAGCGGAAAACCGCCGGTTCCCTAACGTACCTGCCCGTCGCGAGCCCGGGCCGCCCCGCCAACGGGCCTATTTTGGCGAGGAACCCGGGGAGCTAGCGGCCCTTGTCTGAATTCCATCAATCCTCAGCTGCGCTGTAAACGGAGTCCGCTGAGGACTGCCACTGACAGACCCCCAGTTATAGGAACAAGCTGTTTTTGTGATAGCTGACACCCGGCCTGCTGACTGCAGGGGTGGGGGGAGAGACCCTCCAGCAATGCCCGCTCGCTGAAGGGTGGGGGGGGCTGGGGAGAGAGAGAAAGGCAGGCTGAAAAGTCGCTGGAAAAACAAAGTGCGGGGTGTTTCGTTCCCCCGAAGGTTGTCGGCCATTCATGGTGCTGATGGAAGGGCTCCGGAGACCATGTGATCTCATTTGATCCCCCCTCACCTTTGACCTTTGGCATCTGCGGTCATTATTCCTGGTTGTCAGGCTTCGCGAGGGCTCGGGGCTACGTCGCCGGTGTGCCGCTCTCTCGCTCGCTCACTCCGCGAAAATGTATACACAGAGTCAGGAGGGGATGTGCCCAATCGGGTGAATAATTCACTGTTTGTTTGAATTGTCAGCGAGGGTAACCCAAGACGGTTTCTGAGCGCTGAAATTTAGAGTATGTGCTTAGCTATGAAGCTATTGCGCACCGCGCCATGTGTTGCGGCTGTTTAAGATTCTTCACTGAGGAAAAAAACTGGTGGAAGACAATTGGCCGTTATAGCTGGAATTTGTTACACAGATTCATCGGATTGGCTGGAATGCTTGTACATGCTCAGCTGCCGTTTGGTTTGGTATGAACGAGGCCATTCAGTCTGTTGTTCTGACTCACCCTCTCTTTCACCTCCCGTCCTGCAGGTGGTGCACCGGAGTATCCCAGAGAACTCCAGCCAGAGCATCCACGCCTTCTCCACCACCACCCTCAACGACATCATGAAGTCCTTCTCCGACGTCAGCGTTATCCGTGTGGCTGGTGGCTACTTGCTCATGGTAAGCGGAGTATCTGCTTCCTCTTCCTGTTGTTGGCTAATTGGCTGTAACTGTTCCCTGGCTAAAGATGATTGGCTTTGTCATTGGTCCAGCAGTTCCACCCATTCATGATGTATTTTTTTAGTGCTAGTGAGTTTTTTTACAATTCAATTTCTGCTTCACAATGCTAGTTACATACACACATTATTGAAATAATTGCTGTAATACTTATTATTGTTCTGTCCGTACAGCTGGCCTATGCCTGCGTGACCATGTTGCGCTGGGACTGTACTAAGTCCCAGGGGGCCGTGGGGCTGGCGGGCGTGCTGCTGGTGGCTCTGTCTGTGGCGGCTGGTCTGGGCCTCTGCTCCCTGCTGGGCCTGTCTTTCAATGCGGCCACGACCCAGGTACTGCTGCAGCACCTGCCCACTTCACCCATGTCGACTTACAGTTTTTTAGACTAAATGGGAACCAAACTCCCCGTGGAGCAGTGCGGAGTAAGGGGCCTCATTCAAGGGCCCAGCAGCTGCTGGGTTTCATTGTGGCCGCTCTGGGGCATAAACAACAAACCCTAATTGAAAATCCTTAAGCGCTCAGCTCCAGGCCGGCCCATGATCCCAGAGCCCCGCCCACATAATTCCCAGGCATGATTCACAAGCTCCGCCCATATTATCACCTGTCCTGCCCACAGTTTTTCTAGGCTCCACCCACCATGGGAGTCTCAGGCTCAACACATGGTTCCCACAATGCCTCAGTGTTCTAGTCCAGCTGCATCCTACGCTAACCTCCTTCCCAAAATGCCCCCCCCCCTCTACCAGGTTCTACCCTTCTTGGCTCTGGGGATCGGTGTGGACGACATGTTCCTGCTGGCTCACTCTTTCACCGAGACTGGCTCCAACATCCCTTTCAAGGTGAGGCTGCGATTCCGCTCAGTCATCGTCTTGGGCTAACCGCTTATGGCGTGAGCTGCAAATGCACACAAACACACACACACACACACACACACACACACACACACACACACACACACACATACACTGCCTCTTCATCAGTGCTGACGTCTCTTCATTCCCACTGGAGGTATTCTTCACTCACTCCTGGTGTTGGGGTTCCAGGGTAAAGGACACCACTAGAGCTGAAGTGGTGAATCCAAGAGCAGGATCCAGCAACCCCCCTCAGACTCCCAGACCTCCCTCACTCTCGCTGCCTTGTGTGGTTGCCCTACACTGAACTTTGGGTGTTCCTCTCCTCTATCTCCCCCCCCCCATCTCAGGAGCGGACGGGTGACTGCCTACGTCGAACGGGTACCAGCGTGGCGCTGACCTCCATCAACAACATGATCGCATTCTTCATGGCAGCCCTGGTGCCCATTCCCGCGCTGAGGGCCTTCTCTCTGCAGGTAGCCATCTTCAACCGTCATAAGTTGGGGGTGGGGGGTTGCGGGTGTTGGAGTGCGGTGCCAGTCACACACTAAGGCCCCAGACGGGTTTGATGAGCGGCGTTATTTAGGGAAGCCCTTGCCTCTTTTATTTTGCTTTCCATCACTCTCTGCCTCCGCCTATGCCAACGGGATATTCGTTCCTCCCTCCCTCCCTCCCTCCCTCCACCACCCAGGCATCTGAAGCGCGGAGGGGTAGAAGTAATCAAACGTGGGGGCGATATATCAGTATATCACCCAGCCGTCCTGCTCTCGCTGTCTCTGATCTCCCCGCCTCCCTCTGGGTGGTCTGCGTTCTGGTGATACCGAATATAATGTGGGCCGGGGGGGGGGGGGAGGTCTGTCACGGGCTTCTGCCAGTCTGCTCCAGGGTTGAGGCAGCCATCGGACCCCCCCCCATTCCTTCTGCCCCGATTGTTCCTGTTGACGGTTTTCGGGAGGGGGGGGGTGCAAGTGAAGGGGGGAGGGGGGTGATTTAGAGCCGCTTTTTCAAGTTGGTGGAGATTCAATCAGAGGCACTAAAACAGCCAGGGAGGCTGAATACGGTCGGCTTCTTTGTCAAGTTCAGGCTCAGCTAGGGAACGCGGGTCGATGGCATGCTGGCGTGAAAAAAAAAAAACTGCTAAATTTTCTCCTCTCCCCTTGTCTCTCTCTGGGATTGGCCCTGCCAGGCTGCCATAATCGTGGTTTTCAACTTTGCCATGGTGTTGCTCATCTTTCCCGCCATCCTGAGTCTGGACCTGCACCGTCGAGAGGACAAGAGGCTGGACATCTTGTGCTGTTTGTATAGGTGAGTGTCACTCTGGTGGAAGTCTCTTGGTTTAAAAATTGCCCTTAGTCCTCTTATCCTGACTGAGAGATGTGTTTGAATTCTTGCATGTCTAGAAGTCTATCAAGAGTCATATTGCCTTTGATAATGTCACAAAAGGAGCCAAGTGATTTGTGTGTAGTTCAAAATTAATTTGTTGATGAGCAAGCCCTTATCTTGGCTCAGATTTGTATCTGGTCATCTAGAAACCCTACCTAGAGCCAGATAACCTTTCAATGATTGTCACAGAAGCTGTAAGTGATCAGTGTGTAGTTTGAAATTGGTGATAGGGATGATTGACCTCTGACTTTGCCTACCTTTCCCTCCCATGGCAGCCCGTGTTCTTCCCGGGTCATCCAGATCCAGCCTCAGGAGTTCTCCGACGCCAATGACAACCATACCTACCCCGCGAGCTCTCCCTCTTACGCAGGCCCCACCATCACCACCAGTACCCAGATCACCACCACAGTGCAGGCTTTCACCCAGTGTGATGCAGCCGGCCAGCACATTGTTACCATCCTGCCGCCCACATCCCAGATCTCCACCAGCGCCCCTTCTGTCGTGGTGCCCCCTCCAGCCAGCACAGCTCCCTCTTCCCCCTCTTCCCCGGACCCTTACGGCTCTCAGATCTTCGGACCGTCCAGCTCCACTCGTGACCTCCTTGCCCAAGTGGAGGAGACCAAGGAGGGTCGTGAATGTGTCCCCCTCCCCTTTTTCCGCTGGAACCTCTCGGACTTTGCCCGCGAGAAGTACGCCCCTCTGCTTCTCAAGCCGGAAACCAAAGCCGTGGTCCTGGTTCTGTTCGTGGCCCTACTGGGCCTCAGCCTCTATGGGACCACCATGGTCCACGACGGACTGTACCTGACGGACATTGTGCCTCGCGACACCAAGGAGTACGACTTCATCTCGGCCCAGTTCCAGTACTTTTCCTTCTACAACATGTACCTGGTGACTATGGATGGCTTCGACTACGGCAAGAACCAGCGGGAACTCCTGCAGCTGCACAACGCCTTCAACTCTGTCAAATACGTTGTGAGAGACGGCGACCAGAGACTGCCTCGGATGTGGCTGCACTACTTTCAGGACTGGCTGAGAGGTACGCCTGTGTCCTTTTATTAGTAATGTCATACGTGTATTAGCATTAAATTAGCCCACTACCCCACACTTCTCATTGGCAATTGACAAAAAGTGGGTAGCTGTCTATAAGAATAATGTAATAATTCTATCCCTTCATCGTAATAGTTTAATAGGGAAGTAAGGTGACAGAAATGGGTATGCAGTGCCTCCTTGTTGAAGGACCATGTGGATGGATTTTGACTTTATGTAGGTTGCCCTAAGGATATTTGAGTCTTGGCCTTAAGCCCTACAGGTTGATTGCGGCATTCACCTTCAGCTGGCGGATTATGAGGAGATGGTTTTTTTGGAGGGGGGGTAGACCAGGCAGTGAAAGTTCAGCCCTGTCATGCAGCACCCTCAGGCAGTGTCAAGGATCAAGGAGGGGTAGAGGTTGTCTTTGTCACCTCTTGGCCTCTGCCCTGAGGGCTTGGGGCAGGAGGGATTTTTGGGAGGGGGTGGGGGTGGCGCAGTTGGTGTGTGGCAGGGCGGGGTCAGGAATTAAGGTGAAACAAGGGAGATCGACAGGGCCTAGAGAAAGAAACGGGGGAATTCTTCAGTCAACAAGGAAACTGGCGTGACTTGAAAGAATATTCTTCCCTCCTCCCCCCCAATTTGATTTTATTTCATTTTTTCTCTCTCTGGGGGTTTCCCTGTAATTATGGGATGGCTGGAAAGAAACTGCAGTTCAACCGCGCTAGACTTTATAATTTGAAGAAGAAAGGCTTTCCTGTTTTATATCTCCTCGGCCCACACGCGTGATGCTTATGTGTGTGTGTGTGTGTGTGTGTGTGTGTGTGCGTGTGTGTGTGTGCACATGTGCGTGCGTGCACTCTGCCTTTCGAGGTCAAAGGCTTTTTTTCATGCTTGCTCAAAACATTTTGGCTAACCGTTATGAGGCTGCTGGGGATTTCACATCGCTCCTGTGGGTACGCCCTCTCTCTCTCCGGGAGCAAGCCTCCAAAAAGGCACATCTAATTAGCTGTTTGCAACAACATGTCTTCCACCACCTTAAAAAGTATCCCAGCAGCATCCTGCTTTGATGCCGTATGGCCAGAGGGGGTGCTATTCTCGTGCGTAGATCCCTGAGAGCAAGGTGCGCCGATAACACAAAACGATTCTTTCTGCAGGTCTCCAGGCTGCGTTCGACGCCGACTGGGCTGCGGGACGTATCACCTGGGACAGCTTCCGCAACGGCACCGAAGATGGCGCGCTGGCTTACAAACTGCTTATCCAGACCGGCTCCAAGAAGGACCCCTTCAACCGCAGCCAGGTGTGTATACCTGTCCCCCAATCCAGCCCCCTTGTCCTCCTCCTTCAAGGCCCTTTCTTCCGTGTCCTAATGCCTTGCCCTCTTTCCCTTCTCACCACACTTCCTCTTCCTTTCCCGATAGCTTACCACCCGTCGCCTTGTGGATGCAGAAGGTCTGATCCATCCGGATGTCTTCTACATCTACTTGACTGTCTGGGTTAGCAATGATCCACTAGGCTATGCAGCCTCCCAGGCTAACTTCTACCCGCACCCACGTGAGTGGATCCACGACAAGTACGACACCACTGGGGAGAACCTGCGCAGTGAGTAACTGTATACTACCGTAAACAACTATCTATTCATACTGACCATTTGTGACTGCTCTTTTCTAATTTACCGTTAATAACTGCTTTATCAATATGCTTTATTGAACCTTTTCAGAACTCACAGTAGAATAATTAAGTACTGAAAATGGTGGGCTGGTTGGTGTGTCATAATCCACTGATTTTGTTCCACAGTCCCTGCAGCCGAGCCGCTGGAGTTTGCCCAGTTCCCCTTCTACCTGAACGGGTTGAGGCAGACGTCGGACTTCATTGAGGCGATCGAGTCCGTACGCTCCATCTGCGAGGAGTTTGGGCGCAAGGGCGTGCCCAACTACCCTAACGGCTACCCCTTCCTGTTTTGGGAGCAGTACATCGGGCTACGGCACTGGTTCCTGCTAGCCGTTAGCGTGGTGCTAGCCTGCACCTTCCTGGTGTGTGCTGTACTTCTGCTCAACCCCTGGACTGCCGGCGTGATTGTGAGTAGAACGACCCACCGAAACACCCCCTCCAAAAAAAAATTAACCCCCCCTCATTCCAGTGCACTCACACACACAGCTCAATAACCCCACCATGGGGCTCTTTTTTTCCTATGGGGGGGGCGAGGGGCTGTTGTGGGTTGGCTGGAGGGTGCTACTACTGCTGCACCCCCCCCTCCCCAACTCCACCCTCCCCTCCCGCCACCATCTCCCCCTCACTTTTGTCATTCTAATCCGAGCTGCCAGGGCTTAGAAAAGGAAATGCAAAAGGGCCGGCGAAGTCTACCCGGAGGCTTTACCTCCCAACCGCCTTTTGTCAAAAATTGGGGACAGGACGGATCGGGGCAGTCGCGACCTTGGCCTGCTAAACCCATCCATCAGGAGCTGAGGGGGGCGGATGGGTGGGTTTTCGCTCGGTGGGGGGCGGGTGGTTTGGGTGGGGTCCCGTGTTGGCCCAGCGGCTGGGAAAGGCTTCACACGACGGCAACTTGGAGCGCCACGACAGCTGGGGCCACAGCTCAGGCGACGGAATGGGACTTTTAGGGTGACTGCTGAGGAGGGGTGGTGAAGGGGGGGGCGACTGGAGATAACGGGGTGACGGAGGAGAAATGTGGTGGGTTTTTTCTTCTTTTTTTTTTTTTTTTTTGGCCCGCGCTTGTGGAAAATGGGGGCACTTGAGTAAGACTGCACAAACAGCTTTTCCCGTGTGGAGACAAGATCCGTTCCGGGCCTAAACACGCATTGTCACGTCGCCTTTCTAAGCCGTGTACTCTGTAGCTTCGTAGCCTATATGCGGCCGCAATAAAATGGGTTTTAACATTTCCAATTTGACCGTGACCGAATCGGGACCCCCGCCGACTTCAAAGAGCGGCTCGAGAGCTGGGGATTTTTTGGAGCTCCTCGCTCTCTGTTTTGCCAAACTAAAACTGAACTTTTTTATGCTTTGTTTAAGGAAGTACATTAGTGGTGAAAGGGTGTCAAGTAGGGGGACAGCAGAGAGTGGTGCACTGAAACGAGGGCCCGTACCGTCTTTTGTTTGACAGCGTCAGTCATTTCCCCTGTCTTGAAAAAGCAGAGGGGTGGGGGTGGGGGGTGTTAGCAGGTGAGGGGGTAACTCGATGCTGTGCAGATGACAGTGGCATCCTGACTGTTTTGGGCACAGCCTCTTGTGTGTGTCAGGTCCGTGTGTGTGTGTGTGTGTGTGTGCGCGCGCGCCGTCAGGACAGAGGTTATTTCCATGTAAATAGGCCCAGAAGAGGCCCTAGAGAAAGGGCTAGAAAGCAGAGCCATAAAAAGAGAGGAAAAACAGTGCCTGGAGTCTGCTTTTCAGGTCTGTGGCCTCCCTTTTACAGTGCTGCCTTTGAGGGGATGTCACCCTGTCACCGCTAGTGCTAACTCTTTCCCCCTTCTCTCTCTCTCTCTCTCTCTCTCTCTCTCTCTCTCTTCTCCGTTTTACTTATACACACGTGGACTCATGCCCTTGCTCAGTTTAATGCACTTACACACACTTTGAACAGAACATGCTTTGTGCGCCCGCCCGTAGGCCTCATTCCAGTTGTGGGAAGTTAGCCTGCATTTCTGTGAATGTAATGAGCCAAGCTTTGACTGAGTCGGTAGCCATATTCCTTCGGATGCTAAAGTGACGAGTGGCCATCTTGTTAGCCACGTCGCTAACGCTAACCCGTTCTCGTACCCCCCCAGGTCTTCATCTTGGCCATGATGACGGTGGAGCTCTTCGGCATCATGGGACTCATCGGCATCAAGCTCAGCGCCATTCCCGTGGTCATCCTCATCGCCTCCGTCGGGATCGGGGTGGAGTTCACTGTCCATGTCGCCCTGGTATGACCCCCCAGCCCAGAAACGCCCCACCGTTCTCCAACACAGACTGTCCTATCATGTGCTGTAGCTTCCTGTGTGCTCCACTATATTTGGATGAAGACCTCCAGTTTCAATTTCATAGCATTTGCATCCATATTAAAAAAAAAAACTTAATAGTGTGTCACAGTCCAAATACTTACAAACTTTACTGTATACATATTTTTGTAACATTTATCCCAGTATTTTATTGTGAAAGGTGTTCGGATAGGTAAAGCTCAAATATGAACCCTTATATTGTGAAGATTCCCCGTCTCTCTTCAGTACAGGCAGCTTTATTTCAATATAATTTTCAGTTTGGCGATAGCAGTTGCGTTGTGTTTCGCTAGCATGCGCTAACGCTAACCCGCTCCCTTCCTTCTGCCTGCGCCTCAGGGGTTCCTGACGGCAATCGGGAACAGGAACACGCGATCGGTGGTGGCGCTGGAGCACATGTTCGCACCCGTGATGGACGGGGCCATCTCCACGCTGCTGGGAGTTCTGATGCTGGCCGGCTCGGAATTCGACTTCATCATGCGGTGAGTTTCTCTCCGTTTAGCTGTACTGTTACCGTTATCACGTTAACCGTAATTACTGTTACCGTTTTTACAATTACCGTTAAATTGTGGATACTATTTCATTCAATGTTACCTCCAGTCGATTTGACCGAAGCGAGGGCCATTCCCCTTCCTTTGGCGCTATGTGTGGTTAAGAGCTTTGCTCGAGGGTCTTCACCCCCTGTGGAGGGAGACACATCACATCGCGTCTAACGCTGGGTCTTAGCACCTAGGCAGTTGTTGGAATCGTCATCGTGGGGGGTGGAGGGAGGGGTTCAGTGGGGGGCTGGGTCTGTAGATGCAGGTGGGAATGCTTGCCCCCGTTTCTACCCCGCCCCACCTGTTCCAGTCACTCCACCCACCCACAGAAACCCCCCCCCCCCCACCCCAACCATTTACTGGCGACAAATTGGGAAAACATTATGGGTGTGTAGCAGCTGCTGGTAAACACAGATGAGTTACGGACTGCATAGACACACACAATGCACACACGCACACACACTCTCAAACACACATGCACACACGCACACACACACATATCCACACACACACAGGCATATATACACATGCACGCACACAACACACGCACGTGCACACACACACTCACAAACGCAGACTCTGTTAGAGTTACAGCCTCCAGTTCAGAGGTTTTCCAGAACCCACAGGCCCCGCCCTCAGTTTGACCAGTCAGCTCAACCCTTTACCAACCAGGCCTCCATATTCCTTCTCCTCACTCAAAAAGTTCCTCTGTGGGGGGAGAAATGGTGGTTGGTGGTGAGGTGAGGGTTGGGGGGGTGAAAATGTCCCAAAAAAAGCAAACAGCCATGCTTTCCATCTGAAGCCAGGTTCAGCCAGGCCTGGACCGCAGCCTTGAGCAAAGCCGAGCGCCCGTACTTACACAGGACCCACGCAGTTAAAGCGGTTTAGTTCAGCCAGCAGTGTGGCTTCAAAAAAAGAAAATTAAAAAATTAAAAAATAAAGGGCTGGCAGCACCGCACTGCTGTTCTTGCAGCCAGCGAAGTTACTCGGAAGGAAAATGATAAGTTCCCTTTTTCATTATGGCCTGAGAGAGAGGGAAGGAGGGAGGGAGGGAGAGATGAAGACTGATGGGGTGGTGCAAGAGGAAGAGGAAGACTGAGGAAGGGTGTGTGTATGTGGGGGGGGCATTTGCACTGTGGGAGGTCCTGTTTAGATTTTGGGAGTGGGGGTCAGGGGGCTTGTTCCTTTTGCAGGGGGAGCCGCATAAATACTGGGTTGTAAACATCTCCTCGCAGTGGCACATGGAATAAACAGCTGAACATGCTCAGCGACTCCTCGCCCCCCTCTCCGCACCCCCCGACTCCGAATGGAAAAGATTACAGTTTATATAAACAACAGAATTCCTAACACTCGCTCTCCTTTGGAGGTCCAACCCCAACCAGGGCCCGTGGATAGTTTAGGTTCTACGCAGCCCCCCCTTAAATAAATCACGCTCCACTTTCGGAATGTTGACTTAGTAAAATAAACAAGCGACGTTTTTTCGTTCTCTCCCTCTTTCTTTCTTTCTTCACATACATTGGACAGTCGGAGCGAGGGCCTCTCTATCTAAATAAAAGGAAGTGGACCTCAGCGCGGGCCAGAAGGTGGCTGCCATGTCTGTTTCCCTCCCCTGCTCTCGCTCTTTGGTTCTCTCCCTCTGTGGTGGGCCGCTTTCGGAGGAGTGCGGAGATTGTGCAGGCGGCCGAGGCTGCAGGCCCTCATTCAGAAGCCAGGGGTAGAATTTGTCCAAATGGAATTTTTTTCGGAGGACGAGCGGGGGGGAGAAGGGGCGGGCGGGTGGTGCTGGGGTGGTGGCGGCGGTGGTGGGGGTGTTTGTTGAAACAGATTGCCCTCGCCGTGCTGCTTTTCAAAGCACTGTGGCCTACGCTGCATTTTGCGATGGCAAACAGTTGAATGGGGAAAAAAGAAGAAAAAAACTTGAGTCTGAAGTGGGAGCCTGGATGGCTTTGTTAATGAGGCAGGGAGAGAGAGGGAGGGAGGGAGGGAGATGGAGGGGAGGAGGAATAGAGAGAATTCATCGCTCAGCAGAAGAGAAACTGGGCTCGGTTGGGCCCTGTGGCTTCCATCGCGTGACTCCGGGACCTTCTCGGTTGCTGGCCGCGGCGAGCCGCTCAGATTTATCTCCGGGACATTCGCGGTGGGCGGGCACATCAGGCACAACTGCTAAACCACCATAAAAAAGGGATTCAGGGACTGCCCATTTAGCATGAAACGCTCGCGTTCACTATGTTCTGCTCGGCGAGAACAAATAAATTTGATACTTGTAGCGAAAACTCGCTCACTATGGTTTACTAGTGGATATTCGTCGGTACATAACTTCAGTTTAAATGGTTATGGCAGAAATGGCTGGATTTTTTTTCTTCAAAAGAAAAAGTTGGGGGTTGGAGTGGATATTTGCGGTACTTGAAGATCTGTGTGGGTAGCAGATGCAAATGGTTCATATCCCTGACTATTAATGAAGCGATTACCCCATGGCCAACCTTCACAACAGATCCTGCCCTTATTTTCCTTTACATGATTGTTTTCATATTACATTTTCCCATAAATCCGAGTTGGATAAATGGCAGAATTTGCTTGAGTAAACAGATAGCCTCACCGTCTGTAAAGACAAAGTCAAACAAGCCAACAGGCGGCAGTTTCCATTACGTTGGTTGGGGGAAATGTTACAACCAGATGTGTACAACATGTAGCCTTTTTTTCTTCTTCTTCTACTTCTTTTCAAACATCCACATCGGTGTTGCTCAAGTCCTCCGGAGGGTGACACAAACGGTTTAGAGGGAGGTGAGCCACGAGAACTTTCTGGAATGTCGGGGTCTTTTTTTCCTTCCTTACTTCTCTCCTTGTTTTTTTTTTTTTCTTCCGAACCCCCACCCGCCACCCCTTAGCTGGCGACGCCTGCTCCGTGCAGTTGAAAGAGCTTGGATCTCTCTTTCATCTCCGCTCTCTGGTGGAGGCCTCTCTAATTTCCCCATGCACTCTCTTTCTTGTGGCTAGGCTAGCTAGCCCGTTTCCAGAGTTACTGAACCAGGCTCGCTAGAAACGCAGAGGCTAAATTATAGCCCTGCGCTCCATCAGAGGGAGCAATGCGTTGCCGCCCGATTCATCCCCGGTTACGGCCCGCGACGGTCCCTCGCAGTCGACTGTAGGAGATCCCTGCGGCTTTTTTCTTGATGGATGAAAAGAACTCGACCTCAGTAATAAATCCCGCGGGGTTAAAAACCGCTGTACATGTGTAAAAAACCTGTTTTGTCTTTGTAACGATTTTGGGGGGGGTGGAGCGTTGATTGGAGAATGCGGAGTGTTGAGTATTTTAAAGTGCGTACAGCATCAATGGCGAGACTTTTTGTTGCTCTCGAGCGGATGCGATGACGATGGGGCGAGGTGGTTGGTGCGGCTCCCTTTCGAGCCGGGCCGTGTGACTGCTAACGGCGGATCATGGAGTCACAAAGCATTGTCAACAGCCTGTCTCTAGAAGTAAACTATCTCTACCTAATGGGGTGAAGAGTCTAGCCTCTGCTACCCCTGCGGGTGAGATGTAAACAACAGATGACGCAGATCCTCGACAACGGTGGCCCCTCTGTGAACCGAAAACCTATTGGTTGGGCCAGAAAATATAATTATACAGCATCATACTGAACCCTCAGACTGCTAACCACTGCTGTGTGTGTATCCTTGCAGAAATGCTCACAGCTTCTTTGCAGACAGTAGTTTTGTTGCACGGAGTATGAAATAGATCGCTGGTTGGGTTGTCGGCCTAGCGCCTCAAATCTGGTCACTGGGGTCTGCTAACGGCACGTTTCAACTGTGCCTGGCTTGTGATGTCAGAGAACAGGCTTTGCACTCTCTCAATGAACTACACTTATTTAGCAGACGCTCCACAGCGGCATACAGTCAATTACACTAAGGACAGACCAATGCTCAATCACCAATGTGAGGTTATGAGCCTTGCTCAAGGGCTTGACAGATCTTATTGTGGCTGTGCTTATGTGTGAACCAGCAACTGTCCAAGTTGCTAGGTTACTGGCCACTCGTAGGCTGCAGCCCTGCCAAGACTTGGCCCAGGCCCGTCTGCTGTCAGCGCAGCAGTTTGCGTCAATGTGTGGTGAGCCGAAACAGAATCTCCTGTTGGGGACTGTACTACGAAGCCAGTTCAACATTAGCCAGAATTTCTTTGCATGAGCTGGCTCGACATCCCCTAATCTCACAGGAGATACCGTAAGTAACTGTGACTGGTTAAAGGAGAGCCACCTTTGTGACATTGAAAACCCTGGCTTAAGGCACAACATACGTCGCTAACCCACTAATCTCGCTTCGTAGTACGCCGCTCGGTTTGAGTTATTGCGCCGTGGTACACATTGCAATGTTACCTAGGTGACGTAAGGTGGGCTTGCATCAATCCCCTAACTTCTCCCACCCCGCATACCTCACTACTATCGTTTTTTTGTGTCGGACAGAGAGAGTAGGTGGGGGCTGGTTTGTAGAGCCATGCGCTAACGTAAACACATATTTCCAGGAAGTTGCGGTCTTGCGGTGATAGATGTGGGCTCCCGGAGGGAGACGGTGTGCTGTCGAACATTGAGCACCAGGAATTCCACCCTGGGGCTGCCAGGGAAGGGGAAACAGGGAAGGGGAGGGGGAACTGAGTGAGGAAAAGGTGGGGTTTAGAGCTGAGGATTCTGGTCCGGAGGGGGTTTACCCACGGTTTGTGTCGGATGGGAGCCAGGGGTTAAAGGGGTGGTGATGTTCAGGCCAAATTGCCCACTGAACCTCAGTAGATAAAAATTACCTCAGCCTCCATGAGTGTTTTTGGCTTCTATTTAAGACCTAAAATCTTTGTCCTATCACCTTTTTAGATGAATGAGACAAAGAGGTGCCATGATGCATAACCTGGCGCAATGTAATATTTTCTACCTGATAGAAGGAAGAACGTTGGGTTTTAATGTTCCATCATGTGATAAAAAAATGTGTTGAGTCAGATTTGAGGTGTGTTTATGTCTTGTGTTTGGGAATTATTTCCAAAATGACCATTGTTGACAGTGTCGTGATGAAGTCATTTCTCGTTTTGTGTGCAGCTACTTTTTCGCCGTCCTCGCTATCCTGACGCTCCTGGGGGTTCTGAACGGCCTGGTCCTGCTGCCCGTCCTCTTGTCAATCATGGGTCCCCCTGCCGAGGTCACGCCCGCAGACAACGGCAGCCGGCTGGCCACGCCCTCCCCGGAGCCCCTCCCCCCACCCATGAATCACCACGGCTATTACGCCGGTCGCCGTTACCCGCAAGGTCCCCCGCGCCAGGCCTTCCTGGATTCGGAGGACTCGGAGTACTATTCAGAAACCACCACCACCACCACGTCTGGCCTGGGGGGGGAGGAGGAGTACAAGTCCAGCGACCGCAGTGCCTACATCGTCCCCCCAGTGCCCGCCCCCACATCCCACATCCTGCTAGAGGCCAGCAAGAACCCCAGCTTCCCCAAACTCACGGTACGCTGCACCTCCCACTTCCACCGACACCTCCGCTGCAGGAGTGGAAAATCTAGCCTCAGAAAGTACTACTCCTGCCTAGCATTTTGTTCCAATCACTTGGATCTGCTAATTAGCGCAGTTCTTCCACCAACAAGCAAAAGTAATTTGTGAAATTAGCTCGGTATGTTCGTGGGTGGAAGTAGCATATGCTGAGGATTTAATTTTCCTGATCCCTCCATACTTTCCACCCCTACCACCTTTCCATCCCTCCAACTGCCCAGTTTTCGGCGCTGGCTGTAGTCTTCATCTTAACTGTTTAACTTCTTGCGTCTTTAGTGTCATAATGGAAGCCTTTGTAGTCAACTTTCCATAGTCCGTTCAGAGTAGCCAAGCTAGCAAGGGTTCTGTTGACAATGATGGAATAGTTAACATACATTGCAATGATCTGAACAACCTGGTTACCCTTGGAACAACCTGGAAAAATAAGTAAGTTTGTGTTTGTCCCTCTCTCTCTTAGGTGGTAAAGCCGTACGGTGAGAGTCCGAACATCGTGACCAGGAAAGAACATCTCAACGGGTCGAGCCAGCCCACAGTAACCTCCGTCAGCTCTCAGATTGCCCAATGGGATAAAAAACAGGATTACAACCAGGACCAGGGACCCAAACGGCAACATTTACCCAACGACAGACCTCAGGGTCCGGGCAGAACTAATCACTGTGGCCCCAGGTCTCAGTACAGCAGTAGGCCGCATCATAACAGGACTACGATGCCGGGCTACAATGCTGGAGCCAGAGTACAGGGGCCCAGTAGCGCGGTCACGATGGTTACCGCCACGGCCTCAGTGACAGTAGCCGTGCACCCCAACTTGCCTGGATCTTTCAGGGGTTACACGCATGAGGGGTTCGACGACAGCGAATCAGACTGTTTTGAGGACACACTGGGAATGTCGCAAGCTCGCGGGAAAGCTGCCGATAATTCCAAGAGGAGTACCTTGGAGCTCCAAGACCTGGAATGTGAGGAAACGAGGCAGCGTCCAGCTGACCAGGCTCTAGGTGAGCACGCTTTTAAACATTTACTGGGAAAAACTGTCAATGAGTCGACTAATGCGGTCATCTGAATTAGAGTCACTTTGCAGTTTAGGAATTTAGACCTTGGACTCGAAATCTTGGCGCAAGACTACATTAGCTTAATTGGTCTGGTGCGATACGTAGCTCAACATCCATTCTCTCTGAAGTCCGGTGCCATGCCTCCGGTCCAAAGCAAACAGTCCGACAAGCTGCAGCCCTGGTGCTTGAGCTGGGAGGGAGCCGGTGTAAATAGTTTTAAAACAATGATAATATCTTCACAGCTCCACACTAGCTCAACTTGTCAGCTCTCGCTTGGCCAGTGTAAACAGGCTCTCCGCTTTCACTCGAGCCGTCCAATCCTGATCCTTGTTTTTATTTTTTTCTTCCAGGTGCCCAACGGAACCAGGCAGCCAAAGACCGCTAGACCCCCCCCGTCCTCTAGAACCCATCTTCTGGCTGCCCTGCTCAAAGCGTCGGGGTCCCCCAATACTCAATGAACTGTAAATAGAACCTCACACAAACGGAAAAAAGGATTTATTTTAAAAAATATTAAAAGTTCTCGTTCTAAGAATATATATAAAAATATAAATATATATATTTTAATACTAAAAAAGAGGGAAAAGCTATTTAAAAGAGTACTGTATAACTTGTGTATCCTGTTATGTAAAAGTCAGATAATGTATAAGTGGTTTTTGGAGGACTCCTGCCTTGTATAGATTAAGAGCTGTGTAATATGTAAAAAGGAAAAGTGCATTGGTATAATGATAATAGTTTATTGAAAATAAGGTCAGTGTTCGTTTTCTTGCTGCTACTCTGAAAGAACTGATATTGTTTGCCTTGAAATTATGCAGTTCCCCCCTCCCCTTGATGTAAGTTACGTTGGGGTAGTTTCTAATTCTCTGACGCCGCATTCTTTCGTTTTCAAAGATGGCGCCTCACTTACTCGCAAACGGTGGAACCTCGATTCAAGCAGTGCGTTCTCACCCTGTCTTTAGTGTGTTTCTGGAGTGCTGTAATGTCTCACTTCGCAAGGCGTCTTTGCAAACCGCGCTCTGTAAACACTTCCTGTTCAAGAGAATCCATCTTGTCCTGTTCACTTCTCTTTGTCGCTCATTAAACTTAAACTGTAATACGTGCGTGAGATCTGACGGATAACGATCCCGCTTTTTCAAAAGAATGTTTCCCCTGGGTGAGATTAGCCTGTGATATTCCATTTCAAGTGTGGCTCTGCTCTTGTTTTCAGAAAGTAATGTCTGAGCATCGAGAAATAAGAAAGCCCTGTCAGAGCACCTGGCTCCAAGGGTTTCTCAACGCATGGTTTAGCTCAGTGCGTTTGTCACAAAAAATTAACTTTTCGATTCACTGTACTTCGGTGTTTTCTTAGAAACGGCATGGCTTCGATCCTTGCCCTGTCCTGCCTGGGAGTTGTACCCATTCGTCAGCAGTCTACATTTTTGTTTACTTGAAGTGTCTGTGAGATGGAGTTTAAGTATCTAAGCTGTATGTTGGCTGATGTCCATTTGTTACCTATGTTTTTTTTTTTTTTTTTTTTTTTTAATTACCTGTTTGGAGTATGGGGCGTTTCATAATGAGTGCCAAGCTCATCCAGTCTTATGGTGAAAGGGAATTTGCGGAAAAAAAATTAAAGGGAGGATTTTGTTAACACTTGTTGGCTACTATAGGGCGGTGGTACATTTTACCACTGTCCTGTGCAATCGTAAGCAAGCTAAATTGTTTTTATTTTTTTTTTTTTTTTTTTTTTCATCAGGCGATCACAAGGGCAACACTTGTGATGTCATTTAGGGGGCCTTGCGGTTCAGGGTCAGAAAGGTGCTCTTCTCTGTTGTTTTAAAGTCATTTTAAGCATTGCGCAAGCCAGTATTTCTGTGTTTGAATTTCTCATTGTATTTATACCTGTCTCTAGTAAAAGAAAAAAAAGAAAATAACTTAACATTTCAATATTGGTCACATCACTGCCAGTTTAAATGCAGGGAAACATTTGATTTAAATGGCAGCTTGTGTTCCTATTTATCAGACAAATGAGTGAAGCTGAGATTTAATGTAGCTACTGTACGTTCTGGATGAATAAGTAAAAAAAAAAAAACAACCCACATCCACAGCTTAAAAATATCAGTATGTTGGTGTAGGAGGGGCAATTTTTTTTTTTTATTGAGGGGAGGGGGTCATTCTGCATTGGGTTGTAGTTTTATTTCAAATGTTTGTCATGCCATATAAATTATTTATATTAAATTTTTATTTTTGTAGTTTGTACAGACGTTTAGCCGCCAGACTGAATTTTTATTTTTAAAGAGTAAATATATTATATATATAATTATATCTATTTGTTGCTGGGGTTTTTTGGGGGTGGGTAGGGGGGGTGGGGTTTCGTTGTCGTAACGGGTGACCCTTTTGTTCGGAGAAAAGCGTACACTTGGAAAATGAAGGAGAGGTGAGACTGACACTGTCCACCATGTTGTGTCCCAGACCTGTCCTTCTTCATGTGATAGTTTGAAGTGTCTCTTTGTCTAAAATGTCTAAAACACTGTGACTGCAGACAACTGTTCAAGAAAACCCTCGTGTGACCATCATTTTCCTTCACCTTTTATAGGAATTGAACTAACAAAATAAATTGAATGAAATATTTTCAAACTGACTGTTTTTGTCTTCTGTCCTAACAAACAAAGAAGAAAAGTGATTTGTTAGCGAGTCCTGACATTTCAATGTAAATGTTTTTTTTTTTTTCTTTTTTTTTCCTGTTTTGTGCCTGTGTTTGCTTCTCGCCGTGGGGGACTGGAGCACTTACTAACTGACCGCAGGCGCGATAGCATCTCAGTAATTCAGATAGCAAAACTGGGTCACTGTGAAGGACCACGGAAAAGGGACTGTGGTCAGTGGTCTGCATTTTTTACTACAGGTTAGGTATGAGATATTGAAAAAAAATCAAATGTCACTCTATTTTTGCCAAGTGCCTCAGTATCGATACTGCAGCTAATGGCAATATTGTAGGAATATATAGTGGCACTTTAACAAAATATTTACGCAACGACAGTCATGAGTACTGCGGGAATGATGACCAAGCAGGTACAGGTAACAGCTAGAACAGTCCAATAAGTGCAGAAAACTACATTCCTATATTGTATTGCAGCCTTTAAAACCAGAAAAGACAACACTTTTTCACATCACAGTATTACAATATTGAAAATCCCAGATGATATATCACGATATCGATATAATGCCCATCCCAACCTCAGGTCCTGGGGACTAAGTGTGCCCTTGCAACCAGGCTTCATAAACAAGGACTGCATGAGCCGTTAACCCCATTACACCTACAAACCCATTTCTGGGTCCATCAAATGCAGCTGCTGTATTCAAACCTGTGGAATTTCACACCCATTTTAAATTCTAGTGGAGATCCCACAGTTTCCAACGATCCCAAATATGACCTGTTGAATTACAGGAAAATCTGTATAAAATGATGTACAAGATCTAGATATTTTCCATTTGATGTAATGCTGTGGCCATAAAAACATGACATCCCAGGTTTGAATATTTCTCCCAATATAAGTGTGATGTAGCTTCAGTAAAGCGCTGCAGCCAGCAGATACAGAACATGCACATGAAATTGCCCTACAATCCAAAAACAATTATTTTTCTGATTTTGAATTGACTTAAGGAAAAATTTAAGTGAAAACTTGGAGTTTAAGGGGTTAAAGCCAGAAATGGCATCTACTGACAGTAGATAGTACACCGCACTCACCTGAAGTGAACGGCTGAAACACACACAACAGCACAGAATATTTATTAGTCAGTTTGGGCCACTTTAAAAATGTTTACTCCATTGATTAATAGTTACCACAGCTCAAGAGGCTTGTTGAGAAAAGGGTGCTATCAAATCGCAGATCTTAGTTTGGTGTGAAGCACCTCAGGTGATGAGCTATGACACCAGATAAAGGGAAATGGCAGACAGGTGTGGGAACAGTATAAGCAGTAAATGACTGTTGTTTTAGCAAACAGAGCTTTTTAGCACTTCGCTAAAGTGTCAGTTTGTCGCGAACAACGGCAGACGCACTGGGCGAGATGTCGGGGAGGAGCTCTAAGGCATGTTACCCAAACTTCCTGCCGCATTGTTACGGCGGGAAGGGTCGCCGTGCCGACACGACGGGGCCCACCTATTAAGATGAAAGGCGAGCGCAGTAAATTCCAGCGCTTCCCACAACAATGTCTCAGGTGTCGGCTACCTCGGTCCCCCGGACGGAACCTGATACGCTCGCAGCCTTTTGAAGTCACTGCCATACTTACACATACCACACCTCCCCCCCACACAACAGACCTCTGGGTCCACAATGTTGACACAAAACCCCACTGAAAACAAAAACACATAAAAGTAAAAATAAAAATGTCAGGCTTAGCTGGTACAAAATTTTTAAACTTAAAACTGAATTTCCTTTCTTTTTTCCACAAAACTAGACAGAAAAGGCAAACACAAAACATGGTAATATTTTCTGTTTCGAATGGAGGATAGAGTAATTCAAGTCACCTAAATTTTTTTGTACCACGTACTATATTCTTATACTTAAAACCGAATTCCCTTTTTTCCACAAAACAGGCAGAAAAGGCAGGTTCACAAAACGCAAAACAGAAAAAAAACCTTCAGAACACGGTAATATTTTCTATTTTGAATGGTAAATGTAGAAATTCAATTTGACCGAATTTTTTGTGGCAGAGACTTGTATTGCGTCTCATGAGGCTAAGTACGAGCAAAGTACAGTTCAATGCATTTCAAACCACTTTTGTAGATTTTGTGATCCTCATACTTGAATATCAACAAGCCCTTATGACACACTTGCAAGACAAACACTTCATTTTGCCAGAGTATCATTGCTATATTTCATTACAATTAATTCCCAAGGTTCTTAAACGTATTTTACATTTATTTGAAAGATCTCAGGATTCTCTCACGATAGATTAGGCGCCAGATAAAGCGGAGAGATAAGAATATAAGAAAACTGATTGATTAAAAAGAGATGAAAAGTTGTTATAAACACACTAAATCTTTTAAAAAGACTCAGATCGCGCAAAGCTTCAATCAAACACACTCTGAGTTCGTTCTGTCCGTGGTTCCTCCTTGCTTCCAGCTCACCAGAACTGCAGAAAGGCCTTGAGAGCTGCAGTTTATGTTTATATCCTCGGAGCCCATATGACCTATAAGGGCAATCTTGTGCAAAAAACACCACAAATATGACCATACATCACTTACTAGGCTCATTTCTGAGCAGTGTATGTTTGGCGCTCGAAAGGTACTAACAGAAATGGACAGAGACAGAGTAGAAATGCCAGCTGTAAAAAGCGAGCAGGTGTGTATCCTCAGATCACATCACAAAGCCTCGACAATACCCTCCCTGACCTTCACTATTGCTGTAGACGAACCCAAAGAATGAGAAACGCTGCGCTTTCCCCGCGCGGTCGCGAGTGCGCTACAGAAGGATTTTCACGAGACCCACAGGCACCCAAACGGCGGAGCGACACAGGGTGTAACGGCTCTTGTTTTCACCACCCACCTCAGACACGATAATCCAGATGAGGGGTGTAAACTGCAATCAGCTGCATTAATTGATCAATTAAGTACCAACAAATATCACCAGGATCACTGTGTGCACTGGTGCGATAGTCGGTTTCCTATATCACCGGGTCGAATTGGCTCTCCAGCACAGGGGTTCGCCACCTTATCCCAAAATGGCCGGGATGGGTACAGACTTTTGCTCCAACCGAGCAGGTAAACACCTAATTCTACTTACTGAGGTCTTTGGCTCGTACTAAAGGGTTTGATCAGCAGTATTAGGTGTGTGTGTGTGTGTGTTCATGGCTGGAAAGACTGCCTGTGCTCATTTCGTCACTTTCCAGATAAGATTGTGAGCCCCAACTCTCAAAAGCTGAAGGTTCAATTTTCTCTATTGGGATCAAATATACTTTTAGTATCAGAACACAATTTAAAAATTTTACAGCTATTGGGCACCCAGTGAACAGTTAAAAACAGCCTCATAGGCAACAGTCACATTGCGAGACTTGGTTCACACACTTAAGACTTCTTAAACATCGTTTGAGGCTTTCTCTCCGCTGACCCACAGGGGGTTCGGTGGGGGAACACCTGCTGTGAGTCGCTGTGGCGAGGGGTGTAGCAAGTCACCAAAGTCGCTCCATACTACTCGAGGCCCCCCATCCTGCTGTTTTGTGGGCCCAATCCAGACAAATCCTGGATAAATAAATAAAAAAATATAAGCAATCCGAAATTTCTGACCTCCGCAAGTCTGACCAACAAACAAATGAAAGTTTGTTTATAGAACGATAACCAGCCGAAATTCCACCCACTTAGGTCAGAGTGACGTCATCTCAAGCTCTAATCGCTAAAACCGCACTGCGTTGATGAAAAGAATGGCGTTAGTTTCAAGTCTCTAGCTTAATTAGAAATGAAGTTTTGGATCAAAATGTGCTTTTGACCTTTTTTGTGTGACCTTGACCTTTGACATAGAAACTTTACAAAGCATAGGTCTGTGGCGAGTAACCTGTGCTAACACGTCTCCAAGTTTTGTTAAGATTGGTGCAGGATAAATGGCAAGAGTGCGTAACCAGCAAACTGACAGACAAACAGACAACTATCAACCGACTGACATACCTGCAAAATCGTACAATTTCGGCAAATAACAAACCAGTACACACGGCTGGTCACATGACCACCTCAGCGGAGGTAGAAAGTTAAACATTGAGTGCTGTCTCGCCAGTGCAGGGATTTTGTTTCACCAGCACAAAACAATGCGATGGCATGTATTTCCACAGCATGTCTGGCTGTGACGCAGCATTATCAGTGATATCAGCACCAGGCCCACAGTTTCAGCTACATTACCCCCACTGGCAACTCAGTTATTAAGTTCTCTGGCTCAATGTTCTCAGAATGTCTTTTTGACGTTGCAGAAACGCAGCCATTACACAGGAATGAGTGCCGCCAGGCTCTTTTCTTCTTGTACAGTTCCCTTAATGACCTGGCTTACTGCAATAAGCGTGATGCAAGAATCGCAGTGCCAATCTCGCAGCAAATTAACTGTACGAGGTAACCAATGGCAACAGTGTGGTTTCTCAAACAGAGGCTGCACAGCAGTGAAAGGCTCCCGTGAAATGCATTGCGTATTTAATTAAGATGAGGAAAGTATATATTTTTCTATTAAACCACATGCATTTTCATACATCGCTGCTTCCAAGCATAAATTGGGAAATGTTGACTTGTAAAATTCTGATGTTTTCTCGGACCAAAGCTCACGAATGTCGGACACTCCCGGTGCGCCGAGAGGCTTTGAGGAGCTGCAGTGGAGGTCTGGACTCGATGATTTGCTCCTGGGGGACAGTGTGCAGAGGACCAGGAAACCTGCACAACTTCCTGTAAGACCCCGGTGACGTGTGAGGGCTTGAGGAAGTGAATTAGACGGCCAAGGTGTTACGGGTGAGGCTCATTCAACCCTGTGTCTGGCAGCCTGTGCCAGGAGCGAGGTGCCAAGAATGAGAGCAGCACTCTGCTGAACTGAATGGGGGGTGTGTGTGTGGGGGGGCCTTTGGCTGGTCTCTTCCCTCCTTCATCTCATGAGTTTCTATAAACTCTATAAACACAGATTAAGGCTGAGGTTTGAAAGGGGAGGACTGAGATGGATGTGTGTGAGCATTAAGGGAGGGCGACCAGTGTGTGTGTGTATTTGGGGAGTGTTACAATGTGAGGGGTTAGCTGTGTGTGTGTGTGTGTGTGTGTGGGGGGGGGGTTAGCCGAATGCGTGTGTCTATGTGTGTGCGCTTGTGCGTGAGGAAGGGAACGGTGTGTGTGTGTGTGTGTGTGTGTGGGGGGGAATTAGGTGTCTGTGTGTGTTTCTGTGAGTGAGTGCGTGCATATTTATGTGGGGGGGGGGGTAGGGAGGTGCAGAGGGGGTTAGCTGCATGTGTGTGTGTGTGTGTGTGTGTGTGTGTGTGTGTGTGTGTGTGTGTTCTTGCACTTGCTATACAGTGAGGACTAGAAAAATGTTTTAATCCTAGAGTGGGGACATTATTGCGAAGTGAAGACATTTTCCCCTGTCCTCACTGCTACAAAGGCAGATTGTGACTTATTAGTTAAGTTTAGGGGTAAGGTCAGAATTACGGATAGGGTTAAGATTAGGGTAAGAGTTTGGGTTAAGGTTAGAATTAGGGATAGGTTGATATTAGGGTAAGGGTTTGGGTTAAGGTTAGAATTAGAGATAGGCTAAGGTTAGGGCAAGTGTTTGGGTTAAGGTTAGAATTAGGGATGGGTTAAGGTTAGAATTAGGGATAGGTTAAGGTTAGGCTTCGGGTTAAGGCCAGAATTAGGGATAGGTTAAGGTTAGGGTAAGGGTTTGGGTGAAGGTTAGAATTAGGGATGGGTTAAGGTTAGAATTAGGGATAGGTTAAGGTTGGGGCAAGTGTTTGGGTTAAGGTTAGAATTAGGGATAGGTTAAGGTTAGGCTTCGGGTTAAGGTCAGAATTAAGGATAGGTTAAGGTTGGGCTAAGGGTTCGGGTTCGGCATGCGTTGCTTATTGTTAAGATAAGGGAAAGGCTGTAGAGACACAGAAAAGAATGAATGGAAGTCAATGTGATGTCCTCACAATGATAGAAGTACAAGGATGTGTGTGTGTGTCGGGGGGGACTGTTTTCTCCAGGGAAGAGACACAGCATCAGAGGCCGACTGAAAGAGCTGCTCTCTCTCTTTAAGCAGCGGAGTGATGAGGGTGAGATAAGAGATGACATCTCCTGCAGCACACAGCTCAGTATAGGTGGTAAAAATCAGGACAAACCAGCTCTTTTAAAGGAAGGACTCCGGGGATCAGGACAGAAGAGCAAACACACGATCCTCCGCGCGTCACCCTGGGTGGTCAGGGGATGAGCGGCCATTGTTGAGAGGATTCAATGGGGCTGATTAGTGTGTGTATATGCACACACACACACACACGCACGCGCGCACACACACACGCATGTCAATGTTTTTCAGTGGGTAGCCTGCGTGTCTGTGTGAATTATGTGTACCCATAAACATGCGAGAGGGTAAAAAAGTGTATATTTTCTATTCACCGAATGGCAATGGTAAGGTTAGCATTTGCTAGGGAAATCATGTTTGGAGAAGATGATGTAGAATCTGGATTTCATTATGTTTTTTTTTTTTTTTTTTTAATTAGGCTCATAACAGTCGAACTTGATTTTCTGATGTTATTAACCATGTTATAAACTTGAGAGATGAAAAAACCAGGAAGTTATTCTGCATAAAACTAGAAAACTAGTAGCCGACCAGTAGTAGTTATACTGACCTGTAGAGACGCTCTAGGCCATCGAATTATGTTCAGGAATGAACACTGCCTTACGATTCTGCGCCTGTCGGACACCCGAGGGACCGGGAACATGCATTGAGGCAGAGAATTGACTGAGATGCGTGGGAGATTGATGTGGCCGAGAACCTGCGGCGAGTCGGACAGATGGCTTGGCTAGCGAGCATCCTTAACAGCAGTGATGCTTTAAACTGGCTTGGCTAACAGGCTAACATCAGTACAGCAAGTGAAGCTACTTTACAGCTGAAGTGTTCCATCTTGCACAATTCACACCAATTTGTTTGATTACACCGTCTCAACAGTGCTGAACTGGCTTACCATCTCACGTGTTACTAGTCATTATGGCTGCGGGCACGACTGTCCAATTAGCAGTTAGTAATGGCACGCGTTGCAATTCCAGTATAAAGTAATGTACCTCGCTTATTTAACTCAATTAAGTGTGGCTACAAATGGAATCAGTGCAAAGTAAGGTGTGTAGAGAGTAACTGTACATTCAGGTAGCATGAGCGAGTAAACTAGAAGCATTTACTGATATGTAGAATTAATTCAAAAATTAAAAAAAAAAAAAACCATTAGCATGGGAGCATGCTGGAGCTACTTGTATAAAAATCAATTCAGTTCTTGAGCACTTTATTTATTTTATTTTATTTATTTTGAGGGAATGAAGGCAGTGGTTATTTTTTGAAGTTTTGCTAGCTAATTGTTCCGTGTTTTCAATGTGAATTCACACGGGCAAAAAAGTTGTGCATTGAACTATTCTGGCTCTGTTCTGATAAGAATTTTGTCACGTAATCGCAAGAACAGGGTCAATTCATTCCCTGAAATTCAACTAAACACAGTTTTTAACATTTGATGATCTCAGATGAGATGGTACTTGTTTTGGGAACTATGACCCCAGAGTCTGTTGTGTCTGCATGTATATAAGACCGTTCCTATATATATTTTTAATGTTATACCAGGTGGTCAGAAATCAACATCACGCCCTTGTTTTGAATAATCAGCTTCATGTCTGAACAAAAACATTTCCATGTAGACCATCCAAAGGTTTATTTGGTCATCCAGCGGCTCAAGATATACCACACTCAACAAGACTAAAGACGCCTAGGCCAGGGTGCCCCTACAAGGCTGTAACGTACCTCAGACAGAATGTCCAATCAGCGCCGACCTCGCTCCGTCGAATGGAGTGGAAATCAATATTTATAAAGTATCTTTCAAACTAACAAATGTGTTCGCAATTTACGGGCCCCGCTTTGAGCGAGGGGGAACAATGTGAATTTTCAGGCGGGCCGATCTTAGTGTAAACATGTTTTAAATAAACAGGAACTGGCCTAATGCCGTTTTAATTGGTTCATTCTGGCGCACGGTGTTTACAGAAGGGCCCTGGCGTGGGCTCGCCGTAATGCAAACCCAGTGTTTAGAACTGGGGCTGTTTGGTTTGAAACAATAACAGCCTCAACGCCAGCTGCATCGGGGGGCGCACTTGTGACACTCTGGGGCCCCTTTTCGACGAGGGAGATCGACAGAATCTTTCCGAGTTTTGCACTACACCTTATCGCACGCAAAAAAAAAAAAAAAAAAAAAGGACGACGCTATTCTGCGACAAACGAGGAGGGATAATCGCGAAGTGATGCGCTTTGCACTGAAGTCAGGGGCAGAGGAAGACCGTGCCTTGTAATTAAACACTCTCGACAGGCGATTAAAGGGAATGCGGGCTTATTGCTGCTTGGCAGTGCACATCAGATGTGGGCAGTGCTGCATTTCGGCTGGTACACCATGCTGAGATACGCATATGCTCGTGCACGATTGCTACGCCCTGAAATATAAAGACCAGAGACGCCAAAGTGGCTGATAATAGCTTTTTCAAACAGCTGTACCATATATGTGCGACCATAAACTATAATAATAATAATACGTAACATTTAGATTATTTACATAGTGATTTATTTTGTGATTTGCGCATCCTTCCACCATAAATCCCACACATTTCTGGGCAGGGCCACTAATTTCTGGTCCAGGTTGTAAGGGCAGTTATTATTACTACTACTACTACTATTATTATCATAACAGTAACAATTATGCTTAGATTGGCAAATGTGTCTTCGCAGGCACAGATGAGCACTTGCAATGCTAACGTTGCGTGTTGATTGAGAAATTGAGCAGCTAAGACCGCCACTGCTGATGCGAAGGGGAAATAAAATGAATAAAATATTTGTTTCGATTGCTTCATTCGTGAAGGTTGCTTACTTTTCTCCACAACAAATGCTCGCATTTACGGGAAAACAGATTTCACGTGTTCCAATGTGTAAGCAACGGAGGTCAAAAGACACCAAGCTTGGCCCCAAAGACAAATGCGCACATTTACCCTGGGATGAGAGAAATCTGTTCAGTCAGGCTGTTTATTTGCAGTGGCAGCATATGCCCACCAGGTGGGGCCACACAGGCAAAAAGATGAATCATGAAGGAGAACCCTTACCCGTGGGCCGCTTGTTGAATTAGGTCATCCAAATTGACAGATTCGCTTCAACTACCAGTCATACCGTGAGGTGGTCGTTACGTCGCATGACATTTTACAAAACACTCATAAGCGCAAAAAAAAAAAAAAAAAAAAAAAAAGCCTCAGTGTTTTTTTTTCTTCGTACGCAAAAAATTTAAAATGGCTTTGGTCAGAGACTGTAAATGCTCTGAACCGTAAGCACGGTGCAGGAATTCTACTCTCGCACACACACACAGAGGATGTTAACAATTATGCCGCAGTGCGAGGGTGTGCTCACTGGAGACACCCAAATAATCCCGAACAAAATGACTGTCATCACCTCGACCCATCAGCCCTGCCGAATCCCCCCGCCCCCGGCCCCCGCCAGCGTGTTTACAGCCTTGGAGTCGGGTTCGAACCGGGCCCAGTTGGAACCCACGCTGCATTAACCGTGTGGGGGCCCCAAGCCGAGAGCCTGTCCAGGAAAGTACAGATGTATTTTGAATTAAGTGGGGGGGGGGGAAGAGATCCAGCTTCATTTGGGCAAGACACATATCTGTCTCCTTCCAGAGCGTGAAAACTAACAGCAGAACATATGTTTGTGTGTCTAATGTCTGTTTTATGCTATATACTGTACAGTGCCCTCCACAATGTTTGACACAAAGAAGTGTTTTTCTTTTCCCGGCCATGATTTGCACTCTGTACGGCACAGTTGTGCGTTCATAATCAAACAATTCACACATGGTCGAAGTTCAGACTCCGGCTTTATTTCAGGGTATTTTAAACATTTTGGTTTTGCCATATAGGAGCTATACATATATTGTCGCCCAAATTCAGGCCTCAAATCAAGGGACGTTAAAAGAAGAAATGGAGAGAGATTCATGGCGAACTCTCCGTCACGAGCTGGAGCTGCAGTCTTGCAGCAGACAATCGGGGGCTCTGTGGTTTACCATCTTCAGCACCCAGATATTTGTTTTTTTTGCTCCGTGCATGTGCCCCCAGGCAATTTTCAATCAGCGTCGCCAATTAGCACCCCTTTCTACTTTAACACCATAAAACCTCCATCCAATGAAGCTGCTGCACTGAAAACTGAAATTCCGGGCCCATTTTAAATTCTAGGGGAGATCACAAGGTTTCCAATGATCCCAAATATGTCCTGCTGAATTTCAGGGAAATGAGTATAAAATGATGTGCAAAATCTGGATATTTTACATTTGATGTAATGCTGTGGCCATTAAACAGGGGGTCCTGGGTTTGAATATCAGTAGTCTTTCAATATAAGAGTGATGTAGCTTCAGTGAAGCGCTGCAACCAGGAGACACCGAATATGTGGCTAAGATGGTCTCAAGTACAAAAAAATCCTACTTCGGACCTGCTTCAGGGAAAACTTAAGTGAAAAGTTAGTTTAAGGGATTAAACCACTCGAGGTAACAGTCTGTAAATTACAGAACATTTCGGGGCATATTGGAAATTTCCAGAACCCTGGCTTGCATACGCATTTGTGCATCTGCACTTGTTTACACGCATTTCCTATACCCCTCGTTTACAGGCGTGGCCACACCTGTGTTGACTTGCTTCTTTCCCAGTGGCTGGAGCGTGTGACGCGCCAAGAACACGCGACGCTTCAGGACCTCCACAAACAGAGCCCGTCTCGCCGGGAAATCCCAGACTCACTTTAGTGAAGAGTACGGGAGATCTGGGCGTGGGTGGCCGAGCTACAGAAGAACGCCAGTATGGAAAAACGAAAATACTAACAAACACGAGATGAGATGGGAATCGCTCGCAGAAGTCAACAGACGACAACAAAACTGTTCACAACGGATTAAAGGTTTTACCTGAGGAGCACAAGATGAATGCGCCTGAGGTGCAGGTGAAGAGGTTGTCAGGGACGGGCAGTAGCCTATATCGATATTATATCAATATCCTGAGACGAGATATCGAGTGTTTAGACCACAGCAGTGATATGTCCAAATTCAGTGATTTTGAGATTTTTATCCCCAGTCACAGCTTTTTATCAGCCAATTCCTGGAGCACAATAGCCTTACGTCCATCTGCCTTTGTTTTAAGCAGAGTTCACATTTTCATTTTGTGGTATGTCCAAAAAAATCTGCATAAATGAATTAAACACTGATATTTTAAGGAATAAACACAAATTGTATTACAGAAATGTCTGTCTTCCGTCGTAAACAAACTTAACTTCAACCCATCACCGTTGCGTTATGTCACATAGAATTGTTGGAACATAGAAGTGACATGACCATTTTTGGCAATTTAGGCCATGATGTTGCGGTACCACACCTATGATAATGTATGTGTTCAATATACTTCTGAACCATGCCGCAAAAGAGTGACCGATATAACAACACATGATTTAATAGAACATTTCCCGACCCAAAAATCCATTTCTCTCAAAACCTCCAAAATGGACATAAGTACTGTGCTCTGACCCCTCGATATTGTCGTGGATTTTAGATATCGTGACATGATGTAACAGTTGTCTTTTCTGGTTTTAAAGGCTGATGCGGTTTTCCACACTTACTAAAATGCTGCTGCCTGTACCTGCTTCATCATCATATCCACAATACCAATGATTGTTAATCTAAAGTCTCATTGCGCACATGTTTTTGAAGGCATCAACAGTAATCCCCACAGTACTGACACCATATCAACATCGAGATATTTGGTCAAAAATACAGTGACACTTGACTTTGGCCATATCACCCAGCCCAGTGGTCAGTGGCGGCAAACCTCGCTCCTGGAGATCTTCCATCTTTTAGACTCCCACTCCAGCTCTAGCAAAGCACACCAAATTCAATCGCTGTAGATCTCACTAAGCCCTTAACATACCCAGGTGTACCATATTTGGGTTGAAATAGAGACCCAAGGGATGGTAGATCTCCAGTAACAAGTCAGTTGTCACCACCACTATGGGAATTAGTTTTTGCTTTTAAGAATAAGTAGTATTCATTTAATCATGTTCTCTTTGACGGGAAAAAATAATTTCCGGGAATCATAGTATAACATACGTACTGCACAAGAACATTGCTTTATGAAACTTTGGGAGTCTGTAAGTAGAGGTGAAAATGGTATCGCTTGATTCAAAATGACATTATTTAATTACCTGCCTCATTCTGGGCAATTAATCTTTCAAACCATGTTATCCTTGGCACAACGTCTTTGGGTCAGAGGTTGTTCAGCGCGTATAACATAACTGCCTTACGTGAATTGGAGCGAGAAGTACGTGAAGTGTGGTTCTTCAGTTGTGCGCTTTGACTGACCTCTAGTGGTTAAAATGTGTAAAGACTAGCAATACAGTGGAGGAAAAAACACAGCCAAAAGCAGCACAGCAGGGGTGGGGAATTCGAACGCAGTTGTGCAGGAAATATGCTTACTGGCTGCGCTTGCATGCTTTTCCCGACCAATATGCGCCTAACAGCCTACAGTCAAAACATTTACCCGACAAAAAAAATATGGGTGATGCATGTTTTGTAATGGGCTGACGGATAGGAAATTATAGGGATCACACAGTCCGTTAAAGTTGGCACAGCATAAACTCCTGCGTGCTTCATGCCCACGTAATCACCCCCCATTTCAATATTTAAAGAATGTAATTGCTTGCTCACTGTAGTATCAAACGACAGAACGTATGCGCTGTGCAAATCAATCAGGACCGTGAGTCCGCCCTCCGTCCTTCATCATCTGGAATGGTTGAACACCTCCTGAAGTTGGCAGGGGCGTACAACGCCGTGGGTCTAGGTGCCGACAGACACAGGCGCTAGTTGTTCGGTTTCTGCTCACGGAGTGGAGCGGAGGGGGCACGGGTAGAAAAGCACGGAAAAGAAAAACACGGGGTCCCGCGTTCTCCCCCCGTCCGCTCGCTGGGTGGTTTGTCTGTTTATTTAGTCTGTGGAGGTGATGGGAACAGAGCAGCGACCGCTGCCAATTTTCTTTGCACTGAGAAAATATTCATGCGGACAGCTGGAATCCAGCGAGCCGAGTCAAATAGTCTCGTGGCCAACAGATACAACCCGCGCTCTCATGAAACGCATTTCCAGATTGGCGAACCCAGAGCCTTCAGGGTTCTCTCCTTAACAATCTCATATGTAATTAAAGAGTTGGAAAATGATGAGAAATTCTAGCTCTTCGTTAATCTCGACGACCAAACTTGCTGCCATCACTCGGGAGCGACCGAAGGACCTTTGAAACGTGAATGAGACGCGGAGCACCTCTGACAGTCAAGATCCACGAAATGGCATCAGTAGCTTCAAGTCAGGAGCGAGGCCTGGCCCGCGACCCTCGGATCCCACTCATCCAGTGCTTGATGTGCAATGCAGTGACGTGGAGAAAGGCCTACATTCCAAATCATACCGTCCTGAGTGGCTATCCTTAGTTTGAACCGATTTATGGTCATAAACATTTTACACACGTATAACGCGTCACTCAGCAGTAAGAAACAGAAAAGGGCAAGATACAAATGTAATTTTCAACTGCGTATCCAGTCAAACATTTCAACCAACCAAATACGAAAAAAAAACCGCAGAGTGCGCGCTTGACAAGATGACTGTGTACAGTTTGTCGCCAAGCGACGGCATCAAACTATGTGGCGAAGATCACAGATCAGGTAAGAAGAATCCAGAGAAAGGCCCCCCTCCGCATTTCTCTCAGAGTATGCTCATCTAAAGGCCCATCTTTAGAGAAACTGGTTCAGGCTTGGGTTATCAGATTAGTGCTGCAATAGGACTCAAAAGTGTATCTTATGACTTCCAAAGCCCCGTTTGGAATCTAGGGGACCAGGACCATACAGAAGTACAAAAAATGGAATAATTATGTCGCTCCAGCTTCTCATTGTAAGCCTTAAGTTGACATTCATGGAGCTTATGTTGGTTATTCGGCTCCGTTCAGTCACCAAAAAGCGTTAAGTATAATTAAAAAAAAGGAATCAACGATCGTTTTCCCCATCAATAATTAGTTTTTAAGGACACATTTAAAAAACAGAGTTACTGACGGCCTGAAAATGTTACATTTAAGGTGAAATTTTTACTTTCATTCGAAGCAGTTAACCTTACTTCGATATTCATGTCTTTCATTTATTGAGTGACCAATTTTTAAACAGAATTTTCAAGGAAATCTCGGTTCAATCCATTTCACATTAATACACATCTGTCCAACGGAATACGAAACCGATCCCAGAGACATGAATTCAAACCCGGTTAGTGTGAACCGGTTAGATAGGGCTGCACTGAACAGTTGTCAAGACTCTTCAGATGAGGTTGCCAGTCTTCCTTTGTTTTCGAATAGGGGAGATGTAGAAACACCTTAAATGTCTCGCCAAGCTTTTGACTGTTTTTCAGTATAACATATAGTCCCATTGCTTTTTATGGATCTGCTCAACGCGGCTTGTTTTTAATGTGCTTGTTGAGCATATTGTCGTTTTGTTCCTCACCACAGTAGTTTCTCGTGACGAAAGCCTGGCACCGATTCAGTGAATTTATCTGGCAGCAGATTTGTACATCTGCAGTCAGTGGGGATTGTAGCCGCTGCGGTCCACGCATGCTGGCAGATGACAAATTGAGAACAAAGCGCAATAAAAAGCGACGTGTCCGCGGGCCGATGAAAGCCCGGTTCATTTCCGCGCCCGTGTAAACTCGTTAACACCCATCGCGAACTTGAGCGATTTCGGAAGAGAACTTAGGCGAGGGAAAGCAAATGCGAGGAAGACCGGAGTGTTTAGCATCGCGCTCGCTCGTGAGAATGGGCAGGCTGGCGGATGGCTGGGTGAGGGGAGTGGGGGTAGGGTGTGAATGGTTATACCACCCACCGTGATGGGGGACCAGAGCGTCTCTCATAGGAAACAGTTGTGTTGCGAGGCCGCACACCGAGATGTGGGGGCCACCCAGTTGTCGGCGGAATCTGTTTATTTTTATCCTTTGGGGGAAAATTGTTCTCTGCTAGCTGTTTATTAGGGCTTTGATTTGTCATGTGTCAGCGCTTTCTACTTAAGGTGAAAGAGCATACCCAGCCTCAACTTGTATACAAGTGGTTTGTATGCGAGTGTGTGTGGGGTACAGGCCGTAAGACCTCACTGAAGGCTGGGTAGATGGGCTTACTGCCCTCCTATCCTCCAGCTGTCCATCAATTACGTCATTATGCTAAAATTGAGCAGCTTTTGGACGGGAAGTGCACAGGCAGGTTCCTGTTAAATAATTTTTTGTTAATTATGTGTAGGCCCTGAGGAGAGTCCATCAGTCTTGTAAAGAAAGACTTTTCTGTGACCCACATAATGAAAAGAGGGGAGGGGAGTGTAATTAAATCAGTGTGCTGAAAACAATGGCCAAGATCCCCACCTTAAGTTGATCAAATATTGTCCAATGAGCCAATGACATCACATACCTGGTAAGTTTTGTTTGACCAAATCCATTTGCATTTTCATAACTCTGTGCTGAAGAACCCCCTAAATGGTCAAATAACACCCTCAAAAGATTGCAATTCAAGTCAGCTCTTATAAAAATATGAAGTATTGACTTGAAGCATAAGATTAAATTGGGTCATAATGATGACCTAATTAGGTCACAAGAGCCTAATGGAGGAGATTTACATAATTTGACAACAAGCATGTTTTCATTCTCTTGGTTACGGTTTGTCCCTGTAATCCAGACAACTCCTTGAGGTCAGCATGTCAGTGTTTTCATGTGAATTGGTTGCACTGATTATCTTTCAAGAGTTAATAGCATGATTTTAGCCTGAAATTTTCCTGGGGATATAGACCTACAGGCCTATGGGAACCTCCCCCCACAGAAAAATTTTATTTTTGGAAAGAACTAGATGTGATTTCCCAGTGTCTGAGGCAAGAAACCCCCGAGGCCGTTGTGCCGTCTTTCAAACCATTTTTTTTTTTCCACCATGGATTTTTTTTGGAATAAAACTGTTTTCTGAAATGTAAACATTTTTTGGGGCATGTACCTTTACTCTAGAATTTTTTGTGAACTGAATTTTACTCTTACCACGTGGCGTAAACCCTGCAAAAATAGGCCTACACATCAGAAAACAAGCCGCAGACATCATGCAATTCTGTTTTTAAGGGATGGAAATAAGAGCTTAACGTTAGTGAAAAAATGGTTTGCCTCGTCTGTAACCCTCCAACAAGTGAATTATAAAAGGCTAACTGGGCTTATTTAACAGAGGACGAATCCCATCTATAAACCACCAAACGTTCAAAAACAATGTGATGGTCTCTGTCCCTAAAGGACCAAAATAATAATTACGAAGACGTGCCCTGCCCTTCCAAATCAATACTTCTACATATCTACCTCAGAATCGCTCATGGTCAGCAGATTCACAAGGCATAGAGACCATTTTTATTACCCCTCAGCCCCGACTAAGGGGCAGAGGGGTACGGTCGGCACGTGCGATGTCAGTCTGTCCCATAAACTATTGTATTCCGCACGATAACTTGAAAACGCCTTTGTCAATCAACGCCATTTTTGCTGCGTTGCTTGGTCTTGAGTACCTACAGAAGCCAATCGATTTTGACGGCGCTTGAATGTTCAGTATGGACGCTACAGCCGCCATCTTGAATTCTGTATTACAGGCACGAAACCATGCGCTTCATTTAAACTTTTTGCCAAGATATAAAATCGCTTCTATGGACAGATTGCTCAACCTTTTCGATGAGGAGATTGCAGATTCCTGTTCCATGTTTTGTGATCTGCTATGACTGATGTTCCCTCATTTCTCTAAGATGAGTCACAAAAGTGAACTAAAAATTGATTCGTATTATGGCCTAGAGTTATATGAGCAAGGTATAGGGGGCAGCTTTGGCAATCACATATAAAATAACCAACTCTTTGGACCAATTCTGCCAATTTCAACAAGAAACAACGGCCACAATCAATTCCACAAAAAAATCTTTATTGTGTACAGATATTTAAAAAGGGCTTAGCAGCCATTTAATTTCCGCTTATTAAAATTAAAATGTCCCCCTTCCCATAGCTGAACGCGGCGTGATCGTTTTGGCTCGTTCTCAGAAGTACGCCTTCTTGGACGTCCTCGCCATCTCCTCAGCCTTCACCGCGGCTTGCAAATCCGAGACGCACTCTGCGGGCATCAAGAAAGCCAAGTCACTCTCGATATTTCCGATACCCCAACAACCACCAATGAAGAATGTAACTCCTGAGTATATCAATGAGTGTTTAATTGCGTTTGAGCCTAAGGGTAGCCCGAGATCCTGCATAGGGTCCCTTTCAGAGATCCCATAATCTAGACTGAAAACCAGGGGCAACCGGACATTGGCCAATAGGTCCCCATCGCTCGGGAATGACCTGCCGGTGGACGTCAGCCCAGCCACATCATTGTCTTCTTTTAATTCCTTTAGAAATGCACTTTTTAAATGTGCTTTTACCAAATTAACTTTCTGCTGTACATGTTTACTAAACAACTTAACCCTCCTGTTATGTTCCGGATCAATTTGACCCGACTCAATGTTCAATGTCTCCAAAATCATGGTTAACATACTTTATTCAGCTAGATGTTTTCCCTAACTTTACAAGTAAAACATGAATTTAACTAAAAAAAATATATATATTTTATGTTCTGTCAACACGTTATGTGCATCGGTGTTGTTCGGGTCATTTTGACCCCAGGATCAATTACATAAAATCATCATGTTGATCTGGTTTTTGTAGTGTTGCCTAAGACTGAGGGCATGTTAAAATTAATTTCTCATTCATTTCACTTTTGATCTCATTCATTCTGCTATAATCATGTAAAATCGATGCTTGACGTATAGGGGGAGGATAGGGGGAGTCTTGTTTTATTTATTTGGCCATTAAAATAGTCAGGAGAAGAGCATAAATAAGCTGAGAGGAGACTGGGTAACGGTTTCAGTTACAAACATCTTAAGCAGTTTTTCACTGCGGGGACCAAAGTGACTTCAAACCAAAAATGGTTTATTAACTCGAACATAAAAGGAGGGTTAATTGTTTTTATCTTATTGTACGCATAATTTATTTTGACCTCCGTGTGATCTATGCACCTTAATTTTATTGTCATTCTGCTGGATTCTGTTTTATTCTGCTGCAGTGAAGCACGCTGGAACCATGTGCTGAAAGGTGCTACACTAAAGTTTATTATTATTATTGTCGCCCCCGGACGAAGTCGGCGACTACTATGGATTCATGCTTGATGTCTCCGCCGCCGCGTCTGCATCCATAGACACTTCCTTGTGGACGCTGTACAGGCTGTAATTTTTCACTGATTACTTTCATATTTGGCACGGACATGTGTTATTCTTCACTTCTGACACCTATCAATTTTGGTTGCCGTGGCGACAGTATTGGCCGAATAATGCGCAAATTTGTGCCAAAACAGATATTTCCTTGTTAACGCAGTACGGGCTACAATTTTTCACCAATTACTTTCATGTTTGGCACGGATGTGCGTTATACTTCCCTTCTGACGCCTATCGATTTTGGTTGCCATGGCGACAGTAATGGCGGGAATAATGCGCAAATTTCTGCTGAAACAGACATTTCCTTGTGGATGCAGTACAGGCCGAAGAAGTGGGCTTTCGGAGGCCACACCCGTGCTGTCGCAGGCGACCGGACCGTCTAGTTATAATTATTAATAATGTTAGCATAGCATAGAATGACACGCACTGTGGGGGGAGGGGATCATCGGCAACATTGCCATTAACACCAGCTCTCTGAAGCTCACTACACTGGTTCAGTGCAGTGTTTTACAGCTGTAGTTCCTTGGTTATTAGCAACCGTCCAACCGAGTGTCCGTCTGTCTCCATGACCGAGAGCTTTGACCAGAGGCAAGTTTTGGCAAGTTTCCACCATTTCGGTCATTTGGACTTCGGAATTTTTTTTTTGCTTTTAAATATTGATACTTTCGATATTTCGTCCACCCCCAGCGACTCTGCAGCTCAGCGATTTTTCTTTTCGTCGGCGAATACAAAAATAGTTTCAGTCGACCATTAGACAATTATTTCACCAGGTATCATAACCTAAACGGTAATCGCAGCATGGAGAAGTCAGCAGTGTAGCATTAAACTAATTTCACTTTGTCTATCAGTAAATTGATCGCAGCTTTACCGCTCGCCTTATCGCCGTTACTACTGCTGAATGACCCTGAGACACTAGCTAGCGAATCTTTTATTCTTTTAAACAAACCTTGTAGTGTCTTTGCGTGATCCATGAGCTCCGCCATTATGGAATTTATGTCGTGCATCGGCTCCTCGATAGAGTTTGCAATTTCTTTACCCCTCTGTACAGGCGAAAGAACAGCAAGACAGTGCAAGGTTACACGTCGACAGCAGAGTTGCATTAAAACCAAACACATACACGAAGATTCTGATTTACCAAGACATTCAGCACTAGCGAAATCTTTTCGGACTCTCAAAACCAACAATGCATAGAATGACCGATGTAAAAGAAATGCCCTGACCAGTCACGTGTTGCATTGTTAGTCGAGCTCGCACCAAAAGGAAGGACTAGCACATGAAATCATGCTTATCCAAAAATGATCAGTGCTCAGGACTGGACAGCAGTGTACACCACAGTGGTTGAACCTGATCTTGGGCCGACTAACACAGACGACATGCAAACCTAGCAAGCTTAAAACAGCATTATCTGCAGAAAAACCTCAAACAGAAAAGATACGTTCATACGCAAGAGAGGCAGGGCTGGTGCCGTGGTGAAAGGTGAAGCAGCATTTACACAGGTACGCACGTTCAAAACCTCGCATATCCGGTTCTCCATCTCTGTGACTTGAGATACTGCCTCGTACACACTGGTGTGCCGCACTAAGGTGTCCTGCAAATGGAAAACAGAACGTCAGGCTTGCATCCGTCATCCATACAAATTAAAGACTACAAATATTAAAGGGGCATTTCATGTGAAAATCTGGATTTACAAGCATTTCACCGCTTCCATGGAGCGAACCTTGGTCAAAATTGATTGGCAATATAAGGAAGACTAATCACTTCAAATTCCCATGAAGATGGAGACTTAAATTGTCAAATGACCCGTATGTTCTCTGTTAAGCATCAGCATAGATGAAAGAAATGTCAGCAAATTCACACATCTTCAACTGCATATGTACTGAAAAGACGACCGCCAGCTACATAAATCTGGTTGGGTTTCTAATTTACAGGTTTTTAGACTGTCAGATAATAACATGTAAATTCATTTTTCAAAAGTGTTTTTCATTAAAAGTGTCTTTTAGGGAAGATATTTGATGGCATGACTGCAGCCCTGTCATTAAAAAGCATTGCAATTCCTTGAATCTTCAAAAATTTCTTAGTCAAATGGTTTCAGGCAGAATAGCGTTTGTCTTCTTTGGTTATGACAATTCATAGCTACCAAAAACGTCACTTCCGATGTTCCCACCGCCATATTTGTGTCCAATTCCACTTTTCTACCTCGCTCATGACAGCGAACACGGTACATTTAAATGAGGAAGAGAGTCAGCATTATTCATAAAAAAAATATCAATAATCGGTTGTGATCCATGTTTAGTACCCCTTATTTTATCATGTCTGTTACCATTTGCAAAGTGCCCACCCCAACTAACATTTCCTGATATGTATATATACCTTGAAAGCCTGAAGGCTTTCAGAAGTACGGATCCCAATCAATATGCAGTTGCAGGATTCGTGAGCAACACTAGAATCTGGAGACAAAAATGTCTACGTGGTAATAGACATTAAGTAATTCAGCAACAATTAGCAGCCGTGTTATCTTGGCGGTGATTAAGTCTGAAGCGCTACTTTTAGCTTGTTTGTTTTGAAGTAGGCTACGGCTGATGCTATGCAGGCTACAGGTGCGACTTCTCATGCGGTGTATTATGGTCATTTGCCTATTCTGATCTTAAAGGACTACCACACGTTTTTCGATTCGCATATCAGTATTTATTTGAACGATTTTGTTGCCAGTTGCAGGTTTACGCAGTTTAATGTTTTCTTCTGTAGCTATTCTGTTTCCCAATCTTAAAAAGGTAACCTAGCAAATACTCCAGGCTGTTTATTTTTACTGGCAGGTGAAAGCTAATTCGTCACTATTTTAAAACGTCGCTTTCTGTGTCAAACCATCAAACGCAAAGAAACGTTCGCTAGAAATGAAACGTTAAAAAGATAATATATGTTAATGAATGTGATATGCCGCTGTTTGCAGTCCACCTTAAATGAAAGTACTGCTTAGCAAAGCTAGCGTTTGTCTAATGCAACGTATATTAGCAAAAGTTATGTCTTCACTCGTTATAATAATACAGTCTCGCCAAGTTTGCCAACGTTACCATTAAGATAAGCGAAACCTCCGAGGAATATTCGCGCAGATCACGTAAGAGCTATCACAGGAACAAATGCATGCGATTATATCTCGCAGGTAAGCATGCCTAAGTTACCGTTTGTAGCTAACCCATTCAAGTTCTGTAACGTTACGCTTCCAAGCTAGCAAGTGAACAATGTTAATTACTGCTTTGTCTCCTAAAATATCAAGAACTGGTTTGACAAACTGAACAATTCATAGCGCGACTCAATGACGGTTTCCCTGTAAGTTAATTAACTGTATTTGAGCATTTAAAGTGTTTCCTTAGAGTTTTCCTGGCAAGGGGTGCTAAAGGATAAAAAATAATAATTAGCCAAGTTGAGGACAAACGCAGCTTGCCGAAAACAAAGCGCTGACAGCACAATCACTGGGAGTTATATGCAGGCTGCCCGTGGTCCCGTCTGATGGAAGCCAACCATTTATTCTGCCAGTGTAACGAAGTCTTTCGCGATGGAATGAAACTGTAGTGTGGAGTTTCTCTGACAACTGTTACAGCAAACTGTACGACATATCTCGGGCGTATTGGTTTCACTTCATTTCACTATTTCGTACATCTTCTTGTCTCGTCTGCCAACTGCAGTCAATGGCTGTGGGATGCAGCTGTGACCATTTCGGACACAAATATGGCGGCGCGAAAGCACAGTGACGTCACATGGTCCCTATGAATAGAACACCATAGCTACACTGGGAATGTGCTCATTACTGCCACCTATGGGTACGGAGGCCTGACTTCGATATGTGTTCTGTGCAGCTGGACCAATCCCGGGATTTAGCTTGTCGTGCTTTGAGCGAGAGCACTGCAGCCGTGGCAACAGATTGCTACAGGATAACTAAATCATGCCATCAGAGGAGAAAATGAGTGACTCTGGAGCGCGGCGGCTGCAGAAAGCTCGCGCGAACAAATGTACTGCATACTCAAAAAGCAGATTCAATACCAATATGCTTAAATAATTAAAAATGAATTAAAATTTCAATTAGATTGTTACCATGGGCACTTCTGCAGCACCTTAAACTTCTATCAGTTATATGAAGCTCAATTTTACATGTATAGTAGTTTGGCTACAACAATGGGCTTTTGTAATACTCTAATTTTATGTTAAGCACAAAGGACACCAATTGCACCTCGAGCAGACAGTGTCCACTTCGGGATTTCAACTTCTGCTCTTCAGTTAACAGACTCCAATTCATATCGAAATTTATTCTGGAATTCACTGAAAAGCTTGCGAACTGCAGCCAACAAACATCCTTGACTGAAACGTTTGTGTATTGAATTTATCTACAAGCAGTTATTGCACATTTCAAGACAATACTGTCTCAATTATATTGCACTTTGGACAGTTGTCAAAAAAATTTGTCTCAATTATTCACTGTCATTTGATTTTTCAAGGTTAAATAAAAATTCAACAATGAAATACTAGAAAATGGGTGATGAGGTTTGAGGCCAAATGCCAACTTGAGCCGGGGTGACTGGTTTAATTTAAGCAATTTCACAACAGCGACGACAATGAAAGCTAACATTTCACTCACTTCTTTTTCCAGGCTTTCCTCGTCGTCGGTGTCGTCGTCATCTTGCGAGTCAGTTCCAGATTTTTTATCGAAGTCATTCCCATTTGTCGATATATTGAGCTCCTTGACTCTGCAAGGGCCACACAACGTTAGTCTGAACATCAACTGAAGTGCTGGTTCAGTAATGACAATTTCACTGCAAATTTTGGACCCAATAATGTTAACAATGCATCAGTGATTAAACTGCTTTTTAGAAAAACTGACCTTCACAATCTATTGTACTCCATTTAACAAGAGTGGTTTTTTGACCGTAGGTTTTAGCACGTGTTCATGAAATTGCGGGAATGGAAGAAAACCTTTAGATGTGTATCCAATAACACCACGCGTCTATCCATGTGGTAAACCTGAAGTGCTCCTATTTCAATTTGATAATTTCAGTTAAAATAAATAAGTAAATAAATAAGTGCTCTTGCCTGTCCGCGTATCGGAGGGTGTTCAGGGTATAGTCACAGGAGCTCATCCCGGGGGAGATCATTGCAATCTGAAAAAAGACAGTGGAGGCCACGATGATCCTGAATCACAGGACAAGTACTTTTGCTCCATCAGTTACGAGGGATTTTAAAGCGGCTTGTGAGAGGGAAGAAAGCCAGTGGCAGCCTGAAGTGTGGGCACAGCCAGTAATGCTAAAGAACAGTGTGTAAGCCCTTCTTACGGGCCACATTAACAGTCAACTGTGTCAACTTATTTTGGACTCTGTATTCAGCTTTAAAAAGTAATGTGTTGTTTGTGTTTTATTTTTTCCAGAACTGTCCACTGCTAAAGTATGTCGATGTCAAACCTCATTGGTTTCCCTCCATATTTATGGTTTAAAAGTTTTGGTAAAAGTGGCTCATCTCGCATCAAGATCACCAGACAACCAATCATCGCCCGTGTGGCGTACGCACCCATAGGTTCCCAACTACATGCTTTAGAATTTTGAGGATGTAAGTGACATCCACACGGACGTGATCTCTGAGCGTTGCACACGCCCCATGTCCCACCCAACCCCTGCGCAAACTCATGACTGGACGGACGAACAGCGCGGATGTGTGAAACGGTCTTTAGGCTGCGCTGAGGTTCGAGTGCACGGGCTAGCGGAGGGTTTGTGTTCACGGTGAGCGTGTGGTTCCGCCCCCAGCAGCGCACCTACCATACACGTCCTGGACTTCTCTCCGATGAAGGAGTCCCTCAGCACCTGCGTCAGGGTGCTCATCCTGAACGGGATGTGATCGCTGTTCTTCCCCAGGGACCGTATGCATTCCTGGAGCGGAAAAATCCGGAATTCAGTTAGACAGAACAGCACACAAAAAACACCACAGTAGCCCATCGCCAATTTTAAGTTTATGTCACGTCAATTCATCTAATTGAAAGCGGCTCTAACCTCGCCGATATGGAGAAGCAAATCGATTCTTGTCCTCTTGTGGCCAGTGAACGATTTAAAGTGCCCCTCTTACGGTTTTTCATTATTTTAATGTCGTTGCGCGAATCATATCGTTTTTATGCGCATTTAAAAGGTCTGTGTTGGAAAACAACTCGAAGTCACCTCCAGAAGAAGCGCTCTCTGCCGCAAAACTCACTGCTCCAGAGCTGACTGAAACGCCCCAATCGCTTCTGGCCATTTTTTTTCATCAATTGGTGATGTCACTTTTTGAATTTTCGCCCCAAGCAGATAGTTTGGCGCGCCCTTGAATCGAGTGGGTTTCGCCCACAAGGCTTAACCGGTATTTGTTTCTAACACTGAAATCCATTTATGGTAAGGGGCGTGACAAGGGATGCCAACAGTAGACCAATCACAAGCGAGTGACCAAGTTGACCAATCACAGCACACTGGGTTTTCGGGAGGGCGGGGGCAGGACTTTAAATGGAGCGTTTCACAGACAGGTACTGCAGAATAGGCAAGCATGAGAAAACTCAAGTGTTTTTTTTAACCATGATGCATTTAAACCTTGTCTCGTAGAGTTCAAGAGTACACGAATGATCAGTGAAAAGTCACATAATAGGGGCACTTTAAGAGGTCATTGGAGGAGAGAGTACGCCAGGAGAGAGAAGTTAGCCTAATGAAAAGCCCTCAGGGTCCCACTATAGAATCACAGGGGTGCTTAAGGACCCCCATTTTTCTCCTATGAGCACAGGGTTTCTTTCTAAAAGGATAATTCATCCAATTTTGGGTCCAATTCCTGGATTCTGACAATATGAAGCAAAGCCCAATTGTTTAAAGGGCTCCACAGATGATCGAGCCTAATTTGACGTTTTCAAACTGCCCACCAAACCAGGAACACAACCGCTGCTACTCAAGCAGTGCGCCGCTCAGCTACCCTGCTTCCCACGGGATTTAAGATTTTAAAAAGGTGGAGTCAGAGGCTGCGTTAAAATCTGTTTTGCTTAGGAATGTTCCCAACTCCAAGAAAACAACCCAGAAGTATTTACATGGCGGCCATAATTTGAATTCTCACTGTAAAGGAAAGGTGCTCCAATGCTTCCCAACTTATCACCTTTAGCATAAGGTACACTGAACCATCCTTTATGGGAAGAAAGGAGATTACACCGTCCCACAATTCTGTGCAGCAGCAATATTTAGAGCAAAGACCATGCATCCAGCCCATCACGAAAACAAACATGACGGGCGAGAGGTGTGATCACATCGCCGAGTAAGTGCACTCAGATTCTCTTAGCAGATTGGTCGTCTTCCTAAGCCCTTACGAATTTTCCTTTACACTTTTCCTGGTTGGGAATTAAACGATGGGATGCAATTTTTTGACTATTCAAACGTAGCTAGACTATATAAACCCCTCTAATAGCAAACGAAGCCTCAGCAAAAGAAGGCGTTAGCGCCCCCTTGTGGAAGCGGCTGCGTGCAGCGGTCACCTTCAGCGCCAGCAGGCTGCGGTTGATCTCCGCCGTCTCCACCAGGGTCTGCCGGTCGTTGCTGCTGACGTCCGTCCCGCGCTCGTTCCCGGCCAGGTCCACCAGCGAGAACTTCCCATGCAGCCGGTTCTTCTGTCGCAGGACGATCTGCAGCACCGCGTGCGAGCGAGATGAGTTGGCGTTGGCGAACGTTTGCCCGGACGTCCTGCCAGGAAAAGAGCCCAGCGGGCATTATGCAGGAAAACATTGTTTCCTTTTTTTAAATTTCATGAACAGCATTAAACTCCACCTCACTCGCCATACTGTAGTGCCATTCATCTGATGAAGCATTACGTTTATGGCGCCTTATTTCAATTTCTGCCTTCACTGCTCAATATGGATTTACATATGAGCCGTTGATCATGCATCAGAAACCTCATATCTCATTCAATTTTAACATATAGACAACACGGAAGGATCTAATAACTTCACAAACAAAATGCCAGCATATGGACCCCTTTTCACGTAAATTTTCATGGGACTAGAAATCCACATCACCAATTTAGCACTTCAAAATGGCAACAAATAACAACTTTGGCTCGTCATACTGGCCAAATCTTGGATTCTTATGTTAGAGCATTTTATAATTTGGCGTAAAAATGAAATACTATATTTCTAGCTGGAAGTATGGAAAGGTCCAAGCGTGCATACTTCGGAAGACGGCCTGGGGCCCCAGTACCACCCATTTTGCATGTTTTTTCTCTTTTTTCCATTTTCAACTGGCAGTAATGGTAAATATGACACCTGCCCGTACATCTAAACCATGCATCTGCTGTACACAATTTGGTCTAAGCCCTCTGCCAAATTTCAAATTTCCTGCCTCGTGAGCAGTGGTGCCCAATCATGTGCCATGTAACTTTTCATTCCAACCAATCATTACACCTGCAGATTTCACTGATTTGCACACCTTCAGGCAGAGAGAAGGGAACTAATTGGTGACATCAGAAGGTGTAATGATAGGCTAGAATGAAAACTTATTTAATCTCAGCCCTCCATGGCACATGATTGGTTATAGAGGTTAAGGCCCATTCACACCAAGCGCGGATTTCCGTGCGGATTATTCGCGCGGATTTTTATAGGAGTTAATTCCATGGGCTCTAATGTAAACTTGCACACCAAGGCGAAATTTCCATGCGGCAGAAAAAAAACATCCACACGGACTTAAGCTTCTGCGAAAATCCGCCTGAGAAATTGTACTTTTAGTCAATGAAATGATTTGTTTTTATTAATGTAACAGCATTCGAACCTTTTGATTAGCTAGATAGCTTGTATTCGGTTAACACTGAAATTTAACGTGACATCTTATAGCTGTGTGCGCAGTTAGTTTACTTTTTCATAGTAGTTAGAGATCTAGGTAATAATAGCTTGATTATAATTTTTTTTTTTCGATTAACGTTTTCATATGTTACATAACATAACATAACATGAATGGCGAGAACAGGCCGTTCAGCCCAACTAGGCTCGCCAGTTTCTTTGTACCATCGTGAATATATCACTTCAGATACTCAATGACTCAATGGTATCTAGCTTTAAGTCAAGTCTGCTCTTGAAAACTCCCAAGGTCTCTGCCTCAACAATATGGTCAGGCAAGCTGTTCCACACCGAAATTACTCTTTGGGTGAAGAAATATTTCCGAATATCAGTGCTAAATTTACCTTTAGTCAGCTTCCATTTGTGACCCTGAGTTCTGCTCACAACACTTGGTCGAAGGAATCCTACATAATTCACTTTGTTAATCCCTTTAACATATTTAAAGACCTCAATCAAATCACCCCTTAGTCTCCTTTTCCTAAGACTAAAGAGATTAAGGATCTTCAGCCTTTTCTCATAGCTTTCATCTTTAATACCCGGAATTAGCTTTCAGGGCTCTTCTCTGAACTTTCTCTAAAGCCTCTATGTCTTTCTCAAAGTATGGTCCCCAGAACTGTACACAATACTCTAGATGTGGTCTGACGAATGTGTTGTACAAAAAGAAGCATCACCCCTTAGATTTGAACTCAATACTTTTGGCAATGTATCCCAGCATCCGATTGGCTTTTTTTTAACAGCTACGGCACAATGGCTAGAGCCTGTGAGGGTTTGGTCAACAATCACTCCCAGATCTTTCTCTTGTGGAGCACATTCCAGTTTAAAACCTCCCATGAAGTAATCCCGCCTAATGTTTTTATTACCTACATGTACTACTTTTACATTTCGCTACATTAAATTTCATTTGCCACATTTCTGCCCAATTCTGAATTCTATCCAAATCATCCTGAATCACTTTAGTGGACTCTAAACTATTTGCCAAGCCCCCAATTTAGTATCATCTGCAAATTTCACTAATCTGCTCTCAATATTCCTATCAAGGTCATTAATGTAGATGAGGAACAGCAGGGGTCCCAACACCGATCCCTGGGGGACGCCACCCCCACCCTACCTAGCTCAGATGATATACCACTGACCACCACTCTTTGTGTTCTGTCCTGCAACCAGTTATGAATCCACTTCAGAATACCACCTGTAACTCCAATGGAGCTCATTTTAAAAATTAGTCTCTTATGCGGTACTGTGTCAAATGCTTTCTGAAAATCCAAATATATGATGTCATAAGCCCTGCTCTGGTCATAAGTCTTGGTGGCCTCTTCAAAAAATTCCAGAAGGTTTGTCAGGCATGACCTTCCTTACTTAAAACCATGTTGGCTATCCCTCAAGATATTGTTACGCTCAAGAAATAAGTCCAGCTCATCTTTTATGATAGATTCCAAATATTTTGCACGCAATGCAAGTTAAACTGACTGGCCCGTAATTACCTGGCTCAGTACAGTCCCTTTTTATATATTGGTATTATATTGCCCTGTTTCCAATCATTTGGTATTTCTCCAGTTTCTAAAGACCGCCTAAAGATGGCAAATAGCGGCTTAAAGATGATCTCACTAACTTCCCTGAGCACTCTAGGATATAAGCCATCAGGACCCGCCGCCTTATCTACCTTTAGTTGATGCAACTTGTCTAATCTGACGTTATCCCTAACCTCAATTTCCGCTAAATAATCTTGAGCATTGGACAAGCCCTCTGGCGAATAAAGACCCGCTCTAAGGTAAAATTCTCAACAAAGTAACCGTTTAAGGTGTCCGCAATATCCTTATTATCATATAGCAGCGATCCATTTTTATTCTTTATGCACTTAACCTGCTCTTTGACTTTCCTTTTTCTGCTACAGTACTGAAAGAAGCGCTTAGGGTTAGTTTTTGCCCCCCTCTGCAATTTGTCTTTCATACAGTCTTCTAGCATTCCTCAGCTCCTTTTGACCACAGCCCGCATTTTACAGAATTCGGCCTTAGTAATCTCATTGTTATCCTCTATGTACATCTTATAAAGATTCCTCTTTTCCTCAAACTCCTACTTAATAGCTGCTGTCATCCAATGAGGATTCTGCTTTTTCAGCTTACTTTTGGACACCTTTGGAATGAATTTACATTGTGAATCAAGTAAAACCCCTTAAATCTTTCCCACATCTCATTTACAGACTCACAGTCCAGGAGTGTCTCCCATTTTGTTTCACTTAGATATGAGCGCATCCTGTCAAAGTTTGCTCGCCTAAAATTAAAATTTTGTTTTTTGGAGACACCTTTTTAACTTCCCATGAAACCTCAAAATTAATAGTAGAGTGATCACTTGTCCCAAGGGGCTCCAGTACCTCAACATTGCTAATTCTATCTGGGTCATTACAGAGCAGCAAATCTAAAATTGCCTTCTCTCTTGTAGGTTTATTAACATACTGCACCAAAAAATTATCATTTATGACATCTAGAAATTCTTCCTCCCCCTACCCTGTCCTTTCACCATTTCCCAATCAATACCAGGATAATTTAAGTCTCCCATAATAATAGTCCCTCCTCCTCTACAAGCTTGCATAATCCTCTTAAGGAGCATTTCATTGACTGTACTGTCCAAAGCTGGTGGTCGATAGCATACACCTATGTTTAAACCAGTCTCGTGTTTGCCAGTGAGCCTGACCCAGATATCTTCACAAGGCACGGAATATTCAATTTCAGGAATTTCCTGCACATTTATGTTTTCGTTCACATAGAGTGCTACACCCCCTATATGTTGAATACTTGTGCACCAAATCTCAAAGTTGTGCGTCGCTGAGGTGCAAATTATGACGAAGCTTTGTCTGGGTTGGACAAGTTAAGTTTATTGAAACAGCCCCAGGTCCGGACATTAATAAGGAAAACGTTTGTTGGTTACGTCAGTGCAAAAGTAGACTGCGAGGCTAACGTTATGGTTCAGATACATACCAACAATGTCATCGTCGCTGCTGCTGCCATCATGGTTCATTTAGGTTAAATTATAACTCGTGTATTTGTTTTTCCGCTGTGCGGAATTGGAACACAAGAACGCGAAATTTCACACCGAGTTCGGTGTGAATGGTTTAACGCGGAATTTTCGTGCTGCGAATATTCCGCAAATCCGTGCCGCTTTTCCGCTCCGCCCCAGTGTGAATGGGCCTTTAAAGTTCTGAAAAACTGCTTCCAGGGGGCAAAAACATTATCCTCAGTGGAGCAAACACCACGCAAATCTAAAAATTCAACCGAAGTATTTTAAGGAACTTCTTTTTTAGCCTCAATTAAGATACACATAAGGTTTCAAAAAAATCTCAACCATAAACAAAAAAACCTCCGAGTTGACACAACATGACCCAACTGAGTTGACCAAAATAGGGCTTTTCAAAAAAAAAAAAAAAAAAAAAAAAAAAAGACGTGTTTGCGAAACACTGATGCCCCCGGATATCAGCATAGTTTGGATTTATAATATGGAAAAGGACCAGATGGAATGAGTTGGACTTGCAAAGGGTTAAATAAACAAATAAAATTTTTAGAACTTTTCCAGGAAACTATTGTGAAATCAAAATGACGCCAAGGTGAAAGTCACAAGGTCAAAAATTATGACGTCATCCGAAAGGTCTCATGTCAAGGGATACACATGTCAAGTATAAAAGGCCTATCTCTGATCAATCAAAAGTTACGGCCAAGGTTAAAGTTTTTTTTTTGCTGCTGCAGACAAACAGAGACGGACAGATGGACAGGTGCAAAACAATATGCCCCCGAATAAAAACTAATAAAAATAAATAAATAAATGTTACTGCAGTCATATGAAAATAAAATGTCTGAAGATAAGTGAAAACACCAACAGTGCGAGGCTGTATTAAAGATATTAGAGAGTCTTAAAGCAGAGGGGCAGGATATTGACTGAAACCAGCACCAATCAGCTGTGGCTGGCAGTGGGCGGGGCCTCACCTGCAGGCACTGCCCATTTCAATCAGCTTAATGACATCTCTGGAGGACGAGACGTACACCTCCTGCAGCCCGACCACCTGCACCTGCTGCTTTCCGTCTTCCAAGACACGGAGCTTCGCCTTCTTATTCAGCAGATCGAAGACCTGCCGTGGGCACAGAGGGAGACGACCCGCTTCACACCGGGACGACAGAGAGCGTTCAACCGGGAACGCATTGAACCGTTAGGTTACAATGCTGATGCAGACCCACAGGCAACAGTGGTCACGAGCCAAAATGGCCGCCATCAGAATGGTCTGTTATTTCCTCTACAGCCCAAATGCTAGTTGCCAAGTGATTTGTGCTCATTTGTGAACTTCGTTCATAAGACGACAAGATCAAAGGCCGACTTGTGATAAAAAGGCAGGCATTATAGGAATTTTATGCGCACAAGAGCAGAAACCAAATACTTACTGCGTTTTCAAAAATGTATAAAGCAAAGCAAGCCAAAAATTGCATGCAATTGTTAAACATATGTACTAACCAATGACAGTCATAATACAACACGCCAAGAGGCTGATTTTCAGGTGTAAGTCTTCAGAAAGCAGCACTACATATGCAGTGAGTGAACAGGAGAACAAAACTGCACTTTGAAAGAAAGATCTTTAAAAAAAAGGTCTAAAGACCTCCAAACAGAAGGTAGAAATTCAGCAACCGAGATTTTCCTAGAAAGTAAAATGCAACAACAATCCTGACAACTCAAGTGGAATAGTAGAGAAAAAATGCCCAAAAAGTACTGAAAATAAATAGATGGCTGCATGGAGGTGTGTGTCGTGATTCTCGATTGCTGATTATGAATAATCCATGTTCTAAACATTTGTTCTCACATTTTCCACAGAAATTTCAAGAAATCATTGACACAGTTGCGCAATTTTGCCATTGCAGCTATAATTATCAGGCAATAATCATATAATCAATCAATAATCATAATTAATTTCCATTTTCATTACCTTTATGGCTACTCAATGTGCTTCCCATCTCCTTTCACTTGACATACTGTTACAAGTCATGTTACGTACTGTAACTGAAAATATTCTGTGTTTCCATTCCCATAAACTGCATTCCTCAATAAATACATACATGCTTCATCCAGGACGGAGGACAGAAATAATGCCGGAACATTCCCCTCTCACCTTGCCGTTGTAGATTTCAAAAAACGTGACGTAAGCGTCCAGACCCATGCTGTTGAACCGCCTCTGCTCCAGGAGAGCGAACACGTCCTGAGCTGGAGTTACCAGAGAGAGGGAACGAGAGGAGACTGGTGAGAGTGTGTGTGTAGGTGTGTGTGCGCGCATGTGCATGTGTGCGCACACGTGTGCGTGTACGCCGAACAGCACAGTGGATTCTACCTGCCAGTGCATAGATCCCCGATGAGCTGTTTTGGTTCTTGCCTGAAAAACCGCCGCCCATCGTCTGAAGCATAATGGGGGATAAAAGCAATGATGATATGATCTGTAATCATTTCAGAGGTTATGGAGGGTCAGGGTCACAAATAACCAATCAGGACTCACATGAGTCTTTCCGCTCCCCGTTTGGCCGTAAGCGAAACAAGTCGCCACCCCGCCTTCAAAAATGGTCTGGAGCAACGGCTTGGCGGTGAATCTAATCTCAAGACAAAGCACATTGTTTACATCATTACTGTTATCCGTTAATTACTCAATGGAGTACATTCAGATTGCAACAACTGACATAAAAAAAATCTATCACATAATTGAGGCATACGGTAGAACTAAAGGTCAGAGAAGCTGGAAACATGCTTGAAGTTTGCACGGTGTGTGTGTGTGTGTGTACACGCAAAGTGGCAATATTCTGGGTGACAGGCTTCGCGTTCCCTATAGCAGACATTTAGTTTATCTGGAGGATTAAAAGGAATGTCCACCAGGGGGCAGGGCAGAGCAGGAACACCGTAACAGCTGCTTGCATTCACTGCCCGCAGCTCATGTGGGGATCGCACTTTGTAGACACAAGGTTCATTTTTGAGGACCTGCTCACAGAAAGCTCTGGACGGCAGCTGGATAGGAGTGCGACAATCCTGCATGAGTGTTCTCCTGAGGCCATATAAAAAAAATTGCTGATTAGCATCCTTTTTTTATACTTGAATTTAATAGGAGTTTGAGATCCAAATAGCCCAACTAATACAAATTTCAAGTATTAAGAAACAATGAATTCTGCATAATCCATGAGTAGCGCAGTGATTGAAAGCTGAACAGATCATCTGTTGGATGGACAGGGATTCTGACCACCACTCTCACTTCCTTTTTGGTGCAATTTTAAACAGATGTTTTTAAGATAAAAAATTTTATTTTAAAAATTGGAGGCAGGAGTGTTTTTCTGCAGCAGGCAGGGATGCTAACAGACTTTTTTTTTAATTTTTTTTTTTTATACGGCCTAAGTAACGAATTATCAAATTGAAATGCCACCCCCTTCAACAAGAAGGCAGCAGCTGATAAAGGGGTGGTGGGGGGGGAGGGGGGTAGTCACCTGTAAACAATGTCATTGGTTGCCGTTTCGTTGAAGGAGTAGTCAAATTTGAAGAGCTGATTCTCCAAGTACTTTGTGAGATCCACCTTCTGCTTTGGTTCATGCAGAAGCAGAACCCCTTTCCCAGGGACCGACACCACGTCAATCTCTTTCCTGGCCACCTCTGTGGGGGGGAAAATGCCTTATAATTGCTCTTGGTACATAACAACACCCTGGGGGATTGTGGCTCTGCATTTGATCCATCCCAGGAACTTTGGAGCAGTGGGCAGCCACAGTGCAGCACCCAGGGACCAACTCCAGTTCTAAAGCCAGAGTCTTGGTCAGGGACACTGGTAGTAGTGTTTCTATAGAGCATGTCTTTCTAAAGCCAGAGCCTTGGTCAGGGACACTGGTAGGAGTGTTCCTATAGAGCATGTCTTTCTAAAGCCAGAGCCAGTCAGGGACACTGGTAGGAGTGTTCAGGGATGTCTTTCTAAAGCCAGAGCCTTGGTCAGGGACACTGGAAGGTGTTTCTATAGAGCATGTTCCCAAAGCCTTGGTCAGACACTGCATGTCTTTCTAAAGCCAGAGCCTTGGTCAGGGACACTGGAAGGAGTGTTTCTATAGAGCATGTCTTTCTAAAGCCAAAGCCTTGGTCAGGGACACTGGTGGGAGTGTTCCTATAGATGCATGTCTTTTTCTAAATGTCTTTCTAAAGCCAGAGCCTTGGTCAGGGACACTGGTGGGAGTGTTCCTATAGAGCATGTCTTTCTAAAGCCAGAGCCTTGGTCAGGGACACTGGTAGGAGTGTTCCTATAGAGCATGTCTTTCTAAAGCCAGAGCCTTGGTCAGGGACACTGGTGGGAGTGTTCCAATAGAGCATGTCTTTCTAAAGCCAGAGGCTTGGTCAGGGACACTGGTAGGAGTGTTCCTATAGAGCATGTCTTTCTGAAGCCAGAGCCTAGGTCAGGGACACTGGTGGGAGTGTTCCTGTAGAGCATGTCTTTCTAAAGCCAGAGCCTTGGTCAGGGACACTGGTAAGAGTGTTCCTATAGAGCATGTCTTTCTAAAGCCAGAGCCTTGGTCAGGGACACTGGTAGGAGTGTTCCTATAGAGCATGTTTTTCTAAAGCCAGAGCCTTGGTCAGGGACACTGGTAGGAGTTTTCTACAGAGTTCGTGCATTGTGAGCAATAACAACGTCAGTTGTCAGTGTATTGCAGGAAGAAAGGGTAGTATGCCGAAGAAAGTAAGACAGGTGAGTGAATATTATGTTTCAGTATATGTAAGTAACGTAATGTCACTTAGATGACAAACTTCAACAATACTGACTTAATAAATAGGCAAAGAAATGTCCTGTAGGCTATTAACCAGTGATGAGCAATAGCAGTGATCCGCTAAAAACAGAATTCAGGTTCAGAATTTTGGGTACCCCTGGTTTATATGTCTGTTACAATTAATCTCCAAGTGATTGAAAGTAAAACTGAACACTAAATGCTACAAAGTTAAACATGGCACCTTTCTGCACATTTATAAGCAAGGTTTCTTTTTATTAAAATTTTTCTGAGTTTTTAAATGATAAGAAAGGAAAAAGGGCCCTTGGCAAAAGTTTGGGAACCCTTTTGGATTATTCTTTGTTACCTTTTAAGAAGAGGATTACTAAGGCCCAGACCCAGGTGATTTACTCGTTAGGGCTTTAATGAGTCAGGTGAATATAATTCCAGGGTTGAACTTTATATTCTGAAGTAACTCCATGCCTTCTAAAGTATCTGACTGTGGTGACTGTTGTGTCTGGTGTTAAAAACCATGTGTTCCTCTAAACAGTTGTCCAAGGATGTCAGAATCAAGATAATTCACTTCCACCAACAAGGAGAGGGCTACAAAAAACTCTCTAAACATTTCAAACTACCCATTTCTACTGTCAGAAACATTGTAAGAAAATGGAAAATAAATGGAACAATTAAAGTCAAGGCAAGATCTGGAAGACCAAGAAAAATTTCAGAAAGAATGGCCCGAGATCTGGTGAGAAATGCTCAGAAGAACCCACTCATCACTGCAAAAGAGCTGCAAAAAAGAGTAGCAGACACAGGTCGAGTTGTTCACTGGACAATACAGCATACCTTAAACAACAAAGACCTACATGGCAGAGTTGCAAGAAAGAAGCCTTTCCTACGACCTCAACACAAAATTAAGCGTCTGAAGTATGCAAAAGAGAACCTTAAGAAACCTCAAGCCTATTGGAACAATGCGCTTTGGACTGACGAAACCAAATTGAACTTTTTGGCCACAACCAAAGAGGATATGTTTGGAGAAAAAAGGGTGAAGCATTTGTAGAGAAGAACACGTTGCCAACTGTTAAGCATGGAGGTGGATCCATTATGCTTTGGGGTTGTGTAGCAGCTGGGGGCACAGGCAATATTGTGTGGGTGGAAGGAAGAATTCCACCAAATATCAAGACATTCTAGAGGCTAATTTTCAAAGCTCAGTCCAGAAATTGAAGTTGAAGAGACGTTGGGTATTCCAGCAAGACAATGACCTGAAGCATACCTCAAAATCCACCATGAAGTACCTCCAGGAAAGACGGATGAAGGTTTTGGAATGGCCATCACAGTCCCAAGACTTGAATATTATTGAAAATCTGTGGGGAGACCTCAAACATGCCGTACATGCAAGAAGGCCGAAGAATATTTCTGAGCTAGAGGTGTTCTGTCAGGAAGAATGGTGAAAAATTCCAAAGACAAGAATTGAAAGACTCTCAGCTGGCTACAGGAAGCGTTTGCAAGCTGTTATAGCCGCCCGAGTAGGAGTTACAAAGTACTAGCTGACAGGGTTCCCAAACTTTTGCACAAGGCCTTTTTCCTTATTTTCTTATTTTGAAACTGTAAAAAGTAAAAAAAAAAAAAAATTATTCTTGCTTTAAAATGTAATGAAATGTGTCATGTTTAGCTTTGTAGCATTTAGTGAACAGGTTTGCTTTCAATCACTTGGAGATTAATTGTAACAGACATTTAAACCAGGGGTGCCCAAATTTTTGCACCCCACTGTAGCTACATGGTGTATTACAGTGTGCTCAATAGCCTCTCTGCATGGGAGAGCTGGGCACAAATCAACGTCATGCATGCGGCTGTGAACAGCCAAGATGGCGACAAGCATGAACTTGCTACGGCCTTCATGACCATCCCAAGTTGGTGGTGAAACGCGCCTGAAATTAATAGTTGGTCAGTTACAAAACTCCAGGAAACTCTTCCCGACAGTACGGTTACAACATTTGTCACCTTTATCTTTAATTACACAGTAGAAGCGTCAGTATTTTCCATATCAAAAAAATAAAACCAGCCAGGGTCAAAATGGCATTTTAGCGTCCTAAAATTTGTACCCAAATATTCCGTTAATATACGAGGCACAGGAATCTACACGAGGATTCTGAAGGGCACAAACACAACATCCAAACGTGTCTTCAAAAAAGAGGTTCAAAATATCACTCATTATTAACCAAGGATGCGCTCTGGCGATGGGGCTCACAATACAGCGTTTTCTTTCCTCTTAAAAAGAATCCTGAGCTAAATAATCGCATCGAAATGGCACTCTGCTCCTGGCTATGTTGCTTCAAACGGAATCACGGCGTTTGCCGTTTGGATCGCAAAACAAAATTTTGCAGCTGCCAGTCATTGTACATGTCCCAAAGTCAAAAGCAATTTAGGCTAGGAATGCATAAAACACACAGAGTTCAAGTTTTAAGACCTGGCTCCATACCTTGTTTGTTGAGCGGACGCTTACGGACGCAAACGCAAATTCTGTGATCCTCGACCTGCGGAAGAAAATTCGCCGCGTCAAAATTTCATACGTCGGAACTTTCGAAGTACAAAAACATAATTAAAGATCAGCTGCGAGAGGAAGCAGAATTATCAGTGCAGTACAGCCCAGAGCCCTGAGGTTCCACAGGATGGTGCGTACAGACAGGAACTTACAGAATCAGACAGGGAGATGGGCGTTATCTCCAAGGTTTCTCTGTATTCCTCGATCATCTTGTAGAACTGCCCGTGAGGCCGGTTCATTTCTGCTCCCTGAAGGCAGAAATCGTTCAGAAATCGCTTACAAAGAAATGGACGAGTCAGACGGAGGCCTACTGCTTACCAATTTAGTTTTCCGCAGAAAATCAGCTTTAACGACCAACTAAAGCACGATAATCTTAACAAGTTTCATCTTGGTATCTTACATCATTGAGCAACTCTAGCTGCATGTAGCGCTCTAAAGGTTACACTAGTTGTATCGGGTGTGTTTCTGCTTGGCTGGATTGAAAACCTGCAGCCCCTCGGCCCTTTTACAGACCAGGGGTGCATTTCCCAAAAGCGTAGTTGCGAACTAAGTTAGCAACTTACATAGTTCGTCCATTCACAGTCAATGGGTCCGACTATGTTAGTTAGCATCTGTGATTTCGGGAAATGCACCCAGTTCGAGTCCCCTGCTTTAAGTGCTCATACCAAGTCTCATCTTACGGTACCTGTCGCACCAAAGGGAACAAACTCCGAGGCCATATCTAGTCAATTTTCTTAACAGACAATTTTTATCCAATATGTATTTGGAAAAAAAAAATAAACATTTTAATTTCTAAGAATAGCATTTTAACCCTTAGAGCGCTGAATACATTTTCAAAGGATTAAAAATGTAATTAACCTGAGCTGTTGAAAATCTATCGTGCGGGAACTTGTTTAAGCAAGTTCCCGCACGATAGATTTTCAACAGCGTTTGATTTTTATATCTTACATCATTGGGCAACTATAGCTGCCTATAGCTCTCTAAGGGTTAAATTCATTGCCACACCCCCACCCACAGAATAAATGATCTCTTGAAAATAAATAGATAAATAAAGATAGTTAAATAAAGAGATGGCCCACTGACGTTCCCCCGTTTGGGCCCCAGGTCGCCATTGTTCTTGGCTTGGGTCGCCCTGCGCTTGTTTTGAATCTTCTCGGCGTCCGAGGCCGCTCCCGATTTCCGCCGAGCTGGGGGAGGGAATAAAATAAATACAAAAAACGGTTTCAGCCGTGGTGCGCACTCGACCCCCATTCTCTCAGACGCGTGTGCATCACGTCCACGACAAGGCCAGTCTCAAATAAAATGGCCACGGGACAAGGTTCTCCCACAAGCTCAAACTCAATGAGTAGCTCAATGATTACTAGAGCTACTGATCATTACTACAAAAGCTTACTTCTTTGCCGAGGTCCACTCATAACTAACTCTTGGCAAAATTTCTCTCCAGACAGTACTTTTAAACTTTTCTTCACACTAATTACACTCTCTGGGTGAAGAACAATTGGCACAATTAGTTTTTAATCTTCCATCTTCTGCACAGAAGATTAAGACAAAAAAATCCTATTCATCTCTACACCTTTGGGTAATCACAGTGTGCACATACATACACACACAAATATTTAATCAAAATCAAATATGGCTGCCTCCATCAACTGGCTTAATTCACAGGCGAGGACCTGCCATAGGAACCTGTGAAACCTGTACACGGACGTCGCCCCTGGTTACAGTCCATCGCAATGAAGAGCCGTACCAGAGCTGACCGTAGCCGGACCCCTGCCTGCGGGCATCTCCGTGTCCATGGCGTCTTCTGTGACCCGAGGCAGCGCCGTCGAAGACATGGGCAGGCCCGTTTTCACCTTACGCTTCCCACGCGAGCCTACGGCGGAAAGACCTGCCGCCCATTTAACGTCCCGTCAAACACGCCCAATAAAGCAACGGACTGCTTCTGCAATATTGTTCATTTGATGATTTAAAATATATTTAAAAAAAAAAAAAAAAAAAAAAAAAACAATTCATGCATTTAGCCCCATTGAAATGAAAAAGCATGCATGCACCCATATGCAGCAACAGGCATCTACATGGACAGCCCCCAGAGAGGCCCCCCTTTTCTGCATATTTGATTTCAGAGCTGTACAGTGTGACGCCATTGCGTCGGACGCTGGTTGAGCAGCTACATTCCAATTGCCAGAGCCCAAAAAAAAGCTCTGCAAGGTTTCGTTTGGTTAGCCCAGACCCAAGAGTCCGGCTCGACTGGAGCGACACTGACCTGACCCGTTAAGGAGCGAGGAACCGGGTTGCTCGGCGACTAGAGCACTGTCTTCCGCGAGAGTGCTGGTGGAGGGCTGGGACAACACACCCGCGGGTACCGCGCAAGTCCGCCGCGCCATCGTCCTCCTGTGGACTGAGGACCAAGGCATCAGCGGCTTTCGGCGGGAGCAAGCAACCAATCAAGAGGCCCAAGTGTGGGCCATCATCTATAGTAGGGGAAGCCTACGCTATTCCCAAAGATCCACCGTCCTGTAGCTTTTCACTCAGAACGCGTCTTCAACAATGATCTGTACCACTAACTGGTAAAGTCAGGCGAGCCAAATTAGGACGAGAGGGAAACCTGCATGACAGATCTGAACTAACTCTGGAACATGGCCGCCCAAACCGGGTCCTGGAGCTCTACATTCCAGCAGGTGTCCATTTCAGCTTTATTCTCCACCTGAGTCTATCGATTGGCTCAACATGCCCTGATCCAGCTGGATGAGATGGGATTTACGGTCAGAGTGAAATCAGGGCACGGGAGAGCGATATTCCCACCAAAAACTCTCAAACTCTAGTGGTTATCAGAGGTTTTGTAGCTAATGCCAAAAAAAAAAAAATCAGAACCTCTCAATTGAAGTCCACTTAAAAAAGACTTTAAAGGGGCACTGTCATAGCAGAGTATGCTCAGATAACTTTGGGGGTGGGGGGGAAATTTTTTCAAGTTTAGTCACAGGCGGAAACGGGAAGCACTATGTTATATCATAGTTAATCATAGCCATTTCGGAAAAGGAATGATGCAGTTAATCATAGCCCTTTCCGAAAACGAATTATTTGCTAATGGCATGACTCCATACATTTTAGTGCAGTTTTTTTTAAAACATTCATTTTGCTGTCGCAAACTTCGAGATGTCAGTTCGTGTGCTACTTTATCTGGCCATTGATGTGGACAGTTGACAATCTGCTACGCATGCTTAGCCGTGACGGCGCCCCTTTAACTGTAGGGAAATTGTTACATTTTGGACAGTGCTTTTACAGTCGGAGAGGTCTTTGCACTGAAACAACAGTTACTTTCCAGACAACCAATTTCACAGCTGCACAGATGATTCAGAAAATTCTCCGTTGCTGAGAATTTTAATCAACTCTCTAGTGTCCCTGAGCAGGTGCCATCAGACTGCACTGAGCAGCGAAGCTGGTAGATCTCCAGAAACAGGTTTTGGACGGCATTACTCGGCAAGATCAATAGCTGCCGAACGGTGAGGGCCAGTGTATGAAAAGAAGACTGCAGAACTCGTCTCCCTTTGGGTCTGGAGTCGCCCTGTTGAGCCAAAACGAAAACAGTCCTGCGGAATATCCTATAATTTTGTGCGTGAGGCTGACAATTCGTGCTTCAAGTAACCGTAGGCTTAGAACCCAGGCAAGATGGCTGCCATGAATCTGTGACATCACCAAAGGAGCAGAGAAGGTGCAGGGATGGGGGGGGGGTGAGAGGGACAGAATCTGAGAGGCAGGAGAATGGATGATTTAGGTTTTTAATTTTAGCTGGTACACCAAGGATTCTGATAAAGCGTGCAAAGGAAAGACCTGATCTTCGCCCACAGCATCAGGGAGGACCGTGCGATTTTACATTAGAGCTAATCAGCAGGTGCATTAATGTAGAGCAGCATGTGCATCGTACCCAAGTCCGCAGGCTGAGCTCCAGCGCTTGCTTTGAGAAGGGGGAGGGAAATGACATGTTAAAGCATCTCTACTGTTTAGATAAAAGGTGAAAATGGTAAACAACACCTAAAGGAGCTGCGTCACGATTACTGAGCATGCTCAGAACTATCCTAAGAAAGTGAATCTGCTTGACTGGAATTCATAATCTGATTCCGTCTTTGCCGATCCATCTTTGTTTTGCATTGTATTAATATGTTTTAGTTACTCTGGCATTACAGTTTTTTTTAATATTACGGTGCTTTTTATGGAAATTTAAGGATTCTAAGTGCCATTTTAAGCTTTTGCCAAGGGATTAGAAAAATGTAAGCTGGTTGTCCTCGCCAAAAATCATAGAGGAAAAATACCCTCTAGATTTTGACTTGCAGTTGAGCAGGTTTATTTTGTTCAAAGTTGTGAGCATGTGCAGTAATAGTGACACAGCTCCTGTAAGTCGCAAGATGACATGCTCGAATGGAATGTGACAGCGGAGAGTCTAACATAAGCATCAGAGCAAAGAGAAATTGTCAAAAAATGCCACTGTCTGAACTTTGCGACTTAGGGATTTTTAATTTTTTTTTTTTTTTAAATCTCCTTCGAATTGCCGCACAAAACAAAACAAAATGGCACAATTCACAATGGACAGGCAGTGTAATTTTTTTCATGAACACTGAAACCGTGCTCATGTTTGCCGAATGCTGTTTAAAATGTGGCCCGTTAAAATATAAATGCCAGTTAAAGCAGAAATGCTAATGCTACTAACCTTCAGGGGGAGCAGGAATTCTTGAAGAACGAAGCCTGACTTCAAATTTCTAGAGGAGAAAAAAAAAAAAAAATTCAGGTGAACTAATCTGCCTCTCACTGGACCACAGTGATAGCACGCCGTCACAAATGTATTAACCCTTAGAGCGCCAAATGCAGCTATTGTTGTTCAATGATGTAAGATATCAAATTCAATTTTGATATCTTAATTCAAATTCGATTTGTTTAAAAGAGCTCCCGCAGGGGAACTCTTTTAAACGAGTTGCCAAATGATAGGTTTCCAATGGCAAGAGATAATTAAATTTATGTTTTATGAAAATTTTTTCCAGCGTTCTAAGGGTTAATAATCAGGATTGAGATGCATCAGAAGTGCGGCGATGTTCTATTCGCTCACATTTGGTCGGTGGGGCAGTGGCTCGGGCTGACCAGAGGTCTTTAGAAAAGCGAGAAGTTCTTGATTCAGGCTGCGTAACTCTCCGAAATCGACCTGCGGAAGAAAGTACAGTCGTGCTCATGTGAGAGGTAAGTCACAAAACCAGTAAGCAATCTCCAGCAGAATAATTAATTTTTTTTTTGGGGGCAGGGGGGACTACACAAATTCAAGAATGAAAAGGCAGATAGGTCATTTGGGAACAAATTTGCACAATTACACATAAGATAAAAAAACTGATCTGCAAAGTCAGTTCACCCTTTTTTTTTTTTTATATAGAGAGACGGCACAATACCACTTAATTTGGCAATCCCAACTTTCAACGAATAAACTTAATTGCTCTTAGAAGAAAAAAGATGCAATGACTACAACACAAAATAGTCGCCGGAGTCGACCGTTTGCCAGTATGTGACGTCATGTCATTTAATCACGCTATCTGAGCATCAGGGCACTGCGCAATAGTACCGGGCCTTCACAGCCGTGCATTTTGCCGAGTGTCATTCCATGTAAAATCATCAGAATTTCAGACATCTTCCCAGTTGACATCATGGATTTTGCTCAAAGTGGCGATAATGGTTTGAGAGATGAACTTTATCAATTTAAGTTGCATTATTAAACTGGAGGGGCGTGTGCCCCCCCGCCCAACTTGTGTGTGTGTGTTTGGGGGGGCCTTTATTTGTCCAAACATTTGTCATTCCGAAGTTGCCGGTGATAATTTTTGTGTACTGGGGGCTCAAAAGTTTGCAAAATCAGAAGTCATGATTTTTTTTCCCCCAGTTTTAATGGCTTATAATTTCTGAATAAAGAGATATAGACCTCAGAAATTCACTTTGCAAACTGCCGGCATACTTCTCTATTCATACACCAAATATCATACCTCTGACCGCATAAATGATGATGATCTAAATTGGATCCAGGATAAAAATTTTCATTTTTGACCCAAATATGGTGGGAGGCGAGGGGGGGTCATCTAATGAGGCACTATATGCATCATAATGAAACTTGGCGTGCTTAAAGACTGAGCATTGGTGGTGAACATATGAATCAAATGAGCATGTTTTTTTCTTGCTTTTTGATTTGCACTCCGTTAATCATGTCCCCTGAATTTCCCATTTAGAGGGTGCTCTCAGGTCTTACCAGCCCATGGTACACAGTGGAAAATATGCTTGAGTACATACTATACAAAATGCTAAAAAATAATTTTTATTAAATGAAAGCAAACATTAGCCTGTAAGCCATCTACATTAACTAACAAATAAAAAATGAGGAACACGAAAGTAATCTTGTTAATGCAAATACATTGGTGAAACCGTGAAAAATTATTTTCTCGGCAAATCACGTGCAGTCACAACAGGCTCATATTTAAGCTAAAAACTTGCCATCTCTGCGGTCAAGGAGATATCGGCAGCCATTGGAGGTCACTGGCGGCATCAAAATGCACAATATTCTTTCCAAAGAGACCCAACACACATCTGGATTTGAGGGCCAGCTGAAGGATTTTGCTGGCCCACGCGGATGCATGAAGGATGTCATTTTCTTCTTTACTGATGTTCTGCACGTTTCCCATCCACCATTTGTCATCATACATGCAAGAAAAATGTATTTCCCTGGCTGACATTCATGAAATGATAGTGCACATCAACAAGTAGTTGATTCTGTTGACTTTGTCGGGGGACATAGGCCCAGACCGGTTGTGACTTCATGCAGTTGAACATTCTTGCTGCCACAGAGTAACACCTGGTAAAACCTGACAGCACCCTCAAAATAAGAAAATTGGGGGACATGATTAACAGAGTGTAAATGAAAAAGCAAGAATATAACATTCAGATAATGTCTCATAAGCACAATGTTGGTGCCTGCAGACATAGCAAATTTTAGTAGCCAAAGGCTATCGGAACTTTGTTTTCTGTGGCTTCAAAAATGCTCCAAAAAATCTGACAGAGCTGCAATAAAATAACCCCCCCCAAATTAAATAATGCAACTAAAATTGATACAGTTTATTTCTCAAGACATTATTTCCACTCTGAGCAAACTTTTACAGAAATCCAAGATGCCGAACGGGAAGGTTTTGGAGACTTGGCATGGAATAACCCCAAATCATGAGCCGCACATTCTCAGAGACGGGTCAGGCATGAAGGCAGGCCCATCTAGCCCCTGCACACTCTGCTTACCCCACCATGCATTTGTGATCCGTGCAGAATGTGGTTTGACGTCGCCTTCCAGGACAATTAACGAATGTCCCTAGAGCAGACTACATCTAGATATGTTGCTAAAAACTTTGTAAATGCTCTTTCGTATTAGTGGTGCCTCCACACCTGTAATGACGTGCAAGTCACCAATGCTACCTGCGCTGACATACCACCATACCAAGTCTGAAATGGGCTTTAGGACCTGAGGCTGACTACATCTTGGGTTGTCCTCATCCCCATTAGTCCAAAGAACAAAACAGATGTTGTTCCCCCCCAAAAAACCACCAGAAATGTTGACTCAAACGCTGAATGAGTGCAATTAAAAGACATGGTGATACACAATGATTAAGAGTCGATTTAGCCAACTTCATTGGAATATATTGCAGTCATCACTTTGTACATCTTCAGCACTAAACAATAAAACTCACGTGTTGGAACATGAAGTAATACTTTATATGGTTTTCATTAGAGGGTGAAAGGACTTCTAAAATTAGTGCTTTTTGATTTTATGTGCATTTTCCACTTTCTATGATCCAACTTTTGGAAAGAATTCCGTATCTTACCTCCACTTTTTTCGGCTTTTTATTTGCCATAACGATTTTAAAAGGGGGCGAAATATATTTTGGAGCGGTTATCAGTGAGAACGGGGCTATGAATTTAATATTAATATATAATATCGCAAATGCCTTAAGAACCCCGTGTGTCATCAGTAACATGGCTGCAGGTACAGCAGCACTGAAAATTCAACTCTTAATTTACTTGACTGGATGTACACTTGACGTTTTTACTCACCGGAACGTTTCTCTGGGTACCCAAACATCAAGGTAAGCCGAAAAAAGTACTGATTTCATTTGATATGGGTGGAGGCTGAAAACGGAATTATTTCCCAACTTTATTTTTTTTGATGGGTTTATTCAGTATGTAATCGTGTAATCTTGTTAACAACCAGAAAAACAAAAATCCATACGAACACCAGCTGCCGCAGTAAAAATGATTACTTGATGCCCACACCATGCAAACTAACTGTGAGACACTGCCACTGCATGAGGAGCCTTCGAAATCCGTGAAAACTAAAGAGCTGCTTTCTGTAACAGCTAAATTCATGTTGTCTTGTGTTTAGTTACATCACCTCTTTCCCTTTGGTCGCCGAGTTTTCGAGCCACTCCACGGACACGGCAGATTTCTCCGGGTGGACAGCTTTGACTGTGGCGGCGTGGATTCGTCCTGCCGGGACATGGGACAGGCGGAACCGAAGCAAGTTAAATATGAACAAGTTCTCTCTCACTCTCTCTCCAAGTGTGCAAAAGTAATCGCAGCCTTGCGTCCTGCTGAGGAATATTCTCCAGGGGGGTTTTGATTAAATGCGCGTTTTTATCTGAATGAAGCCGCTTTCACAGTGGACGCGAAACAATTTTTCACAGGACAGATTACATTCAAAGTCAATGCAAAGACGTGAATATACGTGTTCGCGTCTTTGCATTGACTTTGAATGTAATCTGTCCTGCGAAAAATTTGTTCCGCGTCCACTGTGAAAGCAGCTTTAACGTTAGTCTGCGCAGATTGCATTTCATGTGTAATTAGCAAACTGTGATTCTTTGGGTGCATCTCAAAGCCTAGGCTGCATCCTTCAAACACTGCATTTTAAGGGGTCATCATATCGATGACCAAAGCACAAAACCTCCAATCTGCAGAATTTTTCTGACTGGTGGATTTCACTTTGGATGATGAGAACAAGGAAGGCTGCTCATCCAAAGTGAAATCCGCCAATCAGAAAAATTCTGCAGATGGGAGGTTTTGCGCTTTGGTCATCGATATTATCCCGTCCACCTTACGAACATTTATGGTTTGATATATGGATAAATTTAGGGTTAGGGTTAGGTTTGGGGCTAGGTTTACGGCTGAGGGTTACAGTTAAGGTTAGGATTAGGGAAATCACAGACAACCATCTTAAACCAAAGCTGTTTAACAGAGATGAAATGATGTCATGTCAGTTTGGCAAATGGAATTTTGTGACAACCAGCTTTGAGATGCACCCATTTATACCAGGGATGGACAGCGAGGGCCGTATCCGTCCCTGGTTTTCACACCAACTTCTGGCCTTTAATTAGTTGATCATCTAAATTAGCCAAACTATTCATGAAATCTGACATTTATGGCGCATTTCTGTAAATTATTATGAATGACCAAAGACTGTTCTTGTCTCCCTACATAAAACATTTTTCTTTGATCCAACCTTTGCACAAATCTGTATTTGTGTATGCAACCAATTAACTCAATTAGTCAGGGTAAATGATTGAAATAATAAAAACCTGCTGCATACACACGGGCCCTGCAGGGCTGGAGTTTCCCACCCGTTTTATACAGTTATCCAAATATCACGCTCTTGAACACAAGTTAACGTCACTAGCTTAACTAGTAGCCGGCTGACATTCCCTTCAACCCACGGTCAGTACAGATCCCTCTTGTACCGACACTACTGACAATTTAAGATAGCTGGCCAGCTAAATTCTAAGGCAGGTTCTGTTACCTTAATGCTAATTTTACCTAAGCCTATACAAGCCCATAACATGCTAAGCTACTGCTGGCAAATGATGGGACCACATTGGAAATAAGATGCGGCTCTCAAGTGTTATCCTGGTTTTAAATGTCAATCATATTTACATGTTTTATGTATGCATGTTTTACATTTATTAACCAAATAAACAAATCAAATCAAAAGATGACACTAAACGCCTGACTTTAGGATAAGCGATCAAATGAGCCAAATACCGTTACATTTGCGAAGTAAAGCTGCTTTCACACCGGACGCGACAGCTTACATTCAAAGCCAATGCAAAGACGCGAATACACGCGTTTACGTATTTGTATTGACTTTGAATGTAATCTGTCTTGCGAAAAATTCGTTTCGCGTTCAGCGTGAAAGCGGCTTAAGAATTATAACCTGGCGAGCTTCAGTCAACGTATTACTGAGTAACCGAATTAGATTGCACACAGCAGCTAACATTAACTTATAGCGCACCCAACTGAGCTAGCTAGCTGCACCCATTAACTTTAAGGCAAATAGCTAGCTAGCTGACAAAACATAATGTTACCATCGCTGCGGCTGATCTTGATTGAAAGTCCAATAGAAAGTAGTTCCACTATTGAATCCATTATGATTGAGCGTTACAAGAGAAATCGTTTTAAAAATTGGTTAGCAATACAATGCTATTTTCACGAAACATTCAAACTAGCTAACGTCAACTTGCAACGAACGCAACCGCCAAACTTTTAAAATTGATTAGCGGAAATACTACGACTAGGGAAGTCGGGAAAGTCTGTAGTGGTACCGCAATGGAGTCTGGGAGATGGGGTTTGTAGTGTGATTAGTGTACTTTTTTTTTTTTTTTTTTTTGGGTCAACCCGAGTTTCGGTACACCGGTAACTTCGGGAATTTAGCAAGCTCCTGCGCTTTAGCTCAGACATAATTTCAGTGTCCAAAGCGGTCCAAAAACGCACAGGTTTAGCCAACCCGGGGCCATGCGTCCGATAAACCGGCTGTTGAACGTCTACCCAAAGCAAGCAATAGGCGAATGATTTATCAATCTCTTTCACTTGATTGTGTTATCTCCTTTTACTTCGCAGAAACGCACGTGGCATTTTTTTTTTTTTTTTTTGTCTTGACTAAACTGTCTTTCAGTCCATTGCTGACAGTGTTAAGCATTTCTCAAAGGAGATGTTTTATGAACTAATTTATTATTATTATTATTATTATGCGGGGAGAAGTCTTATTTTTCTGCCTGTGCTCTATGTGACTCAGATGTCCATTTGTTGACGTAATATCACTTTTCCCCCACATAGTGGCAGTATAACATTCTGAGAAACATCTGCATCAGACCAAAGCATTTTGGCAAGGCATTTTCCCCTTTTCTGAATATATTCATTCTAATAAAAGATTTCTGGTGCAAAGTATACACATTCAATTTAAAACCAACTCAAATTCCACTGTCATTCTGGGTGCATGCAACATTGCTGCTTTGGTGAAAAAAACATTTTGAAAATTATTTTTAATAATAATAATAATAATAATAATAATAATAATGGTAATCTTCAAGGGTGTTCTTTGGGATTAACCAAGATCTTATGAATGAGCACATTTGCTTTATTAGTTTATCTCTTGGTTTAATAGCCTATCCTCCACCGTTGGTTGTGCAATTAGACCTCTGCTTAACTGCCATAAAAATATTAAAAATGATTTTAATTAGGCTGGGAAAAAAGTTTTTCTCAGTATTGTTTTATTTCTTAATTAGCAACATACGTTTGCTCCAACAACACTCCACACTGTCTGGTGTTGCAAATTCTCTGTAAAGCTATTTTTTTCACCACTTTTAATATTGGACTTAATAGTCCTTTACCACTGTGTACAATACATCTTGCAATTGACTTACTTATTCCATGCCTCTGTGACAAAGGGGAAGTCTTTGAAATTGACCACCTTTTTCACTTGCATTGAAAAAGCTACAGACCCACATAAATCAACATGTCTCAAATTTTAAGTTTCCAACAGACTATGATATTTATGCATTCAATAATAAAATGGTCTGTTTCTGTTAGTCATTTGCATATGTGGTTTTTTGTGTAATTGTCATTTTTAATCTGTTTTAAACACAAGTAGATCTGATGTTTTGGACTGGGAGTCCTTTGATCTCAATCAAGACCTCAGTGCACCACAGGATGTTCTCCCATTGGTCTGACCACTTAAAAGGGGCGGGTCTGTTTCGGAATTAACAAACTCAGCTGTTTCGAGGTGAGATTATGTAGCTACAGTTTGTTAGCGCTACTTTGAGCAGCACAGTGAAGTAAAATAGGACCAATGTAATATGATATTTTTCACTGGAAAATCCACGGATCATCAAAAGGAAAAAAATCAGTTAACAAACACTTGGTATTTGACAGGTTCTTCAAAGTAAACAGATTGTGTATTCTGTCATATTCATGGGCGCAATTCAAGTGAATGGGGAGGTAAATTTCAAACACCTCCTCTTCCTCACGGAGGCATATAATCTCGATGACTCGATTACAAAATGTACTGCAGGAATTGGTAACTGCACATTAAGCCCTGTATTGAAAGTTGAGAAAATATTGCTTTAATGTAAGATGAGAAATACGCCGCGTCATTTGAATGTGGATTTTGGTGCATTTCAACTGGCGTTATTCAAAATTGTGAAAAAGGGCTTCAAATATTATTTTTCAAATCACTAGAGTAGGCTACACTTGATCCCTCTGGGTATTTACTCAACTCGTTAACTGACACTGATAAAGTTCTCTTACAAAATTAATGTTCCAGGTTTCGTGGTTACTGTCAGAGAGGAGAGCAACCTCGTTTTATGATGCACATATTCATGGCCTCTCTTAGATTAGCTTGTTGCAAATAAAGATCTATTTGTTAAGCTTGTCATGCTGTTGTATAAAGTTTTAACTGACAAATGTTGTTGAAGATTAGAACCAGCAGTCGAGTTTGATTTTAGCCCTTTTTGCATATGGAGGCAACTGTGCCAGTTTTAGTTTATACTTATATACAGTTGGAGTTTGAAATTCCATATTCAGCATGCTTTTAACCACACTGTTCTGATAAAAACAAAAATTATGCAGTGGTTCTTGGTATTAGTCTGCACATAATGGCCTACAAGTACCTCAATCACAGATCTCTTACTCACCACTGGTTCCCTTTGCCAACAACAAGCGTAAAGGAAACCATCTCAGAGAACATTCCAGTCAAAAGCAGAGGTGGCCTGAGGATGTGGGTATGGAGGCAGGGGTCAATTTCCTGTGAAGTGGGCGAGTGCTATCCCTCACTAACGGGCCGAGTCGAAGACAGCTAGTTGGCTGTGTCAGAGGAAGGCGAACAAGACCAGGGGAAAGACAGAACGAAAGTCGCAGATAGCTACTGCAGAATGGAATCAAAACAAGCACGTGCCTCTAGAGTACTCATCTGGCCTCCAGGACAGAAACCAGATGGCATTTGGATTGGCATTTTCTGGGAGAAGAAAACAGACACACACACACACACATATAGATATATATCATAGATCATAGGCGGCCTTACCTATGTTTAAACTGTTTCAGTTGAAAGGGGCCCCGCCTTCCAGGGGCCCCCCAACTGCCAGGCAAAAATTAACATCCTAAACGTTGATTGTATGAAAACATGCAGAGTTGCACCGCTAGGAAAGGCAAAACGGGGAAATATTTGAGCCCCCCCAAAAAAGGCAAATGTTTGGGATCCCCAACGGCCACTCAAATTGGCACATTTTTCAATGACTTATAAAAACCCTCTCCTTGGTCGGAGTTGCCGGTTTTCCCCGTCAGATTATATTAGTTGCATGGACACTGAGTTGGCTAAGAAGTGTAGTAATTATTCATCGTCTACAAATGATGGCAGCAAAAGAGCTATGGTAGCTGGTACTCATAGGCACTCAGGACATAACCCAACCAAAGCCAATGAGAAGCGAGTTTTCTAGGACAAGTCGGAGTTCAGGCATCTCCGTGCAGAAACAGCAATCGGACAGAAAATCACCAGTGCGAACCTGTTCGATTTTCGTGTATATGTTATCAGTGCATAACATTAACGTTACACACTGTGCTGCATTTCAATATAACGTTAGCTGAATGTACTTTGAGCACAGAAACATGCTCCTTAATTCACATGGCATCGCAACTGAATGAAAACAATACGGTGAACACGCTGAAAACGTATTGATGGTTTTGTATACATCATCATGGCTATGGCAAAGGTAGCTTCATTCTTTGAGGAGGCAGAGGGATACTGCGTCACCTAGTGTAGTGTAATGTTTAGCTATGCAAATTTGAATTAAGGTCTGGCAATACGAGTCATCTTGTGTTTCTAAACCTAGTCCACTCAAGCGACATTAAATTATAGTGATGGGATTTCGAAGTTTGAAGTACATCCAATTTTTACCGTATCATTATCCCAGCGATTATGTTGTAGAGCTATCCCGTATCTCCGTCCCCTCAGAAGAAAACAAAGAATAAGGGCTGTTTGCGCCGTTTGTGTTTAAACCTAAGGCATTTTTAGGCGGCAACTTTTTTTTAAATTTCTAATTCAGTGACGCATAAAGTACATGAAGACGTCCGCAGTTTGCAATGCGGCTAGCTTGTTGAGGTGAGTTGCACATTTCAGATTTTCAGAAATTTATCACATTTACACATGCATATATTTTATTGCCAACATTTTAATAAATCATCACAAATAAACATCAAGTCTCAGCTAGAAAAGTTGAAATTTCACTGGATAGGCTAAGGTGTGAGCTTTCTTCCAGCAAAATGATGAAGCTGTTTTATAGGGCCCCACATATGCTTTTGAAACGGGTCCCCAGATGCTTAAGGCCGCGTAAATCTAAAAAAATTTACTTTAGATGTTCCAGTCAAAATCATTATTGTAAATGAGGAAGAGCAGAGGTCCCAGCACCAGTCCCTGAGGTACTCCACTTTGCAGTGCCTACTTCAAATGAGTTGTTTTTGCCCACAACTCTTTGTTTTCTAGCCACATTGTACACATGAACTGTTTTAGTTGGTGGATGTGATTTGTAGGTGGAGTGGAATTTGTTGAGACACAGCCTTGTTCTGCCCTAGTTTCATTTACCTGCAGCTTGGACGCATTCATATTCACAATGAGTGAGTAATGTGAGGGGGTGGAGGACTGAAGAACTGCTATGAGGGAGAGACAGGTGGAGAGGTTAAGCAACGCTGTGGGTAGAAGCAGGTTACTCAGACAGAGGCGGTAGGAGGGAAATTTGCAGAGCTAGTCTCTTTGTCACGTAGCACATGCACTGTAATAAATCTCAAGCTGGTTAAACTCAGAAAGTTTACCGGCCGCCTTAAAAATGTGAGTTAACTCACCTCAAAGATAAGCTTTGTTTCAATGCATAATCAATCAAGACTATGGATCACTTTAACTTTTGTAAACATACTGACTTGAGTTCAATATCTCAAATATACCTTGGCAAGTGGAGTTAAAGAGAAGAAATAAATGCACATAACTTAATGGGGCAATCATTTTTTACAGTGCTGCACAATTTTCAAACAGTGAGATTCGGGCGCTGAAATAAAAACGGGGGGTCGAGCAGCTAAGCTGGGGAGTCCACCCCAACCCAGACTTTTCTGTAATGTTAGGAACAGTGGAGACTTTCACACTGGTGGACTTAGTAGGATTATTTTCCCCGATAATATGAGACCTTTACCATCTTTTTCTCTTTCGAATATACAGTAGCATTAATAATAAGAAGAAAGGTAATTCTTATGTTTATGCTGTATAACACTGTAAAACAGTAACAAGTTCACAGACTGACCATGATGCGAAGCGCAGCTTGGACGTATCTCTGGCTCTCTGTGGTCGGTCAATATCGCTACATCGCATTGCTGTTTAGTTAGCAGGGTGGATTCGCCACAGGGACGCAGGAGGGTTGACCTACCATTTAATGCAGGGGAAGCCAATTCTGGTTCTGCAGATCCCCAGGGTGTGCCATCACCTTCCGAACCCGCGGCCAGGGCAGCTGCGGAGGTCTGTGTTTGTCCAGTCAACCCGAGAAGGACAACCAAGCAAAGCTCTAACACTCATCTTTTTTTTTCATTACTGTCGCTGCCACGGCTGCTGCTTCTTAATTTGAAGCACAGCTGATGGGCCGCTTTATGCCTGGAGTCCACGAGGCATGGCGAAAATGGGAGGCGAGTTCTCGTTCCGCGCTGGTGTTTTTCGCCCATCAATTCTACACACACTTCACCGAAAACAGGGCGAGCGAGGTGATTCGTGACTCTGAGAAAAATATCAAGACGGTTTACTTTCACCACTACACCAATATTTCAGCCTTGAGGGCTCTCCACGCCAGTAGCCCTCTGACAGCCCGCCCAACAAGCACTTACCCAATCACTCGAACTGCATGTTTGTCCAGGAGGCGTAGTTGTTTGAGGTAAACAAAAAAAAAAAAGTTTTTCTCCCACTTTTTAAATTTTTGGAAGTTTTTTTCATCTCAGTCTGGAGAGGCCTGTAGTGACTGTCATTTACTGCTGTGGCCAATCTCAACCCTGCCCCTTACGCTAAAATGACTATTGCTGGAAAACACTCACTTCTTTGAAACGCAATACTGCAAAACAGTTAGGGTGCTACAGGCCTCACACCTGAACCAAACTACCAACTATAGGTGACTAATGCTTGATGTGAATTGTACCTTGTCCAGTCTGTTGGGCTACAGCGTCAGTGACCTTACTGTATACACTTACTGTAAGTTGCTTTGGATAAAAGCGTCTTCTAAATAAAAATAATATAATGTAAAAAAATGTGATTATTGGCAAATAGTGCGCATACATCTCGTGATAAGACCTGGTAGCCTCTGCCCGTCTTGCTAAGGTAGGAGTAACCACAGGAACCTGTCAAAATAAAATACACCGAATGTTGTTAGCCTTTAACAACTGGAGGATGGCAAAGGTTCTATTAATGGTTTTAATGCTGGAACCGTTGCGCATTTAAATTTTTATGCATATGGCTATGTGTGTGGTTGTTTTTGTTGTATTTAAGATTTGTTGGATTACATAATGCAGGTTGATCGACAGTAGGAAAGACTTTATTTATTAGAGTGACGAGAATAAAACATACAGCACTATGTAAATGTTTTTGGCACATATAAAACAATTTGCCATTCATTACTTCCTCCTACAGCCCCAAAACATGCAGGCTTGGGCTGATTGGAGAATCTAAATTGCCTATAGGTGAGTGTGTGAGTAAATGGTGTGTGTGTGGGTGTGTGTGTGTGCGCCCTGTGATGGATTGAGGAGCTGTCCAGGGTGTGTTGCTGCTTTTTGCCCATAATCGGCCGGGACAAGCTTAAGCTCCCCACGACATTAATGAGGAAGATAATGCCATTAAAACATTAGACGGTTGGCATCCTTCACATTTCACTTTTCAGGGGTGGACAAGAGGTTTTTTTTTACATAATAAGAATTTGAGAACCAAATAGCGCAACAAATCTAAATCACAAGTACATGTATCAACATAAAGAATTAAATCTGCCGAACCCGCAGAGACGCAGTGACGGAAAGCTGAACGGATCATCTGCTGCATGGACAGGGATTCTGAACATTTGTCTCTCTTTCTTTTTTAATGGATTTTTTTTTTTCAGAATTAAACTGACAGTTTTTTTTTATTTGGCCAAATGGATGGATGGATTTGCTATCTCAATTTTTTTTTAATCTCTTGCAATACTGTTGCAGAAAAAAAAAAATAACACCTGACCCCATTAAAAAAGAAAAAATCTATGGTGACTTAACTTTTGCACAGTACTGTGTACGATTGTCCTCATTCAAAACCAATCATTTTAATAACGTGCTCCACCATCCAGATGTAATAGTGCATAGATCATTTTGAATAACCAAAGAGCACCAACGACTGTGTGCATGCAGTTTTTCTGTGTGTTTGTGTGCACATACACATTTATGCATGTGAGCGGAATAAGCTTCTTAGAAGCGATAACCGCAGTTATCAAGACAAGAAATGTTGGCACTGTATAGAATTCTAACTGAAGGACATGCTGAAATCCCCAAGGAAATATGAGAAATGAACAGGATGAAAAAGGCTGCAATATCCATGATTAAGCTGCAGAAACATAACAGTTAGCTATGGAGTGCTTGGAAAGGACTCTAAGTAGAAAGGTGGAACAGAGAGAGAAATCAAAGAACACTGTATGTTTTGATTGTGCAAACAGGAGTCGAACAGCCGTTTCGGACCAGTTTGTGGGCTGTCTTTCTTAATGAGCTCTTTCATCCTCTCAGCCTGCAGACGAGTAATTAATCAGGCAGAGTGTCCTCTGATCACTGAGATTTTCTCTGCCTGCTGAGAGCAGTCCCAGCAGATGGAAACAAGGCTAAGGCCCAGATTAGACCCACACTGCTCTTGTATATGACAGCAACCCATGCAAAAGCAAAAGTCTGACTTAATTTATCAACTGTGAGCCTTAGCAACTATATCATTCAAAGTAAAGGGCAATTTAGAGCCTTCAATTAAACTTGCATGCATGTCTTTGGACTATGGGAGGAAATGTTTTAACTTGCTTTTGCATGCCCTGAAATGGGATACTTGATGCACGAGTGACTTTCTGTAAAATCGTTACCTGCGCGTATAAATACTATGAAATTAAACTGGTTGCCTGCAATCGGCCTTCACTTCCCAGATAGAACAATACACATCATTGTGCCATTACGGTACATTTGGAAGGGACCGTATAAATTTATGCACGCGACACATACATTGAATTGCAAACTATGATGCCAATTTGAGAATGAAAAGGGAGAAGTAACTGAAATTAATTGAATCTGTAGCATTTGCATATGCAGTAGACCATTAAATAGTATGCAGATGTTGTTTTTCATTAGCTAGCTTCTTGAGCAGTGAATATTCACGCTGAGCTAACAATCCTAGGCTTGAGTGACAGGAGATAGCGATGCTCTCAATGAAAACAACCATCCTTGGAAATGGAAAAAGAAAAAGGTTTGCAGCTTCTTACAAGGTCTTCTTCGAGGGTTTACTTTCTCGATTGGCTTGAAGTAAACTTACAGAAACTTCTCGGTGACAGAAACATTTTAGGGCTGCATGCAATCAACATTCATCCTTGAATTTATCAAAGCAAATGCATTTGAGTCTTTGTTTTCTTCTTCACTGGAATGAGCTCGCCAAACTACCATAGAATTAAAAAAAGATTATACAGCCCGAGTCAATCATCGTAAAGAACAAACTTAGAAAGGATCCTGGGCTTTCATCTCTTTTTTCTTTTATACATTATTTGCTTTACATTTCTCTGTATTTACTGGTTATTCTGTGGCACCCAAATACAACTCTGTTTCAGAAAAAGAATGGACATCATGAAAAATTCAAGCAAAAAAAGAAAGCAGTGATTTGTAAGTCAACTTTGACCGGGATTACATTTAAATGGTACAGGGGAAAATATTTCCTGCTCTACCTGATCAATCTGAATAGTTTTATAGATTTTTTTTTAAATTATTTTTTGGAAGTACACACTCATCTGAATTTGTTGACTGAAAATGATCCAAAAAAAAAAGGTTGGGACAGGAGCAAAATAAGACTTGGAAAGTGTTGGAATGCAAAAAAAAAAAAAAAAAAAAAAAAACAAAACTGGGGTACAGGTATTTCACAGGTGTTACTATCATGCTGAATAAAAAATGTACATCCACTCAAGGTACAATTGTTTACCAGCAATGGGTGGTCAAGGCTTGCCATTGTACAGGAAACTGCTCAGTGGCTTATTTATCCTTTAACAACACTGTCAACAATCTCATGTCACCTGCACTACTCTTCCAGACTAGTGTAGAGTCTCCAGTCAGCCTATCCTGCATGTTCTCGAACTATGGGAGGAAACCGGAAAACCTGGAGGAAACCAATGCGAACACGGGGAGAACTTGAACGCTCCTCACAGACAGACCTTTGGTCTCAATTTGAACCTGCAGCACGACCCTCTCTGCTACCCAAGTGCATGATTGAATATCATAACAATTCAAAAACCATACTAAAACAACAAATTAACGCCCTCTGTGATGCATAACATAAAAGATTAAAGATTCAGGGAATCTCTGTGTAAAAGATGAGGTTGAAAATCAATACTGATTCAGTAAAAAATCAATACCTTTGATCTTTGATCGTTCAGATGCCACTGCATTGAAAATCAACGTTTTTGTCACAGGATGTAACCACTTAGGCTAGAACTTCTTTAAAAAAAATAGGCAACAAATAAAGTCAAAATGATTTACTATCCCAATCACTAGGAGGCTTAGGTTATGGAGTTGATTGAGGGTCAGAGGTTTCACAGTTAATGTCATTTTGTGATGTGTCCAATATTTTGTCCATAACCTATATCTCTATGAAAAAGCCACATTCATTTTTTTCTATCCACACCTGTGTTTGTTATAGTACTGCATATTTCTCACGTCTATGTGTTTAATCAAAGAAAAACCATGTAGGCCTACCACGGCAAAGTTCCTTAGGATCGCCTCATAATTCTGTTTTTAACCGGCTTTGAGTCCTCTACTAGCAGGCAAGTATTCATTATATCCATGAAATGAATGTGTAGTGCAAGAGGAAGTTGTTTTATCAGGAAAATGCTCAGCGAGCAGTTAGGGCTGTAGAACCAGACCACCCTGAACTTTTAAGGAAGCTTTAGCCTGAGGCGTAAACATCAAAATATGTCCAAGACTTTTTCACAAATTGTACAAAGTAGAATATAAACCGTTGCCAGGGGCTTAAACATCTATCTGACGTCTCTGTTCATCTGTATGTACGTCTCTCCTCGTATTTTCTCAACAACCATTCACCCAATCGACTTCACTGTGTCCAGACGTCGAGGGCCCAGGGAAGTGCTGTGTTGAGTGGGAGGATGTTTGGCCAACTTATTTTCAGTCGGACTCGTCTTGTAGTGATTTAGTTATTTATTTATTTATTTATTCTTTATTTATACAGGGGAACCCATTGAGACCTCAGTCTCATTTGTGATGGTGCCCTGTTAACAACACAGAACACAAAACAGAATTCAATCCAATACATTATCATAAAAAAGTGGACAATAAATGACAAAATTATCATACAGGAGTGCATACAATACATGTGGCTGAGAAAATTGCTGTAATATTATTCAAAACACGCACAGTCCCCAACTTCTAAATCCTTTATCACTTTTTTGAAATTTTCTAATGATATCAATTTACCCAGTTTGAATGTTTCTTGAAAATTGTTCCACATCCTAGGAGCACAGTAGCTAAAAGCAGTTTTACCAAGTTCTGTTTTAACTCTGGAGACTTCTAGGACCAACCAGTCCTGAGATCTTGCCTGGTAATTGCTACTGCGCCTTGAGATAAAAGTTGTAAGATAACATGGTAATCTGCGTAAGATTGCTTTATAAATGAAGGTCAGCCAGTGCTGCCTTCTCCTGGTAGCCAATGATGGCCAACCCACAGCTTTATACAAAGAACAATGATGCGTTTTAAAAGGATCTTTAGTAATAAAACGAAGTGCAGCGTGAGAGACCGAATCAAGTTTTTTCAAGGTCGTTGGGGCAGCGTGCATATAGATGATGTCACCATAATCTAACACTGACAAGAAGGTTGATTGAATTAAAAGCTTCCCATTATCTCGAGAGAAACAAGAGCCGTTTCTGTAAAAAAAACCCAATTTTATGTCTTAACTTTTTTTGTAAGTTCATCAAGATGTACTCTAAAAGACAGTTTTTCATCGATAAATATTCCAAGGTATTTGTAACAAGACACTCGCTCGATTTCAGAGCCATCCAAGGAGCGAATTAAAAATGAACAGTCCCTCAAAGAACGAGATCCAGAGAAATGCATACATTTTGTTTTTGCCACATTTAAAACTAATTTGAGGTCTAGAAGTGAGTGCTGAAATGAAACAAAGGCTCTTTGTAATGCAGATAATGCCTCATTCAATGAAGAAGCAGAAGTATAAAGCACTGTATCATCAGCATAGAAATGCACCTTACAGCCATTATCAAATGAGACCATATTATTACTATACAGAGTAAAAAGTAAGGGTTCTAAAATCGAGCCCTGTGGTACCCCTTTAGTGACCTCCAAAAAAGTTGATTGAGCAGAGTCTGCTGCAACACATTGTATTCTATTTGAAAGATAACTTGAAAACCATTTGCAAGCATTCTGATCTAGGCCTAATGAGCTAAGTCTATTGCTTAGCTACCTGACCAGCTACCTGATGCTACCTGACCAAACGTTGATATACGACGCAAAAGGAGGCTTTTAGCGTCCTCATTTGACCCTTTCGGTTAGGGTTCGGGTTAAGGGTTAGGGGTTAGGTGGTAGGGTTCGTTTTAAACTGGCGTCAAATAAGGACGTCAAAAGCCTCCTTTTGCATCGTATATCTAAGCTTGGTCAGGTAGTATCACTATATGACGCTTCGGGATGAGACTAGGCTTGTTTGGCAGGGTGGTTCTCGAGAAAACGACTAGCAGCAATACCGGAGGTATTTTTTTTTCCAAAAAAAATATATATATATATATACTATATATGTATCAAAAAACTGCGAAAACATGAGCTGCAAATTACAATGCACTTGGGGACCGGCTATGGAACAGCGTAAAACAGCCTTAAATGCAAACAGCCGGTGGCCGACAGGCTTGTGAATCTCAGACGAGTCTTTCAGCACATTTTTCCAAAGGCTGGTTCCAGCTGCCCGGTTTCACAGCTCCTGGTTTCCTTTTGACAGACCACTATCAGTCTGAGCTTTAACAGCTAGCAGCCTGAAAAAAAAGAAAAGAAATAAGGGAAAAAAGGCTTGTTGTAAAGCCCCTTTTATCGATGCAGGCTCTGCGAAAGGTGAACAACCCCTGACTGTCCAGGCGCATCCGATGATGTAAGGCGTGGCCGTAATCTCGTTTTCCTGCCGCTCGTTGCCTCCATGAAAGAGCACCTTTGTTCTTTCATGAGCATCCCCAGCTCTCATTAAGGACAGGAGCAGCGCTGCTGGATTAAAAAGCAGCGCTTGTGTCTGCTGCCTGGGCTCGGGCCTTGCTCCACTGCCAGGAAAACCTCTTCAAAGCGGCGGGGGCCTTGTTGTGATTAGCGCGGCCGGCTTGGTGGAAACACGGGCCGCGCCGGAGGGGGAGACGAACGGAGAAGCGAGGCTCCACTGACCGCTGGGCCCCTGGAACCGGGCCCCGCCGTGGTGCTGTTAACATCTGTGGGAGAGGATGGGCCCTTCTCCAGGAGGGAGGGGTTTTAGAGACGCAGAGAGAGAGAGAGAGAGAGAGATAGAGAGAGAGAGGGAAGGAGAGGGAGAGGTTTTTGAGAGCGAGAGAGAGAGAGGCAGAGAAAGAGGGAGCGAGAGTGAGTGGTTTTAGAGGGAGAGAGGGGGAAGAGGGTTAGCTTTGAAAGATGAGCGAGAATGAGACTGTCAATTTTATGTGTTTGTCATTCAAATGTTTTTTTCTTTTAACTTTGTTATACATTGTACATTCACAATATTTCAATCTGTTGTCACTTCGCTGTGTCCAGTCTGTTTGTTATGTCATCATGTTATGCTTTGGCAACTTAAATGTACATTTTCCATGCCAATAAAGCTTATTTGAATAGAATTGAATTGAATAGAGAGGGGTTTTATAGAGGCAGATGGAATTAGAGAGCAAGAGAGAGAAAAACTGAGCAGTTTTTTTATGTGATAGAGAGGGCAGTGAATAAGAGACAGAAGGAGAGTAGGAGAAGAGAACGGGAATTAAGAAAGAGAGAGAGAGAGGAGAAAGAATTGAGAAAAGAGGGCAGGGTAAAAGACAGAACAGGAGCATGTTCAAGATCGCCGGGTTGAGCGAGAGCCCGCGGGTGCTTGCTTCTCGAACAATGAAACTACGTTTGGTCTCGCATATACGAGCGAGAGCATCTGTGAGCAGCCTCGTCTTGCTTTTCAAGATGGCGTCCAGCATTTCCAACATCGGTATCCACACTTTTGTACAGCTTGTTCTGCAGAGTTTCACGCAAACCCCAGTTGGCAGCCATGTTGAAAAACGAGCAAGAACTCGCAAGTCGTTCAAAAATCGGGAGTCTTTCGCTCACAAGACCTAGCATGAGACCTTTTTGTCTTGAACATGTCCCAGGTTATGAGGTATGTTATTAGCATCTGGAAACATGGAGGCAAAGAATCTCTAATATGTGCTTATAAAATTGGTAAAATGCATATGAAATTAGTGAAAATGAGTCACTGGTTAAGACATTGCAAACACTCTCACTCCAAACAGAAAACCTTTCAGATTTCAAGCATTTTGAATTTTATGTCAGATGTTGTGACACTGTAGTTTACATTGCATGGACTCCAAACATATCCAAGAATGCCTTTGGGTGAGACATCCCCTGACAGGTCGCTAATCCATCACAACATGTCATGTACTCACCATTTACTCATATACTCATTCCCCACAAGGCATTCATGACAAACAAAGCTAGCAACAAAATAAATGGATGAAGCAATAAAACAAATCATTCAATGCACATACAGTGAACATGATCATTCATCGAACAGTAACACTTTTCTTGTTATTTTGGTTCTGTTGGCTGAGTCAATCACTGGATCTGAGTCCAACTGTACCAGCATTTTACATCCTGAGGAGGAAACTGATGGCAGAAAGTTCATTAAACAAGCAGGAAGTGAAGATGCTGCAGTAAGGCCTGGCAGAGCATCACCAGGGAAGATACCCAGCGTCTGCTGATGTCTGTGTGTCACAGACTTCAAGCAGTTATTGCTCGCAAAGGCGATGCGACCAAATATTTTACAACGATTACCTTATTCAGTTTATTTTTTGTTAAATTGTCTAATTTTTTTATGCTCTTGGAGTTGGAGGACTATGTGCAATAGCTGCAGTCATTTGTGAACGATTCATCTGATATGGATGAAAACACCCTGAAATTAATGCTGACAGTCTGCACTTCAAACTCACTGTCACTGTATCCTGTCAGACTCGAAGTGCTTGAGTACAGAACCAAAATTAAATAAAAAATCTGTCGCTGTCCTATGAATTATGGTGCTCACTGTATGACTCGGACACACTCAAAGTCTAACTGAGAACAATTAAGCAATACATTCAAGACTTTTTTCAGGAGAACAGCTAACTGGCTATCATTTAGTGTTGCTAATTTCTCAGCTTTCAGAACTTTTCTTCTCCCAAGAGCTGAATTTTGCAGCTGGGGAAGTGATGTAGGCCTTGTGCTTATGCTGTCGGGGTGTCCTGGCTGAAGACGAACAGTCAGAACATTTTAAAAATGCGACTCTCATCTTCTCTTTAACAGTCCCAGTGCTTTGCAATTGATTTTATATCCCAGTTCCTTCAGAATCTTTGCCCAAAGGTCGTCGCTGACATGTTCAGCGGCATGTAATGCTGTAAAAGTTCAATTCTGAGTATCGATTTTTGCGAAGTTGGACCCCAAACAACTGCCAGCCTATTAGGCATTAACCTTTAGGTCGAGTGAATGGCCTGGCACATCATAAAAATGCAGAGAACAGAAACGGCATCGATGGCATTCGGTGGCACGTACAGTGTAGCACGAGGACTTTTCAGCCTTCTACAGTGAAAGCTTTCTGCTACGTTAGCCTCCAAGCTATCACTGCAAACCTTATAGAGATGATATATTCAAGATTGCCTCTCAATCAAGCTTTAATACTTAGGAACAACCAAACGTCACCTCTAACAAACTTTAATGAATAAAATAAAAGAAAAATCAAATGTGGTCGGTGACAAAACTTTTTAAACTTTTCATTTGGGTCGGGTTAACAAATAATTTCAGTAAGAAAGGGTCAGTCAATCACAATAAATGTACTTTAGGTTAATCACGATATGCTTATGACAAAACATGGAACAAATTGACTTTACCCAAAATTTAACTTGGATGTGGAAATACTGCATTTCAGAGGTTGCTTAGTGTCATGATCGGTAATAAAGTGAATTACGGTCAGACTACGGTCACAGACAGTCTCTTGGCTCTTACTGAAAGGGTCTCTTTCTGAAGAAATAGCTGCACATGGCCTGCAACAGACGCCTGAATATCAAAGAAACCAAAATCCTCCAGATGTTAACACTTCACAAATGCAGGTGCTTCTGTTTAATTGCTTCGCAGTTGTAAGGTTAAATAACAAATTTGTTTTTGAGTGAGCAACTGAATCAGAGAGGGAGAAACTGGATATTATACAAGAAACAATTGTATTACGACTCTGGTCATGGAGGACATTTTTTATGTCCTGTTTTGTCCATTCAGATTAGAGGATAAAGTCAATAGAACATCTTGTAACTACTGAAAAAGCTTCACGTTTCAGACAGCATTTTTGCTCAGTAAATGATACGTCATTGTAAGATTATTTCTGTGATCTTAATTTTACCATTTTATTGCAATTTTAACCAAATCATGCATTCGTTGTAAGCATCTTTTTTCCTTGTACTGGCAAATGAATGGCAGTGATATAGTTTGGTTGTGCATCTTTATCCAAAGAGGAAAATCCCAGATCCCAGATCTTGATATCTGTAAGGGGCGTCAGGTTTATATACGTCTGATATATACAGACTACTTTGCCCAGACTTTGTCCTGTCGTCAGCTGGAAAACTCATCGGCACTTCTCAACCAGTCGTGGCCAGGTTTTTCACCTGAATGGCTAGACTGTGTTTAACCAACATCACCGCAAAAACGTACCCTGGGTAACTTATGGCAGAGAATGGCAGAAATTAAACAGTCTGGCAGAGATTCTGGATAATGTTGTAATGTGGCTTGGGATTGATCTTTTGAGCAGATTTGGAGGCAGTCCATTTTTAAATTTAGTTTACTCCACGTCTGCGTCAAGTTTCGCAAACCGCAAAGCCAGCCGCGGCACGTCAGAGATTCCATCTTGGGAGGAGTTGACTTCCACAAACGACTTTGCCAAAGACAACGACCTCAGCACGCCGGCAAGGAAACGTATTCGCTTCTGAACATCACTCTAATTTTAATTCTGACTGGAGAGGGCTTTTTTTTAATTAAAACATCAGGCTGTACGGACAGTGATGGTTCAAAATACCCCAAAGATGCGTGAGCTGGTCTGGAATGTCGACTTTATTGCACGGTGCATTATCTTTAGATTTATTGGATGATAGCTTAATAGTAGAATTAGTTATGACAGAGATTAATGGCTCTGTCAAAGTGACAAGCCTGGAAGCATGTTTCAAAAAAGCTTATAGAGCAGCAACATAAAGATGTTCTCATAAAACTTGATTCATTTGAAGAGGGATCCAGACAAATTTTGCAAGAATGTTTTAAGCAAAAAAAAAAAAAAAAAAAAAATCGATAAAATCGTGCTAATCTGTGACAAACCTCTCTCCGTTTAAAATGGGTATCAATCAATCTGATTTTAGATCAAGATCTCATGAAACAGATCAGAGCACCAAAGGCGGTGGATATCTATCCCTTGATATTAAAGTGTTTTTTTTTTTTTTTGGCAGCTCAATAAATTCAGCAATCTCACAAACTCACAGACCAAACTTTCTGTTTAGGAAAAAAAGGTATGAAAGTCAAATTAGGAACAAACTCTACTTGAGTCAGAAACTGATTTTGACGGCCAGGGCATAGCTACTGTGCTATACCCTGCCATATGCAAAAAAATAATAACAATAATAAAATTGAAACGCCCCTGATGGGTGGGGACACTGCTGAATGGACCCAATACACCTCGCCTTATGCCAGAAACTTCCACACAACTTCCAAGTCGACCTTTAGTCCAATTTAGATTGTTCAGCAGTGTCAGAAAGTGAATCAACAAGACACGACTGGTGCCTAATTATATCAATTTACTCGAAAAAGTAATCCCGAGGAGTTGACATGAGAGTAGAATAAAGAAATGTTCAAATACTTGATATACATTTGACTCCAACCCACGCTGAACGACCTCTCATGAACTCACCCATTCTCTTTAAATGGTTTAGGTCTCAGATATTCACTGCGGCCTGGATTCAGACAGCATTCTCTCTTGATGCTGAAATCAACCCCATTTTGATGCTGATGTTAAAATCCACCCCCTTTTCTTAAATGCATATGTTGGTAATTCAGGTAAATATGGTAGTCATATAACCCATTTGATGTCATCTGTGGCTTGCTGTCAGAAGTAATAGAGTTTAACTTTTAAAATTGTCCTCAGCAAGAGCTTTTGAATTTCATTTGCCATCGTAATGCCTTTCCTATCAATCATTTCACTTTAATCTTATAAACATGCAAAGAGACTGCAGTGAAATATTGGAGCTTGATGCGTCACAAACAAAAATTAGTGCATTATCTGTCTTACGAGATATGGTACAAAACACAGAAAGTGTGATGACATGCCAACTTACTCAAATTCTTAAGACACATGACTTACCTGCATATGATGAATGTTGTAGATTGAAAAGTAATTCATTTTTGACGCACAATTAATGTTTCTCTTTGTCTACTGAAAAGCTTCAACAGGGTATCAGTGCTTCTACAGTGACTGTGATGTATGGGTTAAAACTGGTTTATTGTAGATTTATCTGCTGGGAAGTGATTTGTTTACTGGGGTGGCATAGACTTTAACCCAAATTAAATTAACTTCAGGAGTTCCCCAAGGCTCCATACTTGGCCATCAAATAATTTTTACACAGAAATTATTTTATGCAGCAAATCACATTTTCAAAGAAACAAGAAAAAGTCATTTTGAGACATAGTTAAAGAGAAATCCAGGCTTCTTTAAAGGCTAGCAGTTCAGTGCATTTTTTGAGCCTGTCGTTGAATCATTTCAAAAATGAAAAAGAAAAAAAAAGAATTTTGTTTGAGGGGATGACAGCCATAACTACATACAACCATGCAGACTGTATCAGTACTTCTGAGCATGTTGTGAAGCCCAGTGCACAGTTGATACTTATCAGACATTTTACCGGAAGGCCTGCTGTATAGTAACAATGCAGAGACTGAAAACTTGTCTAAGAGCTCTTTGATTAAAAGGAGCACTCACAATAAATACTTTGATTGAATCTTTGAAATTTAGGCTGAGTTGTAAACATCAAAGGGTAAAGAGTGGGATTTCCATCTTTGGATGCGAGCGCGAGGCATGTGTTTCTAATAAAGGGCCCGTACAACACAGTGTCTATAAGCCCTTTTGCCTTGCTCCTCACTCAGTTTGCCCCTGGTGATTTGACTGTTTCCATGCTTTGCTGAATGCCCTAATCCCAAGATTTGTGGGAGGATGTGAGGAACTCAGGTTTAGAAAAATAGGTGGAACAATAGTTGATAATTGCGGCACGCTTTTGTAAACAGGATTTAATATGACATCTGATGTCAATCAAATGAGCTCTATCTGCTCCTTATTTCTGAATCGAGGACGTGTAAATATAGCAGCCATATTGTACAGGCTGTGTGGTATGAGGTGGGTTCTTTTTCAAATTTGAGCAAGGGGGGGATAAAAATGAAAAAAAAAACAACCACATGTGCTGTCTTAAAAAAAACTGTGGAAAATTCTGCCCTTGGAATGGCTGTGTGGTGTATAGGGAAAAAAAATGTAAATATTGTCCTTGTAGGCTTTTTGGAACGAGAGATAACAAGATGTCTGAATTCTGGGGGCTTATAAGGATAGCTATAATGGTCATGAGAGATTCAAAATGGACGCCTACTCCACCTACTGACAGTTCAGACACAAATAATCTCATTGCCTCCTTTGGCTCAGTGGTAACTATTTGTTTGTTTGTTATCTCCATCCTAAGTCTGGTCTCCACATCTCCAAGGCTTCACTAAAAGGAGCCGCCCTTGCTAACAAGCCCTGCATTTTGCCTCTCTGCTTTCGAGGGACTGATTTTAACTTTTTTTTATTTTTTGCAAAAACAACATTTGATTCCAGCAGAGAACATGGAGGGGATGTAATTAGTGTCTGCGGATCCTGTACCGAGACGCGAGAACTGTGTTTTGTGGCATGGTCTCATTTAATACAGGACGGAGGAATCATTGGGAAGACCCTCTCATTACGTCTTGACCATCCCACAAGGTGCACTTACAAAAACATCCTTGTAGGATGATCTCATGCGATGTACAATTAAGATAATTATGTGTTGGATTCTGTAGGATAGCTTCCCATCAAGAGGTTTATGAGTCAAAATCCATCCTGGGTCCTTTCTGTGGGGCTTGTGTACAGTACGTTTTCCCTGTGTTTGGTTACGTCTGGGTTCCTCAGATTTCCACCCACAGTCCAAAGGCATTCATGTCGGCTAATTTCACTCGAAATTACTCAAATGCACGAGAGCCTGATTGAATGGTTCGTGATCTCTGAGGTTGTATGTTAAATGACGAAAGGGTGGATGGATTTTTTGGGATATGTGATTAGTGCTACTGGACATTTATTTAAGAGCAGCTACAGTGCGCAGGGGGGGAGATGGGGCGGGGGATGGTATTGATGTGTGGAATGGGGGTTGGTTACTGGGTCGAAGATATGAAAAAGCCTTGAGGGAGTCAATTTCAACCAAAGAGCGAAAGCTGGATATTTAGGAGTGGACAAATTTGATTGTGGTTCCATGAATCAGGAAGCAATGTGGAACTTATTAATCGTCCCTCATAGCTGCCACTGTCCGGAGTCAAAAGGTTGGCTATTGGCAAGGGGGGAAAAAATAATAATGAAAATAAAACAGTGCCATGAGGCTGCATAGTAACCGCTTTCGATGTTAGCAGAAAATATTAAGCGCGCGCTATTGGTTCAACCTTGAAAGACCCCTGTTTCACTGATATACACCAGGCCTGCAGGCCTCGTGCTAATTCCTTCAGCGGTCTGTTGTGGAAACAGTCTCGGACTGAATGGCCGATAACATTCGCACAAGTGAACAGCTGACCGGCGCCCCGCTGTCACTGAATTTATTGCAAGCAGAACTCGAGGAAACTTCTAGACTTCCTCTCGCTATTTATCTTCAGCAGCGTACTGCTGAGGGTGTTTCCGAAAGACGATGAAGAGAAAATGTTATTGCAATTGGCAATTATTTTTAATGAGTGGAAGGAGGTGTTACATCATTGAAACTTGTTGTGTGTGTGTGTTACTTAGGACAGATTTTTTTTTTCAGGGGTTCATTACTGAAATCTATCGACATGTTGGACGAGAAAGTGATTTGAAAATACGATTGCCTGAAAAGTGACCTCAGTCGCAGGCTCTGGTTTTTCCCTTCCGTTTTGGGGATAATTTCGGTTTGGTGTGACTCTCCTCGTTAGTCAGAATTGGGGTCACCTGGGCTGGCCCTGCTGGTATTTAGCACTGAGAAACCTGACCCTTCAGTTTGACTGAACTGCATTATGATGTTGTTGTTTTACTCAAATCTCAGCGTTTTGCTATCTCATCTTGAGTTTGTTTTGCTATTTTGATGCTCCCTAGTTTTTGTTGGTGTTGTTTGGTCCCTTTTGAGACAGGTTTGATAAATATCCATTGCAGGTGACTTCTAAGGCCCTATTAACATTTAAAATTGGGCTACCAGAGTCCCACGAGAGCTTTTTGTAACCTTGGTAAAGACCCATTTTGGGCCAGCTGCTGATATGATGTTGGGTTCATTTCCCCCACCTTGCTTTGATTTTCTTGTCTGTGTCCATGTCTTTTTCTTTTTTTTTTTGCCTTTGTGTTGGGTTAGGCGTCCAACTACCAAAAACTGTGCACTCTTTGAAAGGATGTGCTGAAATAGACACAAACCAGTGAATTCTTACACATCTGTTTGAGTTTAGGGACAACATTTGTTGCGTTAATATTGACACATTCACTGATTTTTTTTCATTTTTATTTCCCCCAACATGATTTTGCTCAATATTGACAAAAGATGTGCAAACTGGAGTGCGACACATTATGGGTAATTTTTCAACACATTCCTCCTTGGAGTGTATGTGTATGCACTTTAAGAAGTCTACTTGCCCATATGCCATATGTTTTGAAACTGAAATTATTTGCAGACTGGCTTTTTTTTTTCTTGCTGTTGATGAGGGTGTGAATTTTAAATTTACATTCATTTTACGTTTATTTACGTACAAATTTAGATTAATTTTTTTTTAATTGAATGTTTTTTTTCCCCTCTCTTCATAAGACACCCAAAGAGTGTTTGGAGTGTTTCCAAGTGAGATCTGGTATTATAGGGCACATTTCATCTGAGAGCCCTCATGGTACTGAGATTTGTAATTACTAGTTTGCGAAAGCTTGAATATGAAGTGTTTCGAAAGCACTCGCTCCTATCAAACTCTCCATTAACCAGCACCCACATGCCTGCGCTGAACCTTAAATAACTGCAGTTTAATTCACCTTCAACTTCCATTCGACGCCGACCCGTCCCTGTCTCCCACTGAATTCGTAATGAATCCTCCATAAACCGCCGCTAGAAGCTGAAACGCCATCTCGTGCGGTCAAGTGTCTGTTTTTCATCAGAATGAGAATGTTCCGGGCTGCTGTTGAACAGAGAGGCTCTTGGGCTGACCCAAGGCTGAGGTTGCCAGATGGGTCTGGGCTGTGTGCTCCCACTGCAGTACGATCCGACTGCGGAAATGCCCGGAATGGAGAGATGAGTCCGATAAACTCTGGGCTTGAACGCTGTGCCTTTTCTAAAGCCAGCCCCTCTCTCTCTCTGGGGTGGTGAACCGCACTCCAGTCCTCCAGTGCTAATCGCTACCAGGTTTTAGCATTCCTGTTTTGAAACTGGTCTGAGTCAAATGGCACTGATGTTTCGGCTATTTGTGAGCGCACCATCTGTGGATTTAAAGGAGAAATAATAGCAAACTGCTCTGTAGCCTGCATAGTTTTATTTGAATCCTCGAAGCAAAGCTTGTAGATTTGTTGTTTTTCATGCCAAGTAGAATGCTGAACTGAAATATCCAGCGTTAATGCATTTCTTATGACGGTTAAAATGAGCTAACCCTTAGGGCGCCGAAACCAATTTTCAAATGCTTAAAAAAAAATTAAATATCTCGAGCTTTTGAAAACCTATCCTGCGGGAGCTCTTTTCAACAAGTTGCCACATGATAGGTTTTCAAAAGCTTTGATTTTATTTCATTGTATCAGCGAGCGGCAAATGCTATCTTTGGCGCTTTAAGGGTTAAAGAGGTACCATGTAAAAGTTCATTTTTATACCGGTCGTTTTGCTGTGTTCAGGTGCGATGATGGGAGCACCTCTCTGTTGTACATTACTGTTAATTTCCAGCGGGATAGGCAGTCTACATCAATAAAGCCATCACAAAGTGCATTCATCTCAATCTTGTGAGACTCAGAAATACAGTAGCCTATAACCTTCCCCTTGTTTTGAATCACTTGGCAAGCGAACATGGCTGCGAGTTCAGGCACTATGAAACGGCACACACTTCATGTTGACATTTACAGCCTCTGCAGACTCCGAGCTGCGGAGCCTGGCTTACCTTAAAACCAAAGCTGTCATTTCAGAAGCTCTGGAAATGCAATTAAATTGTTTCCACAGATTATTATGTAAAAAAAAAAAAAAAGTATAAAGTTTTGTGACTGCTTTTGCAGAGACGTGAGTGAACATGCGGATATAAAAAATAATTATGTGAAATAAAGCCATAAAACGTTTCCTGCTGGAGGCAATGTGTAGAAGCTCAGAGTGCAGTGAAACCTTTTACTAAGGTTATTCCAAACTCATTAAACCTTCTGTATATAATAACAGAAAAACACTATTTCCCTCTGGAATTACCGGATATTTACAGAGTAAAAACTCCTTTTAATATTCAATATTATTTAATAACGCTGCTGAGGTCACAGTAAACCACAGAGCTGTTAGTAATTAGTGTTTAATTCCAGATTCACGTATGATATGCTTCAGGTCATAATCACCCAATAAGTGTGGAAAGGGTAAAATGCAACCAATCAACTGAACTATTTACGCACCGAATGTGTGCTTTTATGAGTCATTGAACCCTTGAAGGCAGAGAACGGAACTGTCACTCGCAGAGACGAACGCGCACAGCCCCTGCACTCCAAAGACCTCGGAGGCATGAAGCGAAGATCTGAAAGATTATCTCCATCGCCGCTACCGCTTAATTCATTGCCAAAGTTCTGCTCGGTTTCCATCGGGCAACTGTAGCGGTTCCCGATGGGAAATTTCATCGCTTCGCGATTCAAGGGAAGAGTTTAGCTCGCGGTCTCGTTTCTTGAAAACAAAGGCCCGACTGTCATCGCCAGTTCTCCTCTTAAGCATAAACGGCTGGCGGGATGACGGTACGGTCGCATGCAAGCGGCCCCATGAGAATCTCAACTTCAGTCGCCGCGATTCTTCCGCAGAAGTATCTCCAGATTCAAATGTCTGCGGGGTTTTTCGATGCGTCATGAGCGTTAAATGACCGCCATGCTTCTGGCGGTCCTGAAACAGCTATTGATGTGATATTCACATCATTTAGCGCATATCGTGTCCTTTGATTTTATGGCAGCAGTCAACGGATGGTAAAATTACGGGGAAGATATTTACTTTGGAGCTCTGTATTGGATTGGCGGGCTGTCTGGGTGTGTTTCTGCCTTTCGCCCATCGTGGGCGGGGTTAGGCACCAGACCTCCCGCAACCCTGATGAGGTTCAAGCATTTTAGATAACGGATGGAAAGATATTTACTCTGAATTTTACGTCAGCTCAACTGTGCTTCTTCGTAACATTTTTTTATGGTTTACAATATGTAAGTGCAAGCCTTAAGGCCTTTTTTCACCCCAATAGCCTACAGCTGTACAGGCTCAACTAAAAATAAATAAATAAATAAATGGCAGAAAGCACATACAGACTGGAACAAAAATCATTTCCAAAACTCATATAGCCTACAGTCTGGATTCATAAGAAAATTGTTGTAGACTTGCTGTATGTCAGTGCACATAAAGACTAATGCCCGCCTTTAAAAACGCACCAGTGTTTAACCCCTTCATCCCCGTGGGCTAGTGCACCTAATCTATTATGGGTATTTTAAAACTGATGAATTAATAGCAAATTCAAGTTCAATCACAGTGATGTGATTTGGCCGATTTATGTCTCAACATTTCATCTATAGCCTATTTTAAAATTATATGAATAAAATGTCTTATATTTAGACTTTTCTCATATCTGTTGGGATGTCTGTAAGAGTGGAAATTATTCAGTGTTTAAATCACTGATATTAAGATGAAGCGAGAATTGGCAGGATGGAATGATTGCAAATTTATTCATTTATCAAAACATTTCATTTTTGTCTTTTCAGTTTCATTCTAGAAATCATCCCGACAAATCCTTTATAGAGAGCAATGATTTAATTCGCAGCCACAGAAATGAGTTAACCGGTAAGTCCTGTGGGTTTTCGTGTTATGTGAATTAAACTCTGACTCCAGAAATACAAAAAAAAAAAAGCCATTTTATTCATAGAAAGCCTTCAGACATCAAACAGAATTGTATACTTTCTCATTCCGATATTTAATACAGTTGGTTCCTTCTACAGATGGGTGACAAATTCACAAAAAAAAAATAATTTCCCAGTCTTAGTCAGGTTTTGGGCCTGCACAAGCTGCCTGATTAGCTCAACAAGACTTGGCGCGGAGTGTGGAACAGGAGGGATAGAGTACTTTTCTTTTAAGAGATATTCCCTCCCTCGTTTGGTGTTTTGGTAATGGTGACGGAGAGCGCGAACACATTCTTTATAAATCTCTCATATGAGCTCAGTTGGTTTTAAATCTGATGACTGTTAAGGCAGTGGGATATGCTTAGGATCATTTTCATACTCATAAAACCATTCAGTGACCCCTTGTGCCCTGTGGCGTTTGGGCCATTGTCATCCTGGAAGAGACCCCTCCCATCATGGTATGAATGCTTCATCAGAGGGTATAAAGGTGATCACACAGAATAACTCAGCAGTGATTTACAGTGACCCTCTTGCCTTTAAGAGGCCGAGTGGACCAAACCATGCCAGTAAAAAGACTGGAAGCGTCTGCATTTATGTTTGTCCAGGCATTTATCTGGGTTTTTTTCCTTCAATTCGTCTCAATAAATTCCATCTCAAATGAAACGTATTTAGATGACAGAGCATAAAAACGAATGTGATAGGGGAATAGAGACTGTATAAAATGCCATATGCAGTATAAGTGGATTACTCCCAGCTGGTGTTCGGTTTGGAAAAACTCTGCTCTGATGATCTGCTGAGATGACAAATGATAAGAGCAGGGCTCCACCAACAATCCCTCAGATCATAGGCCTCCATTGCTGATCATTGCCCATTAACTTATTTATCACATCCTCCATTCTTCTAGCCCGCTATTCCGTGTTCTTAGCTCAGGGAAACGAGTGGGGATGGGGAAATGAAGCTGGTAAATTAGACAAATGGAACTTTCTTGCTGTTTGTATCATTAGTGTGAAGTGATGTCAGAAACAGGCATCACAGGAAAATTGATCCACAAGTCAATTAATAGTACGTCACACATTCCAGATTGAAAAAACATGTATATAAATGAAAAATTCAAGACAGGATATTCTCATTTATCATTGCTCAAGGTACCTTTGGGAGAATTACAATGGTTATTGCCTAGATATGTAGTGTAATTAATACCCAATTAATGACAGCGGACCTCAATTTGTTTCTGGCATGAGGATGACAAAGGTTGTAGAAAATGTGATTGTAGTGAATCCTCCAGTCCTGTAGGTGTCACCAGAGAGCAGGGAGGGCTTGCTGCTGATTGGATGGCTTTGGCGGGTGATCTGGTCTCATGGGGCTGAACTCCGGTTCCTGCTGAACTGAGCCAGCGCTCATTACATCGACTGTTATCAGCTCAGTAGGCACAGGAGGCTGAGCCCAGTCCTGACACGCCTGCTGCTTCGCCACAGGGGGGCGCTGCAGAGCAACCTCCTGTCACAGATTCCCACCTCTCACTGCGCTGCTTCTGTTTGAGTGAGGTGAAGCACACTGGAGGGGCTCACAAATGAGATTTTAGCCCTGCATAACAAACACTTACACCATGCACAGGCATAAACACAAAAACACACTCACTCCTGCTCATCTAACCTCACACACTAAAACTATTTAACAGAATTGTATTGTAACGGATTAATTTAAGTACAGAAGTACGGCAGTTAAGACTTGAGACACATACACGCGCGCACACACACACTAAAGTCAACTTTTCACAAAAATGCAGTCTTACATACACTCTGGAGAACACCAATCAATGGAAGACTGACTCAGAATCTTCTCCATGACTGAAGAAATCCATCACAGTAAATAGATTCAGACTTAGAGCCACAGCAGACACGTCAATTATCACAGTACAGCAATATAAAGTACTTCAAAGGTTTATTGGCAAATCCAGCATGATGGAAGATGACATCATGTCTCAAATCATTTAACCATGTTTATAGAAAAAATGGTGACACGCAGGGAAATGTCTCTTTAAAATTGAAAATGAAATTAGTGTGATTATTTCTCCTTACCTTTGGCATAATTGTAATTGCAGGAAGGAACCATTTCTGTTTACCAGCTACCTACACCTGCAGCATAAGAAAACGGTGAGGGCTAATTAAACACAGTTTTTATGACATGAAACTAAACACATTCACTATGCTGGGAACGGATAAGCTTCTTGAATAACTGCCAAAGCTAATGCTGCTTTTGAGGTCACAGTCAAATGCTAATAAGGCCATAATCCAAATGATGGCATTGGCACTTGACAGGATAGCAGTAATAAAAATGACAAAGTCGTGTCACCGGAGGATAAGAATGGGAAAAACTACACAGCACCTCCAAGCCATCTAGTTGCACAAAATGTGTGCAACTCTTTCTTCCAAAAATTTTCACACATCTTCACGGAGTCGGGGAGACTGGGGTCCGATGAGCCATGGGGACCTATGAGCCATATCACCATTTTGCGATCAATAGATGACAGAGCTGCTTAAAATAGGCAAAATATTTGACCATTGACTGATGAGTCGTGGGGATAAATGAGCCATATCACTATTTTGCCTATTTTAAACACCTTTGGCATCGATTGATCGCAAAATAGTGATATGGCTCATTGGTTCCAAAGGCTCATCGGACCTCAGTCTCCCCTACATCATTTTGAGTTATATTCAATACTTATGGGTGAAATAATGTCAACATAACTCTGGATTTTATTTGATATTTGCACAGAATGTCTCGGCATCGCAGTTGTCGAATAGCAGTAATTAGTGGATGGAGTTTATATTTTGGTGAACTCTAGAAATTGCGATGGGAACTTTAGCATGGTGGGCCAAAAGGCCCTTGACTCATTTGGAAAGACGAGGGAGAGGTTGGGGGTATTGATTATCATTGGGTTCCCCACTGTAAATGATCCTGTCTCATTTTCTGCCAGGGCCACGCCCGAGGGCAGCAGGGTGGCATAGTGGTTAGCACTGTTGCCTCACAGCAAGGTTGTGGGTTCGATTCCGGCCTGGGGCCTTTCTGTGTGGAGTTTGCATGTTCTCCCCGTGTTCACGTGGGCTTTCTCCGGGTACTCCGGTTTCCTCCCACAGTCCAAAGACATGCATGTCAGGTTAATTGGAGACACTAAATTGCCCATAGGTATAAGTGTGAGAACGAATGGTGAGAAGATTTGAATAGTGTCTTGTAATGAATTGTGGAGGGCAGCATTAAGCCGTACGGCATACAGCCTGCCGGAATCTCAGATGAAGAAGAAAAAGAAGAAGGGCCACGCCCGGCTGTCTGTCATCGCCATGGCGACGCCCCACTGTCTTTGCCATGCACGTGTTTCCGAGGAGCGGAACTTAGCCACTGTGAACAAAGACTTTTCGAGATCTGTTCACAAAGCAAGCCAAGTCCTGCACCTCGCGAAACTCAGGCGCTGCGTCGTACCAGCCAGACTTCGTCCTCTTCATCAAGACCCTCTTCTTCATCATTTGTAGACGACCGGTTTCTGAATGAATGTTTCTCATGCACCAGAACGTGCCAGCTTAAATACACATGCATTGCTAAGTAGGATTATTGCTCAATACGTTCACATTGTAAATCCAGGATGAGCCGTCTTTATTTCCGCCTCGGTTCCAGTTCTATAAAAATTCCTGACTGTACCTTGGATAGTTATTCAGAAAGTCAGTGATCATGCTTTCCGAAATACACTGCAGGTGTTGGTTGTGCATTTATGCACACAATCGCAAGAGAAAACAAGTTGGCCAGACAGATTGCGATCTCAAGAATGGGTTTCACGCCCCATTTCAAAATGGTGGGCTTTGGCAGAGGCTAGGCCTTATCCGCCATCTTAAGAGAGCGAAGAGGTGAGGGGGTCTATACAAGTAAAAAGCATGAATACAGGAGTGTTCACTAAACAGAATGAAGGGAACTCTGGGTTAACCAATCTCGCTAAAGCGCTTAATGGGCACTTAAATATGTAGCTATAGTATTTTTTACGACTCAAATAAATTGACCCATTCATACATGTCTTTAACTTTCAGTACGTTTTTTTCTTTCTTCTTGCGGTGGCGATTTAATTGCGAATGTTCAATAGGCAAAAGGAAAGATAAATACATCCGTGTGTGCACAATGTGTTTAAGACTTCAGCACTTATGTAAAAATTCGGATCGTAAAATGCGCGGTAACATATTGGATGTTACAGAGCTGATTGGCAACAATTTTAACACAAGCCACGTGTGTTTTTTTCCAGTCACATGTAACATGCATAATAGCAGTTTTTGTTGATAATTGGCATGTCTTTTTATTTGGAAAAAAAAAAAAACTTTGCTATTACTTGGCAGACACTTTTATCCAAAATTAATTGCAGTTTAAAATGGGATCAATCCTCCCTGGATCACTGTGGGCATTTAGAACAGACAGCTACACTGAACTGCAACACTGACCCAAACCTTCATGTTTTAATGGAGCAAATTTAGCTGCTAGGCTAGATGCTACCGCCTAAAAGCCAAGATGTTCCAATGACTGGTCCTATTGTTCACAGGTGTCTAACAAGGACTGTATAAAACAGTCCTTGGTGTCTAACAGTGTAAGGCGTGGTTGTGAAACAAAGCAACAGGCCAAGAAATCAGGAATTTGATCTCAGATTGGACTGAAAGAAAATTGGCAGACGTTCTGTTCTGCCCAAAGCTGCGGAGTAATTAGTTGGGCCTTGGTCAATCAATAGTGGGGTAAAAGTGAATGACAATTATGTGGACCCCCAGCTTGTGACGCCCCATGTTTAATTAAAAAAGGGCATCTCCACAGCTTTTCCGGGGGTCCTGCATATATGCATGTCCCTCGATTCGGCCCTGGGTACTGTAAAAGGAGTATGTACGTCACAGGATAGAGGTACAAACAGACTCCTGTCCAGAACACAAAAAACTCCATTAACGTATTAATGTCGTTACAGGCGTAAAGACATTCTCAGAAAGCGACCTGAGGTCACCACTGGAGGGGTGATGAGCAGAAATATATTTTTTTAATTGTGTAAAACGTATTTTTTTGCGTGCATTTAGGATACGTATAAAACATGTCAAGTTTCATCATTAAACAGAATGGCCTTCACATGTATTGTACTCAGTTCTCTTAACATTACTTTTTTAGTTCTTAATTGTAATAGAGATGGCACTCTTTGCTCATCTGCCCTTGGCATGAGGTTAGGATATCAGTTAATCAGGGGATGTGGAGCCTCTTCTCTGTGAGATTTGACCACCCAAAAACTCAGCGTGATTTGCTGCTTCAAATTTGTCTTTATTTCTTATCCTATTGAGTTGGCTTGTTTTGGGGGGAGTTTTAAGGCACATTTAGACAGTGCGGTACATAGGTATTTGAACAGCATTTAACTGTTCACTCAATATGGCTGTGGCTACCTGCAGGGTAAAATTGTGGGTCACATGGTATTTACAGCCTTTTAACCCCAAGAGAGCTGAAATAAATTTTTTAACAATATAAATTGAAATATCTGGTGCTGTTGAAAACCTATCATGTGGTGACTTGTTTGAACGAGCTCCCCTGTGGGAGCTTGTTTAAACAAGTCGCCACATGATAGGTTTTCAGCAGCTTTGATTTTGAAATATTACATCATTGAGCGGCAGTAGCCGCATTTAGCATTCTAAGGGTTAAGATGGTGTTGCTGTCTATACACGCACGGACCACTGTTTACATCAATACTTCGGTATAAGAAAATGGGGAATAAATTCAAATCCAAATATGCTCCTGACTTCCAAACTCAGGACCAGGAAATCCTGCTCTTTAAAAGGGTACAAATCTCAAGCAGGACCGATGACACACTGGGGTTCTCACCCACACCCTAATGAACTGGCTTCCTCCTTTTGACACATTTTATTTGAGCTTCTTTGAATTTCAGAGATATAAACTCTGACATTTTTTGTTATTTCTTGCCAGGTCTGTTATCGGTCATTTTATGAAAACAGTATTGTTCTTTCTGGAGTGAGAACAACTTTTGCATGCTGGACTTGTGCCAATGGTTTCTTCCACCTTCATACAAAACAGGAAGTATCGCAACGCAGAGAAAATGAGAAAATATGCCAAGCTAAATACTAAGCATACTCGAGTCGTCCAGTACGCGGTCAATTTTGTTCAAATAAGGCACAGCCTTTAGGCTCCCTTCAGGGCGGACTTTTGTGTAATCCTTCGCCCACACACCTGGCTACAGAAGTGGCCACGGTTGTCCTCTCGGTTCAGAGAGAGCGCTTGAAGACTGAGAAGCTAAGAGTCCTCGTAAAATGACTGGCTGTGAGTGAATTCACAACAGGTTTCCATTTCCTACGCAAAAGGGCCCAGCTTTCTTCTGTGCCAGGGTGGGAACGCAATTGCTAGCAGTTGTGACAAGCAAAGGAAACAGTTTCACAACACAGAAGCAGCACTGAGAACTCTGATGATAAATTCAGTACGATGTTTAAAAAAAAAAATGGAACAGTGTTTGATCAAAAAATTAAGGCTATTCACAATGAAAATCTTCCCCACACAGAAGGTCTCATGAATTAATTTTCCATTTATCTGTTCCTGGATGAACAGGCCGCGGTAAGTCCAGCCAATGTTTAGCTTTGTAGCCTTTGACTCGGATTTGTAGATAACAGTCTGGGGCGGCCTGATAGCGGAATTAATTTGCGGATGGAGGCTGTGGTTTGCAGCTGGTTGGAAATCCCTGGCAATGTGATTTAATGACATAAACCCAAATCACTCTGCCAGGAATCCCTCCAGCGGCCACATCGACAGCGGGGATCGTGAAAATGAGTCGGCACGAGAGAAATATGAATACATTTCGAGATTTTCTGAAGTGGGGACTCCTTGCCGGATGGGTTACTATCAGTTTTATAGTCATAATGCATAATTCATGACTGTTCCACATTCTTCTCACTGGCTTTAAGTCCTCATGAATTAGCCGGATCCACTTAAGCAAACAAACACTGGTTTCTGGCAACATTTCAGAGCAGGGCTCCAGATTTTGTGTGCCTGTGTCGCCATTCATATTTTCAGGATACATTGCATCGTTAGGTGAGTACTTAGCAATTGGGCCTCAGAGGAAATGGACAGAGCCCTTAGAACAACTTGAACTTTTTTCCTGCGGCAGCTAAAGGGTTAAATTTAGCGCCCTGGTTCACATTCTTAACCCGGTCATTACTACTGCTCTCCCCCGCTTGCTGCCATCAAGTCCAAGGTAATTAAAAGAGGCTGACAGGAGACAGACAGCTATTGGGGGGGAGTGGTTTCCTGGCAACCACTCGCAGCCAATCAATCAAATTTATTAGCCGCATAGGAGATACAAGCGCAGCTTTGACTGTGTTCTGGCAGGCCCTGCAGTAAACACTGTAGGAGGGGCATAGGTTTACGTCTTATGCAAATGGCCGCCTTTGGTCCGGCACCCCTTTGTCGCCTTTTGACCTGAGAGCCCAAAAGTGCACAAAGACCAGTGTTCAAAGCCTTTGCGCTACAAACAATTAGAAGGACAATGTGAGACGTTCAAATGAAGATAAAACATTGGCGCTTTTCAATTAGCTTTTTCAATCGCAGCGAGCACTTTCATTTTAAAATTTTACCTTAAACTTAACTTACCCTTTCAACTTAAACATTCCCCTTAAACTTGGTGTAGACTCTCATTTCTAACTTGACTTCAACTTTCAGCTTAAACTTAGCTTAACTTTTCATTTCAAACTCATCATCATCATTTGACTAGTTATATTGAATCTTATTTTTACTAGTCTTTTGCTCCACAATGCAAATATATACCAAATGATAGGAGACTATCGGACACATTTACAAGTCATGACAGGGTAAGAAAATTTAACTCTTCGATTAAACAGTTACCGAATGATGCTGATATTTTCTATTCGAGAAAATTAACATAGTCAACAAGTGCTTCAGTCTTGAAATGTGACTATTTTTACAATTTTTCAGTGAATGATTCAAAGATCTCTGCTAAAAATTACCTCTGGTATTCAATTCTTTGTTTGCACATGATTTTAACTTAACTGAAAATTTAGTCAGCCCAAATAATTCATGTCTTATTATTATTATTTGGCAATTATTTGCCAAATTTTTGAAATCTGTCGAGGTTTGTTAGTAAATCATTTTACGCTAGGCCTAATCACCTTATTTCGGAAAATTAAAAAAAACAAAAAGCATAAATAGACAAGCTGATTTTACCCACTGGCTGATTTTGATGAACAGTGCAACTCAAGCATTTTCAGTCTTGTAATGAGCTCTAATATTACATATTAACCTCTTGTAGTAACTGTTGACTTGAAAGGTGAAATTTTAATTAAAGGATTGGGAGTGAGTGCCAATATTTTAATGAGCCACCCAAAGCCCATGGAGCTGGCAGGAAGTGACTGATATGTGTCGAAACAGGTGCCTCTGGAGGTGTTATTGGAGCTGACATGCTGCACTGCGTGACCCCCACTGCACCTGGGACTCAGAGTCAAGATGAAAGCCAGACAAACGAGCTGTGCGTGTGAGTGTGAGTGTGTGTGTGTGTGTGTGTGTGTGTGTGCGTGCATGTGGATGCTGTTTGGCTCCGGAATTTTCAGGGGTGGAGAGAAAAGGATGTGAGTGAAGCCTTCTCATCCAAAGAGGCACTGTTCGCTCATTACAGCTCAGGGGGAGAACGACAAAATGACATCTTTTTTTTTTAATAAATAGAACAACCTTCTGACTGTTTCGGGATGACTTAAAACCTGACACTTGTCATGAGCCATCGTGGCCGGCCCAAGAACTATGACAAATTATAACAAAACTTCAGTATTATTGGTTGCAGTAGATAGCCTAGGAACTAAATTTAGTTTCATTTCCTAATATTTTTGTGAAAATGATAGTTACATGATGGCATTAAATATCACATCTTTAGAATTCTTCATGAGAGTCATTTTTCATCGCGGTCATTCACAATTCATAATTCCAAACACATATGACGAGCCACAAAGCTGGCCCAGCTATTTTCATGCAAAATATGGACTTTTAGCTAGTTTCAGGCTCGATTGCTTCAGCACAATGTATTGCATAAAACTTTAAATGCAACATACCTGTCAACACCCATGTTTATTCATACCAGGTTTGTAAATACTCAAGGAAAAATGCGCGCTACAAATCTTTGAGCCTCGGAGGAACTAATGACTAGTGATGTATTAAACTAAATGAAATTAACCCCTGTCATGAAAAGATATGCTAATTTGACCACAATAAAGAACAATCCGAAGACAAATTTCCAGTTCAGCGACTGCTGTTGTTGTTATTCAATTATTTTATAATTACAGTTACTCATTGGGCTTGGTATTTTATTTTGGCATCAGTCTCTGTATTGCAAAAGTAAAATTTCCTCACGGTCTTCTGACCGGTGGCCTACATCGTCGCAGTCATCGCTCTGAGACTAGACATCATGTAGACAGAACAACACTTTGACTATGCTCTTCAAAGAGATCACCTTGAATGAAATGAAAACAATGCTTTGTCATTGACTTTATTTCGAAACATTCGATGTTGGATGGCATGTTCTAGGGTTTTTTGGAAGTTGTAGTTATCTGTGTCACAAAAATGACTTTAAAGAGGAAACATGAAAAGTCAAATTCCCAGCAGATTCTGGTCTTCCATTTTTTAACAGACAATTGCAAACTTTTTGTACTTCTGTGAAAGTCAGAATATCCAGGATGAAAGGGGTTGTCCAAAGTGCACTTACTCATTAGTGTATAGCAAAATGAATTATTCTGCACCTACCTCAGCCTTTTGTAGCTTGAGTGAGAAACTAGAGATACATTTTCAAAGGCCTTCGGTCGTCCTTGAGTTGTCTGTATGCAGTCTCCACAGGCAGCAATCAATCAAACAAAAATATATTTCGTTATTTCATGGAAAACTCACCAGCGATCAGGATTTATCAGGCAATCAAGTCCTCCCAAATGACAGAAACATCCTAAAATGAAGGAAGTATTCTTTTAGTTTCACACATTTGCTGCTATCTGAGCCAGTGAACAATGTATGTGTTAGAAATAGTAATTGGCAGTTTGTTTTTTGATGCCTGAGAGCTCATTCTTGATTTGGTGTTAGACGTGACTTTAAAATTTAAAGGCAAGCAGTCATAAGTAGCCTCTGTTTGTATGCCCTTTTGTGACGCTTTGTACTAAAAACCTAATTTGTCCCAGGCTGAAAAGCTTTGAAGCCTGAGATGACCACTTTTTCTGTTGAGACTGTTTGCCCACTCTGCGCAATGTGTAACATTCAAGAAAGGTACAGCCCTTGTAACACCTGACAACAATCCACAATCTGACAGGATTAGATGATTAGGCGTGATGGAATCAAAACCAAAGAGCTATATTCACATGCAGGACAGCATTTCTTGTACACAAAGCTATTTTGACCTTGTGATTGTTATGGCACCGTATAGAGGGTTCAGACGTTGCTCTATTTTTTTTTTCTCCCAGGCCAAACTGCTGAAATCTTCCGTTTCAACCAACGATTTTCCCCCAGATACAGCACTGAGCATCCAGTAAGCCTCTTTCTAAATATTTATGCCCTTTCAGTCAATACAACCCAGAAGGAAATAAGCAAACAGCATCCAGTATAAACAATTGTCCTGCGTAGTCAATGCTATACACTATAGTTTTAGGTCAGCAGTCTTTTTATATCCATATCCTAGAACTGCAGGGTATTTTTTTTATGTAGGACAGGAAATGCAAAACAGAGAGGGGGAGGAGGGAGCAACAAAAGGCGAAGGCTGTAGAACAGATTGTGTCAGGCACGCAAAAGGCAGCGCAAATGCTTAGGTCCACTCCAACTGTGCATATTACGTCCACAGAAAAGACAGGGTCGCGTCTACTTAACTCTCGGTATTGGGACATCACAAATACGACTTCTGAAAGTTCTTCATTGAACGTTCTAATGCTGACGTGGCAATGACAGCTGGTAACCGTTAGCAACTGAGTTCCGAGAACACGGAGAATAAAATGAATGAACATTCCTTACTCGCAAAATCTACAATTAAAACGCTAGGAGCCCCATTCGTGCTGAAGTCGGACCTGTCGCTCAGCACCTCTGCAGACAACTGCTTTGGTTAACCTCAGAGCGTGAGGTCAGAGGGCAAATGGGTACGAGAGAAAAATAGCACCACCAAAACGATACGCACAGGAAATAGGTCCAATGTAGATGGAAAACAGGTGGCCGACATGAGGCCATCAGGCCGCTCCACCCTGCGAACCTGACATTTTAATGCATGTCATTCCAGACGTCCAGCTCATGAGTTTGACGCGACCAAAAACACCGGGTAATTGCAGCAGCAGCCATAAAATGGCAAATGCTAATTGCTTATGCCCATGTTTTCAAATGTAACACTGGCCTAAAACAGGAACGGTCTCAAGCAATCAGTCAAAATGAAAGGGTAGAGGAAAAACATTTTGCCGTCTACTTGATTAATAAACAGGCAATATAATTACGATATCGCATATATTGTATAAGATACTGAAAAGTGGCATTAATCTCTGAAAACTGGGCTCATGTGTACTCTGAGAGAGTTAATTTATCCCCGAACATTATCCTGTGTACAGGTATTCATTGTACTGTTCAAAATGTATGTAAACATACTTGGTTAAGTCCGGCCTGATATGGAATATACTGTACAAGATCCAGAAAAGTGGCATTAATCTCTGAAAAACTGAACTCTTATGTACTCTGAAAGAGTTAATTTATCATTGAACATTATACCGTGTACAGGTGTTCATTTTAATGTTTAAAATGTATATAAATATACTTGTTGAAGTTTGGCCTGATGTCCAGGGCTGACGGATGGAAATGAGGGCACGGACGATGATTTGCTTCCGTTCCGCGTCGCAATTAGCCGTTAGCGGCCGGGTCGGGGAGCCCTTTGAATTCCTGCCTTTCAATGTAGCATTACGCTGCCCCGGCCTTCCGCTCGGGCTAATGGAGCTCTCGGGTCGCCGAGGCGGTCGAGTACCGCTGATTGACTCCGTCATTACGGGGGCGGGAGGATATTTGGCCCAAACTACTGCAATTAACCCCCCCCTCCCCTAACACCTGCACTCCCTGCTCTCTGAAAAGGGTGGGGGGTATGAGGTCAGGGACGCCGGACGAGCCCCCAATTTCCCCAGCTCCTGCGGCCATTAGCGTACTGGCGAGGGTTGGGGGTGCGGGCACACAGCTCACTGTCCTCATGGGATATTGTATCTCCACCCCGCCCGCGGCCCGGCCTTTGTGTCCTGTCCCTCTCGGTCCCCTTCGTAATCCACCCGACATCACTGCAGAAACCCCACACCTGATGGACACCAGCCAGAACGTTGGCCATCAGAGCTGTAATGGCGGAGTTACTCTGATTCTCTTTTCTTTGCCATAGGGCTATCTAGTAAGCGCACAGCTTCTGTAGTGATGTCATACTCGAAGGACTCTTTGAAGCAACTCTAGATTATCATTGCTTTCAGGAGGTGGATGAAGTACTCAAATACTGCTCTTAAGTGAAAAAGAGAATTCCCATCAATAAAAGTGAAGTCCTCAATTAAAATGGCCACTTGAGCAACAGTACAAGAGTGTGCTGTTCATTCATCAATAATCACAATACTTTGACTTCTGATTCATCTGTACATTTAAGCAAGTGCTTTTTTGTTTCAACTCAAGTACTTTTAGTTGAGCAATATTTGACTCAGTATCTCTCTACTTCTGCTCATATAAACAGTATGTGCTCTTTCATAATCAGAAGCAACTACCATAATCAAAAACATTTACATCGCATTGGAAGCTTGCGACATCGAGAGAGAAATCCAGTCTCATGGGAGTGTTTGAAACTCCAGCCCCATTTTTCAGAGCGGTTTGGCAAAGAGGGATTAGCGTCAAATGTGTTTTCAGCAGAAGTCCACGCCACTCGAGGTAGGTGGCGAGTTTCAGTAGGCTGCTATCGCGATCTTCCAGTGAACACATCATCAGCACTGACAGATGTTATTTGGGACGTTTTCAGCGAGCGATTACGTTTGATGCATCTGGGATATTAACCACAGCTTGTTTGTGAGAATGATTTTTTCTTCATCCGTTTCAGTGAGGCTGCATCAGGGCTTTAACCCCTGTCGCGGAGGGCTGCGGTGTGCGCTAGTTTTTTGGGTATGTTTCCGCTCCAGTGATTGGCTCGAGGCTCCACACACCTTGTTTTTAATTGGCTGGAGATTGAAAGGAAACCGCAAATACCTGGAGACACTACAGCCCCCGCAGGGCTGAAGTCTGACACTACTTGGCCTGTAAATAGACCTCAGTTTGCGGCATGGGCCACGGATGCTGTGCGAAAATGATCTGGAAATGCCCCCAAAATAATATTTGAACAATTGCCACGCTAAATTGAAACAATATATTCTGAAAAACCACCAAAACATTAACTAACTGCGATGTGTTACCGTTCGCACTCCAATTACCAAAGCCATTTATTACAATTTATCACCCACTTAGCAGTGAGGGGGAAAAAAAATTATTCATGCCCAATTTCAGAAATAATTCCGTAATTTTCTGGCTGAGACATCATGAGCAATAAAACTCTTATCCTCAGAGTTTGTATGAGTCAATTTTTCAAATGTTTGCCGAATACTTCCTCTGTGAATGTTTACTTGTTAACAGCCGCAATTGAAGTTTATGCTTGGCACCTTAACACAAAGGCAATTCTCATCTTTCCCCTGCTGTGTGTCATGGTCACATTTAAGGCACTTTATGACACAGCCTGGACCCTACTTAGCACTTTAGCTTCATCTCAAAGCCTTGCGACTGCGCAGATTTTAGTTTACACACACCGCAAGCCAATGTGAACAGATTTAAGAAGAGAAATAGGAAAGGCCTCACTCATATTTCCCTCAAATCTGTGCCTCTTGAGTCGGCATGATGGGAAATGAAGTACAGTCTTCAGACCGCCATGTTAATGCCGAGTAGCCAGACGACAAATTCAGCTTTAAACCAGACTGATATGAAAGGGCAGCTGCCTTAAATAACACCACACATGAAAGGTCTGTCATTTGCAAAGTGTAATTAAAGATGAGGTTTCCCATATATGTATTGACTGCAAAAACAGTATTACACTTGAAGGGAATTCAGAGTTAATGAAGGGTTTCAGTTAAAGTAATGACACTGCCCTCCATTATTGACTGTACTGCTCCCCGCCTGCTTTCGCTCAACAGTCCGCCATTAACGAGTTTCAAACTGCAGGAGCATGTTCAAAATGGCTCCCGCCCCTCCACGATTGGATGGGCCCGGCGTCATTTAAACTTCGCTGGGCGATTGTTCGTTTTGCTTCTCGTTAGGGTTTATGCCTGCGTTCCCGCTCCCGCCCCAGCTCATAAATGGTTTCCCCAATTTAGCTGGTGTGGCTAGACGGTATCCCAGCAGGCCAGGCTGCGTGGAGTTCATCTGGATCCCATAGGGTTGTGCGAGGGGGGGTTTCCGGATAGGACAAAGAACTTGTGGTGCATTCTGGGGGAGGGCAGAGACAGACTCCGCCCGTGCCCAGAGCACTGATAAAGTCAAACATTTGGCCGGGAAACTCGAGAGAGAGGGGGGTGAGAGAGAGAGAGAGAGAGGGGGGCGGCGATTGAGAGAGAGAGGGTGGCGGGGATGATGAGGCCGGGTGGCCATGATGCAGATGGCGATTATCTTTCCTATGAGATGAGGTGGACTTAGAAAACGAGGCACAAGCATTTTCGCAATGGACCAGAGCCCCAAACCAAACAACTATCCGCTCCTCTTAGCAATGCTTGCGGATATCTTTTACGGAAATAATTTTCTTCATTAAAATATTTTCCGACTGTGGGAAAACTTTGTCACATCTTTCAAAAACCAAGGGCTCGACTAGACCAGGGTGCGTGAATAATATGAGTTAAAAATCAAAAATTGGTCTCTGTACTTGCAGTGTTTTTTCCAGAAGGATGAACTGAACTGCAGCAAATTTTTTTGATATTATCAAAGTGCTGGCAGTGCCACTGTTCTGGAAATAATGAGAGCTTTTACAAGGCATCGAGCTTTGAAATGCTTTACTCTTCGTCCTTTTCCCCCTGAAACAAATATCAAAGTTGACTAGCAGAAATGATTATCGCTCATTTACTGTTTGGTTGGCGAATACTGCTTAACTGGAATATAAATGAAATCAATCCTGTCCAACAAAAGCTCTGTACATGTGTACGTTTGGACCAGACTTTCATATACTTCCACTATAAATGTCTTTCACGGGATCCCAAATTTCTTATGTCTTCAACTCTATTGATTTTAGCAAATGTTTTTGATATGATTTTTTGGGGTTTTGCTGTATTTGAAGGAGCAGGGTTGAATTATGCCTTGACACCATTGTCCTGAGATGACGAGTGTACTATACAGCTAAGACAAAGACCATGACAGACAATTAATGCATGACTAATATTGTATTATATATACCAAGTCATAGTTCCACCAGTAATCATAATTGTTTTACTCATTTTTTAGGGGGCCAGAATTGTTCTCTGAGTGGACCCCTGAGTCTGCCGAGAAGGCACGCGAAAAAATAATGAAAGTGAATTTTCTGGCCTGAGTGAAATTGTTTCCACGAGAACTCTACAGTTACCTGAAGGCCCTCACCTGCCTTGGGGCCCCAGTGAGAGAGCTGCTTGGCTCTTAAAATGCTTTTATGCAACACTGAAAACCGACAAACACACCGCCGGCTCGAACCACTTTGAGGGCAATACTGGAATATTAACCGTCCTCGTAACAAATTAAAATTTTACCGAAGAACAACCCTTACAAATCCAAAAGAGAGGATATCATAAAAATTTTACATCACTTGCAGCGATTACAGCCAATAGTTGCGAGTGGATAGAAGGATATTTTGGTATTTCAACTGACAGTTTACGTTTACATAGCAGAAGAAACTCGTAGTGAAATTCTCGACTCGATGAGCGTGGATGACATGAAAATCCTCTACCTGTGTTCCTGCAATGATACGGTATGATACCATTGTCATATTCAGAAAATAGAAACGCAATCAGAAGAGGTGGACGTCATCAGGTTTGCCTGACTGAATAGGTCTTTTCACACTAAATCAATCCTCCTAGTTCTTTCACCCATGACGAGGACACCCCAGTGTCCTGAGCTTCGGACAGCCAGAACAAAGTGCTCAAAGGGGACGCGAGACATCGCCCATACTGGGTAAGAACCCATACAAAAGGGGCTGGGAACAATCCAGAATCTTTTACAGCATCTTAAAACTGCTCGCAGTTAACAATGAGCACTTTCTCCTTGCAGGACCGAGATGTGCCCTCGGTCGTCGCAGCACACGCATGTGCGATATGCGGCCTTATTGGCCGACATTGAGACGGGCGGCAGCGCCATCCCGTTCCCACGCATAAACGAAGGTGGTCAGCATTTGCAGCATTTTATTAGGTTTGGAAGAATGCAATAAAATGCTCCTCTCTCAATGCGCCCATCTGTTGGACTTTAGAGAACTTCCTGTAAACAACCCTCGGCGAACAAACCCCCACACACCAGGTCCCTGCCCATGACTGCCCTTTCATCTCTCCTCCTTTCTTATTCTCTTATTCTCTCTCTCTCTTTCTCTCATTCTCACCCTCTCCCTCTGTCTGTTTGTCTCTGTGTGTGTCCATCAGAGCTGTTTGGCTATTAAATTAATCATCTATAAAAACCTGGTTCAGTTTATTCCATACATGTTTCACATCAGCGAACGATGCTAACGATGACAAACTGCTGAAATTATAACAGTAATTCATGCAGTCAATCATGTTTGCGCTTTAAAAAAATAAAGTGTAAATGATAATTACTATGAAATGTTTTCAGGCATTTGACCCGCACAGCTGTGTGAGCAGACCGCCAGACATTTTCCTCAAGCATATTTTTCCATTTCTGAGCCGTTTAAACTAACTACTGACTATAAACACCATTTGTAAACATGACATCAGATCAGCTACAAATGCTATGAATAGCTATGATTAATACGTCTTCTACAACTGCTATAATACTTCAAGTACTATTAAAAATACTTCTACTACTAACAATAATAATAATGATGCACAAGTAAGGATTCTTCCTATTATTATTATTATTATTACAGCAACTTAATTATTACATTACAGTTCAGTGCATTACCACTGACATATAGCAGATGCTCTAATCCAGAGCGATGTTCATTTAACAGAAACAAAACTGCACAAAGGCCTCAAGAAAACCAACCATACAAATTCCCAGAAGTGACCCTGTAGATAACCCACTCTATTACATGAGTTAATATGACCATTCCACAGTCGTGATTTCTGAACTGCCCTCGCCGTGTTTCAGAGAGATCCACTGCACTATGTATCATCCAGGGACTTATTCTTCGAATGCTACTGCACAAATAATGAGAGGAGGAAGTCGGTCATTTCTGGACAGAACGAGGCAAACATCATCATGGATGACGGAAAATTAATTTCTCTCCAGAAACAATGTCCTGTTGTATTTTTCTTATTTCAGCAGAGGAGTGCAGAAAGGTTTTCCAAATGAATCCTCCTCTGTATTACAGTTAAAGAACGACCATTTACAGCTATGACTCCCAGTCCCTCACTCCGACCAGTTTAAAACCAATTAGTGTAAACGAAAGCGTCTGTTTTGGGGGTTAAAGGTGAAGTGTAGAGGAGGTTATGCTGTCGCTGCTCGCATGCAAATTTCCGCACAGCCTCCTCTTGCCCTCGGCTCTTTTTGAAGGAAGCGGCTTTAAATCTGCTTTGTTTCTGATCTTGTTTCTAAAAACACACTCTTAGGGACCCAACGCTGTTTGTTTTGCTTGCGGAAGGCAAATTATCTCAGCTGGCCAAAGCTTTTTTGCAGCAAAGAGCCAGCAGGAAGGACTCCGTGTCTGGGCGGGTTACTCTCGAAAGCCTGTCGAGTGCTTCTGTCCTCGAGCGCGAATCTACAAATCATCAGCAGAACGCCCTCAATGCAATTAACAACCTCGTTTACAACCCTCTCCAGGGCACTGCTGTACTCCAGCTATAGTCCCCCTCATATTCATTAGTAAGGTTTTAAGCTGTTTTATCTTGTCTGCTGATTTTTCTCGCCCTCAGAAAGTGGAACTGTACAGAAAATGAATCACGCCTCACAAATAAGTCCACAGTTTTGGATGAAAATATAAATATATAGTTCGTTGGATCGAGTGAGCTGTAGGTTTAAATTGAATCATGGTTCTGAGAATAACGTTGTGAAAAAAAATTCTACAGCTGAGCGAAAGCCCGGAACAGTACTCCATATTTGTACTAAAATGGAAATGTACAATCCGCTGTAAAGCATTACTGTACCTCATCAGACACAGGGAATTCCCGTAGGGGTTTGACATATGGAAGTCTTAGCAAAATGCATTATGGGAAGCAATGTAATTGTACTCTACACAGACAGAGTGTACTACACGACAGACTTGCCTAAGATGGCTCGACATTGACGGCCTGCAAAGCCGCCATTTTGTCTCGCTTCTCTTCAGTGCGCTACCACATGCGGAAGTTGCTTTCTTTAAAACAATATAGGCTTTAGAGCAAACGCATCTTGCTTAAATTTGATTGAGAAAAACATGGACGAGAAATGCTGTGTCTATGGGTAACATGACTCATTATTTTTGCAAATTCAATTATTTATTTTAATTTCAAAGTTTCTAGACCCCCATTAATTCATTTTTGTTCATTCACAGTATATTGTTCCTTAACAGTGAAATCTTTAGCTTTATGCTAACTGGTGAATGTGAAAAAAATAATTAATTACTGCATATTCAGCCATGAGTCAAAGCATAAGACGAGTTTTGGATGGAATCCAAGCCTTAACCATCGATCATTTTCCCACCTTTCGCAAACTAGGCAAGCAGTAATGAAATTTATTCAAAATGAAGATTACAGGAGGAATTCTGACCCACCCTGATGTTTCTCACTGGCAGCGCACAGGACTTGGTAATGAAAGTAGACTGAAGTTTGTGTAAGTCGGGCGTTTAAATGACGGAATAGGCAGTTTTCTTGGGACCACACTGTTATCGCATCATAAAAAAAATACACTTTTATCAGTCCTTAATTGTCAGTTAATTTCTCCAAATCCCATCAGAGAATTCACACTTCTGGCTGTCCTGGCTTAACCTCATTCTCCTACTGCATTGAATGGAATGTGAATGCCAGCCAACTCGGAGAGAGAAAGGCTTTTGTATATTTCTCCAATATTCAAAGAGGTATTTTTATTATCAAAGATCTCCAGCCTTCCAGATGTTTCACAAAATAAAACAAATAAATAAATAAATAAATACGTTTCGGCTGCATTCAAATGTAAAGTGCACAAATGAATTCAACCTGGACTGTGAACTATTCCAGCGGTCCTTCACACGACAGAGCAGTTTCTCAGCTTTGAAAAATGTATTCTCTGAAAACACACTTACATTTTGAGTTTTTCAGTCAGAGACCCCGCTGTTTAGGTATATGAAAGAAGTTAAGTCTTTAATAAGACATTAAAACTATTTTTTTTTTTTCAAAGAAAATCCCAATAGCTAGAATTTCACTATATCAACAAATATACAGCTACAGTCATGGAATGAACATAAACAACAGTAACAGTTAATGTTTAGCTTGGATAAATACTTTGTAGGTTACAAAAACTATCGCTCAAATCATATCAAAAGCCAATAATTATAGTCCTTTAGCTTTTAGTATGAAATATTCCAAATATTATCTTTCCTCCATATTGAACTTCCATAGCTTATTAATGACTTACACACAGTATCAGTTAATGAATCGTTAATGATGAAGTGCGTTTGCAGCACTGTTCCTTTGGTGACATTGACCTTCTGATTGGTCATCCTCGTTCCTTCATCGGCAAAAAGAGCTTGAACTACCAGATCTGCTTTTGGTCTTTGCAGAACAAGCGCAAAGAAAATAACATTATCCTCCAGCTGAGATGTGGGGCTTGTAACTTGAAGGTCAGCATTTTAGAGAGAGACGTCACGCGGTTCGGTCGTATGGCTCAGCTGAATAACCTGAAAAAAGCCTCTTGTTTGCGTGCAGGGCGATATTTACAAGCTGCCGCACACAGTTCTGACGGGAACATTTTAGCGTTCGGCATGATGCGAGACGTCACAGCTGTCAGCCAGATTTAGTTTTAGTTACATCAGCTAGACTAAGCTTATCATTTCTCTTATCACGATGTTAAAATTTAATAATTCAGATTTTTTTTCCCAATGATTTAACTTTTTGACTTTTTTGACTTCTTTTCTGACTGAATGCTTCTAGACACAATGTTTTTCCACGCACAAAACATCACAAAACTACTATTTGGCCATTGAAAGTAATATACATGCCTGTGAAAATTAACAGCTCTCCCTGAACTTTTGTTAGCATAAAAACATGCTTATATGTTTTATTTGAGCTATTCTCTAATTTTACATCAAACTTGAAAACATCAGAAAACTAATGTTTGGTCTTTGAAATTAATAAACATGCCTGGAACAATGCACTGAGCTTGTTTTAGCCTAAAAACATGGTTACACTCTTGCGGAGAATTTTTTTTGTAGTTTTACATTAGCCTAGCAACATGCACACACATGTTAGCACAGGACTGTAAGCTCTGTGGTGTAGGCCGGTTTTTACTCTTATTGGCCTCGATTAGGCGTGCATGCTCCTTTTAATTAGTTTTTCCTCAGAAGAGTACCTGGAGCATTTCAGAGCAATTTATAGCTTCGTGTGAAGTGTCCCAGTGCTCTGAGATAGAGGTTAGAGTTGGGCTTCCTTCACACCGGAGGCCCTGGTGTTGTTAAAATCATTTCTGTGATGTCAGGTGGAAAAGACTGACTGTTTCCTCTCCCACCGGCTGGAATCTGATTGGTCTCTTGAGAGAAGAGACCGGGCAGTGATGTGACCTGGGTTTATTAATTAATAAAACAGAACAATGCAGCCATCATCTCAGAATGTGTGACACTTGTGAGATTTTTTTCTCGCTTTTTCCATTTGTCCATTGTCCCAGCCTGTGCCCTTGTTTGTTCTAGCCTCCATTTTGAAGAGGGAAAATATCTGCCACACATTTTCGTTAATTCCGCTGTATAAATGCCTAAGAATTGTCTCTTGTCCACATGTGTGCCACTCACTCAGACAAGGGTTCAGTGTTTGTTAGTTTAAATTAAATTACGCCAAATAATCGTCGAGCATCTGAGACTGAAAATGGCGGGCTATAAATATCCCACGATGCCAATCCAAAATGGGAGGCTACTTCCTCTGTGTGTCTGCTCGCCCGTTGACGTGATTCAAATTAACCGACCACAAAAACCGGTGATGCAGAAAGTACACTCCTAATTTTGGGGGAAAAAAGAGAAGCTACAACGCAATATTTTTCTCCAAACCGTGTAGCTGGAATTCACTGGATATTATTTTTTAAATCAGTTTCGGTCACGTTGAAAGGCCCTGTCTTTATAATACATTTCCCGTCAAAGTGACTTATTTAATTGCCTCTCAGCCATATTCCCAACACTTATCTCCAAACTGCCATACATTTTCAAGGTCCGGTTAATAGCAATTGGATCCCCCTGGGAATTATTTTCTTATAATTAGCTGAGTGTTTACATTGGAGCTCGATGAATGAAAAGCGGACATGGATGTTAATAAGTTCTAACTGAAAGAAATCGCTCAAGGTTAGAGACCATTAATCTGGAATAACACTGAGGCGAGGAACAGAGTCTAAAATTAAATGAGCTTATAACAAAAAATACCAGCCTGATATCACCAAGAAGTTAATAAGATATATATTTCAAACAAAAAAAAAAGATAAATTTGACCTCTCGACTTCCACAAAAATACTCTTTAACATTTGGCACAATGAACCTCATAATGATTTTTATGATGTAACTTTTGACTTGGCAGCCATCTTCTCAAAGAAACTAAAAGTGATTGGCAGAACCTTTCATTTGACTTGGATGTTTACAAAGTTATTGTATAACTCATGTACAACACAAAATCCTTCTATACACGTACATGGAACCATACACACACACACACACACACACACACATGCATGCTCACACACAAGCACACACACACGCACACACACACACACACACACACACACACACACAAATGCACTGGCGCACACACACAATGAAAGACATCATTAAAACTGCCGACCCACAATTGCAGTGTACCATTGCATTTTTGCATCATACCCATGCTGAATAAATGGTTGAATGTGCGATATATGCAACTTTTAAAGTAAAATTAACACTGTCAAAAATGTTTTCACAAAAACTGATCTGTGCATTGAACAAGCCAAAGGGCATCTATTAATCTGTTAATCTGACTCCCCTGAAACTAAAACATGCCAGCACAATCAACAGCGGCCAACTTACGCAACAAATCAGAAACTTAAAAGCAAATGTGTGCATGCCTCTGTAAAATTTAAAGAAAATCAATTAAATTCACATTTTCCCCAAGTGGAGTCATACTTGTCGTTTTTCCATTCATATAAGCGAAAGAATGATCTCAAACGCGCGCGAGAAACGTGGATCCATCTTGAATCATCCAAGGGGTGAAGCTGCATCCCCAGTGAGTTTCAGTGGTTTATAAGCAACTAACATGAAGCAACACCATTCGCGCTCATAACACATAACTAACCACATGTTGCTGCGTTATCAAATTTGAACCAAATAGGCAATAATTAGAGTATTCTTTTACTCACATAAAAGTCGCCTTTTACCTCGTGACTGGCATGGAAGGAAAAAAAAAGTTACACTGAAAAAAAAAAAGGGCAGTTAAAAAAAAAAGTACGCCACGTTGTGTCAAACAATCCCACAGGAGCTGGCCGGACAGGAAGCAATGGAGGGCAGCGCACATGTCCCTCGCTTCGTCTGCGGCGTGACCTTAGAGTCTCTGCTCTCCGTCTAGACTGTTGCTGCTCTGTCACAAGTCAGGAACTGAGGCGAAGGCGTACATATCATTCACAGAACTTTGTCTCATTCGAAACCACACCCAGGCCGGTGCTGGGAGGAGGGGAAATGCTCTCTTTTCCTTAAATAACACTGGAGGGGGAAAAAAAGGGCGTAGACTTGTAGATTTGTACGCTCGCTTTTTGCCTCCAAATACCGGAGCAGTGGGTTCTAGAGTGGAACAAAGTGAAGTTTTGTGCTCCAGTGTTTGCTGTTCTTCAAAGCCGTTTCCCTTCCATTTCAGCGAAGTGGCGGAATTGCGAACAGTTTAGGACATCAACTTGTGTAGGAATAAAGAACATTTGCTGAGTACCGTGTGTATTACAGGTCATTTGTGTGTGTGTGCAGATATCTCTGCATGAATATGCGTGTGTGTGTGTGTGTGTGTGTGTGTGTGTGTGTTTGTTTGTGTGCTTGCGTGCAGTATAATCTGTTTGTCTTACACCTGAATATTTATGTTTAAAAATGTTTGCATACAAATGCTCATTGTATACACATGTTCTGATAGTAAGTGTGTGTTCAGAGTGTGTATGCTTGTGACTGCATATGTGAGTTGCTGTGTGTGTGTGTGTGTTTGTGAGAGAGAGAAAGAGAGAGAGAGAGCGCGCATTTGCTTGTGTGTCTATGTTGAGTTTGTGTGTGTGTGTGTGTACGCGCGCACCCATTGTACTGTGTGTGTGTGTGTGTGTGTGTGTGTACTAACAGACAGCGCAGGCCCTTGATCTGACCCTCCGCGCTTCATATTGTAATAACCGAACTCACACAGCTGCTGTGCATTTCTTTTGAACGCATCTGGTCAGTCTCTACTGAAGAGGCCTCTGCTATCAATGGAAAAAAAATCCTCCATTGAAGCCAATAAGGCCCGTCCTTACACAGGTGTGCGCCTCCATGTTTACCCTCTTTTATTCTACCAGCAAGCTAGCGGCTAGCTGTTATTTTAGCATGTTTGTGTTAGGCTATAACGATGCTCAGTGTGCTACCTAAATGGATTTCCATTCAGAGACCTTGTTTTCGGCAACAAAGATTTTTTTTTTTGTACTCTTCATTGTGTATTGTGTTAGAGTTTTTTTTTTGTCCTCAAAAGAGAAATAAAAGGCCTCGACTGATACATAAGAACGGAATCCGCACGTGCTCAGTCAAAAGTCGTTGAGTACATGAGTCAGCTTTGCAAAAAATAAAAGGAAGGAAGGGCTCTCTTATGTCCGTGTAGCTACCATCTTGGCCGCGTCCTTTTCATACCCACCGCACCCTTTCTAAGTTTCCTTTATCCGCCATTTTAATTGGACGCAGCATCGTCACTTCTACATTTCATGTTTCTGCTGTCTACACCTAACAAGCTATGAGATATTTATGCTAAATTTTAGCCAACATTTGATTATAACTTTCAATTTACTGTAAGAAAATCAGCAAATGATGGACCTAAAATGTCACAAAATGGCACCATCCTCATTAAATCATGTCCTTCGAGAGGTTTAAATTAAAACAATCATAATGCCTGAAGTTCCTTTATCCTTTTTGGTAAGAATGGACCTTTCTGGCTTTTACAGTGAAACTCGAGGGGTGAAGGACTCTCGTGTGGCCTAATATGGTTCTACGGCCACTGCTGATGAAAAACTGCACAATTGTTTGTCTGCTGACTTCTATTATTTACAGAATAACAATTTGGGTTGCCAGGAGACGGTCTGCAGCTATATCAGATTATGCCAATCAGCATTTGCTGTTGGTCATTAGTTGTGAAGCTCAGTCTTCGCATCCCCAGCTACACAAACACTCGCACACGCCTCACTCACAGGCGCTCACATCCGCACTAATTCACAATCGCATTCACATTTGCACAAACAAGTACACACACACACACACAGAGGGGGAGAGAGGGAGAGAGACTTGGCTAATGATGGATGACTCATCTTCATATTTACTTAAACAGGGTTTGCCGACTTCTGCATTGTTTCTGTTAATGTGTCTTCTCAGCTCTGAAAGACCACACATTTCAACCCACAATGTCAATCACCTCAGCAATGCACAGAATATGTTGAAATGGAATATGACATGTTCATAGAGAAAATATATCATTTAAAAACTCAATGACTGTAAATGAAATCTCCCCCCCAGTGTTCCTAATATTTTGGCACACTCTGCTGCCAGAGCGCCAGATTCTCGACTTTGGCGTGAGAGAGTGAACGCTTAGTGACTCGGTTCAGAGATCGAGCACCTTCGTGTGTACGCAAGGAAAACACCGACAAGGATTCTGGCAGCATATACAGTATGTTCCAAAAATTATTTCCAGCTGACAGTAGTGATCTTGAAGCCTTCCCTGTGATGTAGCAGAAGTCTGCCTTGAAACTCTGAGCGGAACGGAGTCTTCATGGCTTTGCATTGTCCTTCGCATTGCACCAATGTACAATTGTTTGCACCATGAGGTTCGAAGTTAAGCACAGCCTGAAAATGGCGCCTGAACAGCCGCATCAGATCTTGAAAACAGGACGCACTCGTACCAGCTACAAGGACGAGTAAGAAAGTAAGGGGGAAAAAAATTCAAGTATTTGGTATCAAATAATTATAGGGCCTGATTTTTCACAAAGAAAAGGAAAAGAAAAAATGCACCGACGCCCAGTTGTGATTTCAGTGTTCTCAAATGCAACAGCCCTGCTTACATTACCTCGAAAAGGCAGGCAAACGCACCTCAAGTTTACATTGTGTGAGGTCAACCGACCGGTCAGAATTGGTTTTTTTCAATGACCTCAAAATAGCAACCGTGTTAAAATAAAATATCAAAGTCGGAGCGCCACGCACGGACAACACAGAAGCTAGGGGAAATATCAACTGATTGTTCTAAATTGAACATAACGATCAACCATACCGCGTTCTCAAGGGACTAACTCAGTCAAACAGGACTCTTTTTTTCTTAAGTGCCGGTACAGCCCTACAGCAGAGCTAATAATAAATTAGCCTTAGCTAGGCTATTAACTAACTTGAAGGCTTGACTAAGCTAGCGCCCGGCTACTCGTTAATTTATGTCAGTACTGACCTTGGGGGTCGACCTTAACCAGTACACTGTCAGCCTTTATTAACAGTGTTCCCGGAGAGCCATAAATCTGCCAAAAATTTTGTAACTAAACAAGTTGTCAATAATAAGACCAAGCCATTCATTTTTGTCTCAGGTTAGGAACATAAGTCTGTTCTTAATCTCAAAAACCATGTATTCTAAATACAGTGGCCCATACAGTTTGGAGTGTTCATGTACAGTGAGCACCATTATTCCTTGGACAGTGACAAATTTCTCATTTTGGTTCTTAACTTTAGCACTTGGGAGTTAGAAAGGGTACAGTGATGAAGAGGTTGACGTACAGACTGTCAGCTTTAATTTAAGGAAGTTTTTCCTCCATACCAGATTAACCCTTAGAGCGCTAAATGCAACTATCTTAACTCAATGATAAGATATCAAAATCAAAGCTGTTGAAAACCTATCATGTGGCGACTTGTTTAAAAGAGCTCCCGAGCTCTTTTAAACAAGTCACCACATGATAGGTTTTCAACAGCACTAGATAATTAAATTTATATACAACATATTTTTACAATTATTTCAGCGCTCTGAGGGTTAGCCATTTAGAAATGGCAGCACCTTTTGTGCATAATCACTCTCATTTTTGGGCACACAAGAAAATGTACACAATCAGCATGAGATTTTCCAGGAAAGAACATTATGATCTTATTTTTGTGATGATATGCAGTGAGCTCCATAATCCATTGGAGAGTGACGCACATTTTAATTTTAGTTTTTTAATCCAGCACTTGGAGTTTGAAAGGATACAGTGACAAAGTTGAAGTGCAGGCTATCATCTTTACTTTAAAGGTGTTTTCATTCATATTGGATGAAAGTTTTAGAAATGGCAGCCCGTTTTTGTACTGTACATAGTCCTGTCTATTTTTGCGTGCATTAAAAAATGGACAGTTTAAAATAAAGTAGAATAAACTAATCATTTTTAACATTAGGTTGCATAATATTTGCATGCAGTGACTGCTTTAAGTCTGTGACACAGACATCAGCAGACTCTGGGTATCTTCCCTGGTGATGCTCTACCAGGCCTGTACTGCAGCGTCTTCACTTCCTGCTTGTTTCAGGGACTTTTTGCCTTCTGTTTCCTCTTCAGCATGTAAAATGCATGTACAACTGTATTCAGATGCAGTGATTGGTTTGGCCAAGAGAACCAAAATGACAAAAAAAAAAATGCATCATGAATTATGTTGCAAGTCCCTGCAAATCAGTTTTCACACAACGTGTGCAGTTTACTGTTCGACTTTGGGAATAGTATACTACTGCAATGACCGTCTTTATCTTTAATAATATCTTTATCAATACATTCAACTTTCTCAAAACAGAAGCCACCAGGGATGTTCAATTACATGAAAAGGGACTTGCAATACCACAAGAAAAAAGACATAACTTTTTACTGAAACTTTTTTCTTGCTAAGGTCTCTTGAGGACACGCCACAATTGACCGTAATCTTTCACCAACATTGAGACATCAGGGTGACTCATCTCCATGACTGATTTCATACTGAAAGAATTACAGCGCCAGAAACCACACATTTCACCCACCGTTTACTTTACAAGCCAAAAAACAGTTAATGGCAGTGTACATTTTCCAATCAAACTATGATTTTAATTATTAAAATATACACATTTTCTCATCAGTACTCATTAGTTGGGAGTTAACTCAATTCTAGATGACATCCTGATGAGCTTATGTCACATTTTTAATGGTACTGCTGTTTAGAAGCAGATGGGCATTGTACCTCATAATGGTTCCCTGCGTATATGCAGGTGTCCTTTTCCCAGGTATAAAGCAAAATGTTCAGAGTGATTTTGACCCTTTCAGAGTCTATTTGAGTCTACACTGACATCACATAGACTCTTAAAGAGTTGAATTAATTCTAAACATTTTCCTCTGTACTAGGCATTAATTCCTCATTTTGGTTTTGCTGAACATGTTTGGCGCTTTTATTTGGCACTCCCGGGCATTGGAGCAGGAAAATACTCGCTCTAACAATGCAATGCTGTGAAAAAAATGGTGTTTTAGTCCTTTTAAGAGACTCATTATTTTATTTTGTTCTGAAAGACTGAAGATACTAGCCTGACATAAGTCACTGTCCCCTTACCCCCGTGGCAAAACTTGAAATGAGTCAAACAAAATCAAGCTTAAAGAAACAAAAAAGCTACGGAAGTACATTTTTTTAAAGTTTAAGTTTGATGTTTAACAAAACACTCGTCAACTTCAACTTTATCATTTATTCTTTCAGAGATCTCGCAAATGTGTTGAGGAAGCTAAGATCTTGACCAAGGTTTTTAATTCATTTACTCTTCAATGGCTATATGATTCTCCTGGCACATCCACCTTACTGTGCAGACCAGAAGAGTCCAGACCCCAATAACCAGCCCCTCGCGCTCGCTGCTGCCCAAGAGATGACTGAAAAGTTGTAGAACCCCCATTTCTGGAAGGTATTTCATTTATAGCCCACACAGGTCCTCTGCCACAGAGTTGTGTTGTATTGCACATAAATGCCCAGTTCTGCAACATAATCTGTGTGGTGTTCCAGAATTTGTAAACATTAGCATAATGCTAATGAGCAGCAGCGGCATTAGCTGTGGCCGATTATTATTAATAGTGTTCAGTTTGGCCGGTTCTATGCTGCCCGCTCCAATCGCCGGCCCTGCTGGTGTTGTGAAAACAGTCTGCGCTGCTCTGATAATTCTGTTTCTCCGACAATCCTCTACCTGTCTGCTGCTCTGCTGTGGCATATTCTAATTTACACAAACATCTCCCTCGCACCGTGTTACCGTTCCCCTGTGTGTCCCGTTGACAATTTCATTATACCCAGTATCGCTTTTTTAGGGAGTGATTGGGTCATTCGCCCTTTTTTTTTTCCACAGGTGGGATGTTTAATTTGTCTGACGCAAACACGTGACAGCACCCTGCGCTGTGCCATGGTGTCATTTCCTTTCCCAGTTTTTCTGAGTTCTCCCCAAGTGTGGATTTCCTGTAAGTCTCTTCATTCATTGGAGTTTATTTTGAGAGCAGGCACTATGAAACATGTTGCATTGATTAGAACCAATTTATCACTAGGGAACCCATTTGCCTCTAGCAGTCAGGGAAAATAATTGTTAAGAAACAAATCATGTACTGTAGTCAAACACAGTGTGCATTCACTACTTTTACCAAGTTTTGTAAAGATATTATTGATACAGAAATTGAAGTGATTTGTGACTGCAGTTATGTGAATTAGCTCCAAGACATCACATTTTTAAATGTGGATGTATTGTTGTTTCTGTAGCAATACAGTCAAATTGTATTTAAATTGATGTTTAATAATTTATTCCACTTAATGACTTCACATTAAGATACATTAAAATGTGATTTAACACATGAAAAAGGTAATTTTTTAAAAATTGTTTTTTCTTTCTTATTCAAAGTCCCTTAGCGTTCACATACATTAAGTATGGAGATGAGTTTAAATTGTTGCCATGTGTGATTGCAATAAGAACAATTAATTTTCACTTCATCGAACTTAAGTGTCCTGAATTTAAAAAAAAAAACATAAAAATTCTATTAATTTCTCGTGAATATAATGAATTTTATGCGAAGTAATTTATATTTCAATACTTTCCTACAATTTGAAATTGATTTTGATCTGTATCAAAAATGTACAGGGTATATTTACTTTTATCTAGAAATCAGCAAGGAGCTGCCCAGGTGTAATAGATTATACGGAATTTGAAATTTATAATCTAAAGTATGTATTAGGTGTTCAATTATCTCTGAATCTGGCCAGTATAAATGCTACGATCCCCTCATACTGCAGTAAGCAAATGCTTTTGTTTTGTGTTTGTAACAAGAAGAAAAAAAACTATTACTACTACTACTGCTGCTGCTGCTGCTACTACTACAACAAGAACAAAAAATACTACTATGACTAATAATAATAATAATAATAATAATAATAATAATAATAATATTTTTAAATTTAAATGACCCGGGTGAAATTATTTAACGTGACACCCAATAGATAGTGATGCTCGAACTGCTCGGCTATGCTGCATGTTTTGACGCAGCCGTTGGGCGTTAATGGAAAGATATGATAGGTTTGGGTATTTGAATGTCTCTCAGGCTTGACACCTCTCCCAACACGTCCTGTCTGGATGAAGAAAAAAAACAACTTCCTTATTTATATGGTAAATAGAAGCAGAAACCAGCACAGTAATGGGACCAGTAATACTGAGCGAGCATGTGCTTGTCCAGATTCAAGTGAAACACGTCATATTTCAACGCTTTCTACAACATCATGCAAGGCATGAATGGGCACATTATGCTTTATTTTGTTTAATGGCACCTATTACCCCTTCGCCAACCTACAAGTCCATTTGTGCGAAATATTGGTCAATAAAAGATTACATACCATAGATACAGTGAATTACACTTGTATGAAGATATTACATATCTTAAATGTATTATATCTACTCAGAATGAATGTCCCCAAAACATGAATAAAATTTTAACTTCATTGTAATCATTCAAACCTTTTGCCTTGCTGTGCACATTTTGCTTTTGGGGCTCTGAATATCTGGCCGCATCGGGATTTATGTTGGATGGAAGTTAAATATTTTCCCCCGGGTCCACCTCGGACGGGACAAGCGGAATTTTCGTCACCTTTTCATGGGAACAAAAGGCGGACAAAGAGAGAGGTTAGAAACCCAACCATAAAAACACCCATAATGTCTGGCCGGTTGCCCGGAGACCGAGTCAAAACAAAGATCGCCCACCCACTCCTAGTCGCTGGATTTGAGGAGACCGGATGAGCCCAATAGCTGCACACCAAACACTTTCACCTGAACCGCTACCGAAGGCGGTCCTGCCCTGAGGTGTGTGTGTGTGTGTGTGTGTGTGTGTGTGCGTGTGTGTGTGTGTGTGTGTGTGTGAGTCATACAGTGAAGACTCCACCCAACCTCTGCGTGGGTGGGACACTCGCGACCGTCAGTTTGCGACCGCCTAGGGAAGACCCGCCCGGACAACCGCGCTCTTTGTTCCTAAGTCAGCTGGACGGACGTCAAGTGTGGAAAAAAAAGACGGAGGGAAAACTCCTTATCTCTCCGTCTATCCATCCTTTCATCCCGTTAACGCCGCTTGAATAATTTGAAATGTTCATCTGCAAAACCAACAAAAGCATCTTTTTTATTTAACTGTCCTCTCTTTGAGCTCCCTGTGTTACGTTTCACATGAACTGCAACAGGGGTGGACGGCGACTTAAGCAAACTTTCAGCAACATGAGACGGATGTTGAATCATTTATCAAACTATGGCCCGTTCGCTGAAGAACGTATCGGCAGAATGGGACGTCTAATTAAAACCTGGGGTGTGGGCGCATTTTCTTAGAAATTCCTCGCAAAATACACTCATAATCCTGAGTCTTAAGACAGCCTTGCGAAAGCTTGATGTTTCAGTCCTCATTCTTAACTTTAGCCATGCCCAATTCAGCCCATTCATTCAAAATAGGTCCGCTTAGACGCCGGTTTTTCCATTCGAAGCGAAATAATCGTTGAATAGCTCGGCTTCATTCACTCCCATCTGAAACAGTGTTGTCTGCAACTCCCAAATGTCATTGCTTTGTCAGACTCGGGTGTTATAGCATTACAGAAAACTCAGCTGTGAAACCAATAGCTCGTTTTATAACACGATGCCGGTAAATGATGTAAGATTCTGCAAGAGTCTGTTCCTGATTAAAATATAGATGTAGCCTGGAGTTAGACTTTTACCTCGGCCAGAACAAAATGACAGAAATTATACGAAGAATGTGCCTTTGAAATGAATGTTTAGACTGTATAAACAATCAAAACTTTGGTCTATATGCTGAACTCAGAACTCCACTTACGGGAAAATATTTTGATATACAGAGATGCACATTTTTTTTTCCCTATTTGCAATGTTTACAAGGACATTACAGTAAAGAAAACCGCTGCTCTGTCACCACAGAAAACCAGATACACTCTTTATACAATCCTGTGCATCACTAAAGTTAAAATCATGACATTCCATGGACTTTCAACTTTCAAATTATGGGGAGAGATTGATAGGAATTTTCATGGCGTCAGTTTTTCGTGTTGTAAAAGATTTACTCCTTTGTTCTAAGTTTGTTGAATGTGTTTTACCCCTCCTCCCTAAACAGAGGACGTTTATCTAGCACCGCATCATGAGGCCGGAGCTCAGAACCGTACTGCTGGTCTGACGGTGTGGATAATATGATCTAATCCATGGGGCCCAGGGCAGGAGCAGTGGCTTCTGGCCGAGGTGATGGTTGGTTTTGTGTCTCACTGCCAATGAAGTGAAATGCGGTAAAAAAAAAAAAAAAAAAAAGAAAGGGGGGGGCACAAGTCCTTAGATCTAAACCAGGGCCCTGATGTTAACGTTAGCCCTGTCTCTCAGGAGTCGACGGCCCTGTTCCCAATTAGAAATTAATCTGCGCTAAAAATGTCCTGACGTCTGTTTGAAGTTAAAGGGTAAGCGGGTAACTGAAGATGGGCTGTGTGTGTGTGTGTGTGTGTGTGTGTGTGTGTGTGTGGGGTGCAGGGGGTAGAAGGCATCCCCTAAAACCCAAGCGCATGCGGTCATCGGTGCCTCCTAATTTTGGGGAGCATGGAAAACCATGTAAATGTCCCCGGAACCCTGCTCCATCTGTAACAAGCCAAAATTAGCCCATCTGCTACAAGGGGCTTTGGCAAAACAAATCCTGTTCCCCTGAGTCCCGCCTCGTCATTTAGAGGTCTACTGTATGCCTGCTGACGTTTACATCACTCCCCCCCTTTTTTAAATCTCCTCTCTGTCGTCGTGGACGTTTTTTTAAACTCAGGCAAGGAATCTGAGCCGTTACAATTTATATACAATTTAAGTAGCCTTATTGAGAATTAATACATAGAAAATAAATAAATAAATATAAATATATATATATATATATAGAACCCCAATTCTGAAATAGTTGGGACAAAGTGTAAATTGTGAATAAAATCAAAACGCAATGACTTTCAAATCACGCCAGCCTGTATTTTATTCACAATAGAACAGAGATGACATAGCAAATGTTGAAACTGAGAAATTTTACAATTTTATCCACAAAATGAGCTCATTTCAAATTTGATGGCTGCTACAGTCTCAAAAAAGTTGGGACAGGCGCATGTTTACCATGGTGTAGCATCCCCTCTTCTTTTTAACACAGAGTGGAGGCATCTGGGCATTGAGGAGACAAGTTTCTTGAGTTTAGCCATTGGGATTTGATCCCACTCTTGTTTAATACAGGCTTCCAGCTGCTGGAGAGTTTTGGGTGTCCTTGGACGGACTTTTCGTTTAATTATGCGCCAAATGTTCTCAATCGGTGCAAGATCAGGACTGCTGGCAGGCCAGTTCAACACACGGACTCTTCTACGATGAAGCCATGCTGTTTTCATACCTGCAGTATGTGCTCTTGCATTGTCCTGCTGAAATACACAAGGCCTTCCTTGGAATAGATGTCGTCTGGAGGGGAGCATATGTTGCTCTAAAACCTTTATATACCTTTCAGCATTCATGGTGCTTTTTAAAACATGTAAGTGGCCCACACCATATGCACTAATGCATCCCCATACCACCAGAGATGCTGGCTTTTGAACTGAACACTGATAACAGGAGGGGTGGTCTTTCTCCTCTATAGCCCGGAGGACACAACGCCCATGATTTCCAACAAGAATGTCAAATTTGGACTCGTCTGATCACAGGACACTTTGCCACTTTGCTACAGTCCATTTTAAATGAGCCTTGGCCCGCAGAACATGGCGGCGCTTCAGGATCATGCTCAACAATGGCTTCCTTTTTTGCATGATAGAGTTTTAGGTGGCATCTGTGGATGGCACGGCGGACTGTGTTTACAGACAGTGGTTTCTTGAAGTATTCCTGGGTCCATTTAATAATGTCAATGACAGAATCACGCCGGTGAGTGATGCAGTGGCGTCCGAGGGCCCGAAGATCACGGGCATTCAGTAAAGGCCTTCGGCCTTGTCCCTTACGCACAGAGATTTTTCCAGTTTCTCTGAATCTTTTGAGGATGTTATGCTCTGTCGATCATGAGACCTTCAAAGCCTTTGCAATTTGACGTTGAGGAACATTGTTTTTAAAGTTTTCCTCAATGTTTTTTTACGCAAGCCTTCACGGGTTGGAGAGCCTCTGGCCATCTTTACTTCTGAGAGACTCTGGCCATCTTTACTTCTGAGAGACTCAGCCTCTCTAAGACATCCCTTTATAGCCAATCATGTTACACACCTGATGCCAGTTAATGTAATTACTTGCTAAATGTTCTTTCAGCTGATTCTCTGATATATTAATTGCATTTCAGCCCTTTTTTGCCTGTGTCCCAACTTTTTTGAGACCTGTTGCAGCCAGAAAATTTGAAATGAGCTCATTTTGTGGATAAAAATATAAAATGTCTCAGTTTCAACATTTGAAATGTTATCTATGTCCTATTGTAAATAACATATTGGCTCATGTGATCTGAAAGTCATTGCATTTTGATTTTATTCACAATTTAGACGTCGTCCCAGCTATTTCGGCATTGGGGTTTTGTGTGTGTGTGTGTATATATATATATGCATGCACAATGAAATATATTCCCAGTTTGTATTGTAAAAGGTTCTAGAATTTGAAGTTCACAACCTGAGACCGAACAACAAACAAATCTGCAGTATTTTGCACAATTTTTTTTTTTCTTCTATACATCTGATGCACAGTCATTTAGAAATCAGTCATCTGTTGCTGTTTGGTATTACCGTCAATGTCTGTCATTGGCTTGTAATTGCATTGATGTGATAACAGAGATAGCACGATTATCCCCCAGGCTGCATTGCTGCATAACTGCATAATTGAAATTCATGCACCGACGCTTTACTGGAGCTTAGCTCTTCCCCTTGACCTTGAGTAAATGGAGGAGTACAGCTTTGGTTAGCGGCAAGTAAAAGCCACTGAGGCACGCATTGAGCAAGAGGAGTTATGCAGATGTGTTTATTCAAATGTTTTGCATCGACCCTCATAATTTTTTTTTTCCTTTTACCTCCTACTGTTTATCTCATTCATTTATTTGGAAGAAGGCATGAGGGTTTGCAGCCAATTAGCCTCAGGTTTGCAGCAATTGCTCTCTTATGCTCAGGGCAAATAGCATTCCTGCAATAAGAGTGCTACATTAGCACTGAATGAACCGAGGACTGCTCAGGTGACAGTTGTGCTAGTCTTTAGTAGCTGATGACCTGAGCAGTGAAGGTTAGCATGAATCACCAGAGAAAAGCTGGGTTCATTTCCCTCAAATGCAGCTCTTTCTGAATTATGGCATTCTGCACTTTTCTGTATTCAGGACTTATGTGTTCTGAGTGCTTTCTAATGGGGTCTGGTGAGTGAGGGGCGCAATGGAAGATGACGGATTTATTTCTTCTTCTTTGTTTCTGAGGAGATGTGGCTCACTAAAGGAAACAGGATGCTGCTCCATTACTTAGCTCTTAACAGAATACTTGCACACCTCCTGATAAGAGCGGTCATTTACCCCTCAAAACCTGACCCACAATAGATCGGTCTGTGCAACACTGGGTGTGCGATCTATCTGCCGTGCATCTGTGATTCTTAATGTATGGAAAATCTTGTGCGACACAGAACATCAATTTTATACTGTGCTATTTCCATATGATGTTTTAAAGTAGCTTTGTACTGAATGAAGTTTGATGTTCATAACTCAATACCAACCGGAATCATCTTTCTTTACAATGTAAGTCATTTTTACCATTTTAGATCAAGATTTTATATCATATTTGACTAATGTTAAACAATTTATCTGACCAACAGCTATAGCATTACCATTGTGTGAGTTAAAATAAACAAAGATTTAACTCACACAGTAGTTATGCTATAGCTGTTGGTCAGATAAATTGTTTAACATTTCTGAAATAAAGTTTTATTGATTCAAAGGGCTATATGTCAGTCTGTTTGTGAACTTTGTATGTTGCATGCTATTTTTAAGCAAAACACGTATGAATTTATGATGCTTTCATTTTGGAACTATTGAGATCTTCAATCCATATTGAATTTTCGCATTCCCTCTACAGTTATATCTATAATTAATGCTTCTACATTACACACACCTAGTCATTTTTCAATGTGTTTAAAAAAAAGATCTTACTGTCACAGTTAACTAATTTTCATTATTATTTTGTTAATTATGTGGCAATAAAGCACGTGATATTGTTCACTGTTCCAGATGCAACAAGCATGAACAACACAAATGAAATGTTTCATCAGCAAACATTCAACATGAAATATTTGTGTTTCTGCTAACAATTATAGCACTCTTAGCTAACAATTCCACAAGAGTTTAAGACTGAAAACTCACAGCACAGCAAAAAACAATACCCCAAAGCACAAATACACTCAAACACACATGAAAAGAGAGGGAGAGAGAGAGAGAGAGAATGAAAGAGAGTGAGAGACATTGAAAGAGAATTAAAGAGAAAGATGCATATAAATACGTATTTTTGCTAGTGGAATAGCCATAGGAGTGCTACTGCAGCAAAATCAAGATTAGACAGCTGACTTGGGAAATGCGCCAAAATTAATTACTATAGAAATAGCAAAAATTGTGTTCTAAATGGGGCATTGTGTTTAGTCAGAATGGGCTATCTTGCAATAAAACACAAGACCAAGAATCTGCTAAAATTTATAGTTTAATATTTTGGGTCTGTTACCGCGGTTGTATGTAGTGTATTCTGGTCAGCTGTGGACTGGCTTTCCTTCATTAATCAATTTCTACCTGAGATTTTATCCCTTGAATATTTAGATTGAATGTAGATTCTAAGATTCATCTTGTTAGAGCTTCTTGAACAGACAGCATGTCATAATAAAGTTCCGATGCGAGACAGAGTTCAAACAACATCAGCATTTTAACAGATTAATGATATAGGGGTCTTGAGGAGTCATTCTTCCTGGAAGTCAAAGTGCTGTGCAGTTTACATGGAAAATATCAATATATCATATCTAAGCAATAAACTAAAACAATTCTGGGTGAAGGATAAACACTTTGATTTTAGATATGATGATAATTGATTTTGTAAAATAAATATTTTTGGAATTACTTTATATTAGAATATAAATCACAGTTTAACTTTTGGTCTATTCTTTCATCTCGTTCCACTAAATCACCTCGTGGAGGCAATAAAAATGTGTATTTTTCCAGCTGTCTGATAATATGTCAACATATTGTCAAAATCTTTTGGCACCTCATAACCATGAAACTTGTGTTGTTCATTATGAAGGTGGAGCCTCGTGATTTATTTCATTATACAGCTGTCATTCATCTGGCAGTGAGTCATCTTATATACACTCTCAATCCATTTATGGAAATGGGGGAAAAAAACCTGCAATTGCTAACTCTACCATTTTATGAGGCTTTATGCATTAAAAGACACTGCAGGTTTCCGGGTCCTGTGCCTGCAGGTCATTCAGCTGGGGTTCTGTACCTGCACGTTCTGGAATGTTCTATCCGCAGATTTACACTACAAAAATCGAATCGGCTATTTCTTTCAAATCTACACATTTAGATAAGATTTCAACTGGCCATTTAATGATTGGCTTTGTGATAAACCGTGCTCACCTTTGCATATTAGAGAATATATACTCGTGAACATAAGAAATGCAACACATGGAAGTTTATAAAAATTTTTTAAAATTTAATTTCATTTAGAACAATTAATATGATAGATAAATATACTTTATTGAACCGCGTGGGGTAATTTGTCCTCTGCATATGACCCATCCTATAGTTAGGAGCAGTGGGCAGCCACAGAGCAGCGCCCAGGGACCAACTCCAGTTCTAAAGCCAGTTCCTTGGTCAGGGGACCGGCAGGAGTGTTCCTATAATGCATGTTTTTGTGGGTGGGGAAACTGAGTACCCGGAGGAAACCCACGCGAACACAGGGAGAACATGCAAACTCCACACAGAAAGGCCCCCGGCCAGATTCGAACCCACAATCTTCTTTCTGTGAGGCAGTAATGCTAACCACTACACCACCGTGCGAGAAAATATTTAACAAGGTATGAAGAAAAAAAAAATCACAAAAATATTTACACTCACGGGGTGTTGAGTTCTTTATGATCATGAGCATACGTATGGGCAATGTCTATGGTTCTCAGGAAAAAAAGGTTCCATTGAGGAACCCTGAGATGCCATAGAGCAGGTCAACCCAAGCAAGGTTTCTTCGAATGGCGAAATTGTGTTTCCATTAGGATTGCTGCCTGAGAGAATGGGTCTGCATCAAAGCTTTGACACAATTCACATATAATATAGCAGGGTCCTCCACAAACTGAGAAGGGTTTATCCAGGACAGGGGTTCACAGCCTGATCCAGAATGGGCTAGTGTGGTTGCGGGCTTTCACCCCAAGCACTAACTGCTCGGCTACGATGAAAGCCTGCTGCTGCAGTGACCCTGTCTGGATGAAACGGAGAAAACTTGACTTTAAGGAGACGAGCTAAAGAATTATTTTTATGAGAATTAAGCATTACGGATCTTCATCTGAAGATACTTGAACCAACACTGTTCATAACCGCACAGCCACTGTCCACAACTTTTTTTATAATCCATCAACTAATTTTTTTTTGTTAACATGACGCATCCATGCTGATTGAACTGCAATTCAGGGCGGCGAGGGATTGTGTCCCCATTTCCTGTACCTCTATGCACAGAAGTGAGCTGGGGTTGGTCTGTATGACCCGACTATTTTTAATGTGATGATTCATATGACCAACATGGAGTTTGTGCTCTGTGACCTGGGAGAATTTGCGAGTGAGTAATGAGGGAAGGCTCTCTCCCACACTCCTCACATAAACATCTCTGTTCACTTCAATATCGCCACAGTCATTGTGCTGCACTCGTTTGGGTTTGGGTTGCTTTCACAAAATCTGAAAACTATATTTTTGCAAATGTTATCAAAATACTGTCCTATTTTCATGAGGCTTTTCACAGAATAATTATAGTTCTATCAAAATTACACCACACCACAAACTGAAATGTTCTACTTGGAGGAAAAAATTATCAAAGTTCATTTGTGTAAATAAGAGACAAAATGGTAAGAGTGAGCTAAATTTAAATCAAACATAATTTGATATTTTGCCTCAAATTTGTAGTATAAATTGTTCCAGGAAAAGAAAGAAGAATCATGAAGAATGCACAGAATATATGAAATGTAGTTATGAGGTACTATCCACGCACACAAACAACATCCATAGAAAAGGAAATGTGTGAAAAATATGCTGGGACTTCAGGTATTATTGACATAACATCCGACTGAGCTCAGAGCTCTTCTTCTTTGGTTGTGGTAGGGATCATTCTGGGCCACATCTCTGGATTGGTTCCCAGCCAGGCTTCCACTGGACTGTTTTACAAGCTCCTGAGCCGGTCTAGTGTTTCTGCTGCAGTGGTACATTCCTCGCGAAGAACATGTGTGCTTCCACAGGCCGAGTCAAAAATATTTCAAACTACGATAACAAGCCAACTGCAAATCTGAGCCTCCATTACATTTTCCTCCTCAATGTTGTGTTTAAATGTCTCTGTCTTTTCTGATGTCGTGGCTCATAAATCTTCTCCTGTCGAGTGAATATCCACTATGACTCAAGAAGCTGAAAAGCACAATATCTTCCTTTTCTGCGCGGAACATAACCGTGGCGAAACATAGGAGTTTGTATCACTTCCTGAATTAAAATCATGCTGAAATTCTCCAGATGTCGTGATGTCGATCTGATCAGTCAATCTGGAGGTTTTCCTTTGACGGCTGAGGCAGGGCCTAGTACACACACATGTGTACACCCTGCACATCTTCTGTGTGTTTCACTCTCTCTTTTACAGACTGCATCGCCAAGATTTTCCACATCAGGCAAACAGATCTTTAAATCTGTCCAAATTTTAAATATAGTTTAGTAATTAGCGGGGATAAATATTGTTGTTGTTTTCTTTATTGTGTCATGAGACTTTCAGCAATTATTCAGCTTTCCCATGTCACTTGATGTACTCTTCTAAATGTGTAGAAAATCAATGTACATACAATTTGTTCATATCTATGGGCAATTTACAGTTGCCAGCTAGCCTAGCATACATGTCCTTGGACTGTGGGAGGAAACTGGAGGACCTGGAGGAAACCCATTCATACAAGGGGAAGAACATGCAGACTCCGCACAGAAAGGCCCCAGGCCGGATTCAAACCCACTGCCTTCTTGGTGTGATGCAGCAGAACTACCCACTGTGCCACCTGGGATAAATATTGTAACAGTGATGCTTTCATATATCTATCGAAATGAACAGTGTAATAGCATTCAATTGGAAAAAAATTGAGAATCAGGAAACGTAAATGCTGAGTCGAATGATCACTCTGGACTGCAGGTCGTCCCATGAATAACAAAAGGTCGCAAGTGACATTCCTGATGAAACCTGTTTTTCTGCACCACGAAGTACTACAGCGGCTGTAGTACTTTGTGGTGCAGAAAAACAGGTTTCATCAGGAATGTCACTTGCGACCTTTTGTTATTCATGGGACAAGGTCTTCAACAGCAGTCTAAACCAGCTGCATGCTATATTTGTTCATGTAAGTTCACTTTTATTGGGAACCAGACTACTTGAAAATAATTAGAGTTGAAACTTGTTTCAGGGCCTTGTAACAATGCGATGTTAAGGAAGAAAGGTCTTCTGTAAACCATGTTCTGAAATACAGCAGATTCATTTGGGGATAAATTACTGCAGCACAGTGGATCTGGACAGGCAATATCATTACGTACATGGGGGTAGTCAAATCATCAGAAATATTGACATGAATAACATCTTTGTTTAGCTCATGATGTACTGTTTTTGTTGAGACTGATTCCCATATGGATTGATTCAATTCTGTGGTGATTTTTAGAGCTGTAGCACAGTGGTTATTCACCATCATCCAAACTAATGTCTGCCTGTTCCTGTTTGAGATCTTTGACATGCAGCCAGTTTTTTTTCGTATGTTGTCATAATTTTAGACATAGTTCTCCTTACCTAAAAAAACCCCTTCATGCATGATGCAAATAATGCCAATTTTTGTTTGTTGTATATAAGCCTATTTAAGGCTTTAAAACTCAGTATTTCTGTTACAGAGACTGGAGAAAAATGACTCCAGTGAAGCAAAACATTTGGAAATTCAATGACAGAATTATTTAGCCATTAAATTTCGGAATTAATGGACGCCGGCGCCTATATTTGCGCAATGGGGTTAAATAATTTTTGTGTTTTGTGTGTGATCGGGCCCCTGCTATTTGGCCCCTCTGGAATCGCAGTTAGTGTCCTCATAGACTTTTGAGACTTACCAAGCAAAGTGCTGCTGGTTAGACCTCTTTAAAGCAGAGACATGCTGTTGATTAGCATTCAAATTAAATGGAATGACTCGTGTAGATGCTTTAGTAATTGCAGTTAGAGAATTCATTAGTCAAAGCCATTTTACTGGAGTGCTTCCAAAACTCTTCCCACCCCTTGTATCTCTCCACCTCATATCTAAAATTAAATCCTGAACTGCCCCAAATGAGTTCAAGTACAGTAATTTCAGATGGTGGTGTTTTCTGTGGACCTACTCTCCAATTGCACCTGCATTTTGCTGCAGTCAAAACTAATGAAGAATGAACTAGAATTTGTGCTTGGCCTTGGCTTGTGAGGAGGACTTCTGTCAGCAGTATACGCAATAATGTTGCTTCAGCAGAAGTGCGATCTCGTCTCTCGCTGTTTCTATGGTTGCGCGCTCAGGTTCCCGACGGACGCGTGTAGGAGGGCAGCCGACTCGCGACATCTCAGAGATCAAGAGAGCAGCAGCTTATCAGATTAAACTGAAGCTCAAATTAGCCTGATGTGCGCCGTGAGTTTAGGACATGTAACCCCTTTTGATTTGTGGGGTCTTTTTTTCTTTGAGTCTTTTGTAAAAGAAAGACGTCTGTGGTCGACAATTTCTGCTTTTAGTTACCGCTCTGATCATGGCCTCAGTACTGGTGTTCATTGTACTGTCTTACTAAGCATGTGCGACTGTGCTTCTTAAGGGGTTAATTAGGCAACATGCATAAGGCAAGTTGATTCCCAAAAACTTGAATTTTGACCGGAGAAAATAAACACAGGAATTTGCATGTTCTGTTTTACTGCTAATGGAATAGAATTCTTCCAAATGACAGAATAATTTTCCCTTATAACTCCACCAAGGGCTGGAATCCTCTCCCGAATGCAGCTAGGCTAAGAGCCAAATCATTCAGATCAACAGACGTATGCAAAACCAAAATAATAATAATAAAAAATAAGAATACATCCTTATGAGAGGACTGAATGATGCCAAATCCAGGCTATAGGAAAATATTTCAGAACAAAAGTCAAAATAACTTCTACCATTGTGTTGTCTTCTCTTTTTACATTGTGATTTTTACCTTCAAATCCAGTTGCACACACAAATTTAAGTTAAACTGCAACTGGATCTGTTTGACGCACAAGGATAAAGCTGGGTATGATTCTTTGGATTTAAAAAAAAAAAATCCTTAATTGTGGTTTGAATCTGTTCATTTTGTTATTTTGATCACTGTGCACTGTAATAAATTTGTTATTGAAAGTGCCATGAGATTTTGCATGCATGGTGATCATATGTGTGCATCCCACATTCAGGGCGAAAATAACGTGATCACCCCTTTTATTGTGAAATGTTTTTCTTATCTGAGCAAAACTTTACCACGATGCGTCATTTGTCAAAATTTCCATTGGATAGCCTTTACCACCTTGAGTGTAATTTACGGAAATGGTAAAGCCACCCCAGCAATGATTATATGAATGTTAAGGGGTACCCCCAACAAAATTTATTCATTCAGTTTGTAAAAAGAAGTAACAAATTAAGGTTTCTCTTGTATGGTGGACTGCCATCTAGAATGAATACCACAATAAAAGCCAAAAATCGTTGCTGCAGTCTTGGAAAAAATTGTATCTCAGTGCATATAGTGGAAACAAATCAATACTCCACAGGAAAGCTGAGGGTCTGAGTGAAAATCATAAAAGACCACACACACAAAAGGTAAATAAATTCAGTCAAGGATTCAAATCTTCCATTACTTTATACATTCACTTCATATTTTTTTTTATTAAAGACCAAAAAAATGAGTATCTAAATGAATTTTTTTTCTCCTACGTTGGCAATACGGCCATTTTATATGCAGTACGGACATACTTTCCGAGACCTCATGAATCTTTTGTGTCCTCTTTGAATACAAAATACTGTTCACATCCGTCAACCCCCATCCCCTATAACATCACACACACACACACACACACACAGAGCAGAGATGGATGGTAATCCTCTGAACAGGGATAGTTGGACCGCACGTGTGAAACTTGACTGCGGCTTTAGTGAAAAGCGCTTAACGACTCCACCTGCCTGTCATATTCCATCTCTGGGCCAAATGACCTCACTAGATCAACAGCCTGAGAGAACATGGTGCCATTCCTTCATTAAACAAGGACTTCCTTGTGAAAATAGAAGTTTGGGACCTGAGAAGGGTGTGAATACCTTGTAAGACATCGACTGTCATTCACGGCGTCAATGACTCAACCGGGAGCAATGCAGTGGCATGCCACCTTTAAGAAATTACATTACTGTTAAATTTGCATTTAATTTTGCAACGCTTTCAGTAATTTTGTCTGCCATGAAACTAATTTTGCTTCTTTTTTTTTTGCATGAGAAGCCAATATATGATACTTAGTGAAAATGCCTTACCTAAAAAGGAACAATAAGCACACGTAAAATTGATAAAATGATTAATACAACATAAGTGCAGGAAAATATTTCAGTGGTAAATATATATATTTTTCTCAATATTTGTACCAATTTTATTCTTAGCAATAAATGGTATAACCATTTTAATAAGCCCAAATTACAAAAAAAAGTGCCCCACACACATTATGTAAATCAATTTTATATAAAATACTCCAATTTCACAATTTCATAAAAAATGTATTGTTGAACATTTTACATTGGAGTTTGATAATACATATTTATGCTGTATTTAGTTTATTTGAGTACAGGTTGCACTCCAGGAAATATGGTTGTCCCTGAACCAAGAATAGGATCAAGCTGTTTACCTCACGTTACCTTGGTACAGAAGAACACAAACATGTGAGAGTTGAAGCTGTTTTCAACATCTCAAGTCTCCTCTTTTGTCTGTACGGACATCCTGACAGACTGATATGTCATTTCTTAGACACCCAGCCTGTATTAAATGTTCTATAGAGACCTGCCTGTGAGCACCCGAGCTCAGTGTTTTTAGCAGGGGCAACATGCTGAGGGTACAACTTGCTTTTGCAATGGCGCATCTGAACTTGCCAAAGTATGCAAGTAACAAAAAAAGGACAATTTGTGAATGTCATGAACTGGGAAAAAAAAGCTTAACCACTTTTCTCCAATCCTAGAATGTGCCAAAGAAAAGAGAGTCCACTGGAAACTTTTCATGATTAGTAGTACAGTACAGTAGTACAGTGCGTTAGGATACACAGGGCTGTAGGTATCTGATGAGATTTTCTGTGAAGACTCCAAGAACGGGCAAATTATGACTATAAACAGGACTTTATTAAAAAAAACCCTCATAATTACAATGTACTATGTTGCATTCGGCTTCTTAACTCATTCCCTACGGAAAACCTTAATATAAAATTGTTGCGTTTGTATGGAATACTTTTCCTGAAAATTACACAATATAAAGTATTGAAGTACAGGTGGCCCAAGACCACGATCGTCAACTGATTTCGTGTTTTCATCGGACTGCGAATGGTCATCCATGCCGCTGACTCCGCTTACCGTAGGGAATGGTAGAATTTGCCGTGCCGTTGGCAGCGGCTTGCCGTAGGGAATGAGATAATTTAATAAATCAGACCTAAATTTGTCTGCCCAAACTCAAAACTAATTAAGCTAAGAAAATGGCAAAACAAAATATACCTGATTGGAAAAGCATAATGGTGATGGTGATGATGATGATGACGATGATGATCAGCATCAACAACCATAAGAACTACAGTCCCTCGGACATCATTCCACATAAATTAAGGAGAATTAAGGAGATCAATTGCACCTTCTCATGTGCCTTTGTTTAAGGTGCTTTTAGCACTGCAATTGTTCACCTTCTTCTGTGGAAGGGGAAAAAAAGTTTGATTAATCAGTCTTGGAAAATAATCAGCCAATATCAAAATTAGCCTTTATTTAAACAAATTGGTTGCTATACAGCTCTTTGAATCAAGGACCGTGATCATTCCCTTCAAGGTTATAAATTACCTCTGGGTGCAACCTTATTTTGACGACTGCCCTGTCATGATATTGGTTGGCACCATTGATCATGCAATATTACTTAATTGCCTGAGAAACAGTATGGGTATTACTAGGATCAAACTGGAGTGGCATTTGAATTCCTGCGGAATCAGAAGTTTTCATTGTCTTTTGGGAACTTGGTAAGCAGCTGCTCCCTGTGGCGTTCCACAAGGCTCAATTCTCAGGCCATTTTTATTCTCAGTTTATATGACACCCTTGAGGGCAGATCATCCACCAGCATGAATTCTCCCTCAATTGCTATACTTTTGATACTCCACTCTATTTATAAGTTGCACCAGAAGATTTTAAGAAGCTGGTTGTTTTACATGATTGTATCACTGGTAGGAACTCAGTGTCGAGGACATTTCTCCAGCTAAATGCTAAAAAATCTGTTGCCCTTGCCATTGGCCCCCTGATGTTTCCATTGCATATACAAGCAAATGTGTGACCACAAACAAAGAATATTGTCAGCGTACAGATATTTGAGCATCAAATTTAAATTTTGAACAACACCTCAAAGAGCTAGCCCAGTCATGCTTCTATCAACCTGAAACATCTCAAAAACAGGAGTTGTCTGGTCAGCTGGGGATGCTGAGTGAATGATGCATACATTTATATCATCACTATTGGACAACTGCAATTCCTTACTTTGTGGTATAAGCCAAATTTTTGTGGCTGCCTTCAGGACATACTAATTGAGTCCAGAAAAATATAAATTGTGGTTCCCAGATCATGCCAGTGCATTCCCTACTTTGGCTTCCAGTGAAGCTTAGAATAGATTTAAAACTTTTTTGTATACACATAGGGCATTGCGTGTATACAAAGGTCCTTTACGCCTCAGAGAGGCTGCTCGGGCCTTCAGACCAGGGACTTTGGGCTGTTCTTAAGTCAAGGGTAAAATCAACGAGTGATCATTCATCAACCAATTTTTGACTTCCATTCCTACTGTGCAATCTGTTGTGTTTATTGTTCACTTTATTGATCATTTTTTTAAAATTGATTTTTATAAATTTTTTTTAAAAATAGATCTTCGCTTCTGATAGCTAATCCTTCTACTTTTTGAGCTTTACATTTATGGATCACCTTTATAGTACTTCCTCTTGCCAGCAAGCACACTGCAAATACAAATGACTGCACAAGATTGGATGTCAGTTGAATGATAAATTAATCACTTCATAAAACTGAGCACAGATGGTATGAAACGTTTCCATGTTAAAACTGCTGCCAAAGTTCCACCAGAAAAGGATGAGACCATGAAATGAATGGCAATGCCTTAAACAAACTCTTTTTCTGAGTTATTTGTTCAAATCTAATTGAGCTGAGACACGTTGTCTACGGTACCGTATTTGGTTTAACTGTGAATATACCGCAGTGCAGCACTACTCTTTTCCAGGAGGCATGGTTTGTGTGACTTTAAAAAATTAATTCATGCGGAATAAGCCAGTAAAATATTGCATGCACGTGTTCTAATAATGAAAACACTCTTGCGTTGCCTAAATTAAGAAATGCATAAGGTATTAAATATAAATATATGATATATTATATTTTATATCAGCTACTGGCCTCATCTGATACTATTTGCCATGATGCAAATTTAAAGATCCCAAAAAGCTATTAGAAGTGGTTGTATACACCTTTTATTTAGGTTAAGAGCTTGGAAGTTTTGTGAAAATAATGAATAAATAAACTTGGCTGAATGCAAGCTATCAGTTTCCTGAAATGGAAGAGTGAGAACCATTTTAAAATATTTATGAAAGTCTGATGGGAACACACTGAGAAGTCTTTCAATAATACTCCCCCAGGTGTGCATCTGCGAGTGGTACTCTTCACAAAATTCAATACAGGACCTGCAGGGAGACACAGTTCCTCGAAATTGCATTTTAAAACTGCTCTCGGATGTTGTTTGAATCAATGGTGTTTACTTTTTGTGAGAAATCTGTGTGTGAGCTGGCCTTACCATAATACCCAGAGGCTATTAAAGTTACCCGAGCATTTATCTCTTCTCTAAAAACCAAAATTACTGCTCGTGAGAATAAAAAAAAATTGTACATTCAGCTCTAAGTTACACTGTTTTCAGCAAATCTGTTTAATCAGTACATGTGTGCTTTACAAAAGACATCTTAATTTTAAGCACTGGTTTGAATAGATGATTATTAGCAGATTTAAATTTTTCTCTTCTATATTCTAAATCAATATCGTCCATCACATCCCCCCCCCTTGGAAACAGTAAGTATTGAGAAATAAGAAAAATCTTTAACAGAAACTACAGTGGCGTAAAAAAGCACTCCTTTAATTGCGACACTATAAAAGTAGCTATGGTAAAAAGAATGGATTGCAGAGTACTTCATGTAAGACTGTGAAACTCTTAGTTGGGGTGTGTATGTATGTCTTAATATTGCCCAAAACACATGGAAATAAATGTGCCATTCAAATAGTGTCTGATACTGAGTTAAGCCTTGTAAGGCCCAGGTTTACATTGAAATCTGCATGAAGTGGTATCTTCATTGGATGCGCTGTCGCTGACATGGATGGGATATCATGCAGCAGGCAAATTTCCAGATCCTGTACAGAGATTGTCTCATAAATGATATACTGTTTAAGACATTACTCTATTGGAATTTTAAATAGCCTCTTTTGAAAGTGACATATTTATTTGCATATTGAAATTAATGTATTCAGTCAGATTTTACATGCTAAATTTAGCCTGAGTTCCCGACTCTAGGCTAAGCCCTGACCATAACAGCACTTCACTGTAATCTTTCACAGTTTTGGTTTTTACTGTTATGAGTTATGATCAATCTGAGGGGGAAGCATTTGAGGGAAATACACAAATAATGCATCATTTCTCTTTTAATTAAGATCGTCATGCTTGGAATCTTGCAAGAATTTGACGTGTATTTGTGGACGTGCTTTACTCTAAGTTATTTTCGTGACAATGGTAGGATTAGAGAGAAACAATACTGCATGAGCCTTGCTCATAAAAACTGGTGTTCAGAAGTATGTGAATAATTAAACTAACGATAAACAGCTTCGGATTTCGGATGCAAAGATCTGGGTTTGGACTGGCTCTGTAAGCAATGAAATATTGAAATGAATCATGCCTGCAGTCCATCTCATTCTCTGGGTATGGAAATGAGTGGTTTTGGAGGGAATCCTGAACTAAATTGGCCATCCCCTTCCTGTCATAAATGAGTGAACAAACTTTTCGTTTGAGAGGAATGTCTTCCACCGTATGAAGCAAAAACAATTAAATATGATGTAGGCTTTACGCTTATTAGGCTCTTCTTGAACTATGTCTGAGCTTCCGACTCTGCTGTCAAACCTCTTTGATGTTTAGTCCCCAAAAAAGACAAGGCATTTAAATACAGAGTCTATTCCACAGAAAACTGAGAAACACAATGATTTCTGTCAAATCATTGCATCCAGAGAAACAGGACGCACTAATATTTTGGAAGTTATTGGTAACAGGTGTTTGACATTGTGATCAAATCTATTTTTAACGAGAGTTGCTCGGCCAAAAGGACAGGGTGAACATGTCGCATGTTTTGAGGTTTGACCGAATGCGCTAGTCATTAGAACTTATCATGATGTAGCGCTTTGCATGCTCGTTGTAGAATTTTGGGTACTGTAAACCACTGTACACTCTTGCAATGACCTTTGCAAGGTTTCTCTATGTGAACATCATGGGTGAGTCGATCATTTATGTACTTTTGAACTGCTCACAATTAACTTGCTGGTACATATTGTATATTGTATATTGTATTGTATATTTCATTTATTATCAGTGACATGTTTCATTACAGAAATTTTAAAACAGACCAAATTATCATAGAAACATTGGAACCCAGCACAGGCGGACTTATATGTCACTTCAAAACGATTACATTAAAAACAACAGCAATTCCTGCGCATTGAGACCTCTCTCCACAATTCATTAAAACACAATAACATTACTCAGGGACCTTAAATCAATATCAATATCAATATCCATATGCTTCCATCAATCAGAAAAAAATGAGCATACTGTAACCACAATTATGGCAGCGGTTGAGGCTTAAAACAAGAAACTATCACGCTGTGATCAAAGCATTTTAATAACTGCCTGTCAGCTTGTAAACACTAAATGAATTCATAATTTAGCAGGTGTAGTCACCTGAAGGTGTTAGTCAACATTAAAATTAGTTGTTTTGATTTTGCTACAGGTCAGTTTATTTCTTAATATAAGACATAATTTTTTGATTTTAGGAGGTGAAAATAATTGACAAGGACATGTCATTCCATCTGCTTACCCATAGTGCCACGGATTTGACACTTCATACACTACCACCCAAAGGTTTGGAATCACCAGTAATTTTCTCATTGATTAAACAAAAGATACTCTCTTACAATGAGACTAGAACCAAAAACATCTATTCGGGGACTTTAATCCAAACTCAAACAAATAAAATAATTATTCAAACTCTTCAAGGACTTTCTGGAAAAAGAATTACCAAAATGTGGAGTGGCTGTGCCTTTTGAGTTAAACTCCATAGAGGTGCAGTTGGATCCCCAGGATCTGAAAGTTTGTGACGTAACACGTCTTCAAAGACACACCTGTGGGAAATATTTCAGTCCAGGTGGGAATCCACTGAGAATGATGTCCAAGTGCCGAACATTTACAAAGCAATGATTAAATTTTATGATGGAGACTTTGATAAGAAATCACTGAAATACAGTCCAAAACTGCCTTATTTATGATTTTTAAAACTCCTTTTTGCTCACAAATACATGATAAAGCATCTTAAAATGCATTTTGGTGTATGTTTTATGTCATTTACGATTATTAATACACAGTTATTGTTACAAAAGGCAAAAACTACGTAAATGACAAATGTTTTACGGGTAGTGTATTTGTACAAAAGCACACATGAAAACCAAGAGAAGGAGAGAAAAAAAAACAATCATTAGGATTATGCAAAACTTGATGAAATGAGGAATATAAAATAACACCCCACCCCACCTGTGCTTATCTGAAAATGCTAAGTCAGGTGAATAAAGAATAACATTACAAACACCCATATTTTTTTGAAAAGGACTTATGCTGTGTTTATCCAGGTGTGAGGATTCTAGTGTGAATCAGGTCTACAGTGATCTACAGTCGCAGGAACGTCTCAAAAATAAACCTCCTAGTTCTCACTTGGTCATTTTTTCTTTATTGATATTCTCAGTGTGAGAATATGTCACACGTAAGATAAGAGACTCAAATATTCTGAGGCTAATGTGATTGCGCAAGCTAATGCTATTTACATGAAATTCAAAATGGCTGTCAAGTCATGACCGAGTCATATGAGGACATGTTATATCACAAAAACAGGTTGTGACAGAAATCATATCCGCGTTTGAAGAACAGCCTTCATGAAAATACCAACAGAACTCTAGTTAAATGCTTCTTGCTCTCTAGTGCTGGTGCCACAATCTATTTTTGCATTTGCTGTAGTATTCACAGTTTCTTTTGTCATGGTATATAATACAAATCAAATTTGCTTTAGGGATTTTGAACTTGCACTCGTTAATAATTAACCACCAACAGAATATTAACAAGCTGAATGTGTTGCTTTTTATACGATTTGGTTCAACAGGTGAATGGCATTAATAGGGGCAGCTAATGGTTTTTTGTCGTAGAAAATCCAAGACTTAAAATGATAGAGGAGACAGTGTCTCAAGAATATGCAAACAGGAACAATATTTTGGCCTCAAACTATTATTTTTTTTACTTACTGGCCTTAAAAATTATTATTATTATTATTATTTGTCAATAGGGCACAGTGAAATCATAAGATAATATTCTGCACTTTATTCCAATATGACAAGGTATTATATCATCCATCCCAGATTAAAAGTTACATCAGCTCTCTTAACCCATCACATTGAGTCATTTATGATTTAATTATACTGTAAGTTGTGTTTATATAGTTTGTGTTGTTCCTGAAATCTGCCACTGTTCAGAACTCTGGCTCACTATTACTGGGCATGATAATATAGTAATCATACCAATCCCTTTGCATCTTTTCATGTAGATGAAATGTCTTTTTCAATCTGGTGTTTCATGAAAGCAGTACCAATGCTATTTTCTAGTAGACTGAACGAAATTGAAAAGTGTGCAAACCTGTACAGCAATTAATTTTCTAAAACACTTAAGAACAAAGACCACAGTACCTCACCCTCCAAGGTTTTTTCTCTTAAATCACTAATATAGAATGTTGTCTGAATCTGTATTAATTGGGAAAGTCCAGGCAGTTATGGTGTATTTGGCCAAAACATTGCTACAAACACACTGTGATGGAAATAATAACACATATTGTTGATATGTACTTATGTAAACAATTGGTCAGTACTAGCCCTCTATGCTCACATTTTTGATCTGTAGAACCATAACCCTTTCCAATTTAAATTCACGTCATGAAGTTCAATGCGCACGACTAATCAAAAATCCACAATCCCTTGTCATGCAAGTAGATCTTGCAATTTTTTTCCAAGAGACAGCTTTTGTAATTGTACATCATATGAAACAAGCACAAAAATAAATTTAAACAAGCTTAATTCAGTATTTTAAGTATACGGATGCCAAAAAGTTTTTGAATGATAAATAATAAAGTTCAGGAAATCGTACAGCAGCCCAACTGGGTTTAAATCACGTGATTGAGCTGATCACTCCACAATCTGCTGTTTCTGGTCCAGAAAATCCTTGCTGAGTTTGGAAACCTTTCAGTGGTGGTGTATGTTGGTCATGTGGTTAAATAAAATTGAGGAAAAAAACGTTTCCTGGCCGAACTCAAAGCCAGCACTAATATTTAAAAAAATCCTCGCTCTCGATATGTATGTGTTCATCCATGCTCACGTCCTGTCCGCGTTCTGCTGCTCGTTAAGTGCAAACAGATTTGCGTTAAACTCAGAGAGCCCGGCTCAGGCGTAGCGTGACAGGGAGGGAGAGCATTAAGAGTCGAGGAAGTACAAATGCGCTCTGCTCAGGCCACCAGCATGAGCGGCGAACACGTTACCCTGAGTTAGGGCGGCCATTTCGGTTCAAAGGTGCTCGGCTCACTCATTTAGCCTCTGCTGTCGTCAACGGCCCCGATGCTTCTGCGTATTTCGAGAGGATGTCAATTAAAGAGGAAGTTTGCGGCCGCACAGGAAACGTAACGCAAACAAATGTTCCAATTTAGTCTCCCCCCCACCTTCTTTTCAAGCTATCAATCGAATGGATCCTCAGAGTAGTGCTGCAATTACGTGATGAAAGGAAATGGCCACTCTGGTCTAGAGTTGATCTTTTCCCCAGACACTGCTGAAAAACCTGCGTCAAAAAACGCTCAGGTTTAGCAAGTTCCTGCTCTCAAAAGGTCTACGTCTTTATTTTTTCCACCTGAAGAAGGAAATGCTCAATTATGTGAGGCAACTGTTTGCTTTTGGCATTTCAGATTTTTTTTCTTTTAGTGCAAGTGATAATCTTGAGATGAGAGGAACAGTCTCGCTTTGTAGGTAATGTTTTCCTCAAAACTAATGGAAAGGTCTTAAGTTTAAATATACTCAACAAAAAAAGTTAAGGACCACTGAGTTTTTTTTTTTCCTTTCTATTTTCTCCAGTTCTGAGCTTCCCAAGACGCTGTCGAGCTGTGGTAAGAGCACATGGTTTTCACGAAAGATATTAAAATGACTTTGGACAATGTTTGACGTTTTGATTTAATGGTCTGTACTTGATGTGATTCTGCTCTTTCCTGTTGAGACCCTGTTTTGAGGTAATAAAGTCATCTGATCAAATTTTGTGTCTAGGATTAACACCAATAATGTAACCAACACTTGAGGTTTACGTTCAGTTTTTACATTTCACATACTTGGGTCAAAACTGAGCTTTCCTTAACTTTTTTGTTGAGTATATTAGACTAGTAACAGCTATTCAGTTTGACTTTTTTTTTTTTGATTTTGGCAGTGCAATGCAGTCTGGACTTTTCAGGAACTTTCTCGAATTAGGGAGCAGTGGGTTTTTGGGTTGGGATGCAGCTACTTGGGGTGCTGTGGAACACAGGTGTCCAGACTGGTTACACGCACACACACACACACACACCCCACCACTCCTCTCCTTCACACTCAAAAAGGCCAGACTCTTTGGGAATATCTGAAATTCCACTCCCAGTCAATACCAAAGAGGAAGAATTTCCCATGTTTCAGTAAAAAGCAACCATGTCATTTAATAAGCACCCTCAGGGTAGAACAGAAAAAACTCCCAGGTTAAGGTCGAGCACTTTTCCTTCTCCTGAGACACGCGGCCGACCCGACCTGGGTACTGCGAGACGGGAACGCCGGGCAGCGCCGTGTGTTCGTGGAGATCTGTCTGCATCTGGACTCAATTTCCTCGCACCGTGTCCCCGGCAGAAAAGCTTTCGTGAGTCACAGCCCTGGGGCTCCCCTCTTTCCTTTGTTTCTCTCTTTATTTTTACAGCCAGGCCGTGTTCCACCAGGTCCGTTCTGACTGGTTCATTGTTGTGGCTTCTTGTTAGTGCGTTACGTTAGAGGGCGACCTGGCGGCCATTTTGTTTTTCCCCCAGGATCTCCCGCCACTTCGCTCCTTGCTCATCACCCCTCGACCCCGGTCTGAGGCCAGGTGGAGAGATGTAGCGCTTATCAGTTTCTACGTTCTTCCGGGTAGCGAGCAGACATGGCGTGCTGAGAGCTTGTTCTATCCCTGTCACACCCAACATCAGCCGACCCTCCTCTGGCAGTGATGTCATTCTCCCAGCAGCCCCGGTGGCGGGTCTGTCTGTTCCATAGTGTCCCTGAATCATTCATGGAAGCAAGAATATGAGGGGATTTTTAACACAACTTTCCAGTCGGTCGTTTGCATAGCAGACAGTGTCTCACACGTGCATACGCGCACACACACACACACACACACACACACACACGCACACGCACATACATACATACATGCACAAACAATGTGCTCGCTCTCACACATGTGCGTGGACACACATATGAAAACCCACTTGTACACACGCACAAGCTCATTCGCACACACATGCTACGTTTTCACTAGCACGCGTACACACATACATAAGCACGTATGGTATACACTCTCTCATCCGCATACACATAAAATGCACAACATATTCACATGCGTGCACACAGACACGCACACATATACATGTGGACCACCACATGTACACATGCACACACACACTCACGCACACACACGGCATGTTTTCACACACGCACATTCATATGCACCCATGGTATACTCCCTCACATGCACACACACACATATACAGAACACCATTTGTATACACACACACTCACACACACATATGGAGCACCACATGGATGCACACACACATACACACACACACGGAACACCACATGTACCCATGCACACATGCATACATAAACATATGGAAAACCACATGCATACACACACGTGCGCGCATACACCACACACACGCATATATAACACCACTTGTACCTACACACATGCATATGGAAAACCACATGTATACACACACACACACACACACATATATATATAGAACACCACTTGTACCCACACACACATGCATATGGAAAACCACATGTATACGCACGCACGCACGCACACACACACACACACGCACACGCATAAGCACACGTACACACACACACACAAACACACACTTGTTGCACTCTCTTCCTGCCGACATCAGTGAGCGGTTCCCATCTGTTTGCTGTATTCAGCTGTCGTCTGGTCCAGGCCTGATTTTTTTATATTTCTTTCCCCTGCGGCCCTTTGTATCCACATATGGGAACAACCAGGGTCATTCTGGATTGTTCTGAATCCTCTCCAAGTGACTGTGGAAGGCTAAGCCTCTACTTTAGGTCACTATTTGTGTGGCAGCCAATCGGACGGAGGGGTGTCGGGGGGGAGGGGGAAGGGGTAACGGATCCTTCCCGCCGTGAGACAAAAGGCCGGAAAATGTTTTTACAAAAGCGCCAATTCTGAACGGTGGCCGATTCGCGGCTTCTGGGGATCCGCAGGGAGAGCGAGCCGTGGACGGCTCGTTGACGACTCACTGGGTGGGTCGTTGAGCAGGACGTCCCAGAGGGGCTCCTTCTCCCTGTCGCATGCATCCCTCCCCAGCTTCCTGTCTTTTGTGACGGCGGTAGCTCTGTCCAAACCTGGCACGCGGCCCAAAATGCCGACGATGAAACATCTGGCGACCGCAGTGCTCTGGCCGCCCCCTCCCCTCCTCTCCTCTCCCACTCCCAGCCCTCCTTCACTCAACCCTCCCCCATCGCTAACGACCCTGCCTTTGAAAATTACCTCATTAGGTCCGTCTCCCCATCCGCCCTTGTAAACACTGGGCTAATTGATTGATGGAGGGCGAGCAGCTCGCGATAGCGGTGGACTGGTCAGGCAATGGCGGTTTTTTTTTTTTTTCCAGTCTCCAGGCCTGCAGGGGCCTTACTACCCGGGAGGTTGAAATTAACGATCGACCAATCGCAGCGCAGGACCTTGAGCGTGACACTTTGACCGGAACTGGCCAGCTGAACTAACATTGGAGGGCGAATAAGGCATCGCGAGCCATAAATCCTGGCCTCGTCTTCAAACAAAAAATGGAGGACAGAAAAAGCAACTTTGATGATTTCTGAGGCTTTTGTTGGAGAGGGTTCCTTGTCCTCTTCGCCGCGAAATTGTTTTCTGTGGGGGCAGCGAGCCGAATTCACTCATGCGAAATTCATTCAAACGGTTGCTGCAGTAGCAGATTTCCTCTTGCTTTGTGTGTCTTTGTTCTATTCTGGGATCTTTGACTCCATCAAAGGTTTGGAGCACTATAATCACCGAAAAAAGTGATCATGGTTAGCTATTTATGTGAAGAGAGAATTCTATTTAGTCTAATCTAATTAAATTAAGCTTCTGCGGTTTCTAAAAAAAAAAAAAATCAGCTGAAAAAAAAGTAAAACAATTCGATGTAACAAATTGACACAATATTTTGAATTTGATCCCCAAAGTCTCATTTTTTCATTGAAGGAAAGGATGAACAAGGAAATTTAAAACCAGAAAATACTTTTTAAATTAAAAATGAGCTTAATGTCCTAACTTAAGCTCCAGGTAAAAGCCAGGAATACAGAAACAGGGAATTCTTGAGTTTTACAGTTTTGGGGTATTTATTTCCCATAATGCCATGCAGTCAAAGGACATTTGAGGATTAAAACTGTTTTCCTCGGGCCTGGACAAAGATAATCCCTGCAGAAAAAGATTGAAATTAAATAACAAAATGGAAATGGCGGGAATAATGAATCGAAATATAAGTCTGTTCGGACCACTGGCACGGTGGTCTGAACAGGCTTATATTTGGATTCATTATTCTTCCCGTTTCCATCCCATAGTATTATTTCATTCCTTTTTATCTGACAGCTTGCGGCCGGCCGTTCCAAGCCCCTCGATAAAGTTCCCCTGACAGCTTATTGCCCAAGACGGTTTCCCGGGCCTCGTTTGGGTTAGAGTCCTCCGCTCATTCCCATATGAGTCACTCCTGCGGTTTGGACTCGAGATCTAGAACCTTCCGCGGCCTTCCTTTCCCTCGCCTTCCCACAGCCCCCATGAGAATACAGTCGAGCTGTCATGGACTCAAAGCAGGTACGCAGGACTCTCCGGAGCAGGCCTGTACAATAACACAGTGAAGTAGAGTCCCTGCATCGAGTGTTGGAACAACTCAAGAATAGGAGCCATTTTGTTTCCATTGCATGAAACCAAGTCATTGCACACAACGGAAGTCATTGGATTTTTCATTCTCTTCTCAAAACGGAAACACAATCATTTTAGGGGAAAAACAATAAACCAGCTTGCAATGGTTTTGAGAAGTAAAGAGTGGAAAATGTTCAGACACGAGAGAAGAGAAAATGGAAAAAAAAAAACCTCATTCGCTTTGGGATGATGGTCGATAATGCAATGGAAACAAAATGGCTACTTGACCAGATTTTCTGGAATCTCCATGTCGCATGTCTATCTATCCAGGAACTCTACCGAGGAGCAGCCTACAGTATAGTAGCTAAGGGGCTCAGCTGGAACTCAAAGATTGACGGTTCATTCCCCAGTGTAGACCAAAGACCAGATGCTGGGTCCTCGGGGAAGAGCCTTAACCCCACACCTCTCCAGGATGGATCGACCCCCTGCTCAGTCTAATCAACTGTAAGTCCTTTTGGGTTACAGCTTCAGCTGAGTAACAGCACTGATAGTGAAATGCTGAATCCTGCTGACGAAGGAATGTGTACTGCAAATGCAGATAGCGCGGAGAGCCAATGTCAAATATTAACGCCCGGTGCTTTTTCCGATTCAAAAAGCGGGACGATACGGCCATAATGGAAAATTAAACCCCACAGATCTTCAGAATGGGTGTGCGTCTCTTTCACTAACGATGCACAGCTGAGCGCAAGTGAGTTAGTTACATTAGCGTGAGTGCGCACGTTAGCACATTGTGTGCAAGTTTGCAATAGATTGGCAGTTCTCCATTGTTTATTCCCACTTCCCACTCCGTTTATTCTGGGATAAGCCCCGACTCGCACGCCGACTATGACTCTGACCGTGATTAATTGAGAAAAATTGTCGGTGGGTGGATGGACGGATTAAAACTTGAGTCGAGTTGGATCCTTCAGAAACTGAAAGTTTATAAATGGCCTTTGACTAAATGAAGATCCAATCTGGATCAAAACCCTCATCAAAATGTTTGCGAAACAAAATTTCCAAGTCCACTCTTGGACATATCTGATTTCGAAGGCTGCTCGGCTATGCTTTACGTTTTACATAACGAGCCTACATTTATTTACCCATGTGGGATGGCCTACTGTGCCCTCAACCTAAAAATGCCCCTCATCGGAGACTTACAACCCAATACTCCAATGAAGCATCGTTTGCAGTCTTGTTATATTTATAGAGTACAAAGGGCCCCATTACAGGAGGCCTGCACTATAAAAAAATATTTAAAAACTCAAATCTCGAGTGAAAATATAAATCACTATAAGGAAAGCAGCCAATAAATATACTTTTTTTTTTTAATCCTGAGAATTATGCATCACTGAAAAAAAGGTTTTTTGTGCAGAAGGTTTTAGAACTTGTGACACGTTTATATCGGCGATGGATTTACGACATGAAAGTGCACGGTGTGTGTAATGCAGTCTGACCCAAGTAATGACAGGAAGTAAATGGCTCAAGTTTAGAGTTTAAAGTTTCTTTCAGAGGAGTTTAATGATGTACCTGTCAGTTCCAAATCTCATAACTCTCCTCACCCACATATATCGTGTAAAAGAAACATTTCACCTGTTGACATTAAGATTTATTTCCATGTTTCTCTTGTGCTTGAAAAAGACCTTTTTACAGGAAACGTAGAATGTTGGAACATAATTTTTAAAAGTTCTTTTAATGATTAATAATATTTTGCTTGTAGAGTTGTAATCCAATAAGGACGTTAAAGGAAACCTCCTGAATTTCAGCCGAAGGCCTGGTTCTCCATCCAACGAATCAGAGGCCTACGATCGTACCTCGACCAAGCTAACAGTCACTCTTGCCAAGGGTTACTATTAGGTGACGTAATTGGCCGTGGCATCTTCCAGGAAGGTAGAGACTCTGCCATTGGCTATTCTCTATCTAATTACATAACTGCAATTCCCTGACCCAATCAGAAGTCAGCCTGCTCCTGCGCAGTACCAATGGTGCATTAGCTGCACAGTGTCTGTGTAAGGACTGTAATCACAGTGGAACATGTTCAAAAAATTATTACTGACGTGAGATGTGTTTATCTTGACAGCAGTAATCCTAATTTGATGTCCTGGAGAGCACCACAAGCACCAGGAGCAGTGTTGTTCAGTGTCTTTTTTCTGGCCTGTTTAACGAATTGCACAACATCACTCTGGGTAACATTACCCAGAATCCTGCGCTGTTCCTCACGCCAGTGCGCATTATGAAGGGGGAGCTGAGATCTTCTCCAGACCTGGCTCCAAATTGCATTCCTGGTGTCTGCAAACCCTTGATCTCCCTGTATTGTTTTTGACAAAATATGCATATAAACACAAACACACACACACAGACATACACACACATCCTGGCTTATGCACGTATAAAGTCACACACGCATATATCTGGAGAGGAGGAAAGAGAGAGAGAGAGAGAGAGAGATGGAGTTTGTAGCCCATAATTATCTCTCCTCTTTTCCATGGAATATAAATCGAAAGCCTCAAAGTAAATCACCATCTATTATTGTTCTGCTTAACAAGGCGCATGAATCATACACACTCCAGGTCTAATACCACGTCAACTGAACACAATTTAAAAAAATGAAGCTTAAAAATGAACCAAGTAGTGCATTTGTTTGACACATTTTTTTTTTCTGAAAGCAGTTTTACTCGCATGTGCCACACTGTCAAATACTTCATGTAGTTCTTTGAAAAAAATTCATGCTCTACATAAAAAGAGAAAAATAAAATATTCCCTTTAGAGAGGAAAAAGAGGAGGGCAGTCAGATGCAATGCTGTGTAGCGTAATGATGTGCGCGGCTCAGCCGACCCCTGTAGCTGTTGCCATTGAGCTTTTCTCCTATTTTATATGTATTTATGCATAATATTGCTAGCATTGAAATGAACACCAAATAAACTGAGAAATCACCTTGTGATTATATTGTTGAGAGCGCATACATTCGAATCAATAACAAGATATTTTAAGTAAGTAAAGCCCATTGTGCCTCAGTTGCAATATTTTATATCGCAGCCATGACTTTTTCTATAGTTCAAGTGGTAAATACGGTGTTGCGTATATTTCAGAATCAATCATTGAACAGTTTATAAACACGGCACAGTCCCACTTACAACATCTTTAGTTGTTTTGCTAGCAGAAGCTATAGGGGCTTTTGGCATTGCTGGCTGTGTCTTTCCACATTGTGCAATACATTCAGATCAATAGCACGGCAACTAAATCAAGAAACAGGATGGTTAATGTATTACATATTTATAATTAAACCTGATTATGAATTTAGTTTGGCTCATTGGGATCACACTTACACACACAAGTCATAAAGACAAAGTCTTTTCAGCTTCTTTGACTCATAGTCCCACCAAGAAACAACCAAGTAGTGAATTACTGAATTTATTACATTTTTGTTTTGTTTTCAATTTTCTTTGAAAAGCCTTATTTATTTTATCCTCTCGAATACTTTTACCAAAAAAAAAAGCAACTTTACATAATTGTTTCTCATTGTAGCTCATGAATAGTTGACTCGTAAAATATTGGATTGCTTCGGGATATCCATTACATTAAACCCTGCGTGAAGCCACACCTTACAGCAATATCATTCTATGGCTCAACTCCCAACAAAGTTAAGCAATTTTTTTTCTGCGGTACTAATTCTAGCAGTAGAATTCATTTAATATGTCAAATATGTGTTTAAATGAATTCTTTTCTTGATCGAACTCTGTGGCCGTTGCTTCATCTCCAGTTACAGTTAACCGAGAGGTCTCCATACTGACATGCGCTGCTACTGTAATTTTGAAAGAGTTTGACTGCAGTATACGACCATATGTGCAAACTCTATACTTTCTGCATTACAGCATCTGGAGGAAACCATTGCTGGGCCCGTGAACTGAGTGTTCGAGCCAAAACACGTGAGCTCTGGGTGTTCCTGGCTCTATAAACCACATATCGGGGTGCGCCCAGACAGAAGACAACCAAATTACAAAGGAACCTCCATTTTACAGAACACTGGCGTTCTTCTTTTGCATTTTAGAACAAAAAGTATACCGTAGAAACAATTTCTTAAAGAGTGTATGTGTGTACACATATCATGCCACTTCAAATGACAGTTACTAAAGTAAGGCAGTTATACAGAGGGTTTGTGGGACAGAAATAGAGGGAAGAATTAATATATTTCACAATAAGATCCACTTCAGTTGGTGATATTGGCAACTACTGCAGATGAGAACTGCCAACTAGGGTTAGCCAACACATCATTGACTCATGTGAACGACTACTCTTGGTGATGCCGATTGATACAAGAATAAGTAACAGCTAGTGTATTCCAATAAATATGTTTACCACATGCTTTACATATACATCAAATTAACATAATAATAATCAAATGGCATAATTAGCCGCCAGCAGGTGTGGTGTTGAACCTGACTGTGCCACACTGTCCATCAACTGTCCCAGTCCAATCAACATGCTTTCATGAGTTCAGCTTCAACATAGTTTGGAATGTGAGTTCACATTTTAATGTCAATCAAGCTGCCTTCGAAAACTCAATTAAACTTGCACGAAGATCATATCGAAGAGGTTTATTGCGCTCAAATTCCTTTTCGTGCTGTTTGTAGACGGAACTGTGTCGGTAAAAGCACTTAGTTAAAAAAAAAAAAAAAGTGTAAAAATAGTGGTGCTAGAAGAGTCACAAAGGAGCACAAAACATTGGCTAAAAACAATATCCAGCCGAGTAAATTCACAGTGTGAACTATATATCTAATAAAGTATAAAAATGGAAATGTCTCAGTCATTTGTTCGCACATTTGAAATGAGCAGCTGACTTACTGACACACGGAGCAGCATTTAGGCCTTCAGTCAATTTTGCATCCTAATAAATGCATTTGCAAATAAAAACAATGTATAAAAATTCTTGATTTTTGGTGATTAATGAACTTGTAAAGCATCATTTCAAGCTGTGCTTGTGAAACTCACATGCTGAAATGTCATTGTTAATGCAGCTTTTTATAATAATAATAATAATAATTATTATTATTATTATTATTATCATCATCATTAACAGTCGTAGCAGTAGTCTGGAAGTAAGACATAAACAGGAGATTAATGCAGAGTTATTTGACATTGACAGCTTCAGGAGTTTCAGTGATTGTATTTTGCTCAAGCATTTTGATGCAGGTACCACCTCAGACATGCATGAACTTGAAAATGTGAAAATATTACTTTCCCTCAGACACATGTAATCCCCTGCAAAAAAAAAAAAAAAAAAAAAAAACACTGAACGGAGATTATTTTCATGCACTTTTTTCTGCTATTTCAAAGACTTTTCTGCTGCACTGATGTGTACAACTGTGAGAAACTATCTTTAGAAGCAATACAACAACTGTTCCTCATGGACAAATGCAGAACAGATCTCACACACACACACTTTGAGAGAAAACATGAACAGTGCAGAAATGTACTCACTCTTGTCGCTGGAGTACAACCTTGTTCTTTAGGTGCATGAATTTGTATCCCGACCAAGCAATACATATCAGAACATTATTGCACCCATTGGCTTATGGGTAGACATTCGTACCAAAACAATCAGCAGAATTCCTCCACAAGGCCGTTATGTCTGAAAGTGTGTACTTTTCACAAAATATGGACCAATATTTATGGTCAAATTATTCTGCTTGAACATGAGCACGTGTTATTAACCCTGCATGGTTTCGAGAGACTCTCATGAATCAATGCAGTAATGGAGGAACCGTGGCATGCTGGGAAATTTACTCCCAGCCTGAGTTCAGGAAACGATAATTGTTTCCAGAGTGGTGGGGACTGTACCCGCGTCAGGAGCGAGCGTTATGAGAGGAGGAAAGTCGTGGTCAGACCTAAATATCGAGCTCTGGCATGGCCGAACCCCCTCGTATTCGGAACAAATGATATTTAGTTTGAGTAAGTGGGCTACTCAGGCAGGATGAGTCACGGGCATGTGCTTCCCGAATGTAAAAATATCACAAAGGAGCAGATTGTTTGTGTCTTCTGTTATGACTCCTCAGATCGACATTTATATAAAAAAGTGATTTTTTTTCTCTTTCCTCAATATGCACATCAAAGACAGGCTTTTGAAAAGCATTAAAGGAATTGTCCCACAATTACATTTGCAAGGACTGTTTCATGAAAGCTTGTAAATTGCAAAAAGTCACCTTTAAACAGTACATTTTTTAATGATGGAGGGGGAAACTTGGCAAGTTTGTCCTTAATCAAAATTGAAACAACAACATTCCAGTGTAAGCACTGCTCCCAAAGTTCTGGGGAACTTTGGGTCCTGGAACCAGCCATTATCAGTTTACAGTGTAAGATCACAAAACAGGTGTGATCAGAATGTTCCTCATTGAACAATACAATGCTACTGTAACTATATCACTACTGGTAATTGAAAGCAATTGTGCGCTAGAAGACTGGCTTAGAATGTTGAGCGCATTCCGAAAAAACTCCGCTTCTCGAAGGGTTAAGAGATGATGGCGACTGGCCCAGTCGATGGCGGGAATGTCCGTCATGTGGAATGCTCGGTGTAGGAAGGCAGTGTTTCCATGAGCTTTGTGCCAGCTATTCGGCACTGCTGGGAAATAGAGGAATAGTCCGGGCACTTGGCGCGGTTGGCCCCGGCAGCGACAAAAAAAAAAAAAAAAAAATTAAAATATGAAAAAATACAGGGCTTGCCACAGTGCCTAATCTGAATTTGAGGGCTCTGTGTGTTATAGCTGCTACAGCTCTCCATACTGTAAAGCTAGATAGCCCCATTAAGTAACGTGGACTTACTTATTTTCTAAATTTTCTTTAGCTCCACTTGTTATGACAAGTTTTAGATATCGAACTGACGTTCATGAGTTTTCAGAAGTTAAACTTAAAGTTGTCTATTGCCTGGACTAATTGTGGGTGGAAACAGAGCTTATCTTCAAGATGAGTCAACTCACATATTTCATTTCTACGTCAAACTCACAAACTTTCACTTCTAAGTTTAACCAGGCATAGAGTACCTGTTGCTTGGGGTCAGTCAGATGTGGAAGAGGTGTCTTAATATACCTGTGAACTGGCAGGCAGGGAAGTCAAAATCTTGTGAAATTTCACATCAAAAATGGTCTCTGCTCGCTCAGTTTAATACTTTTTAAGATGCTCCTTTTTCTGATGTGATGGAAAATGCTAATTTGTGAGCTATTGGTTTGTTTGTTTACACAGATTGTGGAGCTGCACTTCTCTTGAACTACAAAGTTCTTCTTCTAACACAGTATATTTCCTACCTCTTTTCCACACAGATTCTTTAGATCTCTCTGAAAAACATGGTGAATTTGAACCACTGTAAGAAAAATCTATCTTCCTGTCGGGTGCTGACATGCAGGTTAATTTTACTGACACTAATTACATCATTTTTGCCTGAAGCTTTCTACTAACAACTGAAAACAATCCAATTTGAAATCCTGCTCCCTTCAAACGGAGATCATGAAAAATAGCTCTTGTTTCATCAACTTGTCTTTCCTTTTAATATACTTCTATGAATTGTTTTTTGCCCTACAACACCACATTGTGACATTTACCGTTTCGGGTGCGTGTAAAATGGTTTACGGAGTTGACGTACTTTGATCTTACTGGCTCAATGTTGACAAAATAATAATACATAAACACTTGTAAATGTTCAAGCCAATAACTCCAGCAGACAAAGATGGTGTGTGCCACAGTAACAGACGTCCACATTATTAGTGACATATGAGACCATACGCCTGTTTGCAGTTATTGACATAAATATGCATGCACTCTTTTATATGAAGCAGTCATGTGGCTCTTTTGAAGGACTGTTTGCAGCAAAAAATCATGGGTGGTAAATTTGTAATCAGAGATTAGTATTTTGTTCCTGTCAAATGGAGTTGCTAATTTGCATAATTCTGCAGCCAGGAGGTGAAACTAATTAGTGAAATTAGCCGCCCGGGTTAATGGAGGGAAGAAATGTGTTGGACATTCAAAACTCAACTATTTCCAACTCGGTAAAAAATATATTTTGCATGAAATATTTTTCTTGTGCCACGGCCAAAAATTCAACTTAAAATCTCTCAGACGTTTTTCAATGTAATGCTGAAAGGTGAATTAAGCATGGCAAGTCTGCAAAAACATAAAGAAATAAATAAATTGATAATTTATATATAATTTTAGCATATACTCATCTTATAAACTATTTTAGTCTTAATATGAATAACTGAGTTATGTTCCTGTTATTCTGTTCTTTGCTTGATTTGACAAAATATTCCAAATGATGCAAAGTCATCACAATTTGCAATAGGGAAATAAAATTTACCTGACAAACAGACTGTAGTTTAAATCAAGCTAATATTACCACTTGGAAGACAAAGACAAATGTAAGGCAAGTTTTTTTTTTTTTTTTTTCAATGTATTTTGATGCTAGAGCTGCATATTGGTTCTGTTCAACTGTGATGTACTGCTTGGCAAATTATTATTCATTGTTCTTTGTTTTTGAGGCCACTGCTACTCATACATTAAAAAATAAAAAACTCATCATATTAAATCAATTAAATTGTGGGCAGGATTCTCAGCCAACACCTTAGTGCAACATTACCTCAAACCAAATACCTTAATGAAATGTACTCATGGCAACTTAATTAAATACAAATGTCAGCATTACCTAAATATATGTATTTGAATTTCACGAACACTACTTGAGCATGTCGTATCAAAGAAAGGCATTTTTACCAATAAATTTCACGTTTTGCAGACACTACAGGTTCATACTGTGATGTTCCTTTGATCCTTTATATGAACAGGAATATACAGGTAGGCATGTGTTCGCCATACTGCGTACGGTGAAAATGAGCAGATGTGTGTTACCGGTGATTTTCAGCTTAGGAATAGCTATGGTTGCCTCTGACAGGTATGATACACGGCTGTCGAGACGGATGGGTAATTTCTCATCGGGTTGACGAAGTGTTTTATCTAGATCTGAGAAGAGCTTGAAATTTGCTGTGCACAACTAGCAGGACTGGCTGCGTCAAATCAAATATAACACACAAAAAGACCCATTCTGAGACGCCCACATCTCCCGCAGTGTTGCAGTGCTACAACGACCAGTCTTATGAAAAAAATTTGTATAGCCAAAATCAACAAATATCTCCACCTCTGCTTCTGTTTATATTACTTCTTTTAAAAGTGATGCTCCCATCATAACATCATAACAGCTGCGTGTATGGCAGCCATTTTATATTTGGTGGTGAGTTTAGGTGGGACTGCATGGTGGACATTATGTATAGCATACTGGCTATAATCTAATTGAATTTGTCCCAAATTCATTGCCGCATGACTGGTATGGTCTTAGACTTAAAAAGCCTTGAAAAACACACATTTAACATCAGTAAAATAAATTCTTCAGTAACCTCGCTGCGCTTGTTAATCTGTAGTATCCCCGCAATGTAATTTTGGCTGAAAAGCAGGTATGGGCACTGACAGTCTCGACTTGTGTTTGTAATTGGATTTCATGCTCCCTTGGTTTCCATGGGAAAGAGAAAAATAATCTAATTATATTTTGCCATTTTATTCCATTTAAATCAATCATTGCAGTCATTACAATAATTACACTGAACACAGAGAATACAAAAATCTGAATTACGTGTCTATTTATGAATCAGCCGATAGAGCTTTATTTCATATTTATTTAGTGTGGCATCATTTGAGAATTGTTACCTTTTTAATAAATTAGAGAAGTACCGCTCTTGTCAGATTAAAGTGATCTGTTATCCAGCCCTTGATGGCAGACATGAATAGACCGCATGTATTTACATTAAAAATGGGTAATATAATGTAAGGTGCACATAATGATGCTCAGGGCTTGAATTAAAAAAACAAAAACAAAATTACAAAAACATGCTATATCAAAGACGATTGAGTGGAGTTGCAATTCACCGGTTTCAAGTTCATTTCTTCACTATTAACAATCACTGCTAAGTCAGCAGATACTAATCGTAAAGTGACTAAAGTGACTGCCAGGTGCTTAAGCAAACGCAATGCTAGCTACACAGCCAGTAGACTTATAGCAACTTACAAGATTTGTGATCATCGAGGTAGTTTTTGAAGACCTGCTGGAGTTTGGGAGCTCATTTCAAAAGCAGCCCAAGGAGAGCTGGTTCAGTGGGGACCTGTTGTCGGAAGACATGGACCTATTAGAAGAGTGAAGAATGGACGGGTCAGGGAGCAGTGTGTGTGGCTAATATTACCAGGGTGTTCACTAAATAAATATAAACTCATGTTTTTCGAAAAAAGATAGAGAATTTGGCATTTTAAGAGACTTTTTTTTCTACATAGCCATGGTTTAATGCATGGAATTATACTATATATTCAGACAATAGACGCGGAACATTTTGCTTTGAAAGGTATGATTGTGATTTGATATTGATTATCAAATTTATTTTCACAGTCAATCTGGTTTCCTCCATAATAGAATGTTCAGTGCTAAATCAACTCATGGAGTATTTACAATGTATGATCCAAGATTTGAGATAATTTTTGTTCATTTTATTGTCCTGTTCCATGCTTTGTGCAGGCTTTTTTCTAAATATACTGTCTCGCGCAACAAATTGGTACAGAAAAACCAAAGATGAGAGGGCAAATTAAGCAACTGTATAAAATATGGAGAAACCATCTGTCAAACACAATCTGTATTGTAGGTGTGATATTGTCCATTTACTGGCAGAAGGTTCATTGTTTACACAGTTCCTCGTTTATAAATTCACTTTGAAATGGTTAAGCAAACCATAATAATCTATACAAGAGAATGCAACAGCAAACAAACGCCAAGTATTTTATATTATGTCATGATAGCGATGAAAGAGATTGTGTATTAGTCTTCAACAATGGAGAAATTGATTTCTCCTCTTTCTGAAATTCAAAAATTTGCATATTAATTCTGTCAAATTATTTATCATTTAATGTGTGCATGAATTCTCAGTCACATCTCATCATTTGAATGCATTTATTCTACAGTATTATTAAACTGTTACAAAATTAACCCGGTGTTTTCTGCTTATTACCATCACATGCAAAAACAAATGCTCTTAAGTCCGCCACATTTGATGCTATTTAGCGCTGCAAATAGAGCGTGTAAATGTGATTAAAAAGGCACTTATGCGTGTACTCTTCAGAAGGATCTCCGTCTCTCTCCAGCGCAGGAGAATTAGCTCACATGGTGCCTTCATGTGAGAGATATTCGAGTGATTCATCCCCCCGGTTTGGAAGAACTGGTCGAGCGACTGTGGCGGAGGGGCGTAACCTCGATGACTCACCAACGAGCGATGCCCTTGTCCAAGGTGAATGACTCATAGGGGTGGTGGACCAGCCTCCCTCCATCCTTCCCTCCCAAAATGGCCGCTGGGGCTGAGCGAAGGAGGGAACCTCCTCGAGAGCTAATCGGCGTGCTAGCGCTCACTAGTCCGAATGGGACCGATTTATTCAGCTCGCCGGTAAATTTTGTTTGAAGCGTCCGGGGGGCACACAGCTCGCGCTCCTCTGTCCTGGGCTGATTGCTTACCCAAATTGGCTCTCCTTCACCCTGTGAGCACTTCCAGCTGCTCCACACCGCAGTGAGCTCATGGCTCCGTCACGGGTGGTTTTGGGTTCCATGCCCTGCAAGCATATCCAGCTGCTGCTGGTATAATGCGTGTGCACACTGGGTAACACCAGCATTGCTATCACATTGCATTTTTGCATTAGAGTGGTTTACAATATGGTGACCCTTTGCAGAGTAGGTTCTTTGAAATATTGTTAAACCCCACCATGAAGTGGGTTGGGAAATAGGAATGAATGGTGTTCTTCCGGATGTCTGTCTATCTGTCTGTTTCGTCCGTCCATTCATCATGCTTCTTTTCTAAGCCAGAACTCTTAACCATCCGACATTTCGCAACAAAGTTTCATAAATGGATTGTATTATGTCGATGTGCCCTTACCTACTTCTGTCCGTCCTCCTGTCGGTATGCTCGTCCCGCCACCGCGTTCTGTGTCCAGGCCAGATATCAACCGTCCTGTTCTTTTCTGGGCCAAAACTTCTAAATCGTTCTACAGATCTTATATAACTTCTACGTCTTATTGTGTACGTGCACATTTTCATACTTCCGTCTGTGCTCCTGTCCATCTCTCCATCGCATTTTGTTTCCAGACTAGATATCGGCCATCCTGTGGTGGGGGATCTGAGCGTTTCATGCTTATTAATTCAGATTCTGTATTCTGGACCCCACTGCTTTCAGTTATTAGAGGGGATTTTAACATTAGCATTAGAATGTTTTGGTAACGTTCGAATTAAAAATGTTTGTATTTTTGCACTGTGAAGAGCTAAAAGGGAAAAAAAACTAACGTGTATTTATGCTTGAGAAACTTTATAACATTGACACATGATTTGTAAAAAAAAAAAATAATAATAATATTAATAACAATACATAAATAAATAAAAAAATAAATAAACAAAACTATTCATAAAGCATGATTGGGACCAATAGTGAACCAAATTCAAACTGGAATGGGGTCAATGTTGGTGGTGTTTGATCAATGACATTTAGATCAGAACAAAATCTCTGTCGTGGAGGAATCATTCAGCCAATCGAATTCCACCTCATCCACAATGACATAGAAAAATCATAAAAAAATTGCATTTCTCAATAAAATTTATATTATTTCCCTTTTTATAGAAAACATAAGTGTTCAGCTCCAGTTTGCAGCTACAGTACAGCCCCTGCAGGACTGTAAATCATTTGTAGTGAAGTTCATTTCCTCTCCACACAGGAGGCCATGTTTTTCTGAGCTCTTGTTGCATGTGTACCGTAATACCTCACGTGAGACGAGAAAACACGCATTGTGCCGCCACAGATAATACCGGCGCCCGTGAAAGAGGATCCTCAAGTCTTTCACCATGAAGGCTACATGCCCTTGGCTGCCATTGTGAAAGAGCACTGTGAATCTTAAGCCACCATAAGCCCACTCACTCATCAAACGCTGCGACTGCGAAACTTTAGCTAACCGATCTCATTTTTAGTTTTCTCCTTAGTCACGAGAGGCTTCGTTTTGTGCCAGGGACATGCTCACCTTTGAGAAATAATAAAAAAAGACCCATCATAAAGGAAATAGGAGTGGCATAATGAGAGGTAAATTGCAATGAAGAGAGACGAATGCGTGCCTTTCGGGGAATAAATCCTAGCTTTATAAACCCCCGTTTTTCATTTGCGTGAGGCTCTGTCGTCTCGTCATGCAAGACCATGAAATGCTAGCTTGTTCATCGCTGCCTGTTCTCCGGGGCATAACGTTGGTGGTAATTATAAAGGCTCGGCGCAAACGCTGAGTGCACATGTTCAAGGCTCGCTTTTAAAACAACATTCCTGTCTCGGGCCTTGGGAATTAGGGACATCTTACTCGCCGGCTACAATCGGCCATCGTGTGAATGGCAAACAGGTCCGTTAATGAAGGACTCTGCTAAGAGGGGCTCTCATTTTAATCCCAGACCCATATTGAAGAAGAGAGCGGCGACAGGTATAATGCCACCCTGAATTTTCCTGCTAAACTCTGTACTGCAGATACAGCTCATGTTATCCCTCTTATATGTATATATTATATATAATGTGTGTTTTTTTATTTTAAATGTGCTGGTTCATTAAATAGGAGTCCATTGATTTCAGGTATCAGAAGACATTGTTACACCAGGATTAAAACATTAATTGAGGAACATTAAAAGAACATATTCATTTAAGAACATCCCATCCATCTGTTATCTACACCGCTTTGTCCTTATCAGGGTTACTGGGGAGCTGGAGCCTATCCCAGCTGACTATGGGCAAAAGGTAGGGACCCATCCTGGGCAGCTCCCCAATCCATCACAGCATTTAAGAACATGCTTTTCCTGATCTTACATCTGCAAGGGCGAAGTACTACATCCCCTTTCTGTCCTGGTCTGGAGTTGGAGATAGATGAGTTTTTGTACATGTAGCCTGAACTATTCTTGACATCGTAATAATTTGTCAATCGTGCCTTTCATGATGTTTCAAATATGGCTGATTCTTTGTCGTTCTACAAATTGCTCAAAATTTCAGAGCCATGCTGTTTTATTTATTGAGTTCCTCCAACACGTTTCATTTTTCATTTTCTTCCAGGTGGCTAAAACATTTTGACCAGGGTTAGTCTACTGTCCGTTACAGCACTGCGTTTGAGGTGAAGTTCAGTTTCCTGCCTGTTCAAGATTCCATTAGCAATAGTCATAACCATTAGCCTTTAATGATTTAGCCGAGCAGTTTAGGGCAAAGCCGTGACAGGAGCCTTCTCTTTGAAATGGCAATTAAACGGTTTTGCAAACAGTGTGAACTTGACGCTTGGCTGCCTTTGTTTATTCCTACAGCTGTAATTTGATATACTGGCAAAAAATCATTTTGCCTGATGAAGACCCTGTTGGGTTGAAACGTTACCTGTTCTTCCAGTCAATAAAGTATTGGGAGCAACAATCCAGTGAGCGGACATTCATCTTTTTTCATTTCTATAGATAAAAATCACATAGAAGATATCGAGGGGTCAGAGCACCATAGTTATATGTCCATTTTAGAGGTTTTGAGAAAAATGAATTTTCAGATTTGCAATTAAATCAGGTATTTTATATCATTTTTATATCAGTCACTTGGTAACTGCATGGTTCAGAAGTATATTGAACCCTAAAGTTTCCAAAGGTGTGATACCACAAAATCATGGCCAAAATTGCCAAAAATGGACATCAGCTCTCTGCTCCAACAATTCTAGCTCTTAATGTGACGTAACACAATGATGATAGGTTGAAGTTAAGTTTGTCAGCAATGGAAGACAGACAATTCTGTGATACAAATCCTGTTTATTCATCAAAATATCAATGTTTAATTCATTTAAGCAGATTTTGTTGGACATACCGCAAAATGAAAATGCTAGTTTTAAGCAGAATTCAGGCAGGTGGACATATAGTTATTGTTCTCCAAGAATTAGCTGATAGAAAGCTGTGTCAGGGGGTAAAAATCTCAAAATCAGAAAATATGGACATATCAACACTGTGCCCCAAACCCTCGATATCAAATTTTGAAAAAGAAGGAAAAAAAAACTTCCCAAAATTTTTTGTATCAAACTTAAAGACAGTTGATACATATATCAGCCTTAACGGAGCCCTGATCTCCACTTCGTCTCGACTGCCTGGGGAGACAGACACAGGTGAGACTGAGTCTGCAGAGGAACTGAGGCATATTCTCCAGAATGTTCAGAGCAGCCAAACGGCAAGTAATCTTATGAAACTATGAACCTGTAGAGCAGTGTTTCCATTCTAGGCAAAGGGTAGTCACACCAAACATTAATTTGATTTAGTTTTCAACAGTTCACAGATCTTTAGAGTACACTTTTCAAAATTCAGAGACTTTCCTTTGCATGATTATTGGAAGGATCTTTGTGTTACGGTATTGTTTTAAATTCGCCTAAAACTTATACACAGTATTGTTGATTAACTGTTGTTATTTCCATCATACTGGCTTAGGTTTCAATGGTGTGAAAAGCATTATCATTATCATTATCATCGCAGTGGCTTTATAGCAAAGGAAGAGCAGTGAGAGGACAGCATCTGTACTCTGTACATGTCTCAAGGACACGTCAGCTGAATGAATGTGAAAACAGTATATCTCTGTGCACAGTACTAGATGTATCTGTGACGGATTACATAAGTACCTACTTTAGAAACTTGTAAAAATTGAAAGAAAAAAAACATAAAAACACCATTGCAAACTTTGGGAACAGTTTTTAATTTACTAAAGAAACTATTCGTATAGAACATGCCTGTTTGAGAGTGCTAAGTGCACCTATTGTTGCTCAATGATGTAAAATATCAAAATCAAACCTGTTGAAAACCTATCATGTGGTGACTTGCTTGAAATAGCTCCCCATGCGGGAGCTCTTTTAAACAAATTATCGCATGATAGGTTTTCAACAGCACAAGATAATTACTTTTTTATGTTTCTTTTAATTTATTTTAGCACTCTAAGGGTCAATACTTTGCTTTTTTCCTTCATAACATATACCTTTAGAGGAAAAAACCTGCTTATATATGCTAATCCATTGAACTCTATTTGTATTTTTGTTTGATCTTGCATTAAATAGAATCAGGCATACATTATTTTAATGAATATATTCACTAATTAACATGTAAAGGAATTGCAAATGAAATGCACATGAAACTAATTTGAGCTTTTTTGACGTTAACGCACTTAGGGCTGGTATGGTGTGGCTTTCCGATATGATCTGTTGGCTGCAGTGATGTTTGTTTTCACGGCGCTCGATAGAATGGCTTGCCTTGCCAGAGAGACTCTCATGCGAGGTGTAAATTGCACAGTTTCCGAAAAATAAAGTGGAAATTTTACTGACTACAGAACTCCCCAAATTCGCTGGCATCAAGTCACAAAAATCATTTCAATACAGTGGTTTAATCCCACTTGTTGAGTTGATTGGTTTTGCAGATATTATGCATTTAAGATGTTTGAATTATATGGAGTCAGTTTTTGTTCATTCTTTTTACTGCTACCATGACAACCCAGACCATAACGACATAATATGACTATGTGGTTTAGTGTTACTTTGCCTTCTGGGAAGTTTCAATAAAATGTATTAGACGAATATAGTTAAGATCTTGAAAGAGAGATGAACAGCTCATGATAAACCCCAGACATGGTGAATGGGAGCGCGATACATGTGCTCTTTGGGCTTTTAAGATTTATGAAAAAGTAAGACAGAATTTAAATGCAAAAGTCTCTTCTCTCCCGGCGACTTGCCGTATTAACGAGACGTATGGATCATTACAGCCCAGTTTCCTTGACACACCTTGAGTTTCTTGTAAAAGTCCAATAAATGGAAGGATAAAATTTGAAACTTCTTGGGTTGGGGGGGGGGGGGGTTAGAGCTAGACAAGGACAGAACCAGAGCGAAAAAATTCTGTGTGTGTGTGTGTGTGTGTTCGCGAGTTTAAGTGTTTGCTGGCATGTGCTTACACAAGTATGTTCCATATACCACCTATGTGTGCATTTTAAAATGTGTTCATTCAAAGTTGATAAAAACATACTACTACTACTACTACTACACTGACTAATTAACTTTAGTATTCATATGATTATGCATACAACATTTCCAAAAACAACAAAATACATCAGTTTTTTTAAACTTTGTCAGAACACAGAGAATGTGCAGTTACTAACTGAACGGCAATTGAGTTGAATTTCATATAATTATTCCATTTATCTGGTATTTGGTCCTTACAGCTGCTGAATTGCATCATGCCCATAATAATACATACATGCATTTCAATTCATTCATAGATTTAATAATTTGTTCATTCATGAAGAAGTGAGGAAATTACAAAATCCAATGAAGTGAGATGGGCAATTATTTTTCATTCCAAATAATACAGTGTGAGGTAATTCAGCCAAATAAATTATAAACAAATTATTCTAAATTGTTTACAGCAGAGAGTTTGAAAATAATGGTGAGATTAGCTATCCTGTTATATTACATAATTTTACTGAATCACATGGTTTGCATACGGAATGAATGTTACTGATATGTGGCTGGTAATCTTTCAGCCTTCAGTATGGTCTTTACATTATTCATCTGATTTAATGGTTTAAAATGAACGTCATTCAGTAGAAAATGAATATGCCTATTTGGTAAGTCTATAATGAAAATTAATCTTGCGTTTCATAGCAAATGTCATTTCATATCGAAAAGATATCTATGAAAAATGAATTTTCTGATCGCGTCAAAAACAGGCCCTTCGGAAATATGGGCGTAATCTATATATTCCCTTTCGTCCCGATCTTCCACATAAAATGAATTTATGAACGTAATTTAAAGACATTCCAGCATAATCTTGGAAACACAGATGAATAATTTGAACATTTTTGATGGAATCATTCGTATGGATGATGTTTGCAATCATCGGTCCTTTTTTTAAACTGATGCCTTAATGGCATAGTAAAGAGGGCGTTAGTTCAAATGTAATTAAATTAGGTTTGACTGGAAAACGGACAAAAACAATAATCTGGAAAACACTCATTTAACGAGCAGAGGCTAGACTGCTCATATTACTCTCCTTGTTGTCCTTGTTGGCTTGTTAGGGAACCCTCCCATGATCCACTGGTGTAGGGAGGGCTGTAGGAATGGAGAACAGATAACTGCCAGCGATGAGGAACGCCCTGAATGAAAATGACGTCGCTGGAGAAACAGTAGCACAGGGGCTGAGCTGTGTTAGGTGTTTCTGTTTTTTAAACTTTTTACCTCCCAAAACTGGTGCAATCAGCATACTTACACTGTGATCATTCGGGGGCTCGTACTGTCACCCTCTCTCCCTGGGGAGCACTATCCCATAATTCCCCTGAAAATCTCGGCATGACACCATCAGGAAAACTGACAGTGTGGATCACATTATAAAGCTAGGAGTGTGTGTTTGTGTGTGTGTGTGTGTGTGTGCACATGCACGTGTGTGTATTGTATGTATGTATGTTTGTTTGTATGTATGTATTTCTGTTTGCATGTATGTACAGTATGTATGGGTGTATGCATGAATTTATGCATATATGTATGTGTGAATGTTTGTATGTTTATATTTGTAGCCTTCTGTATGAATGCGTTTATGTATGTATGTATGTATTTATGAAAGTATGTATGTGTGTGTGTTCTTCGCATATCTCGACAGCCATTCATTCGACTTCAAACTTGACAGCTATATCGTTGAGGACCCAAGGAAGCGCAGAGTCGAGTTTGAAGTCAGGCTGAGTGGGGCTTAAGAAATCGAAAAAGCCGCAAGCACCAACCCTGAGCGTCAGGGTCCGACTCATTCCGCCCTCTTCCTCCACACATTACGGCCGGTCAAGACACAGGCGCCAGCGAGACCTCTGGACAAAAACGATGGGTCGCTCCGCGTGGGAGGGTAGCAGCTCCGTCGCCGCGGCGACTGCTCCTGCTCGTTAGGAGGGAACACGAGGGCATCAGCGCTGGCACATGATGCGTGGGAACCCAGCAGGGCACAGAAAAAAACACCCACCAGTTTTTCCAACTTTTTTTTGGACTCCAGCGAGTGCGTTCCAGATGCAGCTAATTGCGCATGTTTAACTTTTTTTTTTTTTTTTTTGCCTCTGGTCAAGACTCCCACTCTGGTCATTAGAGCCTTCCCATCGATGCGGCCCACGGTTTTATGCAACGGGTTCAGAGACGCGATCGGTTGGCAGGGGCGCGAGTTTCAGGAACGCCTCGGTCCGTATGCAGCGAGACAAAGCGCATCTTTCAGTGTGAGGACGGAGCCTGTCTGCATTCTGCTGCTGGCATTCTGTGGGCCAGCGTCGGGTAGGACTCTGCTAAGCCGATGGGCGAGTGTGTTTTTAACAGGCGCGCATTTGTGCATGTCTGAGAAGGTCACGGACTCTTTTTGACACATTCAGGGTCCGCTCAGCGTCTGTCCCGTGGGCAGGACTGGAAAGTCCACTTGGCTCTTCCACCCTAAAAGTCAGGCCAGCTGTTTTTACTGATTTAGTTCTACCTCTTGGCTCAAGAATTGTGTCAATGAGCAAATCCATGTGGTTGGGACAAAATACCGGTGTATACCTGGGGTTAAAGTGGGCTAGCCCAGTTTATACCCCTCCCAGGCTAAGTGTAAACCAGGCTAGGCCATTTTACACCCTGGGGTATATCTTGGCCTGAGCCAGATTATACCCGGGCAGTCTGGTGGGGTTTATCTGGGCTGCTACACCAAGACAGATTTTTTTTTTTTTTTCTCAGGATCTTGATCTGCAGTTTTTCCCTTTATGACATCACAGGGTATTTTCCCTCTATGAAATCACTGGGGATTCTCCCTTTATGACATGGCAGCAGGTTCTCCCTTTATGACATCACGGGAGATTCATGATCCTACGTCAGCTGTTAAACATCTCCCTGCTGCTGAGCAGGGTCAGCCTCATTCTAGTGTGAAAAACGAGAGTAAATCTGGAGTAAAGGGCTGGGGTGGTTGTGTTTACAGGGTTGGGGTGATGATAATATTATCCCCCGTCACAAGGGAGATGTAGGAATTAATCTTGTCCTTCCACTTGTCCGTCATCGTGCCAGTCCACATCTCTCCGTCCGTCTTTTCCCAGATAGAACTTCAAACGGTTCAACATTTTTCCACAAAATCTAATAAATAATTACATCTATAATGCTGTAATGCTGATGTGCCTTTTCCTCTTTCCATCTGTCCTCCTGTTGGTCTGTAACTCCATCACGTTTCCTTACTTGGCGAGAATGCTGAAATCGTTAAATATTTTCCGCCGGAATTCAATATATAGATACATCTTATCACGTTGATGTGCCTTTTCATACTTCTGCCCATCCTGCATTTTTGAAAAATGCTTTGTTGTTTCCTCAGTTTTGTTTTGGAATATCAGCCATCCCATGGTAGGGGATCTGAGTATTTCATACTTTGTTTTGTTTGGATCTGATTGGGGGGCGTTCCTGGCTGCAAGATTAGCAGAAAAGTGTCCTCGTTCTATTCTTGAAACGGGACCCCCTCCTTTCTTACCCCCTTGTTCCCGCCACAATCGCTCCCCCATCGTCATGTCATGTCAGTTACCCATGTCTTATCCGCGCCCAGACGGGCTTGTTTGCGCTAGACCGCGCGGCTGCACTTTAAGTATCTTTTGGCACACGCGTTAATAATACCTGTTTCCAGGTGGCTTGGAGACGCGCCTGCGCTCACAAAACACTGTAGCGTAGCCTCGGGCCAGATCCCGCACGGCAGCTGCCAAATTTCACAGGGGGGAAAGTCAGGTCAGAGACTGTGGTTCCCCCTGCGAGCCCCATTCACACATAACATTCCCCCCCCTCGCAATTTAGGCCCCGCCGCCGGCTCCAGTTTGTCAGCGTAAAAAAAATCACAACAGCGCCGGTGACTGGAATGAAAATAAGACCTAGTTTACTTAACGCGTTGCACGTGAGGACGACCGGCGAGAGGTTAGCGAGGGGGAGGTGGAAATACGACCGTAACCCCCGATGTTTTTTCCGACCGAAATTTACAAGGGTGTGTTCGTTAGCCCAAACTGCACCGAAAAAAAACCTGCAAAAAAAATGCTAATGCTAAATGCTAAAAGTTACAGACCTCTCCTGGTCTCCTTCAGACTGGAGTGCATTGCTGTTTTAGCGTACACGGTGGTGGGGTATTTTTAGAACCGCGCGACTATTGGGTTTCATTAAGTGCGCTGCGCAGGCCCCAGACGACCCGGTTAGGCCCGGCCGCCACGGCAGAGCCAGAGGCCTTTCGGTTTCCTGCCTGTGTTTCTGACGCAAGGGCGGGGGGAGTGCTGCTTTAGAATGGCTCCTTTGTGCTATTTCCACCCCCTCCCATACTCTCGCTCCAGCAACTGACAGCGTTTTTCCTCTTCCAAGATGTATACCGGGACACCGCCTTTCTTGAGAGAAGGCGGGGCCGCCTCGGCGTGGAGACGCGGCCCCGCCAAAAAAATGCCAGAGAGCCGTCACCGGCTTCACGCTCCTGTCAATCCTGCGGTGGCTCTCCTGGGGCCACGCCCAGCAGCGACTTTGCCAGCCCTGGATCCATTTCCTCTGGAAGCTGGTTGGGTTTGATGCAGGCTGCAGCTTTCTCTTGGGAGACGTGATGTAGACCAAGTCACCAGCATTCTTAGAATCAGTGACTTGAGACAAGAGAAAAAATACCTTGGTAACGTCTTTGTCAAAAACCATACATTTGGCTGAGGGAAGTGCTTGAGATGGCCAACATTCCCTGTAGATCAATTCTCGCTGTTTCCACCAATAGGAACACACCAGGCGCTCCTCTTGTGCCAGGTTACATTGGCTCTCTGTCTCCCTCTTCAGGACACTATGATAACTGCCACTTAAAGGGCTACAGCACTGTCATTTGTTGTAACTGAGAATGACTAAAAACAAATGGAATTGATTTAAGAGCATTTTATTCCATTTCTCAAGGCTCGAGGGGATTTTTCAGCTGTTTCCAAAGAAAAATTGACTGGCTTCTGCTGAGTAGGTGACAGATGCAATTGTTCAGAAAGAATTGTTTGTGACATTGTTCCATTACTGCGTGTTCTTGAGTGAAATATTTATGCATAAAAGTTTAGCTTCTTGTCAGAAAACCCTGTCACTGTCATTAAAGTAGGCATTGAAAATGACATCTTTTTTACTGCTTTGGCATGGGTTTTATATATGTGTGTGTGTCTACTTGTGTGTTTTTGACAAACGTTTAAAGAATAGACCAGATTTCTGACAAATATTTTTTACACAAAGTGTTGAGGCAAAGCTTAGATTTTTGAATGATTAAATTTCTGAATTGTTTTTTTCTATTTTAAATGTTGTGGTACCTGTGCCGATGAGCAGAAACATTATGACCTCTCTCAGATGAAGCAAATAACATTGCTTACCTTATAACAACAGTGTATGTCAAGGTCTGTGAACTAACCTTAAATGGTACGCAAATCGTCAGATGTCATTTTGGATGTGGGCAAAATTGAACCGAAGCAACTTTGAGATGAGCCAAATTGCTATGGCCACAAATGGCAGCAAGGCTTCTGGGGTGCTCACAGTCTGCAGTCTCCTAAAAATGGTCGAAGTACGGACAAACAAGCAACCAGTGACTGGCTGTTGGGGCCCAAGGCTCTCTACGCAATGCACAAGGTCAATGCAGGGATTCCCGTCTGGTTCCAATCAACAAAAGGGCTAAATTGGCAAAATCATGAAAAATTTTAATGATGGTCTTGAGAGGAATGTGTAATTACCAACATACACACCCTCCGGTGTACCAGTCTTGTAGCTACAGGCCGGTCAGAGTTCCCATTCTAATCCCTGTCCACTATCAAATGTGCCAAAACTGGATTTGTGAATGTCAGAACTGGACTTGTACTGGTCTGATGGGTCCCATTTTCTTTTACGTCATCTGGATAGCCAGGTACGTGCTTGTCATCTACTTGGGGAAGAGATGATTCTTGCATGCGTTTTGGAAAGAAGACAAGCTGGTGGAGGGAGTGTGAGGCTCCAGGAAATGTTCCACCAGTGAACCCTGGGCTCGGGCATTTATGCGGACATTCAAGAGCGTTGTTTTGCGGCTTTAGGAGAAGCAGTTGCATATTCGGATGGTGGGCGTAGCATTTTAGCTCAGTGTTTTCTATCTGCGACTGCATGAGTCCATCATGACAAACGTGAAATTGGACTTGGAAAAGTCTTTCTCTGAAAGCGTGTTGTCACGGTATAATTTTAAGAAATATCTCACATTTTTTCATTTGAAATTTGTCTGTAAGCCTTCCCATAAAAACAACTTCTAAATCATTTGAGGAAAGGTCTCAGGTTCCCAGAGATGTTTTACCCTTTTCATGTCACTATGAGAACAAGCCCCTGTTTATTTCTGCATATTTTTTTTTTCTTAATCTGCCCGAAGCACGCTATCATTAACGTGTGTGGAATACGCAGACATTCGCCGAGCCTTTTATTGCGCCACCTGCGAAGTCATGTCTGCCGTAACCCAGACTGAAACGTCGTCGTTGTCGATCTGACTTTGAAGCGGCTGGCGCTTCGCCAGTCTTCCATCGCCGATGTTAAATTGCAGCATACTGAAGACAGAGGACATTAAGTTGTCAGGTTTGCCATTGTGCGCAATAAACAACTTATTTTCCTCCCGGGTGGTTTTCTTTGCCCTGTCTGTCTTAGAGGAATATGATAAATGTACAAGGGCAGAAATAACCCCGCTTGACAATATTATTTTCTCTCCGGCTCCCCGTGGACAGATCTCACCTCAAACTGGGCGGTACTCGGGCTGCCAAAGTCCAGTGGCACCGTAATTTACTTGGACAATTCTTCAGACGTATTTTCACATAGTTTACAATATTTTAAAAATACGGAGGAGGGTAATAGTCTCGTAGGAATTCGATAAGCTCCACACCCTGGCTCTTTGATCAGGTTTCACGGGCAGCCGCCAGCCGGCAAGCATCTTATCACCTAAAGCAAATACGCTCACGCCGCAAAATAAAGTCACTGTCTTACAGCTAAACCTACAGTACGCCCTGTTTTCTTTAGAAAAAAAAAAAACTCTCTGGAGACTGGGGCTCAGCGGGGATAAACAACGTCTACTGTAAAGTCTTTAATTACGCCAGACATTCCAGCTTTGCACAGATCACACAGCGGGATGGATTCTGGTTTAAAGACTCCCCCGTATCTTCCCCTACACCCCCTCTGCAACCGCCAGCCGCGGGAAGATCATGACGCGTGTTGGGTGGCACGGTACCACGGTACCACTTCGTGGAAGGGGGGGCGGGGTGTTCCCGTTAGGCTTTCCTGGCTGAAAAAAACAAACAAAAAAAAAAACAACTCAACTCGCCGGAGGTCCCGGGAAAATTGCGTCCCAAAAATACAGGAGAATCCATGTGAGTCACAGCTCCCGAAAGTAGGGGGCCTGGGTATGGTGGGGGCTGAGCCTGTGGTCTATTGGTTCAGGTAATGGCATCTGGAAGGTTGTTGGTTGAAGTCCCCCGCCGTAAGTTCATTACAGCAGTTGGGCCCTTGAGCACGGCCCCTGACCCATGATTGCACCAAAAGGAATTGACCCCTGTGATGTCTAATCAACTGCAAGTCGCTTTGGGTTAAAATGTCAGCTTAAATAACAGAAATCTCATTATTATCTGTCCTGGAGCTTGTGAGGGCACGCCGTGACGAGATCGAGGGCAGGGTTGCCAGATTTTAAGTGGGGTCTAAACTCCCGGCCAGACGGCGCCAAATCCATCACGCTTACTCACCCGAGGTGTCTTTTTATCATTCTTTTGCAAACATGGGTGGGATCCAAGCTATGAGTCATAATACTACTTCCTGTCACACGAGACGAGGAGTTTGGGGGTGGGGGAGGGGCTCCAACTATGTGGCCGTCGATGGGGTAAGAAATCACCAGTACAGTGGCTGCACAACTCTATGAAGCCAGCCAGTTGGGTAGCTACCGAGTTGTAATTCAGTACTGACATTGAACGACTTTCCCCTACGAGGAGGTGTGGTACATTATCCAACAAAGGGCTACAGGCCCAAAGTCCTGCGGCGATGTTTGTGCGGCTAAATGTAGGTTGACATTGTTCATACAATGTATGTCAGAGGACATTCAACACCTGACTTTCAGTTTCTGACAATGAAAGGTTAAAGGGTGTACCGGTGTAAGCACTTAATTACCTGCTAATGCAGGCCTGAGATTGACTTTCCTCCTTTGATTAAATATCAAAGCTGAACCTTTTCTTCCAGTGGATTAAATGCTGCCAGGAGAAAAAAACTGAGCCTAATGCATGAACTCGAATGCACCACGAATGTGTACTTGCCTTCATACACAGAGACCTGTAATTTTCCTAAGAGTTTCTTTCTACTTACAGCTAATACAGTAGCATGTTTTACGGGGTCATGCAGCACTCTATAGTGAGGTAGAGGCACAAAATCACGAGGGGAATATCAGAATGTGAATAGTTTGAATAGTCAAAAACGGCACGACTTATGAGCAAAACTAAATTATAATAATATAATGTTCGCCTCTGCTTTTCACAGGAATCAAAACTGGTGCCAGCATACTGTCCACTTAAGGGGTTTGCCTGATATTCCAATGTCTTAGTTACAAGGCCTTTTTCAGTGTTCTTGAGATCACAATTTAATTATTTATCCATTTTTTATTATCCCATCAGCATATTACACAATACAATACGAGATATATAGGTACCGCTCTGTCTGTGTGATGGTCTGTCTGCCTGTTAACGTTTTATATATATATATATATATATATCACCCTATTAAAATAATGACCTAAGTCATTTTTTGACAAAATGAGTTTTTGCCCTAAATCATCTCTTGCTCTGCATTTGGTAAAGTTTTTTGTGTTTTACCAAAAACTTGAAAAAAAATGACTTAGGCCATTATTTTAATAAGGTGATGATATATTTATATGTGTGCGTGCAGGACTAGGAAAAGGGGTCAGTTGGGATTTTTTTCCATTCTGAGATTAACGGAGTATCTCAGTGATATCCCAGTGATAGTGATATCCCGGCACTACTGTACCGTCAATTTACAACACTTTGCTGTGCACAAATTCACCGAATTTTTTTTCTCAAAATGAAAAACTTGGATCACTCTTTGATTTTGTTGGAATCTCAATTTTCATAAAATGACCCAAGTGACCCCTTTTCCTAGTCCTGTGCATGCACACACACACACACACACACATATATATATATATATATATATATATATATATTTATTTTTTTACAAACTTGGCACGCATATCAACAATATGCAGGTGTAGCACCTGTAGCTATTTAACAATTTTTTACATTTTTTTGGAGGCTGAGGGGATATGCCATATCCAAATGGCTCTTGTTTATTTATTTATTTATTTGTTTTTTTCCCATTGTTTCATGGTTATATTTATCTGCTATGAAGGTAATTCATCAATAATTGTGCAAGATAATCCCACAGTCCTGAGCATGTCATCTCTTGAAATAGTTTGCACACGTATATCCAGTATCTCTCATTCCTCATCTCAAGGATGCAATTTTGACTCAAACAGTGTTTTCTGTTTAATGGGTATTTGAAGATAGAAAATACCAATGGAAAGATTCTATCTGCTTTTTCATCTTTGTTTATAAAAATTCAGAAATAATTCCCATCCCTGAGAGTTATATACAATTTTAGATTCCCGTCAATGAAATGACAGCTGTCTGTGTGTGTGTGTGTGTGTGTGTGTGTGTTCACGTTTTTAAAGTACAGGCTGCATAGCAAGCGGCTCCAAAAAAAGCAAAATTCCTTCTCTCAATGTATGAGGACTAATCTGTCACGGATTCACGCCTCACTCCGTGATTCTATGATGAATGTTTTTTCTCATGTCAGGCACATGGGCATACAGGAAATGACATCATACCACTGTGCAGCTGGACGAAAATCAATTGCCCAATCGGTAGCTGGCATCAATTATTTTCCTGGAGCGTCCTGGAACCCAAGCTTTTGAATTTATTAGCTACCGCGAGGACCAGCGGCACGAGGGGAGTCCAGGCGACAGCTGAAATAAATTTCCGTGATTAAGCAAGGCTAAGATTTGCAGAGAAATCCCATTAACCCTTAGAGAGCTACAGGCAACAATTGTTTCTCAATGATCTAAGATATCAAAATCAAAGCTGTTGAAAACCTATCATGTGGCGACTCGTTTAAATGAGCTCCTGGAGGGTCAAATTTTAAAAAAATATCAATTTAACCCTCTCATGCATTTATTATAATAAACTCAGTCAGGATTTTTTTACTAATATGCAGCAGTGCCCAAAATTGCAGGCATATATAGAGAAAAAACACTTTTAAACAGCTGTACACTGTAGTGACCTCCATGCATGAAAGGGTTAATTATTTCAGCACTCTAAGGGTTAATATAAACTTGTCTGGGTAGAGACTCTGTTATATTTATCAAAGAACAGGGGTAGGACAGGAAAGAGGAAATACAGTTGTACAGAATGGAGAAAAAGCACCAAGAAAACACACGTAAAGACTCTTCCTTTGCCAAGTTTCATTTCTCCAAATGATTGATAATGAGTGAAACAGCCATATTTAGTTTAGCTGGCGGTTGACGAATTGCTTTTCATAGATTTATTGTGTCACACAAAGTTTACACACGCGGTAGCGGATAAAAGACAGCGGGGAAGTGATTTATGAAATCGGTTTACATAAAGACTCCATTCATAATTTCACACTGTCAGTAGTCAGTGCATGTGTTCCTTTAATGAAACAAGAGCTCCGACAAATCTGTAAATCTTCAGCAGAAATTACAGAAGAGGAAGCCGTCTGTTTGCAGTCATAAATTTATTTATGTACCTGAGAGGCAGTGCAGATGGACAGAATAAAACAGAATTAAGATGGAGGAGAACAGTGACAAGCTAAAGTGTATCCACAGAACACTTGAATTATTATTTAATACAAATGTGGCATCATCTTTCAGACTTCTGTGAAAAACAGACAATCTGGAAATGTTAGATGCATCGGGCAGCTGTTTTAAGAAGTTGAATCATTCCAGTTATTTAACCCCGTAAAGCCTACAGACCCACATACAGGTCTGTCAAATGCAGCTGCTGTGTTCAAACCTGTGGAACTTCAGACCCATTTTAAATTCTAGTGATATCAAGATTTCCAACAAGCCAAAATATATCCAGCTGAATCACACAAAAATGTGTACAAAATGATGCACAAGATCTGGATGTTTTCCAGTTACTATAATGTTGTGGCCATAAAAATATGGGTTTAAATATTTCTCTAAATATAAATGAGATGTAACTTCAGAGAAGTGCTGCAACCAGCAGATACAGAATATGTATGTGACATTGTCCAACAATATGAAAAAAAAAAATGCTTTTTCTAACTTTAAACCTACTTAAGGGAAAACATAAGTGAAAAGTTAGAGTTTAAGGGGTTAACCCTTTACTAAGTAAAATATGTAAGGTTACCACTTCAGGTTATTAAAAGCAACAGCTTTAAACAAGAACACTGACTTTAACAAAAGCCTCCAGAATGCTAACTCTTCAAAGGGTTAGTCAATCATGTGCAGGCAATTTTACTCCAAATGTTTGAAATAAATAAAACACTGATTGAAAGTGCCGCACCATTACCCTGCAACAGAATTTTCATTTAATTCCATGTTTATTAAACATGTCTCAAAAGTTACAAATGAACCGAGACACTATGTGAGTGTTTATATCATGAAACCATACACCACTCATTGACTTGTCTATAGCCGGTGAAGACAGAGCTTTATCACCATTATTTAAGTGTAAAAAACAGGGAACGACTGATGTTGTTTATGTTCTTGCATGACAGTGTGTTAATTGCATCTCGAACACAAACACAAATGACATTGGCACATTTGAGACATGGTGTTTCACGAAAACAAACGTCTAGTTTCAGGCAACAAAGGAGACCACATCAGGGTGGTCCGGCCATCTTTGGATTATTGGAGCACTCCAATGTTAATATTTTTTTGACAAACCATGGTCATAGATACAGTACAGAGACAGACACGTTCTAGGATGTCTCCTCCTTCGCCAATGGAAGTTATATTCAAATAACGTTTCATCTCCCGGCAATAAATGAAACTGACTCATTCCAATACACTTTCGCTCGCTATGCAACATTTATACATCTCCGCTGTGCTGGGACGATATTGGCCTCTGGGATGAAACTGGGACAAGTCAAGGTAATGAGTTTAAAATGAAACGGCCGTTTTGGCAAAAAAAAAAAAAACGCCCGAAGGTCCGTTATTTTCGAAAACCAATATTACATCATTAGTAATCTTTGTAAGAGGCCATTGTGGAATACTTATTTCTGTTGACATTTAAATGAAAGCAGCAGTGGAATTTTAATCAAGTCATACTAAATGTTAGTTCCCCAGCCTGCATTGAAGATGTTATTTGCGGTAAGGGGCATTTTTACACATTTACATAAAACTCCCGCTTCAAAATGTGACTCAGTTCCCCCTGAGCGTGTTTGACAGAAAAGACAATCTCCTAACAGCCAATCAAGATGGGTTTCAATACGGGTAGCCTCACTCTGATCGCTAAAGGGACTTCCTCTGTCAACCTACAGCACTTTCCAGAACACTCCGTACACATCCCAAACAAAAGAAGTCCATTCTGAGCGAAAGCATAGGATGTCGCACTTTGTTTTTGGAAAGACTAAAATGGTACAGGGAAACACTCAAGTCACCTAAAATAGAGCTTGTAGGTACGTGCTACACCCTTAGAGACACACGCCCCAACTCATAATTTCCATGCAGATTTTTTTTTTTTAACAAAGGCTCAGTTTAACATAGACAAACAAACAAACAAACAAAAAAACCTTCTGCTCCTTTATTACCTGTGTTCGCGCATTTGAAGGATATAACGTAGAATATTTAAAAAGTTTCCAAGTTTATGAGATTATACTGAACTATCCCCTCCTAAACAGACCTGTGGCCAGTAAAGACATATTTACAAACTGAACTATATTACAACACAACTTAAATCAGGCCGTGACCAGACAACTCCTCCTAAACTGCAGGTGACGATGTTTTTTTTTAGTTTCAGGAGTAGGACACAGTGTCTAACAGAATTAGCCACATTAGCATCGCTCTTCCACCCCCTGTTGTAATCAGAACGAGAGGCAGCATCAGAATTCTCGTAAATATGCGTAGCTCCTCTTTTCCTCTCCACTTCTCCTTGAACTCTAAGAAAATGTCACATAGGTGAGGGGAAAGCTGCGAGGGGATTTTAAAGGTACCTTGTGCGCATTTGAGAAAAATCGGATGTCCTGTCCTTTTAATATGTCATATGCTCAACACAAAAAAAAATGTCTTCGCAATTCATCGAAAAACTTCAGTACCACATGATGTTTCCAATCGCTACAGCTGCAAAGGATTGTGGTCCATATTCGACCTTTCCTCTCTTCCAAGGTTGGTCTGGTGTTTCCTTGCTAATTCCTTGAAAAGAAGCAACCAAGGAGCTAATTGCCTCCTTTCCTTTGTAAAATAGACAATTTGGTGCTCGTAGTCATGGCTACCAGCCAAATTATTTCCGGTCCACGTCCGTTTGCAAGGAAGGTTCCTCTCTCTTTACAGATGCAGCTAACATTCTGTCCTGCGTTCGCATTGCCATGCTGTAAAGAAACACGGTGTAACTTCGCTCTCCTCGCTTTGGTGCTACCTGCTGTTCGGAGTCCTTCACTGCGGCTCGCCAGAGGCATCCGTAGCTATGAACTTGATTTCGGCGTTGGCCGTGCGAGACATCACACTGCTGTCCCTGATCTTCCGTTTGAATAGGAAGGGGAAAGTCTTCTTGAAGGACTTGCGGAAGCTAGCTCCCATGAAGCCGTAGACTATGGGGTTGATGGAGGAGTTGGCGTAAGACATACAGTTGGCCCAGGTTTTGATCTTGTAGGTGGTGTAGTTGTCCTTGTAGTTGGGGTAGAAGGACTGGAACAGGATGAAGAGCTGGATGGGGCCCCAGCAGATGGTGAACAGAAGGACGATCACCACCACCATCTTGGAGATCTTGCTGCGAATGGCGATGGTCCGCTCCGACAGTAGGTGGACCTGTAGAGCAAGTAACAGGCTGGTTACGAGCTTCACCAGTAAAAAAGTTCATACGAGCACCATTATGAAAAACAAAAACTGTCGGCTGATCAGACTTCAGTTTTACTGCCAGTGAGTCCTCTCATTAAAAATGTCTTTTGTATAGAAAAGGTCAGAAATCGAGATGAGTCACGCTTTGTTTTGACAAGCCTCCCCTTGTCTGCCGGAGCTCTCGATGTTCTATTGTTCAAATATTTAATGAAAGTCTTAGGGGAAAATTACTCACAGTAGCAAGCCTTTGTTTCACAGGGTTAGTCTGAAGGACGTTAAAAATCTGCTCCAAGATGAGCAGCAGAAGGTTTATAAAACATGAAAAACAATAAAAACAACAACATGAAGAGCATGTGAGGTGTAATGCCAAAAGTAATACACAATGTATGTGGATATAATATTACATTTGTGAATAATATCAGAAACACATTTTCATAAAATTACCATTTTACTTCTAGTTAAATATAAAGTACATGAAACCAGCTAGTCTGGCAGTTTCCTGTATGTTCTCCCGTGAAAATGGTACATGGTGACAAAAAGCAGCCTTTCACTCCTCGTACAATGGTATAATAAATACAATCTTAAAAAACTGTCATCGAAGGGCTTAATATCGAAGATCAAAAGGAACAGGAAACCCCAGATCAAAACGTTTGCTCTTTCTTTATTTCCAACCTATAAAGGCACAGCCAGAACTTGAAAACAAACGCAGCAGGTGACGCTGCGCCACCTCCGTACCTGGTAATTATTGTCCGCGGGAACCACCGCGGGCTGACCGACCCTCTTCAGCATGACTGAGTAGCAGAGCGAGATGGTGAGAACGGGCAGGAGGTAGACGGCTATAAACTGGTAGAGGATGAAGGCCTTCTCGTGGGCCTTGGACGGGAACTCCTCTGAGCAGTAGTGCCTCGGGCCATACCAGTAGCCCTCCTCAATCCGCTGGTACATGAAGATGGGCGTCGATAGAATGAAGGACCCTTAGCCAAGAAGGGACTCGGTCAGTACCAACACACTGACAACTACTCTGATTGTGTGCTGCCATTAGCAACATTTTTATGTGCATTTAGCAGGTGTATCGATCAAGATGAGCGGTAATCAACACTGATCCTATAGATCCTGTCCAGTCGGTCTTCTTTTAAGTTTTAATTTGGCAGATTTTACTCCACTAAATAGCAGCTCAATGAAAGAAATGAGATGTGCTCTGTCAGAGCCAGAGAGGAAACATTTTGAATGGTAGATCTCCATGAACAACGCTGGTTGCCGACGATCTGGAGTAACTGAATTAAGTACATATGCAGGGGTGCACATAATTGGTGCGCTGGTGCGCATGCGCAGAAAAATAGAAATTGCGCGGCAGAAAACTTGAAGGAAGCTCAATTGCGTGCCAGCATATTTGGCATTTTTGACTGGTTTACTTCGCTACTGAAATAGGATTTTTCTCCATACATCTCTGGTAAGACAGAAGACATTATGACAAGTGTGTTCATTAATTATTAGCTTTTAAAGTTTACTCAGCTTTCACCCAAATTAGCAAAAAACGTCAAATCCATCAAAGCAGGGGAAAATCGGCATGGTCCGCATCGGTTATTTTCTGCCCGAATGCGGTTTCCGTGCAGAGCTGCCTGAACTTTGACTTGTCCCAGAAAACTCGCTTCTTGTCAGCTTTTGTTGCGGTATTCCTAAGTACTATTTGAATATGGAGTAGCCGGAACTGCCTTTATATCCTCATCTTTTAAGTTTTAAGATCTGCGCACATTATCCGTTTCATGAACGGTTGTAAGCATACGGTCGCTTTTCAAGGTGTAGGCTTATAATTTACACAAAATACTGGTCAGACACTGTTAAAAACTAAATAGACGTGATCTTTAATATTTCTATTTAGATTCTGTGAAATTTTATCGATCAGAAACTTTTTTGACCGACCCGGTTCCGGAGGCAACTGGACCATAACTTGGCCCAAATCCAGAAACCTCCATTATGTTCATGGGCAATTTAATGCGACAAAAATCGCAGGAGCTAGCTAGATAATGCTTTGAAAATACCTTCTAAGATCGACAATGTCATAGAAGACATCAAAGCACACCACATATTAAATTCTGAAAATCTCCGCAATGGTACAAGCGAAGTACTTAATTTTTTTGCTTAGATTTTATCGTTGCCCCATTTCAACGAGAGCACCGATGCATGCAAATCCTTTCAGAAGCTTCGTAATCCTACCTTAAACTCCGGTGCCTTATTGGAAAATTTCTATAAGAAATATCTACATTTTACGTATTACATTTCCCATACTGAAAAAAAAAAACTATTCTTATCCATTAACAATCCACTGTTCCTTGGATTGCGTCCGTGAACCAAAAGCTGTTTGTTTTAAAGTTGTGTGTTCTTGACTTGAGAGCCATCAGAGGCTGTTTTGACTGGCAACCATGCTTGTTTACAGCTCTGCAGTGGGTTTCCCGATAATGTTGGATCTCAGGATTAACGAAAGCGTGGCACAGAGATTCTTAAGCAACGAACATTCTCTCATGTTCGTCACATTCTCCTTACGTGGGTTTCCCAAACACAGTCGTTAGACGGGCCTAAAGAGGAATTTTGGGAGAGTTTCTTGAGTCCTCGCTAAAGCATTAGTTGTTAATAAATCGATGCTATGAGATTGAACGTCCTCGTTTTAACCAATCAACACTGAAATACAATATTTTAAAAAACACATTGTCATCATCATTAGTATATGACTAAATTGATTCAGTGTCTTTTTAATTAAATTAGCTTACAGAAATATTACAACGAAGATCACAAGAATAGAAATAATTAAGAAAAGGTTTAATAATGACGTAAAACTCATTTAACCTTTGTCTGCTCAGTTCATTGTTCAGTTAAACAATCCAGAGCCTGATTGCTCCAATAAATTGGCATGTGGCAACACGGTGTCTGACAATCGGTCATGTAGGGGAAAAGGCCACGAAAGTTAGCATTCACAAAGGAAGAAATCCTCCTCTTGCTTGATGAAATTGAACATAAGAAAGATTTACTGTTTTCTAAGTAAAAGTAAATATACATTAAGAAATATTTTAATTTTTTTGTTTTGCTCAACTTCCTCGTTTGTGGGCTGATTTGCATCGAAAACGCATGCGTATTGAGTGCTCTGCAGGAAAGGACGGCTGCGATGATGACACCTTGTAGGATGGGCGCTGCGTAAAGAGTGAGCACCAGGGAGCATCTCCAGGTGCTCCCTTGAGAACCACACCAAAAAAGTTATGTGCACCCCTGTACATATGGAGTCAAAAGGCTACCATACACTAATATAAAGAAAACTTTTGGGTGCTTGGTAGCAGTACTAAATCCAAAGTGTGTTGGTGAGTTGGGTGCACAGATTATGCTACCATGAATATCCATTTTACATACCTCTGGTGGGAAATATGTCAGGCATACATAGAAAAAATGATGACTTGAGGCATATTTGAGGGGTTCAGTGCAATAATGCTATATGTGGCAATTTTACAGAAATCAAGATTCGGATGGTTTTGAATATTTCTTTACTTTATTTATGCAGCAACAATACAAGTGCTTCACAATGTCATGCTGACCAGTACATAACATTGGTGCACGGTGAAAGTATATTCTGCGTAGTACCGTAAAACATGAGATTGCTATGTATCAAGTTATTGCACTGAACCCATCATTTGTACAGTTCTTGGATATAGCTCGGGGGATTTTCAGTGTTTACTGGGAATGGCAGCCAAATTCCCCTTTACTCAGATGGAGGCCATGTTAGTTTTTTTTGGTGCGGTAAGATTCACGGCTGGGCGTTTTGAGTGGCACAGCAGTAAGCGACTCGCGGCTTTTACCGATCCAGATGCAGACGCTGACGATCATGGCGACCCGAGGGGTGCGGCGGCGCAGCGATTTGAGAGGGTAGACGGTGGCGTAGCAGCGGTCCGCGCTCATGGCGGTAAGAGTAATGCAGGTGGCTTGGACTGTGACCTACAACAGAGATACTGTCGTAAGAGATACATCATCAGGAAGGGATGCAGTGGTTGGCAGTCTAACACCATTCAGTTGCGTTACCGTACAAGCATAAGACACTGAAATTGCGTCACAAACGTTGTGATCTTCTGCAGTGCAAATGTTTCAGAGACAAAACGGGTCAACCTGTTTTAGTAATTATAGCAACAGACCGAGCACACTCGTGTTGCAGTATTCCCCATAATACATGACCATTCAAATTCAGAATGATTGGAATTTTTGCTAACGGCAGCTTCCATGTAAGTTAATGAGCATTGCGGGTAATGACAGTAGTGGAAATGATTCAAATGCCTTCATCAACTTGGAACCTTTTTGGAACGTTCTCACACCACTGAGCTATAGTTTATAAGTTATTCATTTTTTACTCAGCGGATTTCTGAGAACTCTGACCACCGTCTATTAAATTTAGAGTGATTCTCCATGGAATGCCCAGAAAAGTGTTTTGTAGCTGTGATAGAGAAGGCTACACATAGAAGTAATCAGCTTTACCAGGGATTTGCTTCTTGGAAAGTTTCCAAATTGATTAAATTTTAATTGTTTAGCCTGTTGTATGTCATTCGACAGTAGCCCACTGAGACTGAGGACAAGCTGTTGAAAGTTAAGTGTTGCTAACGCTATTATGCGCTTCCGATGATGGATGAGTCCTTTAACGCAAATTTAACTTAAAATCAATTAACCGAGCAACGTGAGTTATCTTCTTCTCCTACAAGTGCGAAAAGCGAGGAATAGAACCAGTGGGAGAGAAAAATGTGTTTGACAAAGATACAGTAACTAAGACCACAACAAAGACAGAGATAAATCGCATACACTGCACATCTTTCACGCCCTGCGGATGCTGCGTTTTAGAAAGCATTCATCCTATATGAAAAGGTCGTCATTTTCAATGTGTAAGAGTGTCAAATAAAACAACAAAGCTGCCGACTGATAATTTTTTTTCAACGTTTTGGCAGGAGATTTTTTGCGGCGGTTCAGTTCCTGTAGCACGGCATAGAGCCGCTTTTAAATTTGAGTGTGCGTAGGAGCTGCTGTTAATTAAATTAGAACATTGTCGTCTGGTACAAAAATTAAAACAAACAAGCAATACTGAATCTCTACGCAGTCTGTAGGAATAAATAGCACTGCCCACTCTCACAAGCGTTGATTGGAACAGGTTACTACAGTGCTTTTAGTAGAATAAGCGCGACAATCTACATAGGCATGCAAGTGATTTGCCCGATGGGTCAAGTGCTATTGGAAAACGAGATGAAAAATTCTCGGCTCGACAGCACACGGCTCAGAATCCATGCGCTGCACTCTTTCCGGGCTTGAAGCCCCTAAGAATAAGTATTTGTCACTTGCATTAAATTTTTTTTTTTTTTTTAATGGGCCGAGGATTGCCAATTTGTCAAATGTGTGAGAAAATCCTTGAAAGGTTTAAAAACAATGTCCCTCAAAGAAAGATAGGACTCCCTCTCCCTCTCCCTCTCCCTCTCCAGCACATTACATAATAAAAAGATTCAAAGAATTTCTGTGCGTAAATGGCAAGGGAGCAAGACTAAAGTGAATACCACTGATCTCTGATCATTCAGACTGCACTACATCAAAACACATCATTTATCTTTAATTGATATAACCACATGGGCTCAGGTATAGTTCGGCAAACCATTGTCAAGCACTATATTACGTAATTACATCCACAAATGGCAGCTACATTTGTACTGTGAAAAATAAAGCATTATTTTAACAGTGTCCAGAGGCATCGTTGACTCATCTGGGCTCAGAGGTGTCTGAGATGACCCATTACACAGTGGAAACATGTACAGTGGTCGCATTAATCAATATTTCAGGCTTATTTGGAAGAAATTGACACCGTATGCACTGATACAAGAAAACAAAAGGACCATCCAGAATGTTACCAGTAACAAGTCCAAAAGCCATGCTCTGTCATGACTTGTAGTCGTATCAGTGCTCTTGTCGAGAGTATTCTGCACTTCTGTGAAGGCACGATTAATGTGTAAAAGTACACTGAGATTTCTGAGCAACATACGCTGCCTTCAAAACAGCATCATTACCAGGATGGCCCATGCATATCTCAAGACAAAAAAACTGCATTTTGTATGCATTACTAAAATATGGCTGTGAGGGTGCGAGAGCTGGACTGGCCTACTTGCAGTCCTGACTTGACCCCAACAGGGAACGTGTAGTGTATTTTGATATGCAAAATGCAACAACAAACACCCCTTATTATTGCACACCTTAAAACTTGTTTGCATGAAGACTGGGACAAAATTATACCCAAGCACTTGATCATTTGGGGTCCTCAGTCCTTAATCCTTTATTAAGTGTTGTGAAAAGGAATGGCAACATTATGAAGTGATAAATACTCCACTGCCTCAACTTCTTTGGAATATTTTGCAAGGATCAAAACTTAAATGTCTATTTTGAAAAATCAATAGAATTTATTTTGCGAAACATAAAATAATGTGCTGTTATATTGTTTTCAATGTAATATTGGTCAAAGATCATTTACGAATCCCTGCTTTAACTTCTGATTTAAATTTAACACACTGCCCCAACTTTTTCTTATTTAAGGTTGAATTTTTTCTTCTCCTGACCCCCATCTGTTCATAGCGCTGTTCATAGATATGACCTGCCTAGCACTATGCAATATATTGAACTTCAGCTGAGAATTAATTTCTCAGTTGCTGAAAAAGCCCAGCGAAAGAATCCAGGAAATGGCATTGTTGTGAGGACCTGGTGGCCAGGTCTGAAGATCCTGTGATCTCATCTTAGACAGACACCATGAGTTTAAAGCCCGACTGTTTGCACTCAGGATAAGTTCCCTATCATGGTAACTCAAAAGCCTCAGTCTTCTATCTCTGCCAAAAGGGAACCTCTCTCAGTAAGTGTTGTGAGGCATAGTATATTTCTTGCCTCAGAGGGATGACTGCCCCCTCGTGGCCAACTATTGCCATCTCAGACAGAACCTGATTTCAGGAGCCAATCTCACTCCATGAATCATACGCAGCCTGTCTATCTTCAGCGATTGGTCGAAATGGGCATTACGTTGGTATGACAAACATATATCATTAAAACAAGGAAGATCATAGAAATTCCGCCTCCATCTTTCTTTCAGAAAGAGCATATTTATACCCAGCGGTGTAGCAGTCGCTGGAAAAGTGGGTATACTCCATGAGGTAGATGGGTAGATCACTAAGGAGAAAGTGGGTATACTCGTCTGAGCATTTCAATGGCTTTTTGGCTGATAGGTGAGTATACTGTAAATTGACAGAAAAACAGGTGGATATATACTCCGTATACCTGCGTATACCCTCCATCACACCAATGTGTATACCACAGCAGCTCTGCAAATGCTCAGTAAAAAATCCGGTGGGCATGACTGTCTTTGAAGGGCCAGGCTATCTAAGCTCCGTAAGCATTTGATTGACCCATTTTCAGACCAGAGTCCAAAAAAAGCCTCCTCGGATAAAAGAAATTCTTGAGAAGGACTGTGGTTTTGATTCCCAGCTGGGACCCGGTCGATGAATTTCAAATGTCCTCCTGAACTTCTGAACCTTCAGTTGCGGTTTTATCTGTTTAAAGTTTTGAAATCAGGCGGAAATGATGAGGTTGGAGGAAATGTATAAGTACAGACAACTGGCGGCCAATTCCATTTCTGCAGAAGCTTTGTGTGTACCGATTGTCATTGCTGCCGATTACACTAGTCAAATTAGATAAATAGCTGAATTATGATAGGCTGGTTCAACAGTTCATTAAACTTTCATAAGTAGTATCAAACTGGGATGCGGGAAAACTCCTCAGTGCTCATTCATGACTTTAACTGCGAATATATCACTCACTGAAGACTGGCCTAATTAAGTCAATAAAATCTGAAGTTTCCATTAAAGACAGAGGCAGATGTAGCCTTCTTTAAACACCTCTGGTCTTGTGGAAACTGTCGTATGGACACTGAGCAATGTTTTCTCCAAGAACACAAAAACTCTCTAAATTGTTATGGCTTTTTGCTGCTGGCAGCACAGTAGTCTAGCAGTAGGTGCTTGACTGGTTACTGAAGAGTTGCTGGTTCAAGCCCCTGGCGGGGATTGATCTGGGGAGATGAAGTTTGGAAAAACTCCGCCTTTGGACCTTTGAACAAGGGCCTTAACCCCAAAACTGCTCCAGGGGCCTTACCCCTGTTTCTCTCAATTCCTCCTCACAACCGTTCTATCTGGAATTTCTCTCAGGCTGTCCATGAATAAGAGAAACATGTTCTCAGTGGAATCTTCCCCGGGTAAATGAAGGTTAATAAAAGCTGTCATTTTCCACTTCAGAGGGAAAAAGAGGATGGTTGTGCCCTCAGAGGTGATGCTGTAAAAGCCTGGTCATTTTTCATCGAAAATATTTAAAATTCAAGCCCTCTGTGCTTCTGGATGCTGAACTAGAGCAGACCTGCTCAAGGGTTAATAGCCTGTTGAAAGATACAAACGTTTCCCAGCTGGGACTTTCTCTTGCGATCCATAGCTATTAGTATTAATAACTGCCCAGCACCCGTAAACAAGAGGGAACTGAAGATGGCTGCAGTACAGGCCTGGCAGAGCATCACGAGAGAAAATACCCAGCGTCTGCTGATGTTCATGGGTCACAAACTTCAAGCAGTCATTGGATGTAACGCATACACAACCAAATATTGAAACTGATAACTTTACATCATGTTAAACTGTCCAATACTTTTGGTGTGTCTGAAAAAGGGAGGGGATGATAAACAAAGAGTGAGATCGAGGATGAAAATGCACTTGGATTAAGCCTTTCAGCGCCATAAGATATCAAAGTCAGATGCTGTTGAAAACCTATCATTTGGCAACTTGTTTAAAAGAGCTGCCGCAGGGGAGCTCTTTTAAACAAGTTGCCACATGATAGGTTTTCAACAGCTTAGGACAACTACATTTTTAATTCCTTGAAAATGTATTCGGCGCTCAAAGGGTTAAAGCAAACTGCACTTGAACCTCACTGTCATCGTACACTCAAAAAAATGAAACCCCATGAAATGTTAGATTTACTTAATAATTTTATGTCAACAGGTTCCACACAATTGCTTTGCGTAACCTTTATTTGACTTCTAACATTTTTTGGCCAGTTTAATTAATTGCATTGAGTGGAATGTACTTAACGCAGTTTTGTGACAAAAGTTGACATAACATTAAGTAAACCTAACATTTCAAGGGGTTTCATTTTTTTTGAGTGTATCCTTTCAAACTCAGAGTGCTTAGATATAGAGAGAAAGTAAAAAAAATGTACCACTATCTAATGAATTATGGCATATAGAGTTTCCAATAAGATGGAATACCATGTTGCTGTAACTCCTAATCATGCTTAATTGCATTTAATACTATATATTTAATTAATTTCATTAATTCAGTGCTCTGTCAGATCTGATACTTTAGTGTATTTACCCAGCAGAGAATCTCGACAGGAAAATGGCTGAACAAAATAAAATTGACCTGTCCCCATGGCAACGTACCTTGTAGCCTTTTTTAAAAATACACAGAAAATATTGGGAGGCTGAATTAATTAATCTCTACCTTTCCACCTGCTATGATGTTTTTATAAAGCACGTGAAAGTTCCATTGAATTATTCTGCAATCCAGGTATAAAAATGTCATTTGAAATGTAAAGGACCATGGGTAGTCAAATTTCCCTGCATTGATTTGTTTTTTTTTGTTTTTGTTTTTTTTTTAATTTGGCATCTCCAATCCCACCCGAATCTGGAATGCCCAATTAGCAAACTATGTACACAAGCATGCTCGTATGCGACCCCATGTTGTCGTCTCCGGACAGCGAGACAATTTGCGGCTCTCCTCCGAAGCATGCGCCTGTTAGGCGCTGCTTCTTTACACTCATAGCTCAAGACTTCACAAATTCAGTATGAGGGCGGAAGATACCCGAAAATGAACAGGTTTAGAATTTTAATGACAAGCGCCTGGCTGGCCAACAGGAGGCACTTTAGCAAGGAACAAAGCTACCAGCTAATCAAATATCCCAACCTGGCAGTCCCTCCCAATTTACTTCCCTGCAGCGCGAAAGCCAATTGTGCGGCCCTCTGAAAAGGCTACCGACCACTGCCGGCTGGTACAACCGGGGATTAATTAATGTTAGCAGTTCAAATATTCATATGCTTATGCCCTGGCCTACTACATTACAAGCCGAAGACTTTTCTCCTTGACTGGCGAAAACCCCATTTAAAAGAATAGAATCATTCTCTGAATTAAGTGTCTTTACAATACAAATTTTAAATGACCTACAGAAAACCTACTCAAAATGGCTCATGGTCCACTGGAAGTTTTATTGAGTGAAATTAGAGGAATCAAAAGAAAAAAAAATCACAGGAAATTATGATTCTCTGAAGCAAAGTTAAAGTGATAATCACCTTAATCAGAGCACCGTTGTACTGAAAGTTACCTTTGAACTATTGCCCATTCCAAACCCTGAACTTCTCTTCAGGAAAATCGAGGATGGAGGGGAATGGGGTGAATGAAATAACTTGACAAAGCCAAAACCGAAGACTTTTTTTCTTCTAATTAAAAACAATAAATGTTGGCCATAGCTGAATGCAAAGAGGCAAGCATGATGGTTCTGTGATTTTCATTTTAACTAAATCAACGAGAACATCTGCAATAAGTAGTCAGTCTTAACCCTTAGAGCACTGAAACAAATTTTCAAAAAATTATAAATAAATGATCTTGCACTATTTAAAATCTATCATGTGAGGTTTAAAAGAGCTCCCACATGATAGGTTTTCAACAGCTTTGATGTTGATGTCTTACATCACTGAGCAACAATAGCTGCATTTAGCGCTCTAAGGGTTATTTTAACATCTGCAACAAGCAGTCAGTCTTAATGTTTGTAAACCTCTTGACCCAATGCAGAGCTCAAAAGATCATTTATGAGACTCGCATTGTTGCCCAACTTCTAACTTTAACATTTAATCTTCCCTTCAGCCCACTTTCAAGCAATACATGGAAAATTCCATTCAATTCATACTACATCATGCCAATTAATATGACTGAAATCTGTTCATTTTTTTTATCTGGAATTCATTTAACAAGAACCAACGATATACACATTAAATATTTTACTAATATGGATATACAAATAATTTTCTCCGTCAATGCCACATCTCTTTATCTATTTTTACGTGAAGCACGTAAATGTGCTCTATCATGCAGAAAAATCATTCTCCTCAAGGTCAGTCTTCAATGTGCGAAGTAAGGACAGGGCAACATAGTTTGAATATGGTATTTCATTGAGTATTTCAAATTAGTTCATTTTGCATTGTATGTGAAACAGACCCCGCCCCCTTGGCATTCCTGGATCCTTGGCTACAGGCCCTCACCTCATTATTCAATTATCCCCTCTACTCTCTTTGCTAATTATTGCACCTGGTTTCTCTTAGTTGATTATCATTCCCTTTTCTATTTATACTTTAGTTTTCCCTGTCACAGGCAGGTAGCCTTAGTCCGTAACAGAGCTGTTATTCAAAGCACTCCCCTTCGTTCTTTAATTATGTCTTTGGGTTATTTTATTCATGTTGTTTATTTAATAAATGCCACGTCTTGCACTTGGGTCCTCTATGTTTCATCACTCTCCTGGTGCCCTTCTAACAGCTTTGGGCACCGGGACCTCACAACAGTGAAGAATTGTATTTTAATTTAGAAGTCTGTGACAAATGAACTTGAATTAAGAGTAGAGTTTGTATGCAAGTGGAATGACACCGTGCAGTTTATCCTCTCCTTACATCTAACATATTCTTCAGTGCTCCCTTTCAGTGCATAGAAATGCAATCTTTTTCAAATCTAAAACATTTCAAATGTATGTGGTCAGCTGGTTATTTAATGATGACAGGATATTAGGCAGGACAATCCGAACGCTTATAACTGCAGTTTGATTTATGCAAGCTGATATGAATGCATCATCTCGAATGAAATATTGAGGTATTCAATATCTTCAGTATATTGCTCATATATATTTTAAGTCAAACAATTTGTCTGCCTCTGGGAATTTGTCAAGAGAGAATGATAAAATTTAAAAGAGAGAAGAAGAAGAGGAGGAAGAGGAGGACAAGGGAACATTTAACAACACTCTAGCGTTAGCTAACACTATTGTTAGCCAATTATACCCTATTGACAATACACTTGAAGACCACAATGGAAAAATGATCAGAGTCACATTTTCACATTGTGGAGAATTGATGAATTAAAAATTCAAAACGATCTTAGAACCAAAGCACTGAAAAAATATGCAAAAAATATAAAATATATTAAATATAATAATAATATATTATATTATTATTAATATTATAATATATAATATATAAAATATACAAAAATGCAAAATTTGGACTCTGATCGTTTTTTCCTTTGTGGTCTTCAGTTTTCATTTGCCGGCAGTTAGCCAAATATACTCTATTGTGGTTAACAGGCAATATGGCGGGAGAATCGAGCCCCAATCACTGAAAATGCCTTGACACAAGCTGCACTGAAACAGCTTATTGTCCGCCGCCATTTTAAATGTTAGCCTCACACCACCGCCTGGGAGCGTTAGCCTCTGTTTCATAAATTGTCCGAAATGTAACGGCCTATTGAACTCTCCCCTGATCCTTTTGTGGGGCACAAAGGATGTAGTACATGGACAAGAAAATCAATCTATTGATTCACTTTAAGTTTAATAATTGCAGTCATCAAGGCTATTCTTCCCTTTATAAAATAAATGCTGCCCTAGTATAGTTTTAACATTGTTTGAGCATGAAAACAAAACTTCTGTGTCAAGACCCATACTTCGCATTTCACTCAATATTCACCACTGAGAATGAATAATTGTTTAAATTTTGTTTTTATTTTGACATTTGTGAACCCAGCATTTGAACTGAATTTATAAATTAGTATTGTTTCTTTGTTGGTTGCATGACCTCATGACCTTTAATCTCTCCTTTCATAGGAGATCATAGCTGGTTTTCCCATTCAGTACTTATCCAATCTACATTTTGATTCGCTTAAAGGCCAGCAGTGATAATTTATTTTAAATCTTGTCAAAGTGCTTTGAGTTCACGGTAAGTGCGTTGTAGTACACAAAAAAATTTCAGAGTAAAATCATCTCTCATAAAGCCAATTTGATGCCACTGCCACAGCAGTACACTAGATTCTGTAAAAGTGAACACTGAATATTTTACAGTGCAGAAATCCAAAGTTTTGTACTTCATCCTACTTTCATTCATTTTAGCATCTGGTCAATATCACTGCGCATACCTGTTGCAGAAAAGCGACAAACTTGCACATGAAGTCTCCAAAGATCCAGCTGGGCAGGGGGTAGAGTGTAGCAGTGAACGGCACACAGCACACCAGGAAGATGATGTCCGTCGCTGCCAGGTTAGCTGTAGAGGAACATGCAGTCATGGAGAAAAACACATTAATGGAAGCAGTAGAGCAGAACTTGATGCTCATCAGAGTTTGGACTGTACCAACATATGACCAGGGGTGTGGTGATGGTTAAGCGCGCTTCACTTGGAATGAATTTAAGGTCCTGAGTTTGAATCCTTGCCATTGCTTTTGTGGTGTGTTCTTGGGCAAAATCACTTCCCACAATGCCGCATTCCACCCGGGTGTATATCTGGGTACAGGCAAACTGTTGGGCAAACCAGCGATGGACTCACATCCCATCCAGGGGGAGTGGCAATACTCCTACCTGCTTCATGCTACAGAAACCAGATTTAACATTTGTTGTTTTAACCCTTAGAGCACTAAATGCAACTATCGTCACTCAGTGATGTAAAATTTCAAAATCAAAGCTCCTATCATGTGGCGACTTGTTTAAAAGAGCTCCCGCAGGGATAAACCATGATAGGTTTTCAACAGCACAAGATAATTAAATTTTTATACTTTTAAAATTTATTTCAGCACTCTGAGGGTTAAAGTCCAATGCATGGAACTACAAAGACACAGAGCAAATAATTGTCACACTCAAAGTACTAAAGTGCTGCAATGTACAGGGTTTAGAGTATGCAGCATTGCTGACATACCTCAATCACAGACAGCAGAACTAATCAAGCCGGAATGTTCCAAAAGCTGACCTTACAATACGACTCCATCTCATTATTAGCCAGAGAAACTAGTCTTTAGTCGATTTTGCATGGTGGCACAGTGGGTAGTACTGTTGCCTCAGAGCAAGGAGGGTGTGGCTTCAAATCTGGCCCCGGGCCTTTCCGTGTGGAGTCTGCGTGATCTCCCCGTGTTCCTGTGGGTTTCTTTCTGGGACTCTGGTTTCCTCCCACAGTCCAAAAACAAGCCAGTAAGGCTAGACGATGACTCGATGCACATATAATCAGGATACTGCAACACTTACACAGTGTAAAGGTAAATGAACATTCTGTTACTGCTGACTTACAGTTTTACACCAGATATTCAAGTGTATTCCACAAATGTAATATATGGGGGAGTATATTCTGTTTTCTTGCGGTCAGAACTTCCTTCTCCAAGTTATCGGTAAGGCCATACAATATCCACTGGTTTAAGTTTTCTAACTCCTGTGATTGGTCCAGCTCATAAACACCATGACCTCACTGCTCACATGATTATCATTTAACTACTGCATCTGGTAATCATTTACAAATGATATTCACATCAAATAAGGTATTAACTTATACGCTATAACATTATTTAGAGGTTCAAAAGTTTGAAGTGCTACATAAGGGATACTTAATGGATGTTTTCAACTTCACAATGAGGGAAACGAAGAAATTAATAAATGGTCAATTATGGTTGCATAATGCTTATTCAGCTATCTAATGCATTAGTTACCTGCTAATTAACTGATAGTTGATTAACTAATGCTAATCAATGTACCCTTATTGTAAAGTGTGACCAATGAATTAATGAATGAAGCAAACTGACCACTCAGACCTCAAAGAAATGATGCACGAGAAGCTGCAGACATGAAAGAAAGGCCAGGGTTGAGCATCACTGGGAAAAATCACAGATATGTTTATCCACTTACAAAAATGGTCACATCTTGTGTGGGAAAAAGTCTGCATTACTGATGCAAAGAAATGCACCCATTACATCACCTTGGACACGTCCAATGCATTGGCCATGATACCACTCTTAATTTTATATCATTCAAGGCCAGGGAATTGTAATTATTCAATATGTTATATTTTTCCATATATTAAAAAATCAAGCTGCAAACTCTTGGCTCTGGTTGGTCTTGGACATAATTAATCTCTGGGTACTGGGCCAGGAATCAGGAAGCTACAGCAAAGACGAAAATGTTTGCTTCTTCCAAATTCATGTCGCCAGGCAAATTTCAGCCTGTCTTCACACTGACCGGTCACCAAATTCAGCAAGAGTGGAAACAACTAAAATGTCCTACAATTCAAGAGTGCTTATAGGGTGAAATTCAAATTGCCAGAACTTATTTTCTCCCGAGAGAGACTTCGGCATACATTTCAAACCAATAAGCTTCCATTTGAAATCCGTGGTTTCTTTATCCTCAGTCCTCCAATAGTGACAGCTCACAGCAGGACAGCAGAGCAAGACTCCGGCAATCTCCGTGCTGGAATAGAGCCCCCCTGTCTCAACATATCCCTTTTCCAAAAATACAAATAAATAAAAATAAACAAATGTATGACAGACAGGGATGAGTCAGCCATCACTCGGCAATTCGTTAGCTCAACAGAACTGATTGAAAAAGATGATTTTTTTCAAATATTTTGCGTTAAGTTTTTCTACACCCTCGGAATAGAGGATCCTCTGGCTCATTCACAATTCATTCTATCTTATTCAGAGTCACTTTGGGTCGTCGTACCCTCTCTCCAACACAGCCTGGCCCAACACTATTATTTTTTCAAATCACATCAATATATAACAACTTTAGACTCGCGACACATTACCCAGAAATCCCTCTGCCAGTCCTACCGTGCTGATTCATAATCTGCACACGTATCGTGTTTACTCAGTGCTTTCTCCCAAAGCAATTGCGCCGAGTGAAATCTGTGCGCACCCTGAAGGATATCAAGCGGCCCTCGATCCTTAGATAAAACAACTATTCGTGGTTCAGATGTCGGAGTGCTGTTACAGAAGAGAGAACCTCCCTCGAAGGCCAGAAAAATAACAAAAAGAGAGAGAGATTTGGAAGGTCATTTTCAAGGCTGCTCTGAGAGTAGAGATTCTTGTTCTGTGGTATCATGTTGTTCAGTCTGCAGTCTCAGGGTGAGCAATCATAAAATGGATCAGCACAAAAGTGAGAAAGAGCCTGATTCCCCCCCCCCGACACAGAACTAATTCTGTTTACCTCCTCTATCCCTTATAAGCTCATAAAAACCACAGAGGTTAGAGGCTGATGCATTACACACTCATTTCATCTCTAACTCAAAGTGCTATTGCTTTGCACTCACTCTTGTCTTTTTTGTTACTGGTTGGCTCGGAATTTCTTGTAATGTATGCTGCTGCATTCGTTAATCTTTTATGCACCTGCATACAAAATGGAGGGCACTGCTGGTTTGCCTAATTTGCGGAGTGATATTTTACTCATGTTTCCCCAAATCTACACTTCTTGCTGCTTCTTTTGAGTGTTCTGTATTGGCTCTGAGCAGCTGAAGTCCATGTGACAGTAATGCTGGCATCTATACACCTGCTGGTCCATATGCCTTCCTTTATCTGTCAGGTATAAGATGTTTATGTTGTAGAAATTCACAATTTAAAACATGAGTATTTAAGATCCTAATTCCAGATGAAAGCGTGTGCATTGCATTAGTTCGCTGACTTTTCTCCGCACCACAGAAGGGAAAATACAAGGAAAATTCTGCCCCACTCTGTCACCTTACGAGCAAACACATTATGTCATTAAAGAAGTGGTTCCCAAACTCCGTCCTGGACAACCACTGTGTATGTTGGTTTTTGTTCCAAACGCAATTTCAATCTCTGAATTTCAATGAGTCATTATTTCCCTTAATTGAAGAGCCTGAAGCTAAAAGTACTTCAGTCACAAAATTGAGAAAAGAAGGTCTGAATAGATAATAGATCCATTAAATGTGCTAATTAAAGACCCCAGTACCAAAAGTACTGAAGTCACAAAATGTCCATTTTGAGAAAATCAAGGTTGTGGACTTTGGTAATTATAAAAGGTATTTTCCAGTCTTTACTAACCGGTGTGTGAAAATGTGATTTCAGTATTTTAGCTCTAGGCTCTTCAATTGCACTATTTATGTTTTACTGGGATTTATTAACCCCTTCAGGCCACAAGTCAGAAATAGTCGCCACAAACAATAACAGTCCGATATTCACGTTGTGCTCTATTGGAAATGACCTTGCATATGCAGATGGGGAATTTAAAGAGTTAATTGGTTTCTGACTGCTGAAATTGACAGCAAAATTTCACTGAAACTAACCGTTTATTTGATAATGCAGAATTCAAACACAACACAGATTTGACTCATTGTAATTTGTTAAGTGCTTGGGCACTTCATTCAGAAACCTAATTAACACCTTATTGATTTACCACTGCCTTAGATTTGATCTGTAAAAACACAATGCTACCTCTGGTGCAGTTCTGCAATATAGCAAAGTACATAGGCTACTATAAATATGAGACATGGGCATGTAAACATCAGAGAATATATTACTGTTCCAGAAATAATGTTTCAGGAGGGTGAAACATACCTTTAATGTGAAAGAAAACTAAGAAAATTTAGTTGTTAAAATTCTGGGATTGCAATTATGGTTAGAGGGAAAATCAGCATGCACAGTGGTCCCTCAGCTGTTTTGAAGCTAGTGATTTAAAGGAAGGGAGAACCAATGTGAAGCAAATCATGAGTTTGGGCAAATTCTGCGCGTCTTCATAATGCTGGGAGTTTTTCGTTCAAAAGCAAACAGAAAATCTCTCATCAGCAATTGTCTGACGCTCACCGATGTAGAAGTTGGTGGCGGTCCTCATTTGCCTGTGCTTGGAGATGACATAGATGACCAGCGAGTTTCCGATCAGCCCCACCAGCATGATGAGAGAAAAGAGGAGGGGAACCAGCCAAGCATCCGTCAGGAACGGGTGCTCCTCTTCCTCAGCTTCGTCGAGCGAAGCGTTCGCATCAGACAGGTTAAACAATAGTTCGCCTGTGGCATTCCACATTTCAGCCGGAGGAAAGACAAACTCCCAGCCAGAAATATTTTTTAAAACACGATCGCGGCTTGCGGTCAAGCTTGAGGTCCGCTCCTATCGACTCGCAGTGAAGCCTGTCAGGTGCTCACCGGTTTCCACAAAATCCGCTGTGGTACAGGAATACAGGCGCCAGCCCCATGACTCCGGAGGACCTTTAAGAATCACTTACAGGGCCTATCACGGAGCGAATAAAACGCATCCACAAGCAAGACTTCAGCGAGCAACCTCTGTTGTCCTCTCGTCTGTCTGAGAAGAGCAGCCCGCTCAGCAGTTTCTTTTGAATGACAAGATCTATCTGGCTTTATACTGAGTGAAGAAACACGTGGGCTCGGCAGCGTGGAGCGAGGAAAAAAAAGAAAACTGATGTCAGGTCTCCTAGCAACGTTTTTTCCCCCTTTCAGTCTGAAGTTTCACCTTCGTCCGCTTCTACTCCGCGGGCATTTGGCAAACGGAGACTGCGGGGAAAGACATCCCTGAGATTATAATTACTCTCAGAGTCCAAGACACATTTATCAACCATCAAGTAACAGTCGGCGTGCATGCATTGCTTCGTCCCAGAGTCCCACAAAAGAAGATATAAACTTGATTCAGTGTAACCAATCATTATAATTAAAAATGTAATAATTATATTATATAATCATTATAATTAAAATGTTTTTATTTTTTTTTATTTTTTTGGTGCACTACGGGAGATATCACATCGTGCGTGGGGTAATTGGATACGCGTGTACTTTGTGCTCTGCTTGGGATTTGCATATTATAGGAACTGAAGGGGTCGGACAAGATATCGGAAGCATGCACGCCTGAAAAATTACATCGAAAGTATTCAAAGCACAATTACAAAAGCATCTACACTGCTGATTCCTACGTTTGAATTGTTGGTGAGTAGGTCGCAGAAACGGGCAAAATTATTTTAAATGGCGGGGAGATCTGTGTCAAAAATAATGACGGCATACGCCTAACACCATAAATGTATAAATAAATAAATGAATAAATAAAATAACAGCAACAACGAAAAAGAGCTGTGTCCGCTAGTCGAAGCTCTGCGACAACGACAACGGACTCTTGTCCGGATATATACTAATAACCCACAGAACTTAAACTGTAAAAAAAAAAAAAAAACACCGAAATTGAGTCAATCCATATCTCAAATTGTCATGGTTTGGTTAGGTGTGTATGTTGTTTGGACTTTTCTTTGCGGCTCTCGTCCCGGGACGATATCGAATTCTTGGGCCATGGAATTCTTTACCCAGCTGGTTGATTGAGCTGGGGCGGCGCTTTCCCAGAATCTATATAAGCAGGATGGCACGCCTCCTTCGCTAGAGTGTCTGTGTTTAGCTTCGCACTATAGCCGAAGATATCTGTAGTCAGGTTTTGTATGACTTTCTATCTTCTTATTGTTGGAGTTCCTTCTCCCTTTTTCTATCTTGCTTTGCTTCCGTGGTTCGGACTATTATACGTCCTTTGGAAGCCGAGTACTTGTGTTTGGTCTATATTATTCTCTGTGTTTGTACTGTGTTCGTGCTACTCTCTCTCTCTCTGTTGTTGCACTAGGCCTCCGTATACTACCGGCCATTACACAAATTGTCTCCGCAAAAACATTACTGAGCTCCGCAAAGCTAATGCTTTTGGCTGTTTTATTGATTCACCTGTAAATTGCTGCCTCTTACCTTTTTTAAAATTCAGCTGTGTCAGCCTCTGGCTCTACGTGACCCTGGTCAGGAATATGCGGATTAGATTCTAGATGGATGGAGGTATTGTGGAGCACTGACCCAGGTGGCCACCTCTTGACTGCATCTGTTGATTTCTTTATTCGGTAAATGCCTTCGGGGAATTGGGAATTCCTGCAATATAATAAAAATTCATGTGCGCATCATCCTCTGTGCAGGAGTAGAGCTCCAGCCATCCTTCAGTGCACCTATATCCCATCAATTCATTTCTGCTCTCCTGAATTTCTGCTCTCCTGAACGGTCATTTGTCCTGCAGTCACATGATTTGCAGGTGGGGGCGGTGGGGGGTGTTAGATGCCTGTCCCAGCATGCAATGGGAAAGAGCCAGGGGTGCACCCTACACAATTTACCAATCCATCACAAGGCACTCACTCACACAACCATATTCAGGGGCAGTTTTAAGTTTCCAGTTAGACTGTCTTGCATGCGTCTTTGGACTGTGGGAGGAAACAGGAGTCCCCAGGGGAATCCCACGCGGACGCGGGGAGAACATGCAAACTCCGCACAGTAAGACCTCAGGCTGGATTTGAACCCACAACCTTCTTACAGTGAGGCAACAGTACCACCCTTCTCTCCACCTCCATGTCCCCCTTCAGTGCATTGTGCTGTGATGACAGACCACAGAAATGTAATAATTAAATTATAATAAATTAGGTTTTTAATTATATTACTTTATTTTTACCCCACTAAATTATAGGTTATGTCAGAAAAATTAAATCGTTAAAACCTCTGACTTATGGCTGTGTTAACCGCTGAGACTGAGGCGGTGGTTTGAGGCCTCACTCAGGACGATGTTGGTGACCCTGGGCGCGTTAATCCAAAGTGTGTCAGGATGCATCATCTGGCCATCGGGACAGTCTTTTGATCACCAAAAGCCAATTCACTTTATTCTCTCCATCTCTCTGTGATGAAATCTCTGTTCCTGTTCCTTCTCTGTTCACTTCCATCTCTCTCTCTCCACTGCGTCTCTCTCTCTCTTTCAATCTCTCTCTCTCACTCTCCCTTTGTCTCTGGGAGTTTTTTATATTCTATTGTAGGACAGGCAAAGATGGCTGTGAACCTCAGTTGGAGACTGAAGGTACAGTCTGACCAAACCGTAGATGTGGTAAAAGTTTCTAAAGGGAAGGTGAAGGCAAGGTTAACTCATGATCTGACCTTTTTCCAAACAATGTAAGACGCGGGGGGTTTTAAAAAGGTGTGGGACTCTGAGGGGGTGTTAAGCACATGTGAAGATGGAACTCTCTCGTTTTCCGATTGCAGAAAATAACGCAGGGCCGAGTACTGTCTCTTTAGATGTTGCCTGCTGCTGTATGTAACACTGTTTTTGTGTTCCTGTATTCCTGTGTATTTTATGACCTGGTCATACTTGAGGCGCATGTGTCTCGTGGTATTCGTATGTGATCTGTAATTGACAAATAAAGGGTTGTTTAAATTAAAAATTACCCCTCCACCCCCCCCTTTCTCTCTCTCTCTCTCTCTCTCTCTCAGTTCAATTCAATTGGCTTCACTGACATGATGTTTGGATCAAACATGTTGCCAAAGCAGGAAGTCACTAACAAACAATTCAATATAAACTATATCAATCATAAACAGTTGTACATATAGTCATAATTCAATATCAATATAATTCATCTCTCTCTCTTTTTCATTCTCACCATTTATTTTCTCGCCATCAGTATTTCAGCTTCAATTTTTACAAGCTGCTGCCCTCCGTCCTGAGCCTTGTTATTTCCTTGCAGAAGAAATTGAAGCCTTCAGCAAACTAGCCTCTCCAGGATGTCCTCTTATTTTGGCTGTTTCAGCATCTTCTTTGATTACATATTCACAGACTTGGAGCAGGACCAGTGCCAGGTGTCAAATTGTGACTCAATTTCTGCAAAAATTTGGTTGGTTCCAGGAAAGAAATCCATTTCTGAACACTTGAAGTGCAGCTACTGCTAACTGGGTTTGTTTCCGTCAGGGAAAGGAAGCGTTATCAATAAGGCAGAGGATTCGACTTTCATCTCTCCTCTGTGTGTTTCTGTGGGCCTTTTTCTCCATTGAAATTAAAATATGCTCCTGAAAACATTTGACAAGGGCCACAGATGGTTGCAGGGGAATGGGCATTGGATTAATTCGCAGAATTCCTCCAGGATTTTATTCATTCATGGCTTTCAAAGTGTGAGGTTTGCACAAAGATATGTAGACAACGAGCACCAAATAACTCTTCTTCTTCATCTGAGATTCCAGCAGGCTGTATGCCGTATATACGGCTTAATGCTGCCCTCCACAATTCATTACAAGATACTATTCAAATCTTCTCACCATTTGCTCTCACACTCATGGGCAATTTAGTGTCTCCAAGTAACCTGACATGCATGTCTTTGGACTGTGGGAGGAAACCGGAGTACCTGGAGAAAACCCACGTGAGCACGGGGAGAACATGCAAGCTCCACACAGGGGGGCCCCAGGCTGGAATCGAACCCACGACCTTCTTGCTGTGAGACAACAGTGCTACACTTAGCCATACGCCCACACCGACACAAGCCCACAGTCATATTGTCACATCTATTGAAGTGTTTTCCTGTGGTTTGTTGTCAAGGCAGTCTTTTTATTGCACAGTGTTTTTTTTTTTTTTTAGCAAGTACAATAAATGCCATTATTACAGTCTCTGTTGTCTGGGTATATTTGTGTCCTGTGGATAGTGCCAAAGGGTCAAATTGCCTTTATGAAAGGTCAAAAATCACACAACATTATTAAAAAAAAAAAAAAACATTCACACACTGCTATACTGGGAATACTGAGAATTGCATTCAAAAGAAATTCTGAGGGCTGCGGTATTAATTATTTTACAAATGAGATTGTATCAGTTTTATAGATCACAGAGACTTGACAACAGGAAGTGTTAACTACAGAGGGCAAATGACGGACAGAACTTAAGATTGTAAAAAAAATATCCCTTCTGATTAATCTTGAAAGAAGATTGAACATTTAATATGCAGCGTTTACCATAATTCATGGACAGAGACAGTTTTTTGTTGTTTTTGTTCTGTTGGTAAAGTCAACCAGATCTGAGTCCAACTGTACTCGCATCACACTGAAGAGGAGACTGAAGGGGAAAAGTCCCTGAAACAAGCAGGAAGTGAAGATGCTGCAGTACAGGCCTGGCAGAGCAGCACCAGGGAAGATACCCAGCGTCTGCTGATGTCTGTGTGTCACTGACTTCAAGCAGTCATTGTATGCAAAGGATATGCAATCAAATATAAAATGATTAATCTATATTAGGTTAAACTGTCCATTTTTTAAACTGCACCCAAAAATGAGGGGACTATGCGCAAAAGGTGCTGCCATTTCTAATTGGATACTTTGATATGGATAAAACACCCAAAAATGAAAGCTTACCGCCTGCCCTTTGACCTCATTATCACTGTATCCTATCAAACTTAGTGCTGGAGTAGAGAGCCAAAATAAATAAATGTGTACAATTAATAAAAGTGCTCATTGTATTAGGAAAAAGACCAATAATTTAACTTTCCTGCATGATTATTATTAATGCCAAAGTGTTCATAAATATTTCACATAAACCCTTGAGCATGAAAAGAGATGTCAAAATGTGAACATTCTGCCAGTCAAGAAGTCACTATATTTTGTGAATGACCAACATATTACATTGTCCAAGGCAGAGAAGTCAAGGCAAAGTGAATTAAAACCCTGTGTTTGGGTGAAGTCCATTTTAAATTCAACTAACCACTTAAATCATGCTCAAATAATCTTAGGTGCAAACATTTTTATTGTAAAATTGACTTGTTCAAAGACCAGCCAAACAGATTAACGTTAAATTATTTTACATTGTGCAATTCAACCATTGATTTTCCGAAGGGCCTAACTCCAATGTGGTCTGCATATCTTATAACAAAAAGGGGAACTTTCTTATAATTTCAGCCAAAATGATCCCAATGACACCCTCTTGAAAGGAAATAAAGCAGAAATACAGTACCTGTCAAAGGTTTGGACACACCCACATTTTTCTTACAATACATGTTAAATAAAGAAAGAAGTACCCTTTATTTTTAAAGAAAAAAAAGACCTAATTCTAAACTCCATCAAACTAACCTGCGTTTGTTGTCATATTTGCTGAGCATACTCGCAATTTTTTTCCCCCCACAAGCACAGTCATATGACTACAATGAGTTTGCTGCCGCATGGCTGTCTAACTTCCCAAAGATGTGCTGCACTTGTGGTTTGCTTTTCATTGACCTTTTTGTCCAAAACAGCTTGACTTTCATTTGGCTGTTGGAAAATGGCAGGAGTGTATTTGTCTGTTTACTTTGCAAAAAATGGCTTCCTTGAGGATTCCAAAATTTAGGAAACTATTCAAACAAATAAATTGTTCTCTTCTAACTTCTGACTGTTAATCTCTCACAAGATTCCATTTGAGATTATGTAGAGAAGCTAAGCCACTTAAATTTCTCTAAAAACAGACTGCTGTGACATTAGCAAAGTGTGTCCAAACTTTTGACAGGTACTGTATATAGGTTATAATATAAGGGTGAAAAATGATTTTTTTTTTTTTTTTCCCCTTTGCTGAAGAACAGTGTTCCTTGGAGTTGGGCCCTTTGGAAGCTAAAGGATTAAATTATTACACTATACAGCACATTATAAAGGCCTCCACTTGACTCTGAGAGAGATTAATTTCAATGACTGTGGAGTATCGATTGAGTGTTTCACGTGTTGCTTGATGAGGGTCATGGCTGTTTCAATTTGATTTGAAGAGGCAGGTTGATGGCTTGATTTAAAGAGGTGGTCCGTGGGCACGTGATGTTCCTCTGTTTACCTGAACTTCAATCCCATTTGAAGTTGAACTGGCTCGAACTCAGTATTCAGTTGTGTTTGCATCCTGTGGCATTGTGTTCTAGCAGAGCTCACTGACCCAGCTAAGAACCCACGAGCTGACGTGTGAATATAATCACCGAGCTTCAAGCGAAGGTGGGGAGGCGTACACTAACATTGGAGAAAGTAAAAAAAACAGAACTTTCAGTTCTGGAGGCAGGGATACAGTGAGCAAAATCCGCAGTCCCCTCGGCACCACAAAGGTGGGCTAAACTCGCCTGCTGCCCTGATTTATTATACAACCAGCAATCCTCTGGAGTCAGACTGCAGAGGCGCTGAGACCTCGACATGGTCATTCCTGCTCATGACAGGAGAGTAGAGAGAGAGAGTAAGTCTGCTCCGAGCCTAGGGGCTCATCAGGCTTAACTTCGGTTTCAGCAGCATGAAGTAACTAGGAGTATTGTTACTTCCTCTGGATGGGATGCCAGTCTATTGTAGGTTACTCTCCTGGCTCTTAGTCAGGTTTCCCTGACAATTTGCTGGTACCCAATTATTCACCTGGATGGACTGAGGCACTGTGGGAGTGACGTGTTTTTCCCGAAGAATGCACCATGAAAGCCGTGGGAAGGATTCAAACTCAGGACCTCTTGGTCCCAAGTCAAGCACACTTAACCACAGCACCACCGTGTCTCCCTCATGACAGGAGACAGCCTCCGTAAGATATGGCAGGCAAGAGCTTTTTTAAAAAAAGCAGATGTGGCTGTAATTAACTCCTCTCATTAAATGACCAGTCACAATTCCTACCTACGTAAAGCAACAACCATTTGCTTTATCAAGTGAGGCAATTATCATAATGCGTCGACAAGCAATTCAAAAGTTTGATTAAACATGTCTCATTCCTCAGCTCGACAGAGCAGAGAGAGCTTCCTGCTGATGAACCGCTGACTAATTAATTGCTTTTTTATAATTCAAGAAAAAATAGATTTCTGGTACAAATACTCCTTGCTGTTCCCAGTTCGTTTGTCCACACAGCTATGTGTGCACCCATAAATTAGCCCACTTGGATCAACGACTGCTCAGTTTACCAAAAATGGTAAAACACGACAAAGGGTAATGACGCGCAAGTTTTTGCGTCCATCAGTCGACACGTCCATTTGCAACCACAAATCAGCTTGCTCTGATGTCTGTAGTGATTTATTTATTCCCTCTGCCAAGGAGGTTATGTTTTCACCCCTTTTTGTTTGTTACATGCCGAATCGGTTTGGTGCGTCTGTTTGTCGGTCTGTTAGTTTGCTATTTCTAGCAAAGACAACTGACCACATTTTATTCCAAGTTAGCACATATAGTTGGCACTGGCATCTAGTTTAGGCCCATTGAAAATGACCTCTCTTGCCTCAAGATCAAGGTCTCCAGTGAAGATTCTGGCATGTCCTCGCTCTATGAGCAATTTGATTTGTTTGTTTGTTTGTTTGTTTGTCTGTTTGTCTGTCTGATGACTGGATACCTCAAAAAAGGTATGAACAGTTTGGCCTGAAATCTGGTAAGATGCTAGGCGGTAGTCCAAGGATGAGCTGATTTAATTTCAGAAGTGATCCGGAACATAGTCTGTAACCAAAAGAACAGATGTATGGCGTGGCAGAGGTATGCGCTCTACCAAGTGCCCGCTAGTTTGTTTATTTATTTGTTAGTTTATTTAGTTAGCTAGTTGGTTAGTTAGGCATGAGTGATTAAGCTAGCTATAGTGCCCTTTTTCTTGCTTTTCTCATCTCCTGGTGGTTTTACAGATGCCTCCACAAAAAGGGCTGTTCAGCTACGTTCCTTAACCATTTAATCCTTGTGCATAACTTTTATTCTACAGCACTTCTGAAAATTATGTTGATAAAGTTCCTTTCAGGTTGGGAGAGTGCACGGAATATAGAGCTAATGAAACATTGTTCCGTTTGTTTAATAGGCTCTGGATTCTGTAGGAACCTCAGCAGAACATATGAGGAAATGAGTTTTTGGGCAGAGCTGCTAAATCTGTTCCTGGAGATCTATCACTCCACTGGGTCTCAGTGTAACTCAGATTTGGCTCATCTCACCAATAGCTCAACAACATCTCCAGAAGCAGACAGACTAGTGCTCCTCCAGGCTTCAAGTGAACAACTTGCAGTAAATCTTAAATTTGGGAGCGGGAGTTAATTTTGTGATTCTTTATACTTTAGTTGCTGATATTGCATTTTAAGTATGATCTTTCAAAGAGGTGCAAATCATAATCTGTTGAGTAAGGGTGCCGGCTGGTCACAGATTAAGTTGTCACCTCACTTAGCAGAAAAAATTATGATGATCTTGGGGTGAAACTTGGATTAATCCACAGGCTGTAATCAAATTCAGTACACACACACACACACACACACACACACACACACGCACACTACGACTACTTCCAGGAAAGACGTGCCTAATCTATGTGTTATGAAAAGCACGGTGAGGATTCTGAACATGTAGCATATTCTGCAGCGTTAATTGAAATGAGTCATCTTCTTCAAAATGGAGGAAATTACTTTGCACTTAGAGGAGAGATTGAATCCATTCCCAGAGATCGGAGAGCACTTTAGAGCTAAAATACATGAACAGAACAGAATCTGCGTTTCCCCAACGCGCAGTTTCCCTCAGAAGCCAGTTCATTACAAGTCAACAGACAGGTACAGAAGCACAGAGAGCTTACATCCAACTGCCAGGATGTTTTTAATCTACGTTTATCGATATCTCAAATCTGCTCAAGAGGAACAGTGCAGCAGACATCTTTTCTGCTCCAATCGTCCATCACTCAGCTCACAGTCATCCATGAATCACCGTCCTGCCCTTCAATCACTCCGCTACTGAACAAGAGCTCAGCAATCAGCATCAGGGGAACCGGCGGTTCAATTCTACCGCGAGAAATTAAAAATCTACCAAAGAGTCTATTTCCCTGAAGAGGAGAGCATTACACTATTATTGCACTTCTACATTATGACTTTTCCATCTGGCATCAAAACAGATTTTATATATGATGCCTTTCAATGTAATTTTTAAGGGAATATAGCACTTAACATTCTTCAGTTAGTAGTAAAATTATGCCTCTTAATATATGAAATAACTTAAGGAAATAGAGCACTGAATTTCAGCAAACCAGTTTCGTATGTAAATAATGCATTTTATTTTCACACAGAAAATGGGGAATAGGGTGAATAGCTGAACAGATATGGCAAAATGACTACGAAACAAGAAGGAGAATAAATGATGATTCAATCAATAATATTCACCTTAAGGCCCAAAAAATACACACACAAACACAAACACACACACACGCGTACGCACACACACACACACACACACAGTGTGCATTATTATTATATAATGTGGAGAAAGTGGATTAAAATTTCAGTTAGTCACTATTTTCAATTAACTGAATAGTTAATTAAAATGTTACCCAAAAGTTTGCCCAATTAACCTCAATGTTTTCTGCCAAACTCCTGTCCATTACGTTACCTTGCAGCAGAAGAGGTTCATGGGAAGAACATGGAAGATTAATTAAATGGAATTTTCTGCATCAATGAATTTACGTCAAAAACAACTTGCTTATTCAAGCGGAGGTAGAATCGTTCTCCACCGAAAAGCGGTGCGTTTTCACTTCACGGCACCTTCTGCGAATCCCATTCTCATTTTCTTTGAGAAGTGATTACATTTTTTTTTTTATTTTAACAAGATTGAAATGCTCATACTGCAAAAGTCAGAATCAATCAAGACAAATGTTTGCATATGTATTCAGCAAAGTGCCTAACACTACGTTCACATTACAGACCTTGTTCTTCAACTCCGATTTTTGCTCGGACCAGGGTTGCCCATCTTGACGGTTCACATAATTCATAATTTCAAGCGACCAGTATCTATCTAATGTGAAAGCATCTCCACTCTGAAACAGCAGACATGCACACATTTATATGGTTTTGCAGGAGTCATCTACGTCACCAACACCAAAAAACGTCATACTTGTGAGAGCACTTATGGTCTTGAAACTTGATTCAATCTGAGAAAATAGACGCACTCGTGGCAAATGTACGGTTGTGATTTGCTCTGGAGGACGGTAAACAGTTCATCAGCAGCACGTGATTAGGTTGAAGGGGTGAGAAAAGGCCAGACGGCTGGCATTTTAGGTTTTCAACTTCGCTCAGCACACGCATACAGGCATAAAGCCCAATGGATTCCGATCTCACCGTTCTCATTCATGTTACACAACGACTTACCGGATTTGAGTCCAATCTAGGACCACATATGACAGTGGCATAATTCTGATTTGATCGTCGGATACAAGATCTGATTTCTGTGATCACTAAGCTCTGAAAACATCAGATCTGTGTTACATTAAGGCAAAAAAAAATCAGATTTGAGTCACTTCAGCCTGGTAATGTTAACGTACCAAGTGTCTCACAGAAGTTGCTCCTGTGTTTGCTCAACATTTAGATGCAAGATGTGCCTGAAACTAGTAAAAGCAACATCCCAACGACCTTTGCAACCCCAATTCAAAGAAGGTTTTATCACGATTACGTGCAGAGAAACAGCATCATAAGGGGCCAGGTGTATATTTTCTGTAGTAACATACCTGTCGTAAGAAAGACATATTAGCCCATCATTTAAACCAGTGCTTCTCAAATCTCTCCTGGAGAAAATTCAAGATTGAAGGGTCTCACACCTCGGTCTTGTGATGGAAAATTCCAGAGTTTTCAAGGACTTGTGAGTTCTTGCACATTTTTGCAACATGGCTGTCAACTAAGGTTTGCATCAAATTCTATTGAACAACCTGTGATAGTACTGGAGGCCATCTTGAAAAGCAAGGGGAGACCCTTCTCAGATATTCTCGCTCATCTTCACAAGACCAAACGTAATTTAACTGTTCAAGAATCAAGAACTTGTGGGCTCTGGCTCAACCCTGCAATCTTGAACATGGCCATGGAGTACGCCTTGTCCTGCATGTTTTCAATAGGTGTGTCTTCATCAGAATGAAGTTAAATTAGCCAGCTATTTTGCAGTACGGGAAATTAGCCCGATAATACAAATTTGCGTCTCCATTAGCCCGAAAGCCCTCCGCTCGAGAAATGAAGATGCAACACAAATAGCTGGCTAATTTGTGAATTTGCTGGCCATTTCGGGATTTAGAGCAAGATTTACAGGGAAAATTTTCCGATTAAAATAGCGGGCTATTTGCGTCTTCACTACAAAATAGCCAGCTAATTTGACATCGGGCTAATTTCAAAACTGCAAAATGGCTAGCCAATTTGAAACTTCTTTCCAATGAAGACAGACCTAATGTCTCCCTGCTCCAGCACAGGTGATTCAAATTATTCATTATCAATTAGCTTTTGGGGTTGATAACGACTTGATCATTTGAGTCACCTGTGCTGCAGCAGGGGGAGATCTATAACATGCGGGACAACTGGTGCTCCAGGAGGTGTTTGAGAAGCCCTGATTGAAAATATTTTTGTGTTGCTGTTTATAACAATGTGTTGTCTTCACAGCAATGATGTCTGCTGAGCCGAAATTTGCTAAGGCTGAAAACACAGCAGGATGTTTTAGTCAGAAAATACGCATTACTATCAGGTGCTGCCACTTATGCTCAACCAGTTTCGAGGGGAAATGACAGTCCTCATCTGCATGCTAATTGAGCACATTTCAATTGATGCAATTTTTTTTTCTTTTTTTTTAATAAATTTGGCATCTCCAATCCCACCCGAATCTGGAATGCCCAATTGGTGAACTATGTACAAAGCTTGCTCGTATGCGACCCCTTGCTGCCAACTCAGGAGAGTGTAGACAGTTCACGGCTCTCCTCCGAAGCACGTGCCTGTCAGCCACTGCTTCTTATACACTCACTGGTTGAATCTTCGCAAGTTCAGAACGAGGGCGGAGGTTACCCGGACATGACCAGGCTTAGAATCTTCCTAATGAGCGCCCGTCTGGCCAACAGGAGGCGCTTGAGCAACGAACAAAGCAACCATTATTTATATAACCCTTCCCGGCAGTCCCTTCCCAATTTGAAACCCTGTAGCGCGATGGCCAATTGTGCGCTACTCTGAAAAAGCTGCCGACCACTGCCGGTTGGTACGACCGGGGCTAATTGATGCAATTTTAAACATGTGTTAGCATGTAGCAATTTGTATCCTTAGCCTTAAACCAGGGGTCCCCAATCTTTCCCAGAAAGGTGCCTGTGCCGGTGCAGGCTTTCATTGCAACCAACAGCTACACACCTGATGCTACTAATCAAGCTTATAAGCAAAAAGTCCAGGGATTGATTAGTAGTATCAGGTGTGTAATTGCTTGGCTGCAATGAAAGCCTGCACCCACACCGGCCGTTTCTGGGAAAGATTGGGGACCCCTGCCTTAAGCAGTCATCAAGCACAGGTTGTATGGGGAAAGAACACTGGTATTCGGTGGGTAATGCAAATCTTTGTTAAACTTGTTAATTAAACAGAATAATGGCGAACAGGCCAATGCTGATCATCAGTGTGAGGGATGTATTTCGCCCCTTCGAGACTCAGCCTAGAGCTGCCACTGCTTCCTGCTGCTTTATTCATCTCGGTCTCTGCTAATTACACCACACTGCGGAGCTGGTCATGCATGAGACGGGAGAATCAGAAAACTGCAGGAGTCATTTTTCTAATTTTGTTTATTCAATGATCGCAAACATTGCAGCACTGCGAGCTTAATGGTGATGATATTCATGATGACATCACTCAACAGTCACTCAAAAGCCCTCACTCATCTCCCTCCACACACACACACACACACACGCACGCACACAAACGCACATTTATAAGCCTGCCAAAAAATGGAATATGATCAACCTTTCTGGTTCAAAAAGATTGAAAGTCATATGATGAGCACAATATTATTGTCTCCATCCATTTTATCCTTGAAAGCAGCATAATGGCAGAATACATAATAATTTTATGGTCAGCACATATGGCTAAAATGATGGTCATTCCAGTCTGCGTAACCCTTTGACAGTGTCCATGTCTGTACAAATGAAACTATGTCATAGCCCTCACAGTTCAGGTTTTATTGCAGTTAAAGGTCATTTTATCAAATATATCAGATCTGCTCCTGTATCCAATCAAATGTTTTTATTATATGAAAGTACAATATCTATATACTGAGACAAATCGTTTACAAACAGCAGGAGCCAATAGGTCACAACCCTTGTGTGAATGCCTTTCCTTTCCCTTCCTATTCAGCACCTTCGTGTCTGTTAGAAGTATGTCTTTTGATTGGTATACAACTTGTGTGTTTTCCCTTCCCCGGCTGCGTCTCATTTCATGGTTATATTCTAATGTTCCAGTGACATGAATTTAAACCTCCTGCTTTATGATGCAAGTTGCTGGTTTGGAATCTGCTGTTTATGTTTAGTTCCAGTCAGTATTCTAAGTAAAAATTCTTTGTCTTGATTAACCCCTTTGCACAGAAGCCAAATCTGGCTATTTATTTGTTACCTTATTTAAAGCTTTAGAATTCAAAATTGAAGCTTCAAAGAGAGGAAAGGAATGGCTCAACTGAGTCAAGACATTTGAAGCTTTTAGAATTCCATCATATTTCAGTTTATCATGATTTTGGTAGAGAAAAAGGGCTGCAAACATAAAAAATCGTTATGAAAATTTAGCATTGAAGTTGTAAAAAAAATACTGAAAATTGACACATGGCTAGGGGTTAAAACTATACATTTCTGGGATCATAAACTCCTTGACCACAAGTATAATTCATCTGAGCATTTTATTCTAAATTACCTACTCTCTAGGAGCCAAATAAGACAGCTATCCAGGTGGCTTCCCAAACTCTAACATCCCTCAAAATGGTGCACTGTCAAATCATAAAATAATCATAGAATTAACACAAATCAACTCTTAACGCATGAAATTCAATATGAACTCATGATTTTCTGGTTGAAATTGGCATAAGTTTATCAATATAGGCACAGTTGCACATCAGTGGTCACAAGTAACCTCTCCAAACACAAAACATGCCTTTTTTCCATAATAAAGTTTAGAGTTTTGTCCATTTTTCTTCAAAGTTCCCCAAGCCAGCACAAATACTCATTAAAGGAACTACTAATTTAATGGTCAGAACTTTCACCCTGTAATAAAAAGCTAGCAGTTCCAACTTCCGAGTTTGCAACCTTATATAAACACATTCCACACCTTATAAGACACAAGTATAACTCACAAACTCAGTAATGTCTGAAATATTCCTTATTTTAACAGAACAGACATTCCACTATCAGGAAAAATCAGGCAATATTCTACCCTAGATCGAACAGAATGGTGCAATGAATGTACCGGGGGTCAACCGAAGTGCTTGAGCTATTGGTATATTTAACAAGCCAAAACATCGGCACCCGATTTAGTTGAATACGGTACAAATTCCAAAACAAAAAGCTACATTGAGCAATATGCTACTACAGTAGCAGTGGCAGTATTTCTTCATTGAATGCCTCCTCCAGAGACAGATGTATCCAGTAGAAGGAAACCTCCAGTCCTGTTTCATTCGGAATGATTCCCATTGACTATGTCCATACCTCATTTAAATCCCCTAAATCATGCCGGTTTTGTAAGTATTTTTTTCTTGAAATTGCATCTTTTTCAGCTGCACCACTGTGCACAACGTTAAGGGAATACAACCTATCTTGCTGTTATGCAAAGGCTTGTATACATTTCTGATTGTCCAATCAATGTCTTTCAGTTACTGTGGAAAGTTAATTCTCTCTGGAATTGGATATGAAACTTGTCAATCAATACATCATTACGGGGAAGTTTTACGTGAGCGTGAAATATAAGTGTGCAGTTACGCAGATGAGCCAAATCATTGAGTGATTGGTTATCAACATGAGTACTTGGGAGGATATAAGGGAGCGCTGAATTCGTCGATGGAGGAATCTACATGTAAATCCACAACAGGGAACAACATGTTTTTGATATGTGATGACTATAATTGATAGTAAAATGACATAGTATCAATACCATGTTGAATTTTTGCTTCAGAAAACTGATTTTTCTTAACTACAAATTGGAATACCATTGGCTCACTGTAGCTGAAGTGGTTGCTACAGAGAACAAGATTTTTTTCTGTTTCAAGAGATCATTTTTTTGAACTGTTGGATAGATACAATGGGCAAGTGTATTGAGCAGTTTGCACATCAGGCTTAGCTGAGGGGTTTAATTCATGCAACTCCTGAAAAACATGGATGGAAGTGAACTCGTCCATATTCTAAACCGTGTTCGAGCTCGGCTTGCAAGTGAATATTTAGAAACTAGGATAAATATGATTTCTCAAACTATCGTCCTGTCTCGATTTTACCTCAATGCTCAAAGATCCTAGAAAAGCTCTTCAATGACAGATTGGACAAGTACATTGATAAACACAAACTACTGTGTGACTGTCAGTATGGGTTCAGGAAAAAGCATTCGACAGCACTAGCCCTAACAGAATTTATTGAAATGATTAAAGATTCACTAGATTCAAACTTATATTCTATAGGCATATTTATTGATCTGAAGAAAGCATTCGACACTATAAATCACGATATATTGATTGAAAAACTTTACAAATATGGAATAAGAGCGACCGCATTAAAATGGATCAAAAATTACTTAACAAGTAGGACGCAATTTGTGCAGATGGGTAATAGCAAATGAAATTGCTTGGACATTACCTGTGGAATTCCTCAGGGCTCGGTCATAGGTCCCAAGTTGTTCATAATTTACATAAATGACATTGTTAAGGTGTCCGATATCCTAAAACTAATTTTATTCGCTGACGACGCAACTATTTTTTGCTCAGGTGTCGATCTCAAACAATTGGTAAAATTGGCTAATAACGAAATGTCTAAACTTCACGCGTGGTTTAATGTAAACAAATTATCACTAAATCTTACAAAGACCAAATTTATGATATTTGGGAAAAAAGGCCTAAAGGACGACATAGACTTAAAGGTAAATGGTACCAGCATTGAAAGGGTAAACGAATATAAAGTCATGGGAGTTATGTTAGATAATCTCTTAAGCTGGAAACCACATGTAAATTTGGTTCAAAGAAAGTTAGCTAAAAGCGTGTCTATTCTTTGGAAAATGCAGAAATTATTAAAACACAAGTCTCTTAAAATAATCTATTCAGCACTCATAGCACCCCACTTACATTACTGCGCTGAAGTATGGGGACACACTTATAATAATACAATAGAATCATTGTTTAAACTCCAAAAAAAGGCCCTTAGAATTATTCATTACGTTCCTTATGGAACTCATACAAACGATTTGTTTATTAAGGCAGAGTTTCTTAATTTACAGGATTTAATAAAATTCAACTCCTTGCAAATTGTATATTTAGGATACCACAAAGAATTGCCTAGAAATATACAATGCCTATTTCTTCAACGTGAATGTATCCAATGACCTCAGAGGCAGAATGTTGTTGAAAACGAGAAGGGTCAAATCGACTCGGAGTGAGCACTCCTTATCTGTGGCTGGAGTCAGTGCATGGAACATACTTGAAGACAATATTAGAATGGCAGACAATCTGAAGGCCTTTAAGTATCTATTGAAATGTGCATGTTTGAATAACTATAAACTTATTCAACAAAATGGCATTGGATAAATTAAACGGAGCCATAACGGGCATAAACAATAGGGGTTGTTTAGACTAAATATGTGGACTGCTATTGTTAAATCTGTACCATTGCATCTAGTGGACACACCAGGCCATCTGTCTGAAAGACAACTGTCACAGCACATTACTACAGACAGCTTATGGACCTTATAAACTGGTCGTTAAATGCAATTGACAAAATTATTTCCACGAGGCGGACAGGTTCTGGAGAACCGACATGCCCGGATGGGACATTCCCGGCTGGTTACACCATGGATGCATGGGGAAAGTGGCGTTCGCTGTGTTTGGCAGTCCTGGACATCGAGGATGTAGAGGACGTCTATCTAATTGGATTTATGATAGCGGGCCTGCTATCATTGGGGCTTGGTCTGTTTTTGATCGACCATAGGATAAAGAAAACTTTGAAAAGCATGGTTATCCTCGACAGAAAGCTCAATAAAATTGGATTCGACGTCAAGGAAGGCAATGATGGACTAAACATACTGCGAGAAGTCATTAAATCCGATAAGGCAAGGTGAACCAAGTCGACGGAAATGATGACTAATTAAGAGATCCATGCAAAGATCTGGTATTATTGCACCTTTCCACTACTCCAAATCACTAGGAACAAATCAAATGATGAAGAAAGGAGTCCAGGTTTTTCTGGACCAAGTCTAAATGGATTAAATCAAGAGTGACATTCAAATCTAAACTTATATAGACACTCAGCTATATTGTGATTATAATTCTTCATGATGTTCATAAATCTTTATGATCTTATGTTGTGACGCTTAAATCGTAGTGTAAATGGACACTCAGCTCTGTTGTGATTGATAAATCTTTATGATATCTTAACCATAATCAAACTGTTTTTCTGGGAGTTGGGGGCGGGACTTTGACAAGCGATTTCGCTTCTCCCGTGACCCTTTCGGTCATGATACATGTTGTGTTGAAATTGTCATGAAACGACTATACAATCATGCCGAAATAAAAACAAAATAAAAAAAAAAACTGATCCGGGATCCGCCATCTAGTGATAGAACAGTGTAACTGCATGCATAAATTTGCAGCTTCATGTCTGCTGGCGTCGAAATCTGCACAGAGGGGTTAAGCATAATGTAACCTTTAATCACAGTTATTCCCAGAAGCTTTCCTCCTTACTTAGTTAACTGGAACAAGTTTTCGATCCTAATCACGGTCCAGGAATGGGACTGTGTTCTTGGTAACCCTTCCAAGTCTGTTCCTCTGTCCAGTTTATTAAGAACAAGTTCCCAATCCATCTACGGTCATCAGGATTGGAACCAAGTTCCTCTCAACCTACTCCATCATACTGTGGTACAGTTTGGCTCTGATGACATTGCCCTCCACCTGGCTGTTATCCCAGAATCCACTGACCAGCAATTACCGGCTCAGCTTCGCCTATTACATCTGTGTTGGACTGTGCTGTCTTCCTCTGGGGTTCCGTCCCCAATCGTTACCGTACTGCTTTCAATAAACCTACCTAATGGATTGTACTCTGCCTCTGCACTTGATTCCCTGGTCTGGAACATAACACCAATATATGCTTTTAAACTACCAAATCAAATTATATGAGCAAAATTCAACAAGACCGCAGCATATTATACATTGATATTAAATATTGTGATTGAAAGCTTTCTTCCCATTAATCGAATAGTTAATGGATGTGTCAGTCAGCCATGTATGTAGCTAAACAAACTGTCAATGAACCATGGTTTTATTTTTTCCACAATGCATTTACAACCCTTATAAATAATATTCTCTCTCAGAACATACACATACAAAGCTTGCCCATAATGAAAACCTGGTATATATTTTTGCCATGCAATATTGGTAAACCACGTTTTCATGACAATTTTCCTTTATTTTAATATAGAAATGTACATTTTGTTGAAACTTTCTTCTCATCTGAGACATAATTATGTTCCTCACGCAGTCATCTACACCAGTGCATCTCAATGACTGTAAACGACAGCAGTAATCACTCTTGAAAACCTTGATTTGAAGTCAGCTGCCATTTGCGGATTTTCCCAAATGGGGATTCTCAAATATAAAATATTTATTTTCGACTGCAATTGTGTATTCTCTTCTTGATGTTGGTTTTTCTATTACTACATTATTTCAGGGTCTTCTTGCAATCAATTCAAAGGACTTTTCATCTGCTCTAAGACCGTGGTGCATACGTGTACAGGCTGGCCTCAAATGAACCTTTTGTTCATACACTAGTTCATGCCAAATTGAGTGACCTTTCCCTGCATGCTGACAAAAAATAGTGAACTTCCTTCTTTCAAGTATGTAATTGATTATCCGCCCTGCCCCAAGGACTTGTGATTAAAATCTAGTATCATTAAATCTCTTTGGCTCTGCCAATCCCACACGTGGGTTCAACAAATGCAGCTGCTGTATTCAGAGCTGTGGAACTTAATGCACACGTCAAATTCTATAGTACAGGGGATTGTAAGGTTCACAAATATTCCAGATTTGTCCTGCAGTGTTACTGGGAAATGTGCATAAAATGATTCACAGGATCTTGATATTTTCCATTTGATGTAATGTTGTGGCCATATAAAACACGGCGTCCTGAGTTTGAATATTTCTCTCGGTATAAGTGTGCTGAAGCTTCAGTGAAGCGCTGTAACCAGCAGATACAGAATATGTATGTAAAGTTGTCCTGCAATGTGAAAAAAAAATAATTTTTTGACTTCGAAACTACAGTACTTAAGGGGAAATTCAAGAAACAAAATCTGAGTTTAAGGGATTAAATCTCTTTGACAAAACAGATTTCTAATTTTGTGTTAATGATTTATTTAAACAGATAGCTGGATTGAGATGAGTCTTCCTCGCTGCTCTTTTAAAACATGTCAAGAACATTCTTTCCTCTGTGTTAACCCTTTCGCAGGCAAATTTTGGCCCAGATGCATACCCCCACGGACGGATTAATTTTGGGTTTTTACCAAAATATGATTGTTATTCAAAATAACAATAAAATAACACCAAATCTCATAATAAGTTTCCCATAACTGATGTTTTTATGTTTTAATCCTCTCCAGAATCGCTAAAATCGTTTGGATCCAAGTCACTCCCGCTCTCTGGATATTCAAACTCATCGTCAGAGTCATTCAATAAAGCAAAAACTTCATCCACGTTGTATTTACGTTTAGAAACACGGCTAGAATGCCGGCTATTTGTACTGCCGATGCCATGTTCACATGTCCCACAATTTGACCGGAAGTAGTCCCGTATTTAGCGTTTTTAGGAAATCCCATGCCTCGTTCACGGCTAAAAATACAGTGCTGGGTGACCTGAGAGACAGCCAATGGTAATGAGTGTAACTAACAAAGGAATTCCCAAATCGGGAATTTAAAGAAGACTTTATAAAACACGTTGGTTAAAACGACAAAAATGTCGCTGTGCCTGCGAAAGGGTTAAGGCTGTGCTGGAGCTGTTTCCAGGCCTGAGGAGGGTTACAGTGAAAGGCTGACTCCTGATGTGCAGCCGATTTATGTTTTTCTGCCATGTTTTGGTTGGTAAAATGTTTTCAGTTTTTATAATGTGGAATGGCTTGACTGGCCACATCGCTGAGGCAGACACTCCAGGAGTTTTCAAGTCCAGGCTTGCTATAGTGCTGGATTCCATCTAGACCTTGTGTATCTGAGAAATTCGGTTCACTTTAGGGATAGGAAAGTGGTGAGCCTAGTTGGACTGAATAACTTGTTCTTGCCTCTCATGTTATGTTATGAAAATAAAAAGTGGTGTGCCTCATGTGCAATGATTATTTTTCAGTTTATGATAAGGCTGTTGCATTGAGATGCCGTTCAGAACTGTGTTAACGACAACTACAATGCTGCTTCTCGGCAACTTTGAGGGCTATTGTTCATTAGAATACTGCTATCCAATATAGGACACTTAACAGTTCAATCAGGGGTTAATATGAGACTAACTTAACAAATTTATCTGCTCATGAGCACAAGTTTAATTAATCCCATAGATCATCTTCAGTCTTGTCTGTTAAGCCCACCACTGACAAAGAAAGATGTGAAATTCATGTTGCTTAGCAACCTCCCCAAAATATATATGATGCATGCATAAAAACAAAGCACAGCACTTCAAAGCGTGCCCACAAAGTTAAAATTTGTTGTTTGCTGTTGCACAACATCTGACCCATAAAATGCAATAATTTTTATATTCAGAGAGTGAAGAAATGATGCCATTTCTTTCCTAGCTATTATGCATATGAGAACCACTTAAAAAATAAATATTATGAATTTATCATTCTCTGCATTTCCCAGTGAAGGTTTTCTTCGCATCTCATCCTCCCATGCACTGCCTGTGATACTCCTTGGTCAAATAGCAAAACAGCGATTACTCCTGAGAAAAAAGTCACCCCAAATTTTACTATTCTAATTAAATAATCATGGCAAAACAGTGCTGTTAACCCTTAGAGCACCAAATGCGACTATTGCTACTCAATGATGGAGATATCAAAATCAAAGCTGTTGAAAACCTATCATGTGGCAACTTGTTTAAAAGAGCTCCCCTGAGCACAAGATAAATTATAAAATATATATACACTACCAGTCAAAAGTTTTTGCACACCCCAATATTTTCTGTAATTGTTACAATTTTTTTAAATATTTTGTTCTTGTGTAATGGTCTCATATTGTTTGTATAGCAGAAAGTTTGGAACACTGAAGTCCAATGTATAAACCATGTATATAACAAAACAAATTAAGAAAAACCAGGATCAGTCATTTTGTCAGTATTTAAGCAGATCAGTAACGATGGTCTAATCCAGTGCTTCTCAAACCTCTCCTGGAGGACCTCCTGTCCTGCATGTTAGATCTCTCCCTGCTCCAGCACAGGTGATTCAAATGATCTACTCATTATCAAGCAGCTTCAGGGGGTTGATAGCGAGCTGATTATTTCAATCACTTGTGCTGGATTCCTTGTGGATTTTTCTTGTAAATGTATTATTCGTAATAAACAGGTATTGGGCTCCAGTGATTTCTTTGTTGTAAACATTCATGTAAAATAAAGACTTGACAAGATCTTGGGGTGGGCAAAAACTTTTGACTGGTAGTGTACATTTAATTATTTCAGCACTCTCTGGGTTCAAGAATTCCTCGCCAAATGCTTATTCTGGAAGGTCTAACGGAGAAGGGAAGCAGGGACTGGATTTCTGAATAAGGACAGGACTGACATCTCTCGCACGCAGAGACAAAGGGAGTAAAAAATTGCGGGAACAAAAAGGAAAATTGAAGCGCTAATGGTTTGAGTGAGGTGGGTAATTAACTCCAGTGTGATTTTGACAGGGTCTGACACTTGTTCCTGTGTGAGCACTTAATTCTTGACATTTTTATTTGAGTGAAGCATTTAAGTGTTTCATTTAGAAACTAAATTGGTGGATAAGTAAAATGCAGAGAGTAAATTGAACTTACTATTTTCCATCTGAAGTTTGGGTAGATCCAAACCACTTAGCTCTCGCATAAAATTTTGGTATCGCTAAAAATAATACACCATAAATCATTTATGAAAATGATATGTTCTGAATTCATCACAGCAATTCTACAACCAAATCCCATATTATAGAAGTTTGTTACGGTAAAAAATTGATATATGCTGTGCTTAATTTTGCTCTGTTTTATAAGCAGATCTGAGGTAATTTACTGAGGCGAAAAATGGACGTTGCCTGTAAAGCATACATAAATGTATATTTATAAGCATATATAAATGTATACATGTGATTAATGTGAGTCAGAGTGGAGTTATCGTTGAAAAAATTTGTCATTAAAATGTTCCAATTTAACACTCTGCCATCGAATCACCATGTCAGCTCTTTTCACCTTTCAAGATGATAAAAATGAAAGTTAATCAACTGAGTATGAAATATTGCATTTTGAAATTCAAACATGAAGGGTGATAAATGAGAGAGTTTTATTAAAAGATTACTGTCTTCTCACACACACGTGCTGCTCACACAGACACACACACACACATCCTCACACAGAGACACACACACTGATATACAACACACACTTACACTAACAGGCAGATACATTCATACACACACACACGTACACATCAATCCACACACTTACACACACACACTTATTTATACAACTCACACGCTCATGCTCACACACACAGACATACTCATACACACGTGCACACACACAAAGTTGCAGTTCTTCCAAACTCAAATAATGCATGATTTATTGCAGTGTACTTGGAAATTCATTACTGCGTGAGTAAATGTTTCTGTTGAATTAACTGCAGTGCACTGATAATTCCAGCACTTATCGCTCAGGCTCTGTCATTAGCCCCAGGCGTATCTCCCGCGACCCTGCCGCATACATTATCCTGACTCAGTGTGTTTGTTTTAAAATACTCCCTGGATGAAAGCTAAACGTTTCTTCCTCAAGCCTCCCCACCCCAAACAGACCGTTGGGTCAGGCACAGAACGTTCTGAGCACTGACACTGAAATTAACCCAAACAACAAAAAAAAAAAAAACGGCATTATTACTGGGAATTAATGGAAAAAAATTTGTTTGAGTCAGACAAATGCTGACATATCGCTCACCATTACAGCGAGTTTTTCTCTCTGTGTTTGCTATTTCTCCAGCCGTGTTTGTGTGCTAAGCTGCTGGTCTTGTATGTATGCTGTCTCAGCAGACCTGCAGCCTCCTGTATCCCAGAACCTCCTGTTATTTTTCAGTCCAATCCTACCGACATCTGGAAGACCTCCACCTGCCTCTGGCAAATTCTTATCCTCAACTCTCATTGGCTGAATCCTAAATCACCCTTCCTACTCCCCCTCTGTTTGTGTGCTCATACGGGAGGATCGCCATGTTGGAGACCATCTCAATCCTATGAGCGAAGATTGGGAGTAGATTGAGAAACACTCCTACAGTGTCTGCATCGATGCTGACTTTATAATCTCACTCTCCTTTGCCGTAAGATAGGCGACAGAAGAGCCTGTTTGTAGCTTACAACACTACAGGTCTATGTATAGCCATGGTGCCAGCTATTGTCTGTATATAATGTCAAAGTGGCTATTCCCCAGCTGTTGGTGGTACAGGAAAGGAAAGTTGCTCTTATTCCCCAGTAAATATAAGACACCATTCAAATGGCGCCATAAAGTTTCACTGAAAGATGTCGGTCAACGGTTGGGGGAATAGCCTGTGTCAAATAACATATACCTGAACAGTCGATGGTGCCGGCTCCTTCCGTTTCCTGGTGGATGGAGACAAGTGCATCCCAAAGATCACGTGAGTATTTACACGCTCCCCTTTAATGAGGAGCCCCCGCCCTTTAATGAAGAGAGTCCGCCACAGCTGTGAGGGAGACTTCACACAGACTGAAGAGCTAATGGCGAGGGAGCGATTTGAGAAAGGGCCTTAATCTTGGAAGATTCTTCATGCCACTTTTCCGTCAGTCAAGTAAAATCAGTCATGTGCCCATGTTGGGGAACCCCCCCAACTCCAAACCCATCACCCATCCTCCACCCCCAAACTCCCCATCACTGAAAGCAGAATCGTGGAAGATGCACAAACTTTGTGCTGGTTCTGGAATTCAGTCCTGGGCTTTTCTGTGTGGATTTTGCACCTACTTCCCATATCTGCATGAATTTCTACTGGGTAGGGGAGACTGGGGTCCGATGAGCCATGGGGACCAATGAGCCATATCACTACTTTGTGATCAATCGATGTCAAAGGTGTTTAAAATAGGCAAAATAGTGATATGGCTCATTTATACCCATGGCTCATCGGACCCCAGTCTCCCCTACACCAGTCACATCTCACAGCCCAAGGACATGCATAGTAGGCCGATTGGGGGACCTGATTTGACCATCAAAATTTAGTGTGTGTGTCCTTTGATGTCTTGGTGAACAAATCAGGATGTACTTCTGGTTCTTTCCCCAGCTGCCAACCCTGGGGTGCGTTTCCCAAAATCACAGATTCTAACAATGTATGAGATATTATCCTACATTATGAAAAAAAATGCTTTTTTGACCCCCTACTTAAAAGAAAACTTAAATGGGAAAAAATAGGGTTCAAGGGGTTAATAAATAAATTTTGAAATTGAACATCTTGTTTTTAACTCTGTCATCGTGGGTAATTGTGTGTTGATTAATGGCCAACAAGGCAAATTATTCCATTTTACATTACACAATTAACTGTAGCCAAGCTAAAGAAGTTTGAATATTTTTCAAAGCTGCTCTGTACATTCCTTTTTTTCTTAGCACTGGTTTGTTTATCTTTGTTTTTGAGTGGTGATGGAGTCTAAAGTTTCATGCTGTATGTTGGCGCAGGCTGTTTCCTAGCGGAGCTGTGCCTGAGGGTGTCTTGTTCAGCAGCAGAGGCGACGAAAAAAACAGTCTGACCTCCTGGCCACCTCTCTTTGGTGAAAGCGCGTGATGGCAGCTATTTTAGATCCTGCCTTTTGATTATTTTCAAGAGTTTGTGCTAAAGTGTGGAACATCATTTCAGAGCATCAGCTCAAAGCTCTGAAAACTATCGGGAACGCTGACGCACTTCAGTTATGCAACTCCGTGTGTTATTCAACAGTGTTAGAGTGGCTGGTCAACGGCGAATAACAAAATTGCTTAACTTCTAATCCTCCATCATGAGAGGGTGTGGAACATCACCGGAGGACTTAAGTGCTCCATGTCAGTCGGTGATTCAGCACAACGAATAGTGCAGACGAGTAATAGCTGACTGAAGTTCTTACATCTTGACGTTAAAGTATTGATCGCGGCCGCGAGGCGTAATTGAAGATAATGAGTCCGGCTATTTCAGAGAATTATCGTGCGTCATTTGACTTCTGTTTGATCTCTTTCACAAATCAACTCCGCAAACAGATGGGGATAGAGCTGGTCTAAACACGGTTTTTTTCCTTTTTGTAAATGGTTGTTTTGCATTTGACGTGTTTACCGTAGGATACTCTGAATGAAACAGAAATTAAACAGTGATGCAGTTCTGTTTTTATACTGAAATTCTAAATGAGGAATCGATAGCTAAATAGGATCAATTTTACAATTTGGTCGCCACTTTACCCTAACCCTAAAGTTCACAGTATGGATAAGCCAAGTAAATGGAAACTGTCCTTAATTAGGGGTGGTGAACAAATTGTAAAAATTAACCCACTAGATCAGTGAAAGTTGTGCTGTGAATGTACCGTCAATTAAGCATTATGTCATGATTTTGGTCCCAGTTGATTATTATCATATACTACATTTTTTAAAGTCTTCAGATGTCATGATACTGTGAGTGCTTGAATCTTTTTATCTACTGTCCTGTCATCACCGTGATCATCCTGCTTCTTCCTGATTTCTTCTTCTTCTGCTTTCATAACGCCACTCAAGGTCCCTTTGTCTGACCTGCAGGGGAAAGGATTTGACAATAATAATTGGACAATCCACGATTTAAAAAATAGTGGCAAAGCCACTGCGCCCGCTTGGCTAAACATGGCCAAAATGGAACGCCCCCTATTGGCCAAAGTATCAGTCCGACTCAGCTCAAAATCGAATTTGGTCTAGATCTTATGACCATATGTACACATGTGAAATATGAAAAGGATCGGTGAAAAAGTGAAGACGCTAGGGTGCAGACAAGCCAAAGGTTTACGCACACACGGACGCACGCACGCACAAACGCCCGCACAAACGCACGCACGACAGACCACCACTAAAGACCCCGAGCATATCATAAGCCCCTTTGGGCCTTTTGGCCAAGCGGGCTAAAAACTGCCTGCAGATGTACCAGTGATAACAGAAAATAAAAAGTGCACAAGCCTTAACCCTCTTATGTGCAAAATCACATTATACAGTTCGTTCGACAGGGGCACATTTTTATGATTCATTAAAATATTGGAGAATTTAACACAATGAAAAATGTTGTAATTTATTTTTTTTTCTTTCATAGTCTTTGCTAGCCTGGAATCCATCCGTATCAAGCTTTGGTCGCTCCCAACGGTCACTTACTTGTATGTCTGGCCTCACTCGGTAGGCCAGCTTTTGACTTTCAAATATTCGCACAAAATCCATGCGAGATCTAGCCTTGCAGAGCAGACGGCCCTGCCTGATTCATTGTCTGAAATCCTGCAGGTCCGTCTTGCCAACTACCGTCGTCCAACAATTTCATGGCTAAATTTTTTACGGCCCAATCAGGGGAAAGAGAGGCAGGAGCTGCAGACGTGACATCACCAGGAAGCGACTTTATGTTTGAATACAATGGCGGCGCAAGGGCGTTCCTGTGGATGGGTCAATATCAGCAGTTTTATCAGAAATAGACTCAATTTCTTCAATAAAAGAGGAGCAAAGAACGTCACTAAAAGCTTTTCTGACGGGAAACGATGTTTTTTTTTTATTAACAAGTTTGTAAATACATACAATGTGGCTTTGAGATCTTAGACAAACATAAAACTTAGGCATAGGTGCATGTTCAATAGAATTGGGTCAAATGGGGAAACGATGTTTTTGCTCTTCTCCCGACCGGTTTCGGTAAGAGTTTGATCTACCAGCTGGCTCCTCTGGTCGTGAAAAAGATGGGAAGGACTCCAAACCCCATGTGGATTGGTCGGTGATGAGTGTGACGAGAAGAACCATCGTCCAATCAGCAGCCGCAGATTTTTTTGAAGGCTCCTCCTCTGAAAACTTTTTTGAATGGCTCTTTCCCAGATGGACTTGTGAAATATTTCCGTGGCGGATATATGGAACGCAGCAGGGTGAAGTTGCCTTCAGCCGTCGACTTCCAGGCTGCTCAGCCTGTCAGGCTGCGTAAACACCGCCCCCAAGTACAGCCAATCAGATCGCGAGCTAGAGTAAAACCAATCCACTCACAAGGCAGCCAATTCAATTCAAATTCCTCTCCTCAAAGCGGAGCGGGCTTAAGAAAATCAATATTGTTAAAAAACGAATGCATTTAATCGTCTTTTTCTCATTAAAAAAACTGATTCGGGAGGTAACCTTAGATATTTTAGCTATTTTGATTATGTTAACCAATGCAAAGAAGTGCTTTTTTTTTTTTTGTCTTACAGTTAACTTATAAACCTAACCTTAGCTAAACAGGTCATACTTGTTAACCTAAACACTTCTACAGTATAACTTTAAGTATAACTCTGTTTGAAACATAAAATTGGCCTACTTGTGTGATATTTTTTGTTCAATAAGCTTAAACAGCTTCTTAAAAACTTCAACTGCAAGTTGCTGTAACGTTCGCTGCCTTCAAGGCTGATTGCAGAGACTAGTGCCTTGCAGGCTGGTTAGAAGGCTAATGTTGATTTCATCTTGTATAATCATTAATAGTATTCAGTCAGATGCCCTCAAGGCTGATTGTAGAGATTAGTGCCTTCAAGGCTGATTGTAGGGACTAGTGCCTTCAAGGCTGATTGTAGAGACTCGTGCCTTGCAGGCTGGTTAGAAGGCTAATGTTGATTTCATATTGTATAATCTTCAATAGAATTGCCTCAGATGCCTTTAAGGCTGATTGTAGAACGCTAGTGCCTTCCAGGCTGACCGTAGAGACTAGTGCCTTGCAGGCTGGTTAGAGGGCTAATGTTGATTTCATACTGTATAATCTTTAAAAAGTATTCAGTCAGATGCCTTCAAGGCTGATTGTAGGACTAGTGCCTTCCAGGCTGACTGTAGAGACTAGTGCCTTGCAGGCTGGTTAGAAGGCTAATGTTAATTTCGTATTGTATGATCTTTCATAGTATTCAGTCAGATGCCTTCCAGGCTGACAGTAGAGACTAGTACCTTACAGGCTAGTTAGAGGGCTAATGTTGATTTCATACTGTATAATCTTTAAAAGTATTCAGTCAGATGCCTTCAAGGCTGATTGTAGGGACTAGTGCCTTCCAGGCTGACTGTAGAGACTAGTGCCTTGCAGGCTGGTTAGAAGGCTAATGTTGATTTCATATTGTATGATCTTTCATAGTATTCAGTCAGATGCCTTCAAGGTAACAGGGCCCGGGGTGGGTGCTGGGGCTGTTTTTTTTTTTTACTTTTTTAGCGGGGCGGGTAGATAGGGCTCCACGACGGCACCGAGACATCGTTTCAACTCCTAAAGAGAGTGCAAAAAGTAAAGACAACATCAATATGAAACAACACCTCGGTCAGTTTTCTGAGGTAACGTGGTTGGTTTTGAACTGTAATAAATCTATGGGCTGAAAAATAGAAGATTTTAAATTAGCCTTGGAAGGCTGCAACTCAGTAGAGACTCCCAGTAGAGACCCCCTCAGTAATGCTGAGGGAGTCTCTACTGTCAGCCTTGAAGGCATCAAAATTGTAAACACACACACACACACACACACACATATATATATATGAAATCATCAGCCTGCCAACCAGCCTGCAAGGCACTAGTCTCTACTGTCAGGCTGGAAGGCACTAGTCTCTACAATCAGCCTTGAAGGCATCTGACTGAATATTATCAAAGATCATACAATATGAAATCAACATTAGCCTTCTAACCAGTCTGCAAGGCTCTAGTCTCTACAGTCAGCCTGGAAGGCAGTTAACGTTACAGCAACTTGCAGTTGAAGTTTTTAAGAAGCTCAACTAGACAGCTTATTGAACAAAATCTCACAAGTATGCCAATTTTATGTTTCAAACAGAGTTATACTTAAAGTTATATTGTAGAAGTGTTTAAGTAAACAAGTATGACCTGTTTAGCTAAGGTTAGGTCTATAAGTTCACTATAAGACAAAAAAATAGCACTTGTTTGCATTGGTTAATATAATCAAAATAGCCAAAATATTTAACGTTACCTCCTAATCAGTTTCTTTAATGAGAAAACTCACGATTAAATGCATTCGCTTTTAACAATATTAATGTTCTTAAGCCCACTTACCGAGTAAAGGCTTCCGAATTGAATTGGCTGCTTCGAGAGCGGATTGGTTGTACTCTAGTTCACGATCTGATTGGTTTTACTTGGGGGCGGTGTTAATGCAGCCTGACAGGCTGAGCAGCCTGGAAGTCGACGTCTGAAGGCAACTTCACCCTGCAGCTATATGGAACTGTTCGTCTGGCGTGTCAGGTTATGCGAGATCTGTGATTGGCTCACAGTCGCAAGGGTTCCCCCCTCCCCCCTTTAGACAGACTTAAAAATAAATAAAAATACCACAGTTCCTGCATTCAACGGAGGTCCCGCCTCCCCTCGTGGTTTATTCGAGTGTTCATCTGAGTGGCAGCAGAGTCTCTGGGCAATTAACGAGCCGGGAGGCGGGACTTCCGTTGAATGCGCGAGCTTACTTGAAGCATTACTGTGGTATTTTATTACTTTTAGCGAAAAATAACAGCGTTTCTAGAGTTCTGAGGATACGAGTGGACAAAGCTGACTTGGATTATACTGGACGATGCGTTGGACGATGGTTTGAAAGTTTGTCAACGGACGTTTTGTGGAGTTTGCCCATTGCTACTGCGTGACCCCGTTTGCTTCCAGCAAAAAAGGAATTTGGATAATTTTTCAAAACTCTCCAGTGACCATAAAGTTGCGCCAGGTGAATAACAACTTTGTCCGTTCAAGACATCTTATGGTGAGTAATTGATATACAAATTATAGTTTTTGGGTGGTGCATCACTTTAATCTAGCTGATGCAATCATGCCCTTCGAGCTATAGCCAATGCCAATTACCGTGAAATACATTATGTAATTTGAGTTTTATTTAATTTAGCCTTTATTATACCGGGGAATCCCACTGAAATAGACAAAATGCAGATATGGCCAAACATTATCCTGTTCAAAACCTAACAACCACTCCAAGAGTAAACGCAAGCAAACCACAATCTAATTTTTAAGCTCATGTCAAATAACATTCACGAATGCCGTTGCTGGCCAGCGAACTCATATTCGATTGGTGGTTCTCGCCCATGGACTGTATAAAAAGATGGACGAAGCTACCGTGACGTCACCCATTGGTTTCAGCATACCATAAAAGAAGCCTCGATTTTGGCAATTTGAATTGCGCCATGTTGTCATATTGAAACCAGATGTGATTTCTATTGGACGAGAGCGTGAATTGAAGATCCAGGGAGGAACATGGCTCTGGATCTGACCGTATCGGACCAGGACCAGAGGATAGCCACGCCCCAAAAGCATATTCTGGCTTTATCCTTTATTCTAGTCTATATGGGTCCATAATTTACAAAAATGAACATCATGATATATCGAAGGAGACTGGAACTTGCTATAACTTCTATGAAATAATGTGAAAAATCATTATTTAAATGAAAAATCAGGTGGGAAAGTAGGGTCATTTTCCTCATAGACTTCTATAGCATTGAACTTCTTTCTGCAACCACCGACGTCGCCATCTGCTGGCCATTAAATAGAATGCCATTCTACGGTACTTCCGCATGGGCTTCATTTTTCAGACCAGGGTGCTGCGTCCATCTTTTTATACTGTCTATGTTCTCGCCAAGAGCAGAAAACATGAATATTCATATATTCACTTCATCAGTGACGTAAGGGCTAAACGCTGGCTATACGACTGAGGCCAGACTGATAAGTCAGTGACCGTTGGGAGCGACCAGCACTTTATCAGTATGGATTCCAGGCTAAGTCTTTGCATGCAATGACTGTTTGAAGTCTGTGACACACAGACATCAGCAGACACTAGGTATCTTCCCTGGTGATGCTCTGCCAGGCCTGTACTGCAGCATCTTCACTTCCTGCTTGTTTCAGGGACTTTTTGCCGTTAATCTCCTCTTCAGCAGGTAAAATGCAAGTACAGTTGGATTCAGCTCCAGTGATGAACTTGACCAACAGTACTGAAATGGCAAAAATGCGCCTATCAAAATACTGCTAACTGAACATTGAAAAATCGATGCAACAATCACAATCAGGGAAGACATGTTGGTCAAGGGAACTAAGATTTACATGCAAAAGCTGTAGAGAGTCACTGTTTGAAGATGGGTTTTAATTATTGATGAGACAGCTCAGAACTCCATTTTCCCCTCTCGGTGACAAAGTCGGCGATACGGCCTTAGTGGTGAGCATGCTGTGAGAGAGAAAAGGTCAGAAAAAGAGATCTGAACAAACTTGTGCATGAATCTATCGAGCCCTCGCACAACCCTGGCTAAATGTATTAGCGGTGATGTCAGGGACAGTGTGGGATGAGGGCGATTCTCGTGATGAGTTCAGACAATGACCGAACCAAGGTTGCGATTGAGTGATAAATATTTAATCGTTTCTCAAAAGAGGAAAACCCCATTAATATGCTGCCATGCATCCACTGGCTCCTGCACGTTCACAGCGATGCGGGAAAACCAGCGCTAACATCTTGGACTGCCCAACGGGCCTCATTAGTTGTGTGTACATGTTGCTCCCCGATCGCCATGGATGAGTCCCCAGATATAGTAAACGTGCTGCAAATGGATATGAATGGTGAATTTATCAGAATTATGGGGAGTTTGTGTGTGGGGGTAGGAGGGTGAAGTGGTTGGCTGTTGGGGTCTGGAGCCTATCCCAGCATGCAACAGGCCAGAGGCAGGAACACACCCGAGACAGTTTGCCAATCTATCGCTGAGCACACGCACCATTCACTCAAATGCATACTAAAGGGCAATTAGATTCTACATTTATATTACCCAATTAGCCTAACATGGATGCCCTATGGACAGTGGGTGTAAACTGGTTTACCCACAGGAATCCCATGCCAACGTGTTGAGAACATGCTAACTGTGGGATTCACATAATATCTCCACCAGAGAGTATGCTCCAGAGTTCTCAAGTGTACTAATCTCCTTGAACTCAGAGGGTGGAGAGTGAATATGCGGACAAGTGTGGTTTTGTTTAACAACCTTGAAACCTTGCAAGACTACAGCAACTGATTGTTGGAAAAATCCATGTGCAAACCTCAGCAAACGCTGAGTCGCTAAATCATGGGGAATCAATTCCAGCGGCATGCAGTCACATGTTCAGAGGGGCCTCAGTAACCTCACCCTTTACAGCTCGATTGTCCTCAAGCTGTTCTCTTCAAAGTTCGCCTGATTAAAAATCAAACAGCTTATCGACTGAATGACCAAGACTAATCCTTGATCCATAATAAGAAATGATAATGGAAAAAATGAATGCCTATCACCAACACGTATATAATTGATACAACATTGTTAGGATGGAAACATAAACGCAAAAAATCCGAAACTTTCACTGACTTCGCAGCATTTATTTTTGCCATCACTCAGCTGTGCATGGTACCCAACAGCGCCCTTTAACCATGACGACACTCAGAATACAGAACGGATTCTCAGGGCTTATTGATTAATGAGCCTTTCAGACTAATTTAAGAAAATCTGTGCTGTTTCACGAGCTACTGGAGCGCAGAAATTATAAAGACATTGATGTTTTACATAGTCATTTATGTGCGGAAGAAAACGCCTTATAATTTTGGGGTGTACTGTATAACAATGCTATCAAAAAAAAAAAAAATTAGACTGTGTTTTGTTCTACCAATTAGTCTGAGCAACTGTTGCTCATCGGGAAAAGTAAACTGCGAGAGGTTTAGGTTATTAAGCAGTGAAAGGTGAGGTTACCGCTGGCTTTTGTTCCTGCCAACAGACTGCCACTGATTTATTCAAATCAAAATGCCACCCAAACCCCCCCACCCCAACCCCCAACCTTCTGGAGTCAGGTTGGAACAGTTTGTCCTTGACAGAGAGGAAACTCCGGGGGTGAATTTGGGATCCACGTTCAGACATGATGAAGCCTGCGCTACACAGTTTCTGTGACCATACAGAAAAGCTCAGCAGATAAGGGTTGGGACGGGTCTTTGCACTGGTCTGAGGCCAGTGGAGGCAGAAAGCTAGAGGCAGAATAGGTATCTGGTTATAGATTGGGGAGTGAAAAAGGCCTGGCTGCACTTCTTCAATCAGTAAGGCCCATATCAGGTGCTTTTATCTCTTCTGAGTCACAATCAGTTGAAGAGAACAAGAAACACTCACCTCTGATGTGTACCTCAAGTGGATGGGACCAAATCAATATCTGCAACTGTCCTGTATTAAGACAAAGGTAACACTGAGGTCCGTGGCATTTTTACAGAGCATTCATCAGCACAAGTCTAACAACCTTTAAAGTTGAGTATGATTTTCTCTCTCCACTTTGTATTTCAGCAAATCATGCATTCAGTCTCTCTTTCTGTAGCAATAAGACAGGAAAAAGAGGTAAAATTGCACATTTTGGTTTTATACTGATTATGTCTTGAATGTGTGCTAGGATACAGGGAATAAAATCAATGCAATAACCACACAAATATAACCAAAGTTTTTTAACGTTTTGATACACGTTGAAACAAGCAATCCGAGATTGTGAACCTCCACCAAGTCTGAACCATCCCCCATTTGTCAACAAACCTGAAAAAGATTGTCTCATGAAATCTGAAAAAATAAAATACTGCAGATACAGGAGTCAGTCTAATTGATGCAGGCTTTGAATTGGTAGGACTTGTTTTGAAGTGCAAATCAAAGGAGACTGAAGACAATGAGAGCAGCCATTTTGAGATGTGCCGTATTGGCTGGGAGCCATTTTAAGTGGTGAGATGGGACTGGCTCTAATTCAGCCTGAGATAAAGGTTTTAATAACATCATCACTCTTGTCTGCTCAACCTGCTGATAATAAGTCATAATTACCTTCAGATCCTAAATAGATATGTGTCACCACAGAACTATTGAACACTTACTTAACGCATTCGTAATTGTATTCCATCTTCATTAAAAACAGGATTCAGCTCCATAATTGTGCCATTATTAAAAAGGGCAGAAACATATTTTGTGAATGATGCTTGAATAACTACTTCGGCTAATGGAAATTATTAAATTGGTATAGAAAACGACTAATGTATTTGTGAATGATTTATTATTCACTGTTTTTCAGCTCTTGGGGTAGGCCTACACATGTGTAACAGGCTATGAGAAGTGACTGCAGCAAGCAGCCTCTACTCTAGGACATTTGCTGCTAGCAGCCTGCCTCAAGTCTGACTGTCTAACACAGGGATACTCACTCTTTTCCAGAATGAGCCACAGTGGGTGCAAGCTTTCACTCTATTCAACCTGTCGCACACCTGATTCTACTAATCAACCCTTGGATCTTTTGCCATAGACCCTTGATAAGTAGAATCAGGTGTGTAACTGCATGGTTAGACTGAAAGCCTGCACGAGCTGCTGCTCATTCTGGAAAAGAGTGAGTATCCCTGGTCTAATAATTACAAACAAGGAGATTCAAGAAAAAGGTTAGAAATCTGCTTATTTTTACATTTCAAAGTTATAGTTTTGATCAAATTGTAGTTCTCAAAAAGTGCTTTCTAACCATATAATTTTCATGAGAAAATATTAAAGTTCAGCAGAATAGAGGCCTGTTGTTCTGCTGACCTATCCTGCTAGCAGCCTGCCTCAAGCCTCTGACTGCCAACAATTACAGAGAAGGAGATTCAAAGAAAAAGGCTACAAAAATGCTGTATTTAACTTTTCAAAGTCAGAATTTTGATAGAAGTGTAGTTCTCAGAAAGTGCTTTCAGAATATATAACTTTCATAGAAGAAAACCTACTTTTAGATATGAAGAAAGTCATCTGCAGCTCAGAAGGGCAAAATGACCTTCTCCAACCGACTGGCAATTACACAGTGTGAGATCCTAAAGGTGCCTGGTTTACCCAGAAAATATGCATCTTTATCAATGAAATTGTTTACAAAGTTAGTTTAGACAAAGTGCTTCCAGATTATCAACTCCATATGTCTTTATCTATAATCTGGTTGTCAGGGTGATGGCCAACAGACCCAAGGGGTCTGGACCTCATATGAAAAGGAGAAACATACATTCTGATTACAAATTGTTAGAAATTGCTGAATACACACTAACTGATGGTAAATTTTGATATGGCTGTTTTACGTACCTTCTTATCTGTCAGAAAATGTTAAGATAATTAGTATCTGACACCTTAGAGCCATGATAGGGGAATGTGTGGAAAGTTTTAGCCTCTTGTTACAATGGAGAATGCTAAAATAACAGTTTTTGGGAAAAAAACACCTTAAAATATAAAAAATTCTTTTAAAAAGCACAAATATGTATGTTTCTCAATTAAGGTGTACTGCATAATTCTCAGTAAATCACTACAAAATCTAGTGGGAATTGGTCATTTTTCTGATTACATCCATAGTGCACACCTAATTTGCATATTCAGACTGATTATAAACAGCCTTATTGATTTTTTGTGGTTATACTGCAGAAGTATCCTAACTTGCATCAGTCATGCATACACCACCTAATTTTAACTCTCACACCATTTTCGACGGAACTTAAGTTCTCCGAATTCCATCCATAACGCTTGCTGAGGTTTTGGATCTGATCCTTGTACGATGTAGACTCACGTTTTTGTTAACGTGAGATAATGTCACCATCGAGTGACCTTTTTATAGAGTCCTTCCCACGTGTCACAAGCCCTGATGGTCACTGAGGTCAGTAATGACCTTTTGAACACTGAGCTGGACATATATGGTTGCAGCATAAAAGGGGTTTGATGTGTACAGGTGCTGGAGAGTACTGTAGTGGCAGCATCTTGAGAAAAAAATCTGTGAAAAGACTTTGATGATACCTTACAGTATGGAGGACCCATGCTTTTTATTCTTGAGATTCTGCAGGTTGAGTTAAAACATGCACACCATGAAGTACAATCAGGTCTGTAAAGGAGAATGTCACAGGTTTCGTTACTTTGAGCCTGTATGCCACCACAATGGATTATAAACAAATCAGTCAAGATTTTCAAAAAGGTTTTCATCTTTTATCATAGTGCTTTACCAGAAATATTGTTCGAACCTCGTGGAAATTACAACTAATTTTACAATATATAATATACTATTTATGCAACATATATCAATATTTAGGCTAACTGGCAAATGCTGTCTGTGGCATGTTGGTCACACACGGGCCAGGCCTCATTACATTTATTTGAGAGCAGTTTACAGTTGATTAGATGAAACAGGGACTCATCCCCCTGGAGCAACATGAGCTTAGAGCCTTGCACAAGGGCCCAACAGCGGCAATGATAGTTTGTGTCGTATTAAAGTCTGAACAAACAACCATCAGCATTCCAGTCTAATACGAAAAGCCCTGGGAAACAGACTGCTCAAAAATTAAGCCAATGTACCTTCAAGATGCTGCCTAATTCAGGCCACACTCCTCTGGGCCTCTATTGGCTCATTATCCATTAAAAGCATTCTATCTCCAAACCAAAGGCACTGAGAGCAAAATAGAGCTGTCAGACAGGCATAAAAGCACCCTGGGTTTCAGCTTTTAACAGTGCTCCAGTCATGTGTCCATGCATGCGTGCGTACATGTTCATCTGCATTTGTGTGTGCGTGTGTTCATGTGCACTCATTTTTGTACGTGCACAAGTGTGCATTTGCATGTTCGTGAGTGTATGCGTGTGTGTGTGTGCGTTTATGTGTGTGGGTTTCACGCATTCACACACGCTGTGTGTGCATATCCGTATACATTATGCAGTTCAGCGCAGTGGTGATGCCGTATTCATTTTTATGACTGCCGGCGAAAGTGCAGGTAAATGTCAGCCGGCTGAGTGAAACCCACAGGCAACGAGGGTGTGAGACAATCGAAGAAAGGATTGAATGTGAGCTGAGGTACACTGGCTCACAACTGCAGTGGCAATGTACAACGCATGGCATGAATTTTAAAACCCAGTGCTCTGATGGACCTGCAATACAAGATCCCAAAGGAATTTCCCTGCACGATTCCATAGTTTTCCCAGTAAGTGTGGGCAGACAGCTCCACACCTGTGGTCATATCACGCTCCTGACCAAAGAGTTTGCAGCATACAAGTTTTCACCAGCCTATTATTCCAGAGCAGAGATTAAACAATTTCAATCGCAGTGTGACATTTACTGACATTTGCTATTCCCTCTGAATGCCATTTAAATTCATGATCACTTTTGCTTGAAATTATATTTTTGAATAATTTATTTGGTTGCATGTTTAATAAGATTATTGACATGAAAGTAGGTAAACACGATCTTCAGCATTGCAGCAGGGAAGTCAATTGGAGTGAAATGCAAAATTACAATAGAAAAATACTTGACTTCAGTTGCTCTGGAGCCTGAATTTTTTAAAGCATTTACTACATTTGTTGCATTATTCTGCAGTCTATATTGCTTGTTCCTTATCTTTTTTTTTTTCATTATTGACTGTTCTCATGCCTGGAGACATGCTCCTCCTGCCTTTAAGATGGCTTTTGTTACCCTGCTCTTCAAAAAGCCACCCTTAGCCCCTCTGATATCAGGAACTACTGCACTGCATCACTGATTCCTTTCCTGTCCAAAATTCTAGTGTGCCGTACTGGACCAATTACCATCTGTTCTCTGTCAGACCGACCACCTTAACCCCCAACAGTCTGGCTTTTGAGCTGGCCACTCAACTGAGACTGTGACAAACGCACTCGCCCCTGCATGTGCCCTGTCCCTCTCCTCTCTGCTGATTCTTACCGACCGACCTGCTGCTTTTGAAACAATTTAACACCAACTCCTGATCTCCACTCTGGCTTTGATAATTATTATATTTCACTCCCCTATAGGGGGAGAGTTTTATATTTCACTGCCCTATAGGCAGAGAGTTTTATATTTCACTGCCTTATAGGCGGAGAGTTTTATATTTCACTGCCCTATAGGCGGAGAGTTTTATATTTCACTGCCCTATAGGGGGAGAGTTTTATATTTCATTGCCCTATAGGGGGAGAGTTTTACATTTCACTGCCCTATTGGCAGAGAGTTTTATATTTCACTGCCCTATAGGGGGAGAGTTTTATATTTCATTGCCCTATATGGGGAGAGTTTTATATATTTCACTGCCCTATAGGGGGAGAGTTTTATATTTCATTGCCCTATATGGGGAGAGTTTCATATTTCACTGCCCTATAGGGGGAGAGTTTTATATTTCATTGCCCTATATGGGGAGAGTTTTATATTTCACTGCCGTATAGGGGGAGAGTTTTATATTTCACTGCCCTATAAGGGGAGAGTTTTATATTTCATTGCCCTATAGGGGGAGAGTTTTATATTTCACTGCCCTATAGGGGGAGAGTTTTATATTTCATTGCCCTATATGGGGAGAGTTTTATATTTCACTGCCCTATAGGGGGAGAGTTTTATATTTCATTGCCCTATATGGGGAGAGTTTTATATTTCACTGCCCTATAGGGGAGAGTTTTATATTTCATTGCCCTATGTGGGGAGAGTTTTATATTTCACTGCCCTATAGGGGGAGAGTTTTATATTTCATTGCCCTATAGGGGGAGAGTTTTACATTTCACTGCCCTATAGGCAGAGAGTTTTATATTTCACGGCTCTATAGGGGGAGAGTTTTATATTTCACCGCCCTATATGGGGAGAGTTTTATATTTCACTGCCCTATAGGGGGAGAGTTTTATATTTCATTGCCCTATAGGGGGAGAGTTTTACGTTTCACTGCCCTATAGGCAGAGAGTTTTATATTTCATTGCCCTATATGGGGAGAGTTTTATATTTCACTGCCCTATAGGGGGAGAGTTTTATATTTCACTGCCCTATAGGGGGAGAGTTTTACGTTTCACTGCCCTATAGGGGGAGAGTTTTATATTTCACTGCCCTATAGGGGGAGAGTTTTATATTTCACTGCCCTACAGGGGAGAGTTTTATATTTCACTGCCCTATAGGGGGAGAGTTTTATATTTCACTGCCCTATATGGGGAGAGTTTTATATTTCACTGCCCTATATGGGGAGAGTTTTATATTTCACTGCCCTATAGGGGGAGAGTTTTATATTTCACTGCCCTATAGGGGGAGAGTTTTATATTTCACTGCCCTATAGGGGGAAAGTTATATTTCACTGCCCTATAGGGGGAGAGTTTTATATTTCACTGCCCTATAGGGGGAGAGTTTTATATTTCACTCCCCTATAGGGGAAGAGAAATATACTGTTTTGGCTCCGTTTCTTGTTCTCCTCCTCCTGGCTTTTTGATCAAATGAGCACCACACTTTCATTTTAAGGCCAAATGACCTGAAATTTGGAACAGGGGTAGCTTAGCAACATACACCCAGACCCTTTTTTTCATTTTTTGGATGCTGGCCTTAGAAATGATTTAAATAAGCTTTTTTTGGGGGGTAATAATAGACAAAAATGTATATATTTGCCTTCTGTGCCATTATGGTCACACCAAATGACCTAAAATTTGGCATGGAGATAGCTAGTACTTTTTTGCCTCCTTTCACTAAAAGCTCACACATTGTATTATTTGCAATCAGTATGGCTGGCATTGCAATGTCATCTTGTTTCTGTATGTCACATTCCACGGCAGATCACACATACAATCACCGCTGTGTTAATGAATTCGAAATAATTCACTTGCAGCTGAATTAAATTCTACAATATCAGTTTTTTTTAAAGCGTACAATAATTGGACTATGATTTTGGCGACTCATACAGTTGAAAAGAAGTCTAGCTCACTTCATTGTGAAGGGCACTATGTCATTAAAATGAACCCCTTAAAGTTTGAGTCCGAATGAGAAAGATTTTCCCACCATTTTCCAAGGTTTAAATCATTTTAATTAGGTGATTTTAATTTTGTTTTGTTTATTTCTTTTTTCAATTTTTGTTTCCTTTCCCAAAAAAATCTAATTCAGGCTCCTGTACGGTGGGAAATTATTAGATAGTAACACAGTTACGCTATAACCTTACCATTTGAAGGCGAACATTTTGCTTCGATTAAAAATGTTATATTTAATGTGTTTTCATGTCCGTTATTTTCACAAAAAAGTCTATTTTACAAGAGATGTGGGGTGATTTTGTAATAGTCCTTTTTTTGCATGGCGGCAATTTTAGACAAGTCCATTTCCACTCGGGTAAGGGATGGGGAGTGAAATATCCTGCATTTGCTCGCAAACATTGACTTTCTAGTGATTACTGTGATTGCCTCTTGATTTTCTTCCTATCTAGCTCATTGGACTTACCAGGTTTCCTGGTCGGGATCAGCGCCTATCAACCAGTCACCTGCTACAGATGTCCCTCAGGGGTCTATTTTAGGGCCTCTGCTTTTTTGATTTACTCTGAATCTCTTGGCTCAGTTATCACATCTTTTGGTTTATCTGGCCACTGTTATGCTGCTGACATTGTACTTTCCTTCTCATCCTTTCCCTCTGACACACAGGCAGAATATCTACACACCTGTTCGACATTTCAATGTGGACGGCTAGCTATCATCTAAAGCTCAATATTGAGTTGACAGAGCTTCTCCGCATTCTCTGCCAAATGTTTCCTAAACAAGAGCTTTCGTCACCATTGATTCATTCGCTGCTATCTGCTCGGCTAAGAACCTGGGGCTGGTTTTGGTCAACCAAGAAGACTTCACAGCAACAGCGTAGTCCTGCAGATTCCTTCTATACAACATCAGAAGGATCTGGCTGTTCAAAGTCGAATCTTAGATTACCTACTCAGCTTACAGTACCTGTTAATCCAAGTCACAATGGTCTCCCACCTGGACTACCGGAAAAACCTTGCTTGCTGGTCCACCATCCTGTAGCCTTCATCCCCTGCAGCTCACCCAGAATGCAGCTGCTCCCCTCATCTTCAAGCTTCTCAAGTTCTCCCACGTGACTCCCTAGCTGAAATCCTTGTGCTTGCTGCCAGTTGCAGCCAAGGTCAGATTCAAAATCTTGACGCCAGCTTATGCTGCATTAAACAAGACAGCCCCTTCCTACCAGCAGGAGGTAATCACTTCATAGAAGCCAGTCATCCCGACTCGTCATATAATGATTCTACCTCATCAAGCGTTGCTATACAACAAAAAAGGAGGCTTTTGGTGTTGGTAGGTTTAGGGTTCAGGGTAAGGGTTAGGGATTAGAGGGTAGGGTTCATTTTAAACTGGCATCAAATAAGAACATCAAAAGCTTCCTTTTTGTGGCATGTCGACGCTTGGTCAGGTAGGGTCGCCATATGATGACTCGAGATGAGACTAGGCTCATTTAGACAGTACGTGACCTAACACCACCCCATCCCCCCTCCTAAAAAAATTCCCGCTCTTGCTTTGTGGTGTTTTCATCACAGTCTTCAGGTTGTTTACTTGTCTGTCCTTCCTCTAATGCTTGAAAATATCTGACATGCCCACTATCTGGTCTTCACATTACTTGTCCATGACTAAGCTGACTAATTTGCTATAAGAATTGAACAATGTCTGATCTGTTGTGTAACTGTTTCAGTGACCTGATTCTATACACTTACTGATTGTTGCTTTGGATAAAATTGTCCGCCAAATAAATATCATGTAAAGTGTTGCAATAACAACACAGTCAAATCAGAACGGCTCATTTTACTGGAGTCAGTGTTCCAGATTTTTTGGAGTTACATGGGGCCTGATTTCTATTTATTCTCGCTTCAGTATTCTTTGAAACAGTGATTAAAATAAAACTTTCAGTATGTACTCTAATTGACAGTTTATTCTAAATTTTACTTGTCTCAAAAATTGCATAGAATAATAATAATAATAATACTTAATAATTATAATTAAACAACATTTCTGTGTTGATATTCCCAGAAATACTCACTTTGAGGTAAATTAGCAATCAGGTTACTTTAATGAAGAAAAACATGTTACCTTTTAATACACATAAAAAGAGGCAAAATAACTTTAATGTTACCAGGAATATGACATGGGAAGGAAGCTCATTGCTGCACTACATGATTTACATGGGTTTCGGACAAATTGTAAGCGGGGGAAATCGTGGCCAAATAAAAACAACGGTCGATGTTATTTCTGAGAAATGTTTTTATTTAATGAAAATATGAAATGATAATTTATGCGCCACTAATGGCCTCTCTTCCATTTGCCTAAGCAGCTGTAGGGCATTAACGCCTTAATATTGTTTCCTTGTTCCCTTTTTTATTTGCTTCAAGTTCAAATTATTTAACTCTTTCATATCTTTTTCACTCATTCTGAAAACAAGTTCGTATTGCCCACTGCAGGGGAGGATTCGCATTGGTTTTGGAAATGTGGAGTGGTCTCACGAGAGAGAGTGTGCAGATATGCCATACTGCGTGCGCTAGCATGATCCTCCTGTGTACACATTAAGCGACCGAGCGCATTGTTGACTTGTTGCATAATTGATTGCCGAATGCTTCAAATAATTCCCCACATATTTCCTCACCTATTTCACTGCCTCAGTGTTGTTCACCAACCCTGAGGGCATCCATAAAACTACATGTAATTACAGGAGGGGAACAATAGTAAAGAACACTTTGGCGTAGGATTGCTCACCGCAGCAGTCCCCGGGGTTATGATGATAACATCAAAGCCCTTAGCTAATAATGATGCACCATTATGTCCAGGCCTTTGGCAGACCATGCGGGGGAATCAGAAGTGGAAGGAGGAGAAGTACAGAGTCAAAATGCACTGCAGCTAACTCCAACAGCAATTACCTGGCATCGAGTGAAGCCTTGTCACCTGCTGAATTACCCTCAATGCTGCCAGTGTTTGTGCATTTAGTGTCCCCATCAAAGGTTACTTTTTCACATACCATGAGGTACGGATGGGAAAATGCCTTTTATAGTTTCCTAAATGTACTGCGGGGGGAAAATGGACATTTTGTGACGTAAGTACTTTAAGCATAGGGGTCCTCAATTTTTCACTTCATGACATTAGTGTTATGGGGTGCTACGCATTTGTGCTCATAATTTTTTTTTTTTTTTTTTTATTCATAAGGCATACAATTCACACAGCTCTATTTATAGAACCCTCCACTGTGCACATTGTTACAATCCAGACCAGGAATTAAGTGCAGAGGCAGATTAGAATCCAATAATAAAGTTTATTGATAGTAATACGGTAAGAATGGGATGTTACCCAGAGGAGGAAGGCACAGTTTAGTTCTGCTGTTGTGGGCAAAGCAGAGTGGTTGTTGCCAATGGCCAGCCAGTGGCTTTCCCAGATGACTGCCAGATGGAGTGAACACTTCGCCAGAACTGTCCTGGGGCAGGAAGGAGTAGGTTAGGAAGAAGAAGGTTCCAATACTGATGACTGGTGCTTGTTCCTAATAAACTGGACAGATGATCATACTTGACAGGAATTAACAAGAATGTGGCGCTTAGCTCAGGACCATTGAAAGAGGCTTGGGAGCTTGCTCTTATAAGGAAGGTAGCTTCCGTAAATTACTATCATTAAAGGTTACGTTTTACATTCTAAAGACAAAGATTTTAAATAGTAAATACTGACTTGGCTTGAGCGCATATAACGAATTACAATCCACCAACTCAAAGGAAGAGGTATAAATACATGTCACAGGTACAGAGGGTTAGAACTGTGAAACGAGACACAGCTGGGAATCAGGCAGCACGCAAGACGTAAACCAATCAGAGGAGACGTTACTTTTAATAGACACGCAGGTTACTGAATGGAAGGAGACACACAGGGCAGTCACACGAGGGTTGTGACACACAGTCCTGAATATGAAAACAAATATATATATTTTTTTCTTTTTCTTTTTTGAATGCTAAACACATGGAGGGATTGGAATTTAGAAAATTTGGGGTTTAAGGCATTTATGGAAAGTAGCAGAAAGATTTGACAGATATTTGTGGGCAGTGCATCAACAGCATAATTTTGAATATTCAGTTTTTCCCACAGTTCCTTTGAAGTTTCACGTTTTTATTAAAATGCAAAAGTCCAGCCAATTTATTCTGCCATTTATTTATGTCCAGCAAGAGAAGTGGGTTAAGAAGGTTTGCAGGATCAGCTGAAACAGAGAACGTTTGTGTATGTAAAAAATTATGGTAGTGGACTGGAAAAATGTATGTCTTAGAAACTGATGCTCAACAAACCAAACATCAGCAGCAGTTTACCATTACAGCACAAGATAACAGAAACAATGTAAATTTTCTGTACTCTCTCAGCAAGCCTACAATCAGAAGGCAGCATTGCTTGCTGCTTTGAATAAGTCACATCTAATTACAGTTTTGACTCAGTCATGTTTGATTGTATTGGTCACTGCTTTGAGTCATAATTATCTGCATAGACCGGTCATTGCTTTGACTAACTCATATCTGAGTGAACTGGCCACTTCTCTGAATCACTCACAACTGAGTATATTGGTCACGTCCTTGAGTCACTCATATCCCAGTATATTGGTCACTTCTTTGAATCGCTCATATCTGAGTATATTGATCACTGTTTTTGAATCACTCATATCTGAGTATAATGGTCATTGCTTTGAATCACTCATACTTGAGTATAATGGTCACTGCTTTGACTAGCTCATATCTAAGAATACTGGCCAGTTCTTTGAATCACTCATATCTGAGTATATTTGTCACTTTTTTGAATCACTCATATCTGAGTATATTGGTCATTGCTTTGAATCGCTGGTTTGAAGTTCATATGGTCCTCCGTTACCCCTGTCTTAGCAGGTTATGCAATTAATACAAAAAAGCTGCCTTGCTCTACTTTCATTTTTCCAATAAAGATGTTTACCTCTTTCAAAAATTAGTCCATTATATTAAATTTAATTAGTAGTATTGTAGACCAGCTTTGAAGCTTTTCCATTTCAAAATGATGAATCATCGAGAAACGACATGGTCCCATTCTTTTGAACACGCATTACACACCCTTTGAAAGCTATTACAGTCACAATGGAATAAAACTTTAACAAAGACGTCTCTGAAAATAATCCTCTCTGGCAGACATAATTGGGAAAGAAGTTTTTGTGAGACCAAATAGCTTGAACACTGAATTCTAGCTCACCATGAATGAGTTGCTACTTCTAATAAACTTCAGTAATTTCTCAGTAGATACATTGCTGGTCTAGTACATGATTCCTCCTTTCATTGATCCTTTTTCCGTTGTCTTTTTGAAAAGAGCACAGCATGGTGGCATAATGGGTAACAATATTGCCTCACAGCAAGGAGGTCGTGGGTTCAAATCTGGTTTGGGGCCTTTCGGTGTGGAGTTTGTCTGTTCTCCCTGGGTTAGAGTGGGTTTACTCTAGCTACCCCAGTTTCCTCCCACAGTTCAAAAATATGCTGGCTGGGTAAATCAGAGACTCTAAGTTGCCCATTGGTGTGAGTGAATGGTGTGTGCGCCCTGCAATGGACTAGCGAGCTGTCCAGTGTATATCTCTGCCTCTCGGCTACAATCGGCTGGGACAGACTGCGATCTTGATGGGGAAGAAGTAGATGATGGATGGATGGTCAGGACTGTGAATGACTCAGTTCTTATTTAGACTCTCTTAATTATTAGGCTGTAAAACCCACAAAACAATAACCAACGGCGGAAATTGTAGGGCAAAGGTTCAACGTGTTCTTTTTGGCTAGTATTATATCGCGCGACGTCCTGGCTGGTGCGAATCACAATAAAATGGATATATTTTGGTCTCGAACAACGGGGCACAAAAGCACAACGGTTACAATTAATCTGACTCCATAATAAATTTAGAATACCAAATTTAGTTATACCCTCGTTAAATATCTGACTCAAACTTAGAATTAGAATTTATAGTTTAGGGACACATGTGTGAATCTCGGGCAGTTACTCAACTGACGCCCCGGGTAATAGCTCAGTTGCCTTAGTTAGGTGAGACCATAAACATATCATGAACCCAGGGGCCCCTTAAATCGGCCATCACCAATAAACTCAAGAAAACCATAGAATTAGGACCGATTTATAGTCAGTTTTTTAAACCCTTTATATGAGTAGACCGTATTCATCCTGTAAAACATCAGCTAGCCAACCATTCTCAGCCAATGAAAATAAAGTCATACCTGGAGGAAAGTAGCAAATGTGCTTTCAATTACGGCATCAAAAAAAGCTACTCATAACGTCATGGACTATATAGATTGGCTAATATCGATAACGATCTTCCCAGAATACCTTTGCTTTAAGCCAAACCACGTCTTTGATCCAGAAAACCCTGGAAAAGGGGTCAATCCGGTTTTGGGCTACCCCTATGGGGACACGAGCAGAGAGGGGAGAATAGGGTGATTACCAGAGAGTATTCTGACCAAATTCTCAGGAGTTTCCAAAAGGAATGAACCATAATTTCAATGGGAATAAACATACTATGATGCAGTTGTCATGAAAAAGTCTTAAGATGAATTAATATATATAGTTTAATTGGGTTATAAGTATATAAGTGCTATTTGGATATATAAGAACATGATTTAACATATAAGCACATTATGCACTTCCCCAGTGGTTTAGATTATTTGAAACAAATTAATATAACTGGACTGGACTTTAACTTAAGACTTAGGCCAGTAATATATTCCTCGACAGGGGCATTGTGTCAGCCAGAGCCCTCTGACAACCCCCCCCATACAGAGGAACAGTAAGACTGTTAACACCTTAGGGGATTTACCATACAGTCGCTGGGCTCCCCCACGCATCAGGGCAGATCTTAAGCCATTCAGAACCCAGAAAGGCAGGAATTTCGGTTTAATAATTAAGGTTACATCTGACCAAATTCTCAGGAGTTTAAAGCCCATTACATTTCATAATTTAGAATAAAACATAAAACTCCTTGTTCTTACCTGGAGAAATGTGAATATGTTACTAATATGATGCAGCTTAAATCATGAAAAACTCAGTCTTAAGATGAATTAATATAGTTTAATTACCTGTTATAAGTATATAAGTGCTATTTGGATAAAATGATTTAACATATAAGCACATGTTCCCAGTACAAATTAATATAACTGGACAAAAGACTTAGCAGTTTAGCGAATTGCATTTTTGGGGAAAGTCAGTTTTTTATTCACCCAACCATTCTCAGCCAATGAAATGCTTTTTGATGGGTTTAGAAATGGAACAATCTTTTAAGAAAAATGAAATATGCAATGTCTACAAGGCGTTGAAATTAAGAACTTTTTAGCACCCCTTTTAATCGTTATTTAAGACTTAGGCCAGTAATCTGGAGCGTGGCATCATGAAGACAGTTGGGGAAATAAGAGTATCTTTCCATCCTGTAACACCAACTGTTGGGGGAATAGCCACTCAAATTTTTCATGCTTTTTGGAATATCTAAAGTTTAAAAATAATAAACAAGGAAATTTTTTTTTCCATCATGTGAATTCTCCATAAAGCTCCGTAAAGCTTTGGACCAATTGTTCTTACAATTGCAGCAAAGAGGAATGTATTGGCAATCTTTTCTTTCTATCTATCAAAAATGTGGTATTTCTGGAATGTCAAATGTTCCCTCCAAGTTCTGATTCAGTGTTTTGGTTCACATCTGACCTCTCGTGTTAGTCATGATTGCTGCAATGCCATCACAGTATTCGGTAAAGTACATTCCAATCACATGTAATTCAATCACGAAGACTTTGGATTTAAGAAAAGGAAATTTATTAACAATGCAATGACATGAAATAAATTTAGGTATTTGGTGATGACTCCGTCCTCGAGGACCCTCAAGCGAGGTTGGGCGCTGGTCTGCCTGGGTAGCAGGCAGGGGCGAAGCCATCCCCCGTTGGACAGAAGGGTCATACGGATGAAGTAGATGCTGAAGAGGCTGGAGTCAGAAGTTGGTGGTGGTGGGGAGGCGGTAGGCGATGCGGAATCTCTGCAACAGCAGACAGGAGCATGTCATAAGCATAAATAAAGAAGACTGAAGGCACTGATTGGGTAAGCGCAATTGCTTGAGAATCCTATGTCTCGTGATTAAACTTTGGTTTACACTCCCATTTCAATCACAAAGACTTCAGATTTAAGAAAAGGAGATTTATTAACAATGCAATGAGATAAAACAAATTCATTCATTCAATCAATATCCTTTATTTAACCAGGTAAAAAAACTCATTGAGATTTAAAACCTCTTTTGAAGAGTGACCTGGCCAAGACGGCAGCACAAAAAACAGAACGGTTACAACAAACACACAAGACACAAAGAATACGGTCACACACTACAGGAAAACAAGAGTGGGATTACATGATTACACAGTGCAATCACAAGATCCAATTGAGCTTATTTCTCTGTCTTTTAAAATAGTCTTGAATTCCCCCAGAGTTACAAGATGTGTCAATTTCAAGTCCTTCTGCACATCATTCCAGGTAGACGGGGCAGAAAATTTAAAAGCCTTTTTGCCCAGTTCAGTTCTGACTCTCGGGACCTGCATCATTATTTGGCAATGACTCCGTCCTCGAGGACCCTCAAACGAGGTGGGGCGCTGATCTGCCTGGGTAGCAGGCAGGGGCGAAGCCATCCCCAAAAAGAGGATCTGCAGGACTGGGGAGTCTTCAAGGTAAATAGCCCTGGAAGACAAAATATGCATTAGAATAAATAAACAAGCGTTTGCACAAGCTGCAGATGAGTGGTGACACTGCTAGTGGATGAGAGGTTGACACTAGCAAAGTATCTGTGATAGCGTCACTGGGCGTCGTGCTCCCATGCCAAGGCGCTAGCTTAGCACCATGAAATGACCACAGCTTGTGGTCGTTCAGTGGGTAAGTCGCATGTATTTGTGGATACTTATCCATATAGAAACTTACTGCTGGGGCCTTGACCGAGAGCGTGAACTTTGCCACTGCGAGTGGCCATGAGGTGGATATGCGTAGTATCCGTGAATGTTTGCCGGCAAGGCAAAGTGCACCCATAACCGAAGTGCTAGCGAGCTGCGCCACTGCTAGTGGCCGTGAGGTGGATACGCGTGCAGCATCCGTGAATGTTTGCAGGCGAGGCAAAGTGAACCCATAGCTGCAGCGCTAGCGAGTTGTGCCACTGCGAGTGGCCGTGAGTTGGATACGCGTGCAGTATCCGTGAATGTTTGCCGGCGAGGCACAGTGTATTAGCATTTGTAATGATTTGACAACTTCGGAATAAACATTGGAATCGTTCAACAGCACCATGATTGTATGACATTTCGTTTGCAAAGAACACAACATACACATTTATCATTTGAAAACCGTGCTATTCAGGCATTAATCATGCATGCACTGCCCAACAACAGATTACACCTCATACCCCAATCAGACCACAGACATTGCATTGCAAGCAAGCAAGATCACCTTATGAAAACTTAGGACGCCGCTTTGATGAGGTCATGAGAACTGTACGTTGATTATGGTTGAGGCTGAGGGCTGCATTTAAGAAGTGCCCAGAGATGACCAACGCCCCTGCTTGTAAACTGGAACTTTGCCGCATTGAGCTGCGGATGTAGCGCTCAGAACCTGAATGAATGTCACGAGTAGGTAGAATGTGACCATGGCATTAGATTACCACTTGTGAGCTGAGCCATGCCTTGTGAAAGAGAAAATTAAATGATAGCATAGCATTTGTACGATCTGACAACTTGAATTGAATTGCTGTATTCACTGACAAAGCACCATCACTGGATGACAATTCATTTGAAAAATGCAACACATACCATGCACATTTATGACTTGCAAACCATCCAATTCAGACTCATGCAATTATGAGCAACACCCAGTTAAGACTTGAGTATGAACATTGAATGGGTACAAGCAAAACCACCACCAACCTAGAAGTAAGGTACGGATACCAGTTTGATGAGGCCACTGAGAGCTGCACATTGACTGTGGTTGAGGCAGAGGGCTCGCGCAGAGACCGATGCCCATGATTTCCAAATTTAGCACATTTAATCTGCATTGGAGAGGTATGAATTAAAATTAAATTCCTTAATGCACAAAACAATGAAACAGCATGACAGATTGAGAGTCTACCAACAGGTGACGAACTGATCCTTGAATGTCTTAATTCTGAAGCAGAATATAAAACAGACCCCCCAATGAGGGTCAAACCCGGAAACTAGATTCCCACCCCGAGCTGTTTGATAAGGTTGCACATGACAAACATCACACAATAAATAAGCAACAGTACAAATTAAAACTGGATACAGTAGACTACCTTGGAAAAACAAACAAAATTTAGAAAGTGTCAAAGCTGAATCAAAACATTAAATATGAAGGAGCCCAACCATTCCTTATAATTATTATCTTCATCTATGTTGTAGTCTGCAACGTAGCAGATTCAATCCTCGGACTCTAGAGTTCAGTTCAGGAGCAGTTCTGTTAGTGATTGGACTGGGACCGGTTCTAGAAGGGCTTAAGGACGGAGTTTCCTAAGTTCCAGGATCAAAATCAGGAGAAAGCCTACCTAAGCAATTATACAACAGAGGAAGAGCTCAGCTCTGAATATAGAATGTTACGAGCTGAGTCAAGTATCAAAAATAGAGGAATTATTTTCCTATAATTATTGAGTCCTTTATCATTTTAACCCTCGCTTTATTGTCGCCACGGATGAAAATTCTTTTCCAATGCCAGAGGGCACCTCACGCATTACAAGTGACGACAATGGAGTAGATTTAGAAATATGCCAAGAGTGATGAGAAATTCAAAATTCCAATGGCCATATACTCAAACCACTACCCTTGGAAAGCTCCTCCAATCATTTGGAGCTGCAGAGAAAAAGTAGCATAGGCTGAATATTGTTAATCATGAAAGAACAAAATCCATTCCAGCTTTCCAAAAGGAGAACTAGAGTGGGATATCAAAGCGGCAACCTTCATCCCAGATTGAGATAGTTACAGAAGGGGCATATTTACTTGAATCCAAAAGCAAAGATATGAATAACCTCCTTTACGAAATCATAGCCTATGCATAGCAAAACAAGAGCACTCGGAGAGCGCATACTTCCGCCAAGGCCCAGCAATTTTCCCAGCTGATTAATCCCTTCCGGATCTAGTCCAAAATCTAATGGGATCCAAGTTAGACCAATTCCCACCTACTGTGAAAATTTTGTGTAAATCCGTCCAGTAGTTTTTCCGTAATGTTGCTAACCAACTAAGAAAAACAGATTCCAACGATTATATAACCTCCTTGGCGGAGGTAATTACATGAGGCACTAATGAAAGTAGCGTTTTTTAGTATTGCAAGCTAAATATAGCCTAGTAGTAGGTATGTGAACATCGAAGAGGGCCGTGCCAGTAATTTTTTTTTTGCATGAATTTGCCGATTGCTAGAAAACTCGCTTCTCGTTGGCTTTGGTTGGGGAATTCCCCAAAAGTCCTTGGGTCTAGAGTAGCCGGAAATGACCTTCACGGCTGCAACTTCGAAATTTTAGAATCTGCGCGCATTATCCGTTTCGATAAAGGTTGGAAGCATATGCTCATTTCAATGTGCTTAATTTCTGTCAAATACTGATCAGACACCAATAAAGCTAAATAGAACTGTTCTTTGATACTTGGCGAAACTCATCACATTATATCGAACAGAACCATTTTGACTTCTGAGCGATCAGAGCCATTATTGACTGGCAGGCAGCTTGTTTGAGCACTGATCTGTAACAAACTGCGCGACGGAATAACAGCACTCTTATCCCTAGTACTTACACATTGATCCCAAAGAGGCCAAGTGCTCGTAATGATTTGTAATTTATCAGGAAATAGCAGACATTTTCTGTGGAAAAAGTTTTTTTTTTTCCTCTCCCCCTCTTCTCCCCCCATTCACATACCAGATATTGCCACAAGACTAATACATTTTACCTCTACTGAAAGAAGCAAGCTTGTATGAAACGATTTCATACTTATTCCCAAGATTCCATGGAAATAGGGCCAATAGATTCCATCCAGTCGGGGAACATTCACTTTCCAAGAAGTGCGTTTTAATAATGAATGAATGATATGGATTCACACAGTGACTTCTACTAGAGACACTCGAAGCACCTCTACAGTGATATGCCGTAATCTAATCTTTCGACCGCCACTGTGCCATGCCGACCTGATGATGTGATATAAATGTTTCAATGTGAGACTTGGATTTTAGACCGAAATTCGATGAGTCCCAGCACCGGTGATGATTTAACTTCGTGACCTCCTGTGATGGTTCTGCCCTGCAGCCCCTCCCCCTCCTGCTGTCTTCGCCTCCACCTCAACGAGCCACACCTGTTGCTGAGCCACACCTGTTGCTCGTTGAAGTGGAGGTGAAGAGCAGAGTATTTAAGAGCTGCACTGCCAATTTGGCAGTGCAGCTGCATTCTGGTTTTTAGTCCCGTTTTGTTGCTGCTGCTCCTCTGTTGCTTTGTCTCTTTTTAAAAGTATATTGATGAAATGTTTTTCTATTTTTGTACCAGCCTGTGTGAGTGGGTCCCTTTCTCTGTCTTTGGGTACATGGTCTCAGTGCCCGCCGGATTGCATGTTGCATCCGGCGGGACTAAACCATGACACTTCCAGAAGACAGAATCACATACATTACACTGGGTTATACGTAACGCAGCTTCAGCAAACAAGATTTGATATCCGTAGAACAATCACCACCAAAACGTAGCTGCAAATAGCAATTAAGAGAGATTAATGTTCAATTCTTGACGACACTCGAGATAAACAAATAATATCTCGATAACTCCAAAACCACTACGAACTTGACACTTGTTAAACACCTCTAATTGTGGATCATCTGCTTAAATGATACGGAATTCTCTCTTCAGACGAGCACACCACAGGTAGATGCCCACTACCGCAATAGAAATAAAACCCGATATATTCCTCCCTTGTAGTGCTTGAGAAAGAATGAGGATACATTGATGTAGCTGGAAAAATGTAGCCTACCGCTCGATGTCGGAATTGCGAAAGCCAATGAAGGATGGAAGATACTTGGAAACACCGGCAGAGTTGCGATTTTGATGCGATGAAACGAGCCTGCTGAATGGTTGTAGCTTGTACTGCCGGACCCGCTTTCCGAATGCTTCACAATTTTCACCAGGGCTTGGGCGGCTGGCATACAGAACTGGGACATGACAGGGAGGGAATGCTTGTGCATGAGGCTGCTGGACGTTTCAACTGAGAACTCCGTAGTAGTGGGGAGGATTCACGTTGGTATTGGATGAGCAAGTAGCACCATAACTCCGAACGAAGGAGTTTGAGGTTGATAGGAATGTGTCATTCTCCCAGGGTCATGTGGAACAGTTCAACAAAAAAAAAAAAAAAACTGGACGATCAGGAGAATCTCCGCAGCAGCAGGTGTTTGCTTGTCTTCTTGGAGGATTTGCTAAATGAAGAGCAATCTTTTGAGCGGACTAACATGCTGGAAGCTGCACGATGCAGAATCTGTGAAACAGCAGACAGGAAGGCGTCAGAAGCATATATATAGAAGACCGAAGGCGCTGATTGGGTAAGCGCAGTTGCTGGAGAATCCTACGTCTCGTGATTGAACTTTCGTTTACACTCCCATTTCATGATCTTACACACTGAAGGGATAGAAAATTGCAGCATTGGGATCGAAAGCATTTGCACAGATGCATTGATGCGTTCCTCAAATATCAACGTTTTACTCTGGCAGTGTAAGTATGCACACAATCTGGGAATTGAATTTAATTAGCCAGATTGTATCACTGCAGACAAACTGGTATTTGACTCATTTGATAAGTCAGAGCAGTGCAGATGATCTTGCAGGAAGTAGCTTGTATTTGTTGGCAGCATAGTAATTCAAAAGTCTATCACAAATACAAATGAGGACCACAAAGGACAAACAATCAGAGTCAAAATTTAGCATTTTTGTATATTTTATGTATTATTTATAATATATAATAATATTATTACAATATTTAATAGATTTTATATTTTTTGCATATTTTTTTCAGTGCTTTTTTTCTGTTTCTTGGTCCAATACTCTTCGCAATATACATGCTCCCCCTTGGTCATGTCATCGGCCAGTATGGAATTTCATTCCACTGTTACACCGATGACACCCAGCTGTACATCAGAACTGATCCGTCACCATCATCATCATCATCATCACCACTCTCAACACTCACCACCTGCCTGGAGGAGATAAAGGCGTGGATGAGTCATAACGTTCTTCAACTCAACTGCTCCAAATCTGAAGCCATACTTATTGACACGCCCCAGCAGGTCCAATCATCCTCCATAACCACCATCACGTTTTCTGGACAATCTATCCCCATTTCATCTGCTGTCACCAACCTTGGTGTGAGACTGGACCCTCACCTCACTTTTGAAAACCACATTAAACATCTGTGCAAATCCTGCTTCTTCCACTTAAGGAACATTGCCAGACTACGCCCCTCCCTCACTGTATCTGATGCCGAGAAGCTCGTCCACGCCCTCATCTCCTCCAGGCTGGACTACTGCAATGCCCTCCTCATTGGAACCTCCGGCAAAAGTCTCCACAAGCTACAGCTAATTCAGAACATCGCAGCCAGGATCCTACTCAGAGTCAGAAATCACGAACACATCACCCCGGTACTCCGCACACATCACTGGCTTCCCATCACTGCAAGAGTAAACTACAAAGTCACTCTCATCACTCATCAGTGCATCTATGGAAACGCTAGCCTGGTAAAACTTCACTTTGCTTCGTACACAGAGTCTGGGTAGTCGTCATTGACAAGTGTTTAATTCCTGGTGGGTGGGCACTTGTCAGAAGTTTAAAATCATTGGTGTACCCATAAACTAATCACTAACGTTTGGCGATGACGTATGTTATGCGCTGGCTCAGCCGCCTAGTACTTCTGCTGTAAACTACAGTCCTTCATACCAGGAATGCAGCGAAAACAAACTGATCAGTACATCAAAGTTAATACTGTACTCATACACATGCCTATCTACCAAATTTTAGCCTTCACTCATTCACTTAAAAGAACCAAAGGTGCTCTTTCTGTTCTCCTTACAAGAAACAAACTGTTGAGCTATCGTTTATCCTGCCGATTCTGCTGCTTTTAAAAAAACGTAAGAGACCCGAATCCAACAGCAGAATCGGCGAGAATAATGCATTATTTACATTAGGACGAAATCTGCGTTGACACGAAAACTGAACCGTTAACCATACTTGCGCTAACATCATATCCAGCTCGCTATCTAACTTTATAGTGACATAGTTTGGCTCTAAGCGTTTGGCTGTCTCAGACAGCCATTTCATTCATGGATAATGACCACATAACACTGAGACAGTGAATGGGTCTTGTGACACGAACAAAAACACGGCTTTTAAAAAGTTCGCTACTAACTTAAATAGTGTGAAATTCGCAAGCAATGTAACACTAGAAGCTACAAGCTAGCTGAGGTGGTTCGGCTGTCTCTCACAGAGATGAACTGGGTGCCCATATCATATGTTTCATGATGGATATTAAGTAGATATGACTACTTTTCTCGAAACCTGTAGGGAGTAGCGCTACAACATCATTTCCATTCAAAAAACTAACCAAACATTCCTCTTGTTGTTGCTTTAAGTCGCTGATACCGGGGATTTTCTCCACGACAGAGCGAATCTATGTCCTCCCGTGTATCTATTCTGTGGCCATTGTTGATTTCGGAGACTACAGTTTCAAACTCGGCGCAGCTGTTACATCATGGCTCTCGGCCACGCCTTCTGTTCGTAGGTTGGTCTGGCGTATTTTCTGCTGAGGTAAACCAGGCAGAGCTCCGAGTGATCAGACTGAGTACTGAAGCGAAATGAAAGCACCAGAGGTGCTGATGCCTCGGTGTGTATTGCTTAGCCACTACTGATGTACAATAGTTGTACAGTAACATAAAAGCAAGCTTGAATACATAAACAGTCAATAGAGTGCGGTCCTTGTGCCAAAATCATGTGGGTGTGGCTTAACATTATGTACACAAAACTTGTATACTGAAACATGAAGTGCTACAAAAAAAAAGAAAGCCAAGAAGCTAAACTGATACTAGGTTTGTGTTGGTATCTCTTCCATAGAGTAGTAATTGTAGTACATGTACTATAATTAGTGCTACTAACTCTCCTGTGCTGCATATACTTCAACCAGAAAGTACCAAGAACAAACATGGTAAGCAAATAACTTCGTAGCTCTTGAACTGAATCCTTTTTCAAAATTCTGGCACATTTAAAATCAAGAGAACAGTGTTTGTCACTGTTGGCATTGTTACTTTAGCTTGGATGCACACGCTGTCGCAGTTATGATGGTAACAGACAGACAAACAAACAAATACACAGACTGAGTACCGTATGCTCGCTGTGCGCATGCGCACACCGAGGCATAATGAAATTAAGCGGAAGTACGAAGGCTGGCGGAGTCAGGCTATGGAAATGCCCCAATATACCTCAAAGAACTCATCACCCAGCAAACCCCAACCAGGAATTCACGCTCTGCACATCAAAACCTCCTCCACCCACCCAGAACCAAACTCCGGACCATGGGAGACCGGGCTGTCTGCGCTGCTGCACCACGTCTGTGGAACTCCCTGCCCAGCCACCTCAGGACCCGACAGACCGTGGATGCCTTTAAGAAGCACTTAAAGACCTTCCTCTTTAAAGAGGCTTTTAACTTACTTTAATTACTATTTTTAGATTTTTTAAGTTTATTCCCTTCCTTTTTACTGTACTTGTAGCACTTTGAGATTTCTTGAAATGAAAAGTGCGTTATAAATAAAATTTATTATTATTATTATTATTATTATCAAGATCCTTTTGAATTATTAATTCATCATTTCTCCACAACGTGAAAATGTGACTGATCATTTTTCCAGTGTGGTCTTCAAATATAAAATCTATTTGAATTATAGGCTTCTGCACTGAATTTAGTGATTTATTTAGGTTTTGGACATTGAAACATTTGTCACTGCACACACAGTTATATACAGCGATAGACAATCTGTCCACAAGTGTCGATGGAAAAAAAAAAAACAAAAAAAAAAATTGCGGGCCTCTTCCAGCCAGGATGTACCAGTTCATGTTTTCTGTCATCTTATGCAAATAATGTCTCTTTGAAATAACCCATTTTTAATGGAGGGCTTCACAAAAACACTTACCGGATCGCTTCAATGAGATTCAGGAAGTCACCGGGTTCACACCCCTAGAGAACTGCCAATCACAACACGCTCTGCACTTGTGTTTATTCATTGTTCAGCAGTTGTGCGTGCCATAATTGCCCTCAGTCATTGATTTGCTAGAACATTCTGTGTTTATTTCTCTGCACATCTCTTGAGCATTGAATGTCGGCCCTCAGCTTTGAGAGTATTTTAATGAAAGATGAAAAATTTATGGCCTACAACAAAAAATGGATCATGGGGCACTTTGATGTTGTTCTATTAGTCCTAGTTATTCGCATAATTATTTTAACTTTAATATTGACTGCTAATTTAAATATTATCATGAAATATCATTTTGGCGCCAGAATTGGTAGCCATTTGAAATTTCAAATGTTTGACATTTAAGCTCAGTACGTTCAGAGTGATGCTGGGGGCGGCACTTTTGCTTTGCGGGTTTGTGGGTTCAAATCCAGCAGGATCTTCCCCTGTTTGTGTGAGCTTTCTAAGGGTACTCCAGTTTCTTCCCACAGCACAGAGACATTCAGTCAAGGCTAATCAGAGTCGACAAAGTGTGTGTGTGTGTGTGTGTGTGTGTCTGTGTCTGTGTTTGCTCGCGTGCGTGCGCGCGCGTGTGTGTGTGCGCGTGTGTGTGTGTGTGCGTGTGTGTGTGCATGCGTGTGCGCGTGTGTGCGCGTGTGTGTGCGCGCGTGTGTGTGCGTGTGCATGTGCGTGTGCGTGTGTGTGTGTGTGTGCTCCTGTGCCTGTGAGAGATGGATAGGCAAACTGGCAAGTATGCGTTCCTGCTTCTAACCCACTGCATGCAGCAGATACAGAATCTGTGAGATACTTTGTCCTACAATGTGAAAAAAATGCTTTATCTCACTGAGAACCTGCTTTAGGGAAAATTTAAACCTTTTGAACCTGCACATAGAAATTTCCGTATTATGCTAATTGACTCCTCTGCCCAAATACAGATTTTCAGTGTTTCTTGAGTGCCTCAGGGTCCTCAGTCTTACCCTGAAAGGGCCAGTGTGGCTGCAGGCTTACATTCAAACTAAGCAGTTACACCCCTAATTCTACTAATCAAGATCTTCAGCAAAGATTCTAACTCAAACTAATCACGTGTCTCTGAATATTTGCTCTCATTATGTAACATCTGCTTCATTTGCAGAAAATTAATGAATCCAACTTGTGCTGAAATGATTAGCATTAGCCTCATAGCATAATTGCCCAAGTCATATTTTTGCCAAATTGAAATATTGGCTTCCTGTTCTTTCGTGTTGGCAAAAAAAAAAAAGGTTTTTTTCCTTTTTTCTCAAAACCTTAAAAAAATGAAAAAGAAAAATAAAGTCCATTATCCTAAATAATAAATAAATTTAAAACATCTTAAAAAATGAGAAAGGCAATTATCCTATGAAGGTATTAATAAGCAACATTGAATTTTACTATTTCATACCATAAAATACTATGTTTAACTCAGGATTAAAAAAAGCTTTCAGCATATCTGATATCTGGTCTGAATTAACTTGGGCAGAGCAGTCACGTTTGGTTTTGTAAAAGACAGGTGACAAAGGGTTACATGAAAAATTAGAGTTTTATGGGTTAATGATCATAGAGATTAGCATCACATGATGGGTGCTACAGCCAGAGTAAAATGCAGTTAGGCTCCAGCTGGGTTGGGTGAGGTAATGCTGGTTTAAACCTGCCTGGGCTTTTCAGGCCATGCCAGCATCTCCAAGCAGCCATTACAGGAGTGTGCCGAGTTCGTCCCCTTTACTGAATTTCTCTGACATTATCCTGTAGATACAAATGAAAAAATACAGTTGAAGGGCTTCTGCTTCATTTTCCCCGAGTTCCAAAATCGATACAGAGTGATTGGTTATCTTGTCAGAAGAGTTTTACTGATTACAGCGATTGTGTCTGTGCGATACGGATCATTTTCAGCGCTACACGGGGGAATTTGCTTTCCTCATCCAAGCAGCTGTCAAATAGAGAAGACAGATGGGGAAGACATTTGTAAACAAGCAGAAATCGCTTGTTCATTACAAACACGTAGCAGTGGAGATCCCATTTTATTCGCACCCTCACACCACTCCATCTCTTTTCTGTGCTCTCGCAACCCGTACTCTCCTGAAACGATCAAATAAAAGAAATTATACATTGTGATAAATAAATAATCATCATAGCCTGAATGTAATTTTATACTCTGTGCTAGAGGTCCAGAAGTTTGTTGTTTATTTTAGTTTGACAGAGTGAAAACAAATCTGGAGTTGTTTTTTTTTAATATATATCAAAATGCATGTTTCTCTTTGTAGCTGTTACCTGCTGCATCAGTTCAGATGAGTACGGATCGCTTCCCTCCAAAATCCGGCTTTTGCAGCGCACCAATCAACTACAGAATAGAAAATTAAAACTACCAGCATTAAATTTCGTAGGTACCCCTCCTGACGCCAAAACAATTCACTCAAACTGACAAGCTCTTGAATACCCGGATTGAGGGTTTCCAAGCTAAAAATTCCATTCCCTGCAGAATTGCGCTCCGCCAGCTTGTCTTCTTGCCACGGTTTATCTTGGTACCATCTTTTCTCCAGGTAAATAGTGCATTGCACACATACCCAGCCGGAGCACATGATGTAAAAGAAAATAGGACTCTCTGGACGAAATAACCATCTTCAATTACTCCTGGGCTCAGTTTATATGCTCACGAGCTCATTGTAAGTTCAGAGGTGGACATGGCTTAGAGTGGACACTGCCGCTGGTATTTCGCTGCAAAGACCGATATACAGCAGGGTGCACTGCACGGTGTTGTGGCCTGTTTCTCACATGTCATTAAAATTCTTAGCATCTTGTGCCACTGTTGCCCTTTTGTCAGTTTGGACCAGACGGGCTGGCCTTCATAACCCTCGAGCAGTGATGAACCCTGGGTGATGAACAGCCTTTCGCCGGCTCGTGGTTTGCCCCTCCCTGGGTCACTGTCAGCAGGAACCCACCACTGCTGACAGGGAGCGCCCCAGAAGTCTAATTACCACTTTGGATATGCTCTGACCCACTCATCAGGCCATAACGATTTAGTCCTTGTCAAAGTGGTTCAGGCTTCGTTTCTCCCACATTACACACATCGACACAAAGAACTGACTGTTCCCTTAGGATCTGAGATCTGTCTGCAGATCTCGACATGTGCTGCTGTCACGAGATAAACAATTTTATTTGTTTCATCTGCGGGTGGTTTGAATGATCTATCTCATCAGTGTATGCTGTTCTAAAATACACCTGTGTCCTTCTGTGTTACTTGTGCCGTCAGCGATGAGCAAGTCACTCATTCCAAGAGCACCAATGCGGCTCCAGACCTCGACAGATGCTGGCTTCTCAACATTCACTGCTAGCGGTCAGGATGGTCTTTCTCCATTTTAGTGCTGGGAATACAATGTCCATTTTTTTTTTTTCCAAAAATGACATGAAGGATGGCCTCATCAGACAACATAGAGCAATCATTTCTATTTCATATATCAATCCATTTCAGATGATCAGAAGCTCAGAGAAGTTGGAATAATTTATTGATGGTGTAGATAAATGAAGACCACAAAGGAAAAACGATCAGTCTAAATTTTGCATTTTTGTATGTTTTATATATTATATATTATTATACTGTCTTTTTTTTGCATATTTTTTCAGTGCTTTGTTTCTAAGATTGTTTTGAATTTTTATTTCATTTCTCCACAACGAGAAAATCTGACTGATCATTTTTCCATTGTGGTCTTCAAATGGCCTCTTTGCAAATCAGTCTTAACTCGCGTCTGATGATGCCTCAATTCACTGCATTTACTGACACGTCTTCTGAAGTATTTAGCAGCTCGTGTAGTTATGCCCATTACAGATGCGTGTCAGTTGTTAATTTAATGTCTCCTGTGGGCTAAAAGGCCACAAGCATCCAATACTGGTATTTGGCTGCATTTTTATGTAAGGAAACTGCTTTCTTCCAATCTCAGCATCTGCCTGTTGTGGACTGTTGAGGGAGTAATCCCAAAAAGTTTTGGCAGAGTAGCAAACCTCAAACCATCCAGCTGGTAAACAACTATGCCTTCTTAGCGCTCATTTTATACGCAAAAATAATTGAATTAAGTGTTTGTTTCACCATTCACCAAATTACCTGTGAAATATTCCAAATAGGATTTTTTCTGAAATTCCATAACTTTTCCAGTCTTTCTATTTTCCTGTCCAATAGTTGTGGAATGTGTTGCAGGCACCAAATTCAGAATTTTTGAATATTTTTAGAACAGAACAGCTGATAAGGTTAAATTTTAAATATATTTCATAGTTCAATGCTCAACTAAATGTCCGTACAACAGAATATCAAAACACTTAATTCTGTTTTTCTTAGCATTTTTGCATTTTAGATTCTGCCCCAACACTTCACCTGTTATCTCATAGGCCAATTCTGAGAATGAAGACGCTGGAAAAGCACTTTGTGGATGACTGTTTTGCTCTTTGTTTACAATCAGATGTGTTCACCATGCAGAGTCCATTCCATCAACAAGCACTAATCTGATGTCCACTGGGAAAATTTCTCAATAAAATGGGCTGATATTCATCACTGATTGCTTATGTTTCTTGCGTATGTTTCCCGCTTCTGTGCTTATTTTCAGAGGCTTGTGAGGTGCCCGAGTGTGCATATCTTCCGGTGTTGGCTCGCCATATTGTTTCTGATTGCAAAAGAACTGCATTGTTAACGACACTGGTCAGCAGCCATCAAATGCCTGCAAAGTAAATAAATATTATCACTATGAATGTTTCTCAGTGAGATGAGGGACAATGGTAGAACTCTATTGGCCGTGTGTCAAATTAAATTAGGTGATAATATTTCAGGATGCGAACATGGCTTGTGTAGCATTAGAGCATGCATCCATACATACATCCGTGGCATTTATGTTGGCTGGGTTCACCCCATGGAAAATTCTCCACTTTACTTCAAGAACATTGATAATACACGCTGGTATGGAACAGAATGTGATTTCGTTCATCAGTGGGAGATTCAGGGAGTACGCATAAAATGCCAGCGACATATCCATGCATGCATTTGTCCGCAGTATTTGTTAACATACAGGCATCGCCTTTCATGTGGCGTCTTCTGTCAGTTTTGGGGTCAAACTGCTACGGGCAGAGACATTTACTCACTACGAGCCGCTGAATACCTCATGCACTTCACTGTTGCCTTCGTGCTCGGGATATGTGCTCTGAATAAACACGGCCCACTTTACAGCTGCATGAGACTGGTTGAGACATGCAAAGCATGGTGTTCTATTAGGAGGGAAAAATGACATTTCGTCATTAGGACAAATCAAGGTTGTGGCCTGACCTTAACATCATATTATTTTTTACATTGCTATGAATTAACCAAACGGCTGGATTGATTTCACATGATGCATATCAGTTGCACTGGATACTCCTATTTATGCAAATTGTCAGTCTTGCATGTGCATTTTGCCAGTGAGTTAATATAAGTGCTATTTTTAGAGGAACAGGTAGCATGTGTCTGAGAATGGTAAAAAATTTTCTTGGAAGATGAGAGAGACTTGGGAAAAAAGTGTAGAGATGCACAGATGTGCGTACTGCTTGTTTGTATTGGTGTGAATTGTTGTTTTTTTTTTTGTTAGCTTTGAGTCTTTTGAAGAAAGCCTTTCAGATGACTAATTAATTAGCATTAATATTCCTAAATATGCGATGGCGTTGGAAGACCCTCATGTCATATCCTTGACATAAAGCTTTAGTTTTCTTTTCAAAATAAATGTATGTCTGTGGTTGGACATTGTTGTGCTGTACAAATACAATTTTAAAAAATTGTGCCCACCAGCAACTGTGTTCAATATGTGTAAAATTCAATAAAAATCACTGCTGCAACAAGGCGGCAGGAATATACTGTCAGTGGGACAGATCATTGGACCCCAGTAAATGCTGCCTGCAGCTGTATTATTATGTAATGCCTTGATCCATAAAGTGTTTTGCTGCTAGACACAGTCTTAGTTGCACCTAATGTTCATAAATTGATACAGATATTATGGTCATAAATCCATATAGTTGTTGTTTCATAAGTAGATAGCCCAAAACCATCCAGGTCAAATGCCCCTGAATAAAATGGTTGCCTCCAGATTAGTTTCAGCTGCTATCATCTTGACCCACTTTTTCCTGGTCCTCGCTGACGCTCAAGCTTCATCCCTTGGGCGATAAATGTATTTTAACCGCCTTTCAACCTTGCCACATTGAAACTGCATGAACAGAGCCTATGCAGATGAACGAGGGAGGAACAAAGCCCGGTAATGTTACCGTTCTGGATTGCTAATGATGACGCTCACATTGATTCTGCAGTAAAAAGGGCTATTTTTGAGTGACAGCATCGTATGCAAATAAAGACTCTTGAAGAGAGATGTTACACCTGGGACTTGGGATCACTAGCTTCAGTTGCCGAGCTAAAGAAAAAACGTGACAGCTTGCGTAATGGTTGGTAACAACTTGCCATCTGTTCTATCTGGAGAAGGGAATGTACTGTGCTTATGTTATAATTTGCTGATTAAATATGTTAATTGCCGTGTTTCAATTAGAATGTTCGTCTCACATAAATTGTGGTGACGGGGTGGCCTAATGGTAATTGGTAACCAGGCTGGCTAGTTTGAATCCTCACCGGGGCTTTGTTTTCTGAATCCATCCAGAGAGGTGAGTTTAGGAAGAAGCCAGCAGTTTGGCCCTTGAGCAAGGCCCTTAACCCCAAAACCGTTCCAGGGGCTTTACCCTCGTTTATCACTCTTTCAGTCTCTATACTTGCTGCTCTTCTGTCCAGCATTTCTCCCAGCGTGTCCTCAAAAAAAAAAAATCTTCTCTGTGAAACTTCTCTTCTAGAAACCTGAGCTAAAGTCATCAAACTTTTTCTATATAGGTTACAAAATTGCGCCATCCTATTTTTAATACTGGATGTATACGTTTGTAACCTTAACTAACAATAGTATAGACTAACAATTCAAAACTTAGCCACGCACTGCTATAGTGTCACTAATAAAGACTGTAAAAATTGTACAAGTATTTTTACAGTAACATACTGTATATCTGTTCTTCTGCTACGTGGCTTTTAAAGGTTGTATCAGCGATTCTGAGCCAAAATATAATTTGTCACGTACATGAGATTTTTCCTCACAAACTGTTAGCAGCTCCTTTCATGAGTGGGTGGTGAAAAACTCCGGTCTCTGTAGGCCACCTAGAGCCAGGTAGACACTGAGAAAGATACACAAACTCGTGGGGACCTTCCCGCATCCCCAAACATCAACAAAAGTGTTCCAACAAATCGGAGGGCAGGGGTGGGTCTTCTGCGCCAGTTCCCTGCTCATGCATGACAAGTGGGTGGGACTGAGCAATGAAAGGAACAGAGGCACTACCAATGCGGCAGAGTGAAGCATGGTGGAAGCTAAACCGAAAAAGAGACGCTCGAACGAGTGCATATCGAGGAAAAAGGAACGCGATCGCAGCTATGCGAAGTCCCGAATAAACACAGGGAAAGCATTCCAACGTTGGAGAGAATTCCGGGAGTTTAAAGGTTTTAATTCTGATGCCCAGGGGCCTCATGTATGAAGAGAGCGTACGAACAGAAAAGATGCGTATGCCACTTTTTTTGCGGATTTCAGATTTTATGAAAACAAATGTGACTTTAAAAAAATGCATAAAAGTGATAGAATTTTGCATTTTGCAAAATTAAAAGTTGATTCAGATTTTTACAATCAAAATTGCAAGCAGATTTGTTAGCCCGCTATATTATAAATTTTATACTTTTTACAAAATACTACTTTTATTTTTATGAATGTACGCAATATTTAAGTATAAAATCCACACAAATTTTGATACATAAGGCCTCTGGTCTCCTTGTTTCTACTTGAGGTGAGTAGAGCTGGTGCTAACTCGGTTGGATGTGAATTGTAAATTGTCATCCCAAGCAAAATTGAGGGAAGCTCGTGTATTGTTTTTGTAAGGCTATCTTGCATAGATCATGCTGGTCGGAATGAATCAAACAGTAGAGAGATCGATATTTCCTCTTTGGAGCGCTTGTGAGTTTGCTAATTCTGTCTGATCAAACCAGAGTTTGTGTTCGTGTAATAACATGTTTTCTCTGGTTATTACTCAGAGTTGAAATTCGTCGATGAATGTATAACCGCGTGATAAATTTAGCTAAAAGCGGTGATCTATGTGACGTTGTTAATACTCATTTTGTAATGCCGAGCTAAGATACTTGTCAGATACCTTGTTGTACACGTTTAGCGTGTATTCGCGTCTTTGCATTGACTTTGAATGTAATCTGTCGTGCGAAAAATTCGTTTCGCGTCCGGTGTGAAAGCAGCTTTACTCAGAAGTTTCACTATAAGAAAAGCACGTTCATGTTCCAAGCTTCTGAAGGGGAGGGGCGAGTGGCTTTGTTGTGTTTTGAGAACGTTTCAACTGTCAACAATAGTGACGTCATATCGCTGATACAGCCTTTAGTGCATATCTTCTTTGAATTCATAATTTTATGTCCAAAAAGAGCTTAGAGCCATTGGGTTCAGAGGTAATTCATCGATTGTCACCAAGATTATGAATTATAATTTATTCTTTTTATAAGAATGCATTCAGGTCTTGAATTCAGCACAGTCTGAGTCATACAGTTTCTAATTAAGTCTGTGAAAAGAAATACATTTAAAAGGAAGGTTAGACGAGAGAAGGAAGATCTGGTTTATTTTTATTCAGTCCATGTGATGCTGCCAGATGGTGTAATGTGGGATTCTGAAGCTAGCGCTCTGCCACAAAATTATCGAGTCATTCTTCAAAGGAGAAATATTATATCACATCTGGGCTGGAAAATATGTGCAGGAGCTTTGGCCAAGGTCCAATGAAGCCGAACTGGTCTTACAAAGAAGCGCGTCATCAAATTCTGCTGCTCCGACAAGTGCTTGTTCTCTTAGGGAGTAGTGTCACTGCAACAAAAATAAATAAATAAATAAGTAAATAAATAAAATATAAATCCATGATGCTAAAGCAATACAGTGACGAAGGATTGCTTTTAATTGGCTTTAAAGATTTAGAGAAAATAATGAAAATCGTTCATCTTCTGGGAAGAGGAAGCGTTTAGTCTTGGAGACCTGAGAAAGAGTTCTAACATCACTCAAAGGTAAGTACACTCTCAGAAAACAAATAAGAACCCACTTTAAGGGTCCAACAACAGTTCCCCAGGGTACTGCCCCAGTGACAAGCTTATTTACCCCTCGGGTACAAATGGGTCAAGGTACTGGGGCAGTGCCTCAAAGGTACTGCTTTTGTAACCTTAGAAGTGGGTTCTTATTTGTTTTGGAATGTAAAAGAACCCACTTTAGACCCTAAAAGGTTCACACAGGTACCTTTTGAGGTCCTATAATTAGCCCTAGGGGGTACAAATGGGTCGTGCTGAATGTACCTTGGGGAACAGAAATTGACTCCTGCTGTACCCCTATTTCTGAGAGTGACCAGTCTGACATCATTCAATCAGGTGATCTTTGAAACGACCAGAGGTCAGTCTCTGTAAGTAAGGACGTGTATAAAAGCACTGGATACCTGTGCAGATAACCAGCAAATATGGGTGTGGATTCTCCCAAATTAAAACTCACGGCCCTCGCATTATAGTCAGATTCATTGTTTCATTTCAAATCCAGTGTGCTGGAACACAGAGATCAAGAACATAAATGCGCCCCCATCTGAGCACCGTGCTCCATATACATCCCCAATTCTGAAATAGTTGGGACAAAGGGTAAATTGTGAATAAAATCAAAATGCAATGACTTTCAAATCACACCAGCCTGTATTTATTCACAATAGAACAGAGATAACATAACAAATGTTGAAACTGGGTCATTCCGTGTCAATTCACCAAATTTCTGAAAATCTTCCCGCATGACCCCCTCAGATTTTTTGAAAAAATTTGTATTGGTGGATTTGCTTCTCAATAGAATAATCCCAAAATTGTAGGTCTCTACTGCCAATAGTTTGGCTGAAAAAATGATAAAAAGGACAAAGATTTGGGCGATTTTTAGCCTTTTTTTACCTTTAGCCTTAATTCTATAAAGAATTGAATCCACCAACATGATTTTTTTTCAAGAAAATCTGAGAAGGTCATGCGGGAGCCATTTGGTGAATTGACACGGAATGACCCAACTGAGAAATTTTACAGTTTTATTCACAAAATGAGCTCATTTCAAATTTAAAGGCTGCTACAGGAATTTGATCCCACTCTTGTTTAATACAGGCTTCCAGCTGCTGGAGAGTTTTGGGTCTCCTTTGACGGACTATTCGTTTAATTACACGCCAAATGTTCTCAATCGGTGTGTTATGGCCCCAATTTGTTATGGCGTCAATTTGTTATGACGTCACGGACAGCAAGGGATGACAGACAAATTCTTAAACTTCAACAGATTTAATTAAACAAACACTTAGAACTAATCTACAATCTACCCTACTGACCAAGATTGAAATAATAATAAAAAAAGAGATATTTACAGTCCCCTGGTAATTGAGATGGGCTGCTGTGTTGCGATGTCCTGGAACAGGAAAATGCTCCAACACAGGCAAAAATCCACAAAAAGCTTCACAGGTCTTGAAAAGAGTGACAGGTCTGGTCAAATGTATCCTTCCACAATTTCTCCTTGCAATTTCTCCAACTACTCTCCCACTTTCTCAATCTTTCTCCTTATATACTCTTGTCCAGCCCCCTCTGAGGCATGCCCAGGACATGCCCAACCTAGCTCCAGACTGGGCTTAACAAAAAAAAAATGTCAATACTGCCATCTAGTGGCTTTTTTTTTTTCCCCACATTACAGGTGAAAGATCAGGACTGCAGGCAGGCCAGTTCAGCACACGGACTCTTCTACTACAAAGCCATGCTGTTGTAATAGCTGCAGTATGTGGTTTTGCATTGTCCTGCTGAAATACACAAGGTCTTCCTTGGAATAGATGTCATCTTGAGGGGAGCATCTGTTGCTCTAAAACCTTTATATACCTTTCAGCATTCATGGTGCTTTTTAAAACATGCAAGTGTCCCACACCATATGCACTAATGCATGCCCATACCATCAGAGATACTGGCTTTTGAACTGAATGCTGATAACAGGAGGGGTGGTCTTTCTCCTCTTTAGCCAGGAGGACACAACACCCATGATTTCCAACAAGAATGTCAAATTTGGACTCGTCTGACCACTCGTCTTTGCCACTTTGCTACAGTCCATTTTAAATGAGCCTTGGCCCACAGAATACAGCAGCGCTTCTGGATCATGCTCAACAATGGCTTCCTTTTTACATGATAAAGTTTTAGGTGGCATCTGTGGATGGCACGGCAGACTGTGTTTACAGACAGTGGTTTCTTTACGTATTCCTGAGCCCAGGCGCGTCGCTAGAACAGGGAATTGGGGGGCACAGACACATCCCTTTATGACAACAATTAGTCCTGGCAAGTTCTCAATCATTTTCCTTTATTGGCGCGTTTTCCAATTATCGTAACTGGTAACTGAAGACACGGTTTCTCTCCATATGCGATCTAACAGCAATGAAATCATGGGCTAAATTCAGTACAGAAAAATAATTTATGTACTAATAGGCCAATGCTTCGCGTTGATTGAACTGGTCTTTGTTCCAATGAAATATCGCCTTTCACTCTCGGTATTATGTGGGTTGATAAAACAAAAACGTGGCACTTTCGGCGTTTAAATAGGCTATAAAAAGCATGCGGCTCAAGCTATTTAATGAGGTATGCAATTTTGAATAACATTGATTTAAATGAGCAAATACGGCGTCCAGATGAATGATTGTCGTCTTACCTAATCGGGGAGAACAAGCAGCACCTGTTAAGTGTGGAGTGCTCTCGGAGTGAACCTTTTGTTAATCATGAAAATGACTGAGAACAGGTCAGGACTAATGACTGTTTTAAACGGATGTTTTGTGCAACCCAATTCTCTGTTCTTGTTCTGCAACTGTACTGAATTTAGCCCATCATCTAATCGCTGTTAGATCGCATATGGAGAGAAACCGTGTTTTCAGTTGCCAGTTACGATAATTGGAAAACGCGTCAGTAAAGGAAAATGATTGAGAACTAGCCAGGACTAATTCTTTTCATAAAGGGACGTGTCTGTGCCCCCCCAATTCCCTGTTCTAGCGACGCGCCTGCCTGAGCCCATTTAGTAATGTCAATGACAGAATCATGCCGGTGAGTGATGCAGTGGCGTCTGAGGGCCCGAAGATCACTGGCATCCAGTAAAGGTTTTCGGCCTTGTCCCTCATGCACAGAGAGTTTTCCAGTTTCTCTGAATCTTCTGATGATTTTATGCACTGTCGATGATGAGACTGTAGAATCTGGAAATATAAGTGACAAATGGCTGATAAGCTCGGTCCAGAGCCAGGCCAAATGGCAATAGAACTGTAGACATTGCATATTTCATTTTACAAAAGATTGTTCCATTTCTAAACCAGTAAAATTCATCTGTGCCTTTGGGTTAGGTTCTGAGTGGCACCTCTGTAAGATCTGCAAACGCTGATGCATGGGGGAGCCCAGCGACTGTATGCGACAAATGGCTGATAAGCTCAGTCCAGAGCCATGCCAGATAGCAATAAAACTTTTGTAGACTTCCAGGAGGTGACAATAGTCTCACCACGGGGGGGGTTGTTGCAGGGCTCTGGCTGACACAATGCCCCTGTGCGAGTCATATTACTGGCCTAAGTCTTAAGTTAAAGTCCAGTTATATTAATCTATTTCAAATAATCTAAACCCCTGGGAAGAGCATAATATGCTTATATATTCAATATTCTGCAAAGAAATCACTTCTGGACTTATAACCCAATTTATCTATACATTAATTCATCTTAAGACTTTTTCATGACAACTGCATCATATTAGTACATATTCATATCATGTTTGGTCTTGTTATTCTCGGGGGAATCTAAGGAGTTGAATGGAGTATGTTTCATTCCCATTGAAATTATGGTTCGTTCCCTTTTGGAAACTCCTGAGAATTTGGTCAGAATACTCTCTGGTAATCACCCTATTCTCCTCTCTCTGCTGAAGTGTTTTATTACATCCTTCCAATGGTGGAAACCCAAAAACCGGATTTGACCCCCCTTCCAGGTGTTTATGGCCATGCCGCCTGGATCAAAGGCGTGATTTGGCTTAAAGCAAAGAGAAACAATCCATTCTGGGAAGATCGTATCCGATCTGTCCCCGTCAGACGTAAGTGCGTGAGTAGCCTTTTCAATGATGTAACATCGTATTTTCGAACTTCCCGCCGCACGTTAGTGCGTGTATCCTTTCCTCCAGGTATGACTTTATTCTCCTCTTATAAATTATGTGTAACTTGTAATTGGCTTAACGTTGATTTGTTTGATTTAAGCTTTTGCCTACCTGGTGAATAAAATATTGTCATTCCTTTAAGCTTGCGTGGTCTCCGGGACTCTTAATCCTTTTATTCTTTCTAGCGTTGACGGATACCTAGGGTATAATCCCGACCGAGGTACGACTGGCCAGCGGCCTGTTCTGGAAATTGGTTTTATTAAGTTGGAGAGACAACCATGATCTACTTACATAAAGGGTTTATGTATTGCCGGTTCTGGGATTTTAGCCTAAAGGAAACCCATGGACGAAAAAGTCGGTTATCTGTTAAAATTCCTGAAGGAACCCATGGGCGTGCATAGATCTGGGTTCGCTGTATTCAAGCCAAAAGATGCTGTTGCAGTGATGGCTGACTTCCAACCTCTAATCTAATCAACGAACCTAGGATCCGGTAACAGTACTAAAAACCCGGGAGTACATGTTAGCGACAGCGGTAGTCTCCTAAGAGTTCGAGGTGTAGTCACTTCGAGACCCACGCAGGTTTCTCTAGATTATGGATTCTAATTCTAATTCTAATTGGAGTCAGATATTTAACGAGGGTATCACTAAATTCATTATTATAAATTTATTATGGAGTCAGATTAATTGTAACCGTTGTGCTTTTGTGCCCCGTCCTTCGAACGGAGAAAATAGATCCATTTTATTGCGATTCACACCAGCCAGGAGGTCGCGTGTGCTAATACTAGGAATCCACACGCATAAACCTTCAACCCGGGCTCTTCCTTCCTTGGTCGAGCTGCGTGGGTCTTACAGCTGGTGACTGCCCTCCGTGATGGCTTTCGTGTATTATACCGTTATATGTCGGTTTGGGAATCTTTGCATTTTGCGGCGTGACGGCTTGCGTACCATACGGGCGATGCCTATAACCGGGAGTGCGTGATTCTGTTCTCTGATGAAATCCGAGATGTTTCCGCATTGTGCTGGCTGAAGTGTGAATCTCCACATCCGATGTGATCCTGGTTTCTTACGCGATCTGGCCGGCTCCATCAGTCGTCATCCACATGTGGTAAGTAATGCGGTGTTTTCTACTTTGTAGGAAAGTTAGAATTCACTGCATAGAGACCGCTGCTAAGGGATCGACATATCCCCAAATAGGCCTGGGACCGTAGAAACCAGGCACAAGTTTCAATTCTATCTTTTTCGGGATCAGAGAATGGAGTGCAAGTTGTAGGAATGTTTGCATGAGCCTTCTTTGTTTTTCGGTTATCTCTTTAGACTGTTCTGTTTTCAGATTAATCCGGGTCATTTGATATTTTTGTGCTTTTGTGTAGAGGGTTTAATGGCAAGTTGGAGATGATTGGGTTTCTGTGTGCAGTCGGGGGTTTCGGCATTTTTAAGTGGATGCGAATATCTGTTGTTGCTGGGCACATTGGGCTGTGCTCTTCTTAAACCGTAGGTTGGTTGTATTATTTGCACCTAGGCTGTGCGGGTGGGAGAGCGTGGATCCGGTGGTAATGCCATAGCGGGGATAAAGCTTACCACTGAAAGTGTTGAATACCCTTGGCCTGTGCTTGAAATCGGAAAAGATTGTGTATATTGCATTCGAAGGTTTGCGTATGTGTACAGAAAGTAATCAGCAATTGTGTGCATTTGATGGATTTGGTGCAAGGTCCTGCTGTAACTGTGCAGACAAAATACTGGAAGAAATGGGACACTGGTGAAATGCCAGTGCGATTTTGAATGAGTCTTGTACATAGGGGAGTGAGGAGATTAGCTTCGAAATATCATTGGACTTACGGATTTTATCGTTCTAACAATCGCACATGGGTTGCAAGTATGTTGTTTAGTGCTCTGACCCGCATCATTGGTTCGGTTTGAGTTGACAAATATTTCCATCCTCTTGTCTTGTTAAACTTTGTGTAAAGGTAATAGCTTACGGTTTCACTGCCCAGTGTGTGCGCTCTTTTGATCAGCGCCCTGAGAGAGATGCAAAACGGCATTCGGAAAATTGTCATAATTGGACTCAAAAGTTTAAGTAGGGTGCATTCTACACCAGTGGGTTTTCGAAGTTGGACAAATTCGGCAGAAGTTTTCGTGCCGGCAGTCTTTTGGGACACGGACGGTGATTAGATTAATTCCTGATTGGGTTTGTAATGTGGTTTTTCGCCGGCGGAATGTTCAGCAGTTTCGTTGTGGGCTGAAGTTTGCTGTTGCGGGACACGTGGGCTTCTCGGACTGCAGGTTGTTTTTGCCTCAGGCAACTGGACTGTGCGGGTTGTGGGAGAATGTGTGTCCTGGACATAGCAACGGGAAAGCTCATTACTGAGGGTGTTGAATATTTTTGCATTGCACGTAAAATTGGGAAATTGCCATTATAACCGCTCTAAAAATCTGCTTGCATTTGAGCTTAGCTCAAGTGCGTATTGAAGCTGCCATATTATCTTTGCACAAAGGATTATCAAGTTGAACGGCCCGCCATTTTTAGCTTGTTTTGTTGGGGAATATAACGTGGTTTCATCTGAGGGCAGCCATTGGTTGAGTTTGCATGTGGGTAGGTGCTTCCTCCAGAGGGGGGAAAGTCTTAGCCGACCCATTGGGTCACGTGACTATTCGCCGGGGAGCTGGTTGGCTGATACAGCCCCGAGCCAATCCGTGTAATATGGTGACGTGGCCCGTTGTCGGTGAGCTGGTTGGCTGACCCGGCCCTCATTATAAATACGAGTCAAATGGCACTCTTCAAATCGGCCAATCACTGCCACGTTTAATGCTGGTTTCCGGTCTTCCTTCCGAGAAGGAGAAGGAGAAGGCGGAACCAACACTAAGTCGCATGCTGTGACCACCATCTTGAGTGTGGCCATTCACTAACAACGTACTTGCCTTTTAACCGTTATGTTTGAAGCAAACCGTCTAGTATAATTACGTTTTGTGTGGATTTCACCAACCACCAAATACGTTTATTGGAATTAATGTTTGGTTAACCATTGTTGTATACTGTCATTGCCACTAGTCATCAAGCAACATCTGAGCTCTAAATGTCTAGTGGGACATTGAGTCTCTTTTGTCTGCCCCAGCAGGGGGTACTGTTTATGGCCTCATGGAAGTAGGTAATTAGATTTAGAATGCCTACATGAGTTGCTGTTAGGGAGAAAAATTCCTCCCCTACATTTATTTTTCCTAAAATTCATTTCTATTAAATTTGCATCCGTCCTTTAGTATTGGAGCCAGATGGGTTTGGTCACTTTTGGCAAAGATTAGTGTCTTTCTACTCATACTTGCTGTGTTTCTCACAGCCTGCCATTCCTCTGCTTGTGCTCCCTCTCTCTGATCCTATTCACCCCTTTGTCAGTTAGGACTATGTTCCTCAAAACATGGATCACTTCAATCAATAGGCCTGTACTCTTTATAGAGTGCATGAATTAATCAGAGTTACTAGTACATCAGTAACTCAACGATAGTTGACTGCATTCCTACTGGATTGCATGGTTCAGCTTATTTTCAGTGTCTGTTTGTCATCGTTTGTCTTTTCAGTGTCTGAAGCTATGCAGACATTCACCCTGCATGGTTTATTCTTTTACAGTCTTCACACCTGAGAGCCTTGGTTTTACCGCAGATGTCTAAGCCTCTCAGGGGGTGGAACAAGCTGCGGGGCCATAAAACACCCGCTCATGGGTAACAGGCCCCATCCGAGCCACTTTACAACCCTTAGTCACACGCGCGTGCGCACACATACATACACACACATACATACATACATACATACACACACACACACACACACACACACAGGGTAGGGGATTAGGCCCCCCGAACCTTGTGTGTAACAGGCGGCGGCGGGGCTGCAAAGCTCTGAGGGCACGTTAAATCGTGTGTATAGTGCAGGGGAGTAAACTGAAGGCCCTCGTGTCCAGTGAAGTATGAATTGACATACTGCCGTGGTACCGTCTAGTCGGCGTGTTGTCGCCTTTAAGTGTGTGGGCAGCACGTGGTACGTGGGTGGTAGCCCACACCTAAGCAGAGGGACGTATAGTACGACCTCTGTGAACAGGCAAGGCTGGTGAAAAAACGTCAAAGTTTCTATACCCATAGCTAAGTGGGGTAGGGATCAGACCGTCGGCTCCCACCTGGGTGGCTGATAACCACTACGGGATTCGGGATCGCTATCGACTGGGTCACCGGCCGGTCGGGTCGCGTATGGCAGTAAGTCCCTTTTGTTGGCCGCCGCGCTCGGCTCAATGTACAGTCAGGCCACCATAAGCCAAAAGCGAATGCGTCAGTAGGCGAGTGGTGCTTCTGTGATTGGTGAGCTTTGAAAAGAAGACGCCGGGAAGCAGAAGACAGAGTTCTGAACCTGGGGGAGCCTGGGCGAAGATCTCTGTGGGAAGGGATCTAGCCTAGAACTGCGCCCTGAGAGGGGAGGTTCAAAGGATCAAAGTGATGCATACACACACACCATTTGCGTTTCTCCATGTTTGTATGTGTTTATCCTGATCCGAGGGGAAAGCCATAAAGCATTGTTCCATGTAAAACTGGTACTAACTTCATCTGTTCTTTCTTTCTGAAAACAGGGGTGATGGAATCTTCAACAGTGCCATTCACTCGTCCTCAGTCACTGTCCCCCTTGAGGTGTCGTACGGTTACCCAGACGGCGGGTACATGTGAATTGTATTGTAATTGCATGCACTGCATTAACTCTTTCATCCATTGTTTTCCACAGGACAGTTTGCTGGCTCAGGAAAGCCCAAATGCATCCTGAGTGTCTAATTTCAAAATGCTTCCAATTAACTTTCACACTTTCTGATTCCTACGGGTTGAGTTATAACAGATTACCTTGGTCATGTCTTGTCTTGGTCTCCCTTGTTGTTGTCAATTTGGCAGGGTGCTGTTTCTAACAATTTCTATACAGGCATCAAGGATTCGAGGACCTGACTTTGCCATTTACACCTGAGGAACAGAAGCTCCATTTATATGCTATTGACTGATTTGGATTTCGGGATTTCATCACAAACATGGTAGCAAATCAAGGGTGTGACACGCCAGGGCACAATAATCCCTGTCCACCCTTCTGGCTCTTGGGAGCCATTTCTTCTACTGTTCAACTTATTATGGACACACAGTCAAATTCCAACGATATGTGCACCAACGTGGGCGGCCGCCGGACCTCAAACATCTCTACAGCTACCGGATTCATACAGGACAAAGGACATTTTCATATGGACAAACTGCAGTTGTGTTTTGATTGTGATGTGTGAATTACATGTAAAGGGTGTGGGTTGATGCAAAAATAGGTTGAGAGGAATCAACTAAATTCTATTTTATAATGCGGCAGTTAAAGGACTGGAGCATATAGGTTCCTTACACTGGAGGCCAAAGGTAGCGTGCCTTCAAAGTTCATAAAGTAAGGTAGAACTACATATGCATTGATCCAGATAAGCCTAATTTGTCTTGAATATTTTTCAGAATTAAATTGGGAGGTCCTACGAGGCAGTTTCTGACCAGCCTATTATGTGTATCAGCCCCACCCTCTCAGTTGATCTCCATATCATATCATGTGACAAATTGCTGAATGTCTGGACATATGAATTTCACAACTTTCAATACTTCACCACGTAACTTCGCAGTATACCTCATGTAAATATTCTATTTTCGTTTGTAACTGTGTGTTTCTGATTGCACTTGTAATTGAATGCCTAAATAATTTGATACTGTGACCTCCATTGGATTTTTTCCCTCTGGGGTTTTTTCCAATTGGTTGGTTACATAGTTAGTGGCACATATAATCTTTTTGCTTTCCCTAGTCAAGTGTGGGAAAGTTTTTGGTTTATGTGCTGGTTTGTTCTGTGATTTCTATTGTAACTGATTTTAGAAAAAATTACCTTTCAAACTATCATTCCATTTGACATAATAAAATTGGTTCAACTAGTACACCAACTAACTTCAGATAATAGACTCATAGAACAAACCTAGATAGCACACTTTTAATTTTTTGTTTTTGTCTTTTAAGTTTTTTTCCATGGTTTATGTTGTTAATCAAACGGTTGTCTCTCTTTCTTTTAACTTCCCAAATCACACTTCTCTAAATTGTCAATTATATTGCAGTGAGAGGAAACAATCCATTTTTTCCATTTTATCGTGTGATGCAACTGTCATGAAAAACTCAACTACTCTTAAATCTGTAATTTCTCGTCAATATTTCTTCTATAGTCTTAGCAAGAATTCCCTGGTACTCGCAACATCAGCCATACAATCACCTAGGTAATCTTTTATGACCCCGTGTGTGGACCTCGGTTGTACGGGGTCAGGGGGTGGATTTGTAGAATCTGGAAATATAAGTGACAAATGGCTGATAAGCTCGGTCCAGAGCCAGGCCAAATGGCAATAGAACTGTAGACATTGCATATTTCATTTTACAAAAGATTGTTCCATTTCTAAACCAGTAAAATTCATCTGTGCCTTTGGGTTAGGTTCTGAGCGGCACCTCTGTAAGATCTGCAAACGCTGATGCGTGGGGGAGCCCAGCGACTGTATGCGACAAATGGCTGATAAGCTCAGTCCAGAGCCATGCCAGATAGCAATAAAACTTTTGTGGACTTCCAGGAGGTGACAATGGTCTCACCACGGGGGGTTGTTATGGCTCTGGCTGACACTATGCCCCTGTCGAGTCATATTACTGGCCTAAGTCTTAAGTTAAAGTCCAGTTATATTAATCTGTTTCAAATAATCTAAACCTCTGGGAAGAGCATAATATGCTTATATATTCAATATTCTGCAAAGAAATCACTTCTGGACTTATAACCCAATTTATCTATATATTAATTCCTCTTAAGACTTTTTCATGACAACTGCATCATATTAGTACATATTCATATCATGTTTGGTCTTGTTATTCTCGGGGGAATCTAAGGAGTTGAATGGAGTATGTTTCATTCCCATTGAAATTATGGTTCATTCCCTTTTGGAAACTCCTGAGAATTTGGTCAGAATACTCTCTGGTAATCACCCTATTCTCCTCTCTCTGCTGAAGTGTTTTATTACATCCTTCCAATGGTGGAAACCCAAAAACCGGATTCGACCCCCCTTCCAGGTGTTTATGGCCATGCCGCCTGGATCAAAGGCGTGATTTGGCTTAAAGCAAAGAGAAACAATCCATTCTGGGAAGATCATATCCGATCTGTCCCGTCGTCACGTAAGTGCGTGAGTAGCCTTTTTCAATGATGTAACATCGTATTTTGAACTTCCCGCGCGCCGTTAGTGCGTGTATCCTTTCCTCCAGGTATGACTTTATTCTCCTCTTATAAATTATGTGTAACTTGTAATTGGCTTAACGTTGATTTGTTTGATTTAAGCTTTTGCCTACCTGGTGAATAAATTATTGTCATTCCTTTAAGCTTGCGTGGTCTCCGGGACTCTTAGTCCTTTTATTCTTTCTAGCCGCGTTGCGACGGATACCTAGGGGTATAATCCCGACCGAGGTACGACTGGCCAGCGGCCTGTTCTGGAAATTGGTTTTATTAAGTTGGAGAGACAACCATGATCTACTTACGTAAAGGGTTTATGTATTGCCGGTTCTGGGATTTTAGCCTAAAGGAAACCCATGGACGAAAAGTCGGTTATCTGTTAAAATTCCCTGAAGGAACCCATGGGCGTGCATAGATCTGGGTTCGCTGTATTCAAGCCAAAAGATGCTGTTGCAGTGATGGCTGACTTCCAACCTCTAATCTAATCAACGAACCTAGGATCCGGTAACAGTACTAAAAACCCTGGAGTACATGTTAGCGACAGCGGTAGTCTCCTAAGAGTTCGAGGTGTAGTCACTTCGAGACCCACGCAGGTTTCTCTAGATTATGGATTCTAATTCTAATTCTAATTGGAGTCAGATATTTAACGAGGGTATCACTAAATTCATTATTATAAATTTATTATGGAGTCAGATTAATTGTAACCGTTGTGCTTTTGTGCCATGTCCTTCGAACGGAGAAAATAGATCCATTTTATTGCGATTCACACCAGCCAGGAGGTCGCGTGTGCTAATACTAGGTTTCCACACGCATAAACCTTCAACCCGGGCTCTTCCTTCCTTGGTCGAGCTGCGTGGGTCTTACAAGACCTTCAAAGCCTTTGCAGTTTGACGTTGAGGAACATTGTTTCTAAACTATTCCACAATTTTATTTACGCAAGCCTTCACAGGTTGGAGAGCCTCAGGCCATCTTTACTTTGAGAGACTCAGCCTCTTTAAGACATCCTTTTTATAGCCAATCATGTTACACACCTGATGCCAGTTAATGTAATTACTTGCTAAAAGTTCTTTCAGCTGATTCTCTTATATATTAATTGCTTTTTCAGCCCTTTTTTTTCCTGTGTCCCAACTTTTTTGAGACCTGTTGCAGCCAGAAAATTAGAAATAAGCTAATTTTGTGGATGAAAATGTAAAATGTCTCAGTTTCAACATTTGAAATGTTATCTATGTTCTATTGTAAATAACATATTGGCTCATGTGATCTGAATGTCATTGCATTATGATTTTATTCACAATTTACACTTCGTCCCAACTATTTTGGAATTGGGGTTGTACATTATAAATCCAGATACTGTGGTGCACTCAAGTGTTTTGTGAAAAATGATTACCTCAAATAAATTGTGTGAACACCTTAAATGCCTCGTGTGGATGGTAATATTAAAATTGTATTTGTTTTGAGAGGTTTTTTTCACCATTTTTAAGTGCTGTGAACACGAGCATTAAGTTGGCTTACACAATTGTTTGAGTTAATCGGTTTCCATAAATCATTTGAGCGCACCACAATATCTGGGTTTACAGTGGATAATGACATCTCAGCCATCTTAAGGTCAGATACGAAGGAGCTGGTTTTGCACTCAGAATTCCAAACCTGCCCAAAGACGGGTAAAGGTTTGTTCCCAGGGGTATTATTTTATGTGGAATAGCTACCACGATAAATTGATTTCCGATGACAGCATGGCTATATCCGAAGACACAAAACCCCACATCTCTCACCCAGTGCATATAATTTCCTGTTATTTTTCTGCACGATGGCTGCTTCCATTCAGAGTCGAAAATTTGGTTTATTTTTAGTCCTTTCACAGTGCTTTTGTTTTTCTGAGCGCTTGGCGAGGCATCACTGACTGCATAGCTGTGTGCTGGAGATGCACAAACCTGTGAATAACCTTTCAGAATAAGCTTAATTAGGCTTTAGAAAGGCAATTAAAATAATTACTGCCGCATGTGTGAAAGTCTCAGGGATATTTTGACCTGCACTTGTCTCCCCCCTCAAAACCAAATCATCCATCCATCCATCCATCCATTAGCTATACTGCTTCTAACTCATCAGGGTCGCGGGGGAGCTGGATCCTATCCCAGCTGACTGAGGGCGAAAGGCAGGGACCCACCCTGGACAGCTCACCACTCCATCACAGGATGCATACACCATTCACACACCATTCACACACGTACTCACAACTAAGGGATATTTAGAGTCTCCAATTAGCCTGATGTGTATGTCTTTGGACTGTGGGAGGAAACAAGAGTACCCGGAGGAAACCCAAACGAACGCAGGGAGAACATGCCAACTCTACACACAAAGGCCTGATCGCCCCCGTAATCTGTCATCGAAAACTGAATACTCTCAACTTTTATTTTAGCAGGAAAAGTTCTGCTGAGAAGATGTTTCTCTTTTTCCAGGACTCCCAGGGAGAAATGCCAGGCAGAACAGCAGAGGTGAGGAGGGATGGAGAGAAACAGGGATAAGGCCCCTGGAGCAGTTTTTGGGGTTAAAGGCCTCGCTCAAGGGCCCAACAACAGAGTTCTCCCCAACTCCATCTCTCCAGATCAAGTCAGAGTCCCAAGTCCCACCAGGAGGTCGAACCAGTAACTCGTCTGTTACTGGTCAAGCAACCGACCACTCCGAGACCCTGCTGCCCCAAGGTAAGCAACACTAATCTGCTAATGAATCCTCGAGTACTAAGGTTCATATGTGCATTTTATATAGATGCGACATTGCCATCTATTAGTGCCTGTATATTGCCATGCCCTATAACGTCCCCCTGATATGTATGTAATCACTCAATTAAACTGGCAGACTGAAGTTTAACCACATATTCACTGTTTTCTTTCTATTGGGCCAATGTGCTAAAGTATGGAGCTGAAACTGTAGAAATAGTTTAAGCATTGAAGTGCATTTGGACCGCACTGTAAGTGATGATGAGGAAAGCATGTGTACAGCGTGTGTCTCGTCTCGTTTATCAAGAGTCCAGGCGTGACGGGATTGGCTATCATGATGTTCGTCAGTTCTGAAGGTGGAAATAAAGTTAGTATCTCACTGAGCGGCGAATGCTTACAGATGTAGCGAATTTTGGATTCGAATTTTGGATATCCTGATTTTTGGAAATCAGGATAGACCTAGGTGTCATCAACGACATTTAGCAACGTTTACCATCAGTTAGCAACATTCACGTAACGGTTTGCGAAAGAATAGGAAATGGCTTTCTAGAATATGAAAATGAACTCTTTGCGACCCTAAAAACCGTTTGCAAACTTTTTTGCAATGTTGACGAAACATTGATGGTATCCTCACGAAACCCAATATTCGTCTACATTCGTCAGCATTCGTAGCTCTGTTGTATAGTGGTCACTACTTCGCGAACCAAAACGAACTTTAGCGACACGTGTTACAACTGTTTGCAAACGCTTTCAACTCTTTTACAAACGTCTGCAACTGTTTGTGAGAAAATAAATTCGCAAAGAAATTTTGAACATGCTCAAAATTTCTTTGCGACAAGAAAAACTGTTTGCAATCCTAAAAACTTTCAGCGAACTGCTCTGTGCCCTTTTACGAACTCTGACGAAACTCATAATTCGCTACATTCGTAAGCATTCGCCGCATAGTGAGATACTACCTTGAAGGACTCATTGGGATTGAAAAAGTTTGGGTTTGTTGAAAATAAATCGATTTTCACTGGTTTTAAAGGTCAAACTGCATATGCATAGTACTTTTAAAGGTCAGTACACATACTGCATGTATTTATGAGTCTATGTGCAATATAATTGTCTCTGTACAATATAAAATCAAGCATGTGCAAGCAAAAACTGAGCCATTCAGCTGTATTGACAAAATGGACACATAAAACAGGAAAAGCATGAAATACTCGGATCCCCGCCACGGTTTTGGCGTTCTGGCCTGGAAATGAAATACGACAGACGGACGCACAGATGGGCGGGAGGACGAACACAACTATGATTAGGTGGATCTGTAGTGTAAAATGTATCTATAAATTAGATTTTGTTAAAAAATGTGGGATGGTTTGGATGCATTGGCCTGGAAAAGATGCGTGACGGAGGCTCACACGTACGGAGGGATGGTCACGCAAAAGGACGATACTCATATCTGTATGTCCCTTCCACTTCATGGCGGGGAATCATAACAAATTCGGGAGGTCGCATGCGTTATATATGAAAACAATCTTTACTATCAGCAAAGAAGTCTCTATTTATATTCATGTTTTTATTTATATTCATTGCAACGATAACTGATGTTCTCTTGATTTTCCCATTTTGACATCCTGTTAGAGACCACGAGCATGTATTCCGGCATGAAACTCAAGGGAGTCATTTTTGACTGCGTGACACAGTACGGCTTATTTCTATGTAAGATATGCGGGAATGAGTCGCTTTCCATACTAAAGCGGAATGCATTCAATCTTCCCATTCAGCATAGCTCTGGCCTTTACATACATTCATGTTCTGCGCCGATAAAATAATATAGGAAACCTTATTATGCCTTTCCATCGTGAATTTGCCATCGGTTTTGCTGGTGAGTGCTTTGCATCACAAGAAGGTGGCTTTTTGATACGGTCCTCGTTTCATCTTGGGAAAATTCCTTTCTTTCTTGACTGAAAAGAACCTTCCTCTCGCCGAATCAGCCTAATTGCTTTGATTGAATAGAGAGAAGAAGAAAAAAACTCTAGGCTCGGCGTCACATTGGGCATACGAGCATTTCGCTTCAAAAGTCTGATCTCGATGTCAGGCGCTTCTAATTGAGAAAGATGTCCGATCGGGTCGGGATGTAATGAGTGTTTTCTTGTACACGCAGAGGGTGCCAGAGGCCACGTGCGCGACTTGTTCTGATGAGAGTCGTGACGGTGCGCAAATGAACTCTCTCCTGCGCGAGATGCAGGAGGAAGAGCCGCGTAAACAAGCGCGCGACGCCCGCAAGAGCCCCGCTTTTATCTACCTGAACAGGGAGCCGTTTCTGTGGTGTGACACGAGGATTGGCAGCTGCCACTCGAGTCTGTAATCCCTCTCTCTCGCATCCGTCCTCCCTCCCTCACTCTTTCCTCTCTTCATCTGTCTCTCCCTCCTCCCTTCTCCCAGTCTTTCACCCCTTCATTTCAGCAGTTGCCTTGTTTATCTCCCATTTTTTATCTCTTTCTCCCGCTATCTTTCCTATCTGCTTTGTCTCCCTTTATTTTTTTTTTTTTTTTTTTTTGGAATTTTCCCTTTATTTGACAGTTATACAGTGTCAGGAAAGTTGGGGAGAAGAATCTCATGCAGCAAATGACCCGAGCCGGATTCGAACCCAGGTCGCTGCAGGAAGGACACAGCCTTTATGGTACGCGCACTTAGACCGATGAGCCACCGGGGCGCCCCGTCTCCCTTTATTTTTTGACCTGACATTCTACCTCTTATTTCTGGTCTCACATTTCCCTCTGAGATCTAACTCTCTCTCCCTTCCTTCATCTATCCCTCTTATCTCTCTCTCATGCTCTGTCTGCCCCCATGTTTATATCTCCTTCATATTCTTTCCCTTTCTCTTCTTTAACTATCCTTTCCTTTCTCTCTCCCCCTCCCTCTCTCTCACCCCCCAGCTGTCTCTCTCCTTCACTTGGCGCTTCATTGGCCTCTGAAATGAGAGTTTGGGGATTTGGCAGATGAGAGGGCCACGTTGAGTCTTTACTCAGGAGAGCTGCAAGAGAGGAGAGAGGAACCCATTACTGGCCCTGCTCGTGACAGTGACGGTGTCGCTCGCTATCCAAATAAACAACACGCTCTCACCTCGACTCATCATACCGTCACACTCTGCCTAAAGTCGAAATATGACGCATTGGGAGCGAGAAATGGTTGTAATAAATGAAGCCAATTAAGGCGGAGCTGTCCAGCACCTGTGGTACTGAAATATTGGTATCATTGCAAGGAGGGCACCCGCTGTTTGCGTTAGCGAAATGCGCTGACATAACAAACGGTTCTTAATAACACGTGGTGTTACCGTTTCTGCTGCGGCAATATTGCATCGCTCAATATATTATTATAAGCCCAATAATGGGCTTGTTTTCGAGGACCTCTCACTCATGCAATGCCTTCTCTAACGCGAAAAACCTTCCGCATGACCAATGGCGCCGCTGTCAGTGGTCGTATTGTCAACTTCGCGTGAGCTAAAATCGTTTGCGCACGTTGAAAGGTCTTAGAAATTAATTCCCTTAAATTGGAAAAAAAATTGCTGGTGTTGCCTTTAAAGTTGGTGCGATTGCCGCGTAGCATTTCCACTCTACTTTGAGGAAATGCGAGAAAATGACGGAGGAGGGGAAAACAAGTTGAAGGTATTAATGTTTCGATGGAGAAAAATAGCTGGTCTGCATTCATCTGAACTGACGAGGTGGGCACGGAGAGGGGGTGCGGCAATCAAGCCAGGCGTACGTGCGCACATTATAGCCAAAAGTATGTGGACACTCCTGAAGGTATTATTCGTGGTGTGGGCTGGGCCTCTTAGTTCCACTGAAGCAAATTTTCGCTGCCGTTGCAAGGAATGACATTGACTTTGAATGTAATCTATCGTGCGAAAAATTCGTTTCGCGTCTGGTGTGAAAGCGGCTCAGTACTGTTCGGAATGTAACTGTAGCAAATCCCTACAACAATATTCTAACATTTCGGGCAGAGGGTGGCCAACCCTGGTCTTTTTTTGTCATCACTCAGTCCTTGGTCTCTCAATTCAAGCTGTTGATTACACAGTTAACTCTCCTCACCTGGTGTACTGAGTCCAAATTCAGTAGTGAGACCAAAACTAGCACACCCTTGGGGCGTTGAAACCAGCAATGGCCACCCCTGATTTTGCGAATCATCTCAGAAGAGTGCTGGTCATATAGCAGCATAGGAGGGTTCAGCTCCACATAAATGCCCATTATTTCAGAATGAGAGGTTAGATGCGCAGGTATGGTGTAATCTAGCATCATAAATTCAGACAAAAATGTGTGATCTGTTTCAACTGCTTTCGCCTGGTGTTCAGATAATTCCCTGCTTCTTAAACCCATCCCACATGCTTCGCCATTGCCAGCTTATGTGGGCACAGTGAGAGTTCAGGACAGTTAAGAGCTCAAGGATGGCTGCGAAGGACAAGCATTCATCTGGATTAATATAAAGGCAGAGGAAATAATTCATTACATGACTGTACAGTCATTTAACTGACTCCTTCATACAAAATGACCTACACTTAACCAACAGCTCCCCTGGAGCAGTGTGGGATTAAACACCTGACAGCCGCACTGATTTAATTCTGGCAGCAGAGAGGCTAAAACCACTATCTCTCTAAAGCCTGATTAAACACATTAGACCAGAGGTCTCAGACTCCAGACCTCGAGGGCCACAGTGTCTGTGGGTATTCAGGATTTTCATTCAATCGGCAGGGAATATAGGCCTCAAAAACAAGGTGTGCAGAATTCTCAGCCAGTCAGTGACTTTGGTTAAGCAGCAAAGAGCAGGAACAAACCAAAAACTGGCAGCTGCAGCCGCCCTCCAGGATTCGAGCTTGAGACCCCTGCCCCAGGCACTAGGCTGTATTATGCAACAAATCTACACATCAAAATTCAGTATCTTATTTTTAAAGAAAGTTTTTCATGTGTATGATTGCCCCACTCATAGCCTTGTGCGATTACAATGGAGACTAAGATAATATGGTATTGAAACTCCATTTAATACGACCCTGTGTTTGAGTCTTTCCAGGCAACAGAATTTCAAAAAAAAAAGCACCTGATTTCCCAAAACACGTCAATTGAGGGTAAAATGCCAGCAGTTGGCAGAGGGCTGGAGGCTATTTTTCTGGAGAAAAAAAAAAAAAAAAAAATTGTGGCCTCAAAGGGGTCGGCAGCTTGAGCGAATCGTGGGCAATGTACTAATTCACATCGCAGCATTTTGTACTTCTCCTGAATAAAACCTTCCCACAGAGAGGCTGCTGAATTACGAGTACCCACGTCACTGCATTCTCGTTAATTTCACTTCGCCAAAATATCTTGAAAGCTTTTCAAGCACAATTATGTGCATATATGAATTTAATTGATTTGTAATTGAATGTGCTTGCCTACTTACACGTTATTTCATTGTATCTAATGTATGCAACAGAAAATTGCCTGCAGAGACCGTTTTACTGGCGGGATAATTGCAATAGAATCTCCAGCTTCTTCTGAATTTGATATAAAAAAAAAACCTGCCCTTTAGTGGTTTTTTATGCCCACATGTTTTGTTATCTGTCCGTTAATTATGTAATATCACACCTAATGATGTCATTGCAAGGACTTCAGTAAAAATAATTGGTTATGCAAAACCTGTCCTTTCAAAATGAAACATTACTACGGGCTCTGAATGACTTCACGCCCTGTAAACTACATTCTGAAGTACTGAAAACAAAGTGTGCCACTATGAGAGATTCAGTGTGTACCTGAAATAATGACTCACTTATCCAAACTGCTCTCAGAATTTAATTATTCACTCAGTGATGGAATGAATATTTATAGGAGGAAGATGGAGAAAGGAAAGGTTGCATCAGAGGTACACTATTTGGGCATGTACTGTATGCGCCTTCAGCGTCGCGGTACACTCTGTCCTTCTTCATGAATCGCTATTGCATAAACCAGTCACATCACCGGTGAATGTTTTCGTGTTTTATTTTACTCATTTGACTGTGTGGTTTTACTGTATGTGACTGAGTTTGTAGTATGCGCTGTGCAATGCATGTTGCTCCCTTACACTGCTGACAGAGGTTTGGCTGTTATAGAGGCGTGATGCACAGTTTGGTTACATTAACAGCGCCTACAGTATACCAGATCCTATACCAGATATACAAGATCTTATAGCAGATGTACCAGATCCTATCCCAGATATACAAGATCTTATAGCAGATGTACCAGATCCTACAGCACCTATACCAGATCCTATGACAAATACACCAGATGCTATAGCAGATATACCAGATCCCATAGCAGATACACCAGATCCTATAGCAGATACAGCAAATCTTGCATAACGACACCCTATTTAAATAATGGCCTAAGAATTTTTTTCAAGTTTTGGGAAAACACAAAAAACTTCACCAAACGCAGAGCAAGAGATGATTCAGGCCAAAAACAAATTTTCGTCAAAAAATGACGTAGGCCATTATTTTAATAGGGTGACGATAAGATCCTATTGCACCTATTCCAGATCCTGCAACACATACACAGATTGGTTAGCACATATACCACAGCCTATTGCAAATATAGTGGATCCGGTTGCAGATACACCAAATCCTATTGTGGATATACCAGCTCCTGGAGTAGATATTGCAGAACCTATAGCAGATATACCAGATCCTACGGCACACATACAAGATCCTTCAGATTCAGATTCGGATTCAGATACTTTATTAGTCCCAGAGGAGCAATTCATTTCTACAGCCAACCCGTCCATAAATTACAAAAAATATAATATGAGAAAAAGAGATAAATAGTACAACAGTTAGAATCCACAGTCGAGCATCATCACATCAACAATAACCACAACCAGTGACAGCACAGCAGAGCGGGATGCAAAATCATTCACAGTTCATTTGTGCATTTGGCAGCCTTATGGCAGAAGGAATAAAAGAATTTGCATAGCGGTTTGTTTTTCGCACCGGCACATAATACTGCCGACCTGAGGGCATGATTACAAATTCACTGCCAAGTACATGATCAGGTTGGGATAATATTCTGTTTGCTCTCTGGACCACCTGCGTTTTCCAAAGAGAGCTGAGGTCCTTAAGCTGGAAACCAGTAATTTTAGAGCACACTCTGATGATGTCATTCAGACACTTCTTGTCTTTCACAGATAGACCATAAACCTAGCATATAAAAGAAAATGATAAAAGACTCTCAATAAAAGTTTGATTAAAGGTATATAAGATATTTCTGCTGACACTGAAGGAGTTGAGTTTCCTCAGCAAATGGGTTCTTTGGTTTGCTCGCTTTACAATGCTGTCAGTGTTATCACTGAATTTGAGTTGCGAGTCAAACACGGAGCCCAAATACTTGTACGTTTGTACAATCTGTACCTCTTCACCATGAATAGTGCTGGTATTGGGATCGACACCGGATTTTCTGAAATCTATGATAATTTCCTTAGTTTTTGACACATTTAGATGGAGGAAGCTATCATCACACCATCTGACAAATTCAGGGAGGGCACAGCCGTGATCGGATTGGTGGCCCTGAAGGAGAGACAGTAAGACTGTGTCATCTGAAAACTTGACAAGATGGCTGTTTTCTTGAGAGGATCTGCAGCTGTCTCTGTAAAGGATGAAAAGCAGGGGGGAAAGGACACAGCCCTGCAGGGGAGAGCCTGTGTTTGAAGATAAGACAGAGGACATGTGTCCATTCACAAAAACCTGCTGGACATACAATCCTTTAGGAAATGTACCAGATCCTATATCTGACTTACCAGATCCTATAGCAAATATAGTGGATCCTATACCAGCTATACTGTACCAGATCCCGTAGCAGATATATCAGATCCTACAGTAGATATACAACATCTTACAGCAGATAAACCAGTTCCTCTTGCACCTATACCAGATCCTATGCCAAACATAGCAGACCCCATAGCACATATACCAGACCCCATAGCAGCTATAATTGATCCTACACAAGATTTTATTGCACCTATTTCAGGTGCCTCAGCACATATGCCAGATGCTTTAGCACATATACCAGATTCAATAGCAGATATATTTGAATGCCTCAAGTAAATTGACATTTCATGACATTTAAATTTTTTTTTTTTTTTACTTTTTGCCGAAGTTCATTTTATGTACCTATATAAAGTACTTGAAGTCAAAAATTTTGAGTGATTCACCTATTAGTTCAGATGGAATGATGAAAGAAGTAAACCGCTATCACAGATCAAGTAAAAAGTGCCCAACTTTAACAGCCTTTATCTCAAAATCACAAAGTATCATGAAATGCCAATCTTTACTTGATGCGCTCATGCGTACCATATCCTTTAGCAAACATAGCAGCTCCAATAGCAGCCATAGCAGATCCTATTACAGATACGTACTGTATATCAGATCCTATAAGGGCTATTCAACATTATCCAGAAAGGGCCAGTGTGGGTGCAGGCTTTCATTCCAACCAAGCAGTTACACACCTGATTCTACTAATTAAACACAAGAGTCTTTGTTGATTAATAGTATCAGGTGTGTAAGTGCTTGGTTGGAATGAAAGCCTGCACCCACACCGGCCCTTTCTGGATAATGTTGAATAGCCCTGCTATAGTATATATAACAGATCCTACAGAAGATATGCCAGATCCCATAGCAGATATATCATATCCTACAGCAGGTATACCATATCCAATTTCAGATATAGCTGATCCAAAACAAGATCCTACTGCACCTATACAGGACATATTGCACCTAACCTGATCCTATTTCAGATATAGCAGATCCCGTGCAAGGTCCTATTGCACCAATGGTGGATTCTATTTCACCCTCATCAGATCCTATAGCACCTGTACCAAATCCTATAGCTGATATGCCACATCCTATAGCAGATCCAGCTCCTCCATCACCAAGAACTGTGGATAATTTTTTGGTAAAATATAAAAACCTGACTGGATTTGAGGGTTGGATTGGATTATCCCCACAGTATTTCCCGACAACTGGACTGGTATCACCTGAAGGCACTACTGCTGTATAGCCCATCCAGCCGGTGAAAAGTTCATGGTGTTAGCAATGCAGACAGGGTGACTGCCATGATTTCCACAACCTTTAAGAAACTGCCATTTTTATGACATCTTTTTTCTTTTTGAGAGACATTTTTTTCTGTCTCTCCAAGTAACCAATGAGCATTGATATTCTCGTGGGAGAACGACGCTGCGCAACAGCAAATTTACACTGATCTTCACCAAAGTGCTCATGTGCTACAAGACAGCTATTGAGTGCTGCAGGCCAACCAGGTTTTTTCAGATCCTTTTTTACCAGCTCAATTTTCTCCTTATTGGGCAGTTTTGTTACTTCAGCTTGTGGAAGCCTATAATTCTGTATAAAGGTTCCATTGCTCTGACTACATGCCATACGGCAACCAAACGTTAGATCTCACATTGATTCCCGGATAATGAGCATGGGCACATGGTCTCTTTGACTGTCGTGAGACACATTTGACATTTCTGTTTTTGACTGCATGGGTCTTTAATAATGCAGTTATTTCCCTTTGTCCACCTTCCATCAACAGCATGTATCACATATTCATCATGTCTTTGCTGTTGTTTGTTATTCATACTTGCTGAGTCACTAAATGGGCCCACATACTGTAATGTTCCAGACCAGGCATCAAGTGTGGAGGCAGAGTACAATCCAATAAGTAGGTTTATTGAAAGCAGTATGGTAATTATTGTGGGATGGAACCCCAGAGGAAGAGAGCACAGATCAATACAGATTTTACAGGAAAAGTTTGGCTGCCAATCGCTGGCCAGGGGCTTCTGCGATAACAGCCAGACGAAAAGCACTATTCGCCAGAGCCGAACTGTTCCACAGGAACATGAAGTAGCTTGAAAGGAACTTGATTCCAATCCTGATGACCATAGAAGGATTGGGAGCTTGTTCCTAACAAAGTGGACAGAGGAACACTCTTGGAAGGGTTAACCAGAATACAGTCCGAATCCTGGCTTGGAAGCTTGTTCCTATTAAAGTGGATAGAGGAACTGACCTGAGCTGAGTTTACTTGAAAGGCGTCCGAATCCTAGACCTTGAGTAGGCTTGGAAGCTTGTTCAAGTTTACTGAGTAAAGAGGAAAGCTTCCAAAAATTGCTGTCATTAAAGTTTACATTACATTTTATACAGATGAAGAGTTTTTACTGGGAAAACTGACTGGTTCTAGGCACAAATAGCACCAACACGAAGCAGGGGGTTTGAATACACATTTTTGGAACATCAGGAAGTAGCCATGAAATGAGATACAGCCAGGGAGGGAATACACGCAAGATGTAAACCAATCAAAGGAGACATACTTCAAATAGAGGTGCAAGTCGATGAATAGAAAGAGAAACAGAAGGCATCCACGCGAAGTTAGTGACACATACTGAGAGGGCTGTTTATTGTAAATAGGCACTCCCTGATTAGATTGCATCAATTGCTCCATTAAGCAAAGTAAACAATGGTACTGATGAAACAGAGCTGCAGTGAGAACATTGTCCATATTGTGCTTAATATTGTCATCCAATAAGGTTTATTTCATAGAATTTAGTATTACATAAGAATGTGAGACACCAAAAGGCAATCTCTGGTTGCCTCGAGTATACCGCCAACCAAAATAAACACATTCAATTACCCTGTGATTTAACCCTTTTCGAGATGCATACCCCCATTAATTTTTTGGTTTTTACAAAAATATGATTGTTATTCAAAATAACAATAAAATAACACCAAATCTCATAATAAGTTTCATAACTGATGTTTTTATGTTTTAATCCTCTCCAGAATAAAATCGTTTGGATCCAAGTTATTTCTGGATATTCAAACTCATCATCAGAGTCATTCAATAAAGCAAAAAACTTCATCCAGAATTTACGTTTAGAAACACCTAGAATGCCGGCTATTTGTACTGGCCGATGCCATGTTCACATGTCCCACAATTTGACCGTTCTCGCCCATGCCTCGCCACGGCTAAAAATACAGTGCTGGGTGACCTGAGAGACAGCCAAAATGAGCGAAAACAAGGGAATTCCCGCAATTTTAAAGAAGACTTTATAAAACACGTTGGTTAAAACGACAAAAATGTCGCTGTGCCTGCGAAAGGGTTAATGAAGTCCGTGAAAAATGTCCCTGAAGTGGTCCGAATTTTCCGTGCCGAGGCACTAAATTAAAGGGATAGTTCCCTTTTGTTGAAGTGGGGTTGTATGAGCTACAAATTGCCACTACTTACAATAGATGCAGTAGAAAGCTTTCTGATCTCCTCCGGTAGCCGCACCAGGGCATAGTGCTGGGTGGAAATTTAGGCGATACACTGTTGTGAATGGAAACACAGAAACAGCGTATTTTCACGGCCTAAAAGAGGCCCTACCTGAAAATAATACACCATTTCAATTGTACGCTATATTTAAAAAAAATTACAGCACTTTAGCTGCTCGGAAAAAAAACACAGTTGCTCTTGAACTAACCAACTGACGTATTTCTCCGCGAGGCGCATCGTAGTTCACTGCGCGCAGTAGCGATCAGCTGTTTGGGTCAGACTCTGAGCGGTCTGCGGCAGAGACAGCATTTCAATGGCATAGAATCACGTCTCAAATCAAAAAAAAAAAAAAATTAAAAAAAAAATTCCCTATAATAACCAGCACAGCAGATACACAGTATGTGGCTGCGTAGACCCTATGCAATATCAATTTGTGCTGCAATGTTACATTAGACTTTTTCACAGGTGTTTCACACTCTTACCTGATGCTTGGGTACAGCAGTGCTCTTCAGCGTGTACCGTTGAGATTTCCCTGAATGTAGCCTAACGAAATCCTCTTTGGAAAAATGAATACTGCAAACACGGAGTTCTTTTAGGGATACGGGTGGCGTATCAATATTCGTGTTGAGGCAACTAGCCACAACTACAAATCCAATATTCCGCAGAGGAATGCGGTGGAAGCTGTAACCAGATACAGCTTTGCTTTCACGTCCAAGAAAGCGACACATATGGACCATTTTTGAAATATTTGCACAAGTTAAACGGCCGTCCGACCTCGCAACTGCAGTTAAGCCGCTTGCACACTGGATGCGAAACAAATTTTTCGCACACAGATTACATTCAAAGTCAATACGAAGACAATACACACGTTTGTGCAAGCAGCTTTACTGTGACCCAAACAGCTGATCGCTACAGCGCACAGTGAACTACGATGCGCCTCGCGGAGAAATACGTCAGTTGGTTAGTTCGAGAGCAACTGTGTTTTTTTCCGAGCAGCTAAAGTGCTGTAATTTTTTTTAATATAGCGTACAATTGAAATGGTGTATTTTTTTCAGGTAGGACCTCTTTTAGGCCATTAAAATACGCTGTTTCTGTGTTTCCGTTCACAACAGTGTATCGCCTAAATTTCCACCCAGCACTATGCCCTGGTGCGGCTACCTGGAGGAGATCAGAGAGCTTTCTACTGCATCTAATGTAAGTAGTGGCAATTTGTAGCTCATACAACCCCACTTCAAAAAAAGTGAACTATCCCTTTAAGCAGCACCGTGAGCGCAAGGAAAAAATATATATATAGCTACCGGGCGCCCTCTACTGTTGAGGTCTAAAATGAAAGGTACATTTAGATGAACTGCAGCACGAGTCATGAGGAGAATTTCTCAAGGCGCACACGCGTGCGGTCAGGCGGTCGTATTATAACCCAAAAGTCCTATAATGAACAAAAGACTGAAGGCTCATTTTCTGTTTACAAAATGAAGTCTCTCCTGTAAAGAGACAGGTGATGTCAATCAATCGTGAAAGCGCTATGGGTGAAGTCCCAGTCAGATCCATTTTATATATACTAGTCAGCAGGCGCCGCGTTAGACCTGAAAATTCCGGGCTAATATCCCTCCCTTTATTGGCAACAATTAGTCCTGGCTAATTCTAGATGGTTTTCCTTTATTAACACATTTTCCAATTCAAGAATAATCAAGAGGCAATTGAAGACACGGCTTCTCTCCCCCATGCGATCTAAAAGCGACAAAATAATGGGCTACATTCAGTACAGAAAAATAATTTAATTATAATTAGGTCTATGCACCGGCACTCGGCGACGGCATTTCAGAACTCTTCAGCGAATGAAGGTAATTTCGGCAACAAGTTCTTACACCTGTTTTTGCAGCACGGTCACGCAACTCGCTGTAAAAAATAGACAGCTGTCTGACTGGAAAATGTAAACGGACGAAACCACGTACTAGTCACCAGAATCTCTAGGTCACACATATAACAATTTATGGTTTTGCACATGTAGGGGAGACCGGGTCTAGTTGTTACATTTTTTCTTTTAAGAGCTGTAGAATTGACATTATCAGGTTTTTGTTATCAATATGCTCTGTAAAGATGGAAAGTTTATTAGACTACATGACTGATCTGCAGCAACCCCTATATTCTGCGCATGCGTAATGCTGGTGCGGAAAAAATAGACCCCTGTCACCTGTAACAAACTACCCAATATATGGGGTTATTTGTTACAGGAGGTGCAGTTTGTTGCAGGTTGTGGGGCATTTTGTTACACTAAGAATTTGCTTAAGTGAGACGTGTTTCCCACTTAAGTAGGCAAGTTAAGGGGGATGCCTTACTACTATTATCCCACGAAGCCACAGTAAGGAACCTCTTGAGTCATTCTCTAATGGCATTGCCACGTTTCGTTATTCGTTTGTAATTTCAAGACATCTTTCTGAAATACAAAAAGGTAGAAAGTCATTCAGTGAGGTAATTTGATCTTGCCCAAGTTGTTACAGGTTTTGGGGCAAGTTCTTACTGTAACAACTTGGGTGTATCAACTAGTCCATCAGCAACCTTTCGCTGTTGTCCCGACATTTTGAAATTTTCCAGTACAATCTTTACATGGGTGTGTCATGACACAGTGGCTAATGTCTTCCTCTCTCATAATCCAGAAAATCTCGGCTATGTATCAATTACACTTGATGTGAATCGAAATCTCCCAAACACCAAGAAAGTTACTTTTTCGAGCATTTTTCTGAAACACTAACATGCGACTTTCAACGTACGTCCTTCTGTCACGTAAAGACGCGGATCACCTTCGCGGAGCAGCAGGAAAAATTAGAGCACCGTCTGTGTTTTATTATCGGAACTATTTAGAATGTAACAACATGGACGTGTAACAACTAGACCCGGTCTCCCCTACTATTCATAAATATACATACTTTATATGTGAACCTCATTATTTGGCCAATTTAATTATATGCATTCTTTTGTTGACTAGTATATTTATGTAGGCACTAGGCAGTGTAATAAACATGGCGATCCAGCGGGCTGTCTCCTTATATGTTCTCCTCTCATCGTTTCATTTGATTTCATTTCTTCTTCCTTTTTTATTATTTTTTTCTTTTCTTTTTTGATATTGTTATTGTTGTTTGCTGCTATTATCATTTTCTCTCTTTCCGGACAAATCTAATAATGGATGCTTAACTCTGTAACTGATTATTTCTAATATTTTTTTTACTGTTGCAGTGACTACAAATCTGTATGAAATTTGATAGATATTTCTATGTAGGGCTGAGATTGTTTGAGGGCTGCATTGCTGAAGTTAAATTGTTTTGTTTTGATCTCACTGTCTGTTGTTTTAATATTGTGTTGTTGTTTCTGTTTGTATTTTGTTATTGGGAAGAAAAAACATCACAGATGACACACACACACAAACATACATGCCCATTCACACACAAACACACATACACGCACACACACGCACACACAAACACACACACACACACACATATGCTCTGAAACAGATTTGACTTGTTTGTATTGGTATAACCCTCCTTCTTTTAGGTTTCAAATTATGTTTTTCCCCCCATCATCAAAATTTTTGTTACTGAATAAAATTTACCTCTGGAGAGGGGGGGGTGGTGGCAGAGCTATAAAATAATAATAATAATAATAATAATAATAATAATAATAATAAATTTTAAAAATCAGACAAAGATTAAGTTAAATGATTCAGACAGAAAAGCATTGAACGTGAGGGTATGATATATCAATCGGAGGTGTTTTGTACACACCCAAGTACAATATCACAGCTGTTCCCTTTGCTAGAGTTGCAGTTCTCAGGGTTCAGTTCAGTGATCTGTGTTGTACAGTCAACCACAACATCATTTTGACCAAATCTGATGACCACTGGGGTAAGATGCCCCTTGGGGGCTTCATGCCGCCAATAGGGACACATCTTACCCTAATAGGAGGTTAAGATGCCCCTTCACACAACTTTTGGTTTTGTGTTTGATGAACTAAATTCTACCTCGATCTATCACTAATCTGCAAGTACTGATTTGAAAGTTTACAATGTTTTGCTTCAAGCTCAACCGAGATCCCACTGTGGGGCTTGAGCTATCCGCATCCTGCATGGTAAAAACTTTAAAAAGTGATGCAACCAGCTGTAAAGCATTATTGAACTTGAACTTGAGTTTTTGAGTTTATACAAACTACTTTTCGAAAGAACTGGGAATATGAAGTTGAGCCAACTCAGAAGTGCTTTGCAACTGGTCGCCTTACTTTTTCAAGTTGAGTCAACTTTTTAATTTTTTACAGTGTGGAAGAGATGTCTCCCATCAGAGTAGCAAAACTTCACCATCGGATATAACGGAAATCACTCAAAATAACGCTGCACTGATCTGAGGTAACCATTCTGCAGTTGAGGGGATGAGTTAACCTAAACCGTGCCAGTAAAATGAAGAGGCATTTGCATTAGTTTTGTCCATCCATAGTTTTATTCAGGTTTTTTCCTGCAATTTTTCACCTGTCCGTATCTGCTAAAATCCCACAGTCTAAACAAATACTGGATGCAACCTGTATTAGTATTTTGACGTTTCGTCTCGTCAAAGTGGTCCGTAACTGCAGTGAAAGGGATCAATAGGGAGTGTACACTAAAGATACAGAGGACAGAATCTGTGCTAAAATGGGTTGCGCTGTCAGGTGTTAAATTGGAGGACGTTCCCCCAGACTCCGACTTGCACATGTCTGACAATGCCACAGCATGTGCCAATGGCTAGTCAGCCCGACAGCACTGTGTTCGTGTTGTACTTAACAACACAAACATCATCGACCGGCATAGAACTGACAGCTTAGAATCCTGACTCATCCCTTTGTGCTTCCACAGTTTCCATTCTCCTCCGTCCAAGTGTTAAAATTGCCTCCAAGATACTGCTCAACTCCTGCGTTCAATTCCTCTTATTCCAAAGACAGTGACGATGATTCACAGTCCAATCCCGACGCTCCCACCACCGCCATCTCCCATGAGAAGGTTCTCTGACATGGTTCTGTGAAACTGGGAGGAGAATCAGAAGGTATGCACGTGTGCCACGCTAGCAAAAATATCACTCCAGCAAGCATGGCCAATGTGTTAAATACCTACATGATGTACATTTTTGCCTAAAACCCAAATAATGAGATGGCTTACCCTAAAGTTGGTCCATTACCCACCATTCCAGCCCCCACTCACACCTCTGCAGGAGACTCTGCTCCCCTCCTCATCATGGACATATCTTCACCCCCCTCCTTGGCCTGCAAGTGGCTCCAACAGACAGCCCCCCTCCCCCCCCTTCCCCTCCCCTTGGACACTGAACTCTCACAGCACCCCTCCCTCTCCCCTGCCTCACACTCTCGTCCAGCCGGGTACAGAGGGAGCTCTCCAGACTCCGCACCAACAAAGCCAGTGGGCCGGACAACATCAGCCCCAGGGTCCTCAGGGTGTGTGCCGGGCAGCTTGCTGGAGTCTTTCAGCACCTCTTCAACCTCTCCCTGAGGTTGATGAAGGTGCCCCACCTGTGGAAGACCTCCTGCATCATTCCGGTACCGAAGAATGGACGTCCCAGCGCTCTCAATGACTACAGACCTGTGGCACTGACGTCACATGTCATGAAGACCTTTGAGAGGCTGGTTCTTCAGCACCTGAGGACTCTGCTCACTGCTTTCCAGGACCCTCTGCAGTTTGCATACCAGCTGCACATCGGCGTGGAGGATGCCATCATCTTCCTCACCCATAGGGCCCTGTCACACCTGGAGAGGCCGGGGAGCACTGTGAGAGTCATGTTCTTTGACTTCTCCAGTGCCTTCAACACCATCAGGCCCTGCCTCCTGGGGGAAAAGCTGCTGGAGATGCAACTGCATCCCGACATCACAGCCTGGATCCTGGACTACCTCACAGGCCGGCCGCAGTACGTCAGGTTGGACGGCTGCACCTCTGAGGTAGTAACAAGCAACACTGGAGTACCCCAAGGTTCTGTTCTGGCGCCCTTCCTCTTCACCCTCTTCACTTCAGACTTCCAGTTCAACTCTGGTTCCTGTCACCTCCAGAAGTTTTCCGACGACTCCTCCATTGTTGGGTGTATCATCGATGACGAGGGGGAGTACAGAGGACTGATCGAGAGCTTCGTCATATGGTGTGACAACAACAACCTGAAGCTCAACATCAGCAAGACCAAGGAGGTGGTGGTGGACTACCGGAGGAACAGGAGGTCCCCTGCCCCTGTCATCATCCAGGGGGAGGAAGTGGAGAGGGTGGACTCGTACCGGTACCTTGGGGTCCATATAAACAACAAACTGGACTGGTCCCACAACACGGACGCCCTCTTCAGGAAGGGACAGAGCAGGCTGTTCTTCCTGAGGAGACTCAGGTCGTTTGGCATCTGCAGCAGACTCCTGAGGACCTTCTATCAGTCTGTGGTGGCCAGCGCACTCTTCTTTGCTGTGGTGTGCTGGTGGGGCGGTATCAAGGCTGGTGAGGTCAACAGGCTCAATAAACTGGTGAAGAAGGCCCGCTCTGTGGTGGGCCTTCAGCTGGACAACCTGGAGACCGTAGCTGAGAGGAGGATCAAGGACAAAATCAGGGCGATCCTGGACAACCCCTCTCACCCTCTTCAGGATGAGCTGTGGGACATGGGCAGCTCGTTCAGCCAACGTATCACCCCGCCCAGGAGCAGAACTGAGCGCTTCAGGCGACGGAGGCCACAGTCTGTCACTGCACTGACCCCCCAAAAAAAAAGACTCCCGGACTGTACTACTATTACACTGTATTGCACTTTAATATCTGTTATATCCTCCATATCCTCTAAATCAGTTGTCTTATCCATATTGTTAATGTTATTTAAATTGCACCTTATTGATTCATATTTCTTATTCTGGTCTACTACTGTACATTTACTTCTATCTATAATAATTTGCACTGTCAAATGTACTGCCATCAACACTGCTGTTACCTGTCACACTGTCACTTAAGATCACTGTCACTTTACCTTCACTGTACTGCACAGAATGGCTCAGGTGTCCTGTATGACAATTACTCCGTTCATTTCTTAATTCTGTAATTTTAATTTTATTTAATTTAGTTTGATCTTAGTTTTCATTTGATAATTGCAAATACTTCACCTTTTCTATTCTATTTTATTTTGTTCTTTTGCTACTGTACAGTTTATTGACTTATATTTTATATTATATGTTATTCTATTGCTCTTATTGCATGTTATTTTACTCTTGTACTGCCCCTGTAATGCTGCAACACTTGAATTTCCCCTCTGGGGATCAATAAAGGTCTATCTTATCTTATCTTATCTTATCTTATTATCCGTTGTCTAATCATTATAGCATACCCATAATCTAGCAGCTGCCATGTTCGCTGCAGGTGCTGGATGTGGTAGTGTAACGTCCTCTGTAATTTCAATGATATGGTACACAGCACACAACATGCCGCAATGAGTTTGCAGTCCTTTTTCTGTGGTGTAGAGCAGCTTAACACCATCGGTGTAAAGGAACACCCTGCTGCCATTTTGAGCCCGAATTGTGCCCTCTTCTGCTTCACAGATGTGGGTATGACGCTCATGTTACCCACTCCATGGATTCGCCATTGGTGTCATCAGCCGAGGTGCTAAAGCATCATCTCTGTCACCTAGAGCAGTGGTTCTCAAAAGCTGTCCTGGGGAACCACTGTGTATCCTGGTTTTTTGTGCAAACAATGAATAAATTGCACGCATGACTTAACAGTTCTGTTCATATAGGGGAGTTCTTGCATGGGGCCCATAGCTCTGTGATGGAATAATTCCACTAGTTTTGGTAGATTGCTTTCAAATGTTCACTAATCAGATATTGTTTAAACTTCTGAGGGCCAGTTTCACAGACAAAAATGTTGTTTAATCCTTGACTAAATTCAAATTTTAGAGGATGTTCTGCATTTAAAAAAAAAAAAAAATACTCAGTTAAGTCGAGACTAAGCCTAATTCATGTCTGTGAGACCGCCCCTGAATGTTCACTGGTGATGTCCTTCAATGCCAATTTTGAAAACGTAATTTTTTTAAACAAAATTGAAAAATGTGTCTCTAAAAAATCTAACAGGACATGGGTTTAATTTATTCCAGGCCAACTACATTCAATGTAATCAAAAATTCCCCAAACGCACTTGCCTGTGTCTGAGATGAAAGTTTTAAGATTACGGAGGTTGATGGTGCTTTTCTTTCTCAGACAGTCGCAATTAATAAAACATGCAGGATAGTTCGGTGCTCTTTAGTTGCCGTATTTTTAATTGCTCAGATTATATTGTCTATGTTTAGAGAAATTCTGAGTCATGGTTCAGTGCCACCAAAATCTTTGAAAGTGAATATTTCGCCAAATTACAAGTTATTGCGGGTAATACTAATCCAGCACTTGGCCTTTTGCAGGATTATCAATCATTGAGTGCACTTTAAAGTTCCCCTATTATGCCACCAGGTGCACAGATAATTAGCCATTATGAGCCAGTTCAAAATCTCCCCTTCCTGACATCACAAGGGGGAGTGACCACCCAGAATAATGAAATCTGATTGACTGCTTGGCTGAAGTTGATCAGCTCTTCTTGCCTCTGGTTGGTTACTTCCCCGTGTGAGGTCAAGAGGGGAAAGATTTTGAAATGGCTTATAATAACTACTGTAATAGGCTGTGCACCTGGTGACATAATAGGAGACCTTTAAATGCAAAAGATGCATTTTCGTTTTATGAGCAGAAGAGGTCGCTGTGTAGTCATAATCACACTTTCTTGAGCAAGCAACTCCAAAATATGAGTGCTGGCCGTGTTTATTAAAAATAGTTTCGGACATGCAGTCCACTCAGACATGCGAACATACAGGCACACATTTGCTCAATTAAGTGAGCTGTCGTGTGATAAATTACATAGGCCTACTTGGTAGATATGAACTGATTAGCTATTCTATCTTGTTAGTCAGACGCAGACAGTGTGAGAAACTTCCCAATCAGCAAGTGACTCCGTCCCGCATCCGCTACTGTTGGTCCGAGTCAGATCCGGGATTAGGCTTCAGAGCGCGAGCATCATCTCAATGCTGATTAACGTTTTCATACAGACATGATGTAATGCTTTGAATGTGACTGTTCAAGAATTGCGAGTTATCTTATGACCTGGTCAATTTTTATTACCCACATCGTTCGTAGCGTATTTTAGTCAATAACATCCCTGCTGGAAAAGTCCATCTTGAGCTGGCAGATGGTAGCTAGTTTCACCAGCTCGAGATGGGTTTTTTCTAGCTGGTCAGCCAGCTACCAACTAGGCCTAATTAACGTGGCACCAGCTATTGGCCCTTGTTCTCACCAGCTACCAGCCCCTCTTACCGAGTACCAGCTCATATTCTTGCCATCTACCATCTTAGATTCCTACAAATTACCACAGATTCTCACCAGTTGCCAGCTCACATTGGTGAGACCAGCATCTGCTAAAATTCACCAGCTTGTAGAAACTAGTTTTTGGTTCGCAGTCAGAGTTCAGGGGGTTATTCCATGTAGACACCATTGAAGATTTACTTGCAATCTCTATATTTGTATGTACCTGTTTTATAAATTTTGATTGAAGTCCAACCATGTTTTACAATGTTTCTCAAAAGCAGCAATAACCAAAACTACACTTACGTACTTGTTCTATTCCTTAATCACCATCTTATCTGTGATCTCAGTCCAGAGCATGTACAGCAGTATGGCCATCTAGCTAATGACCAGCTAAGGTTTGAAGCTCTAGCTGGATTTTTCCGTACGGATACGCCTATTGCAGCTCAAATTATTATGCGCCATTTGTCATTAAAACCTCACAATTGAATTATTTTCCTTTCCTCGTCTAATTTTGTATAAACCAAATATTCAATTTCTTTTTCGTGATTAATGTTTAAATTTTGGCCTGAAACACCACCAAAAATGGATCACGAGCCCATATGCGACTGGAAAGACAAGCATTCCTTATCTGGCTCTCCGTTTAACTGGCCAGATTAAATTTGTACAAGTCATCCAAAACGTTTTTGAGTGCATATTTTACGAGTGTCGTCAAATGATGTTAAGTGTGCCAGAATTATTACATAGTACTCCGGTTTTGATTCATTAATAGATTTTCTCAAATAAACTACGCAGTAGAGCACTACTACAAGACAAAACATTGACCCAATTAGGCCTCCGTACCGGTGTGTCTCAAGTATGACAAGGTAAATAGAAGAAAAGCTTTGTTTTAAAAGTAAAGGTTAAAAAATAACGGGCACAGCGTCACGTTTTGCAGTGCGCTGGCAGCTGAAAACGTGCGCGTCTTTCTGGACGTACAGCAAACAGTGGGTTGGCTTCTCATAGTTACACATTCAGTTTTCTAAGTCCCCGCCTTTTTACCAGTGCTGTGTTATAATTGGTGCAGAGAAGCTTTTTGCTTTTGGAGGTGGGCGCTCAGTGGAAGGGAGGCATGTCAATCAGTGAAAGCACGCGTCCTCTGGTTGTTGGAAATTGATGCTTGCCGTAGCCTACAATGATTCCCGTCGAACTCGGGAAGGATGCTGCGCTTTTTATAGCTTACTCTTTGGGACAAAGAAGTTGATTACATCGGCTCATCCCATTTTTGCGCGATCACAGATCGGATAAGGTAAGTGACAACCAGACACAGATAGTGGCTGTTGCATATGCCAGTAAATACAGATGACATCATGTTTTGTTTTTACCATTTAGAAAACTTCGTTAAAACATGACAAAGTTTTATAAAGGAAAGATTATAAATATATGGGCATATAGGCTCATCTGCGAATGCAAGCCTTTATTCTTCATGAAAATAGGACAGCATGTTTTCTGACGGGAAAATCGGCGTATGTGCTTACTGCGATTGGCATGTGTGTTTAACCTGGAATTCATGAGAATGCACGAATATTTCACCTCAGGTCGGGGCATAATCGTAGAGGTTTACTCGAAGTGGAGGGGAAAATGCATTCAGGAAAATCCGAAATTCAGATGCAAAAATCCACAGCCGTCTTTGGAATGGTCAGTCATCATCAAGCCCCCTCGGCCACAGACTTTTCCGGGTTGAGCTTCTCCGTCTACAGCGGTAAATCACACAGCTGCGTGAAAAGGGCCGGGAGCGACAGCTGTGCGGCTGATCTCAGTGGAAGTCCACGCGATAACGAAAGTCATGTACAACTGCAAGGTTCAAGTCCCAAAAGACTTCACGCGCCGGTGGAGCGTTATCCTGAACTTAAGAATCAACCCGAGCATCTATCGCAGGACGCCGTGCAAGGTAGGCTAAGCCTGAACTGGCCAGTTGACCCCGCAGACATACGTGCGCTCTCCATCGCAACAATATTAAAGTCGGTCATTTGATAAATTGAACACCCAACAATATAATTAAGCTCCGGCAAGAATTATCATTATCGTTGTTTACCCCGGAGTTTTTTTTTTAGGTGGTCTTAACATGCAACCAACATTAATACCAGATTAGATTGTTTGGGCAAGAACGATGGAAACTACAATTTGCAGCTGAACGGTAAATTTCTGTCGAGAATATTAGTTTATCATGTGGATGCTGTAAAACTGATTTTTTTCAATACAATGCAACGAACACCTTTTTCATTATAATGACAATAACACGTCAAAGAAGTTTGTCCATCACAACTGCTCTTGCAAACCAGCATTAAAATGAGTCTAAACAGCCAAAATCTTCACAGCACCCACAGTTTGTTTTGTAATCTGTAGAATTGCTCCAGGGGGGAAAAAAAGTCTGTGGAAAAATGAGCAGGTGCATGGTTTTACGTTAAATGTAATAATGACCGTTTAGAAAATCAACTGTGGAGTTATGCGTAGGCTATATTGTTCCTTGCTCAGTCGTTTTATTTTTAAGGTGCAAGGTCTATGAAAGATATAGACACATTACGTCCTTCTTTCCCGCAGTTACTCTAAAGTCCGCTCACAATAACCACTATTCATTCTTTTTCAAACACAAATTTACATTAGGGTGTATCAGAATTTTATGTCTTTTTTGTTTTGGTAGTGTGTTGTTATATACAGTTATTAATAAAATTATCATTTGATTGCTGAGTAAATTTTGAACGGCATTAATTAATCAATCGCGTGGAAACCGTTATAAAGGCTGGCTTGCGAACTGAAATTGTGACGTGCCAATAGGCTAAGTAAAAGGAGTAAATACTGTGTTACACAGTATATTTTAATAGGTTGATAAAGCATAAACACACGCAGCAGGTTCGCTTTGGAAACTATTTTTGCGATCAATTAAGCTGCACACAATTGACTTAGATTCACAGGCGTATGTCCGTCCAACATCTTGAAATGCTATTACCGTGCAAATTACAGCATTAAGACATTCTCCAGCTGACTCATTTGTTAAGT